>CAMTDV010001633.1:3043862-4243862 GCA_947069175.1 Scalesia atractyloides | reverse complement strand
GATTGTAATTCTCCATTAAAGTGTATTAATGAATATGAAACGTATAATAAATGTCATGAGCTTTGATGATAACCCAATCATGCCCCGGTCACCTTTTCCGCTGCGGGTCGGGGTGTGACAAAGACGTTCCCGTTGTTTGTGAATTTCCTAAGGTCTTTTCCCGACGATTTACCCAGTTTACCCCCTACTCGAGATGTTGAATTCCGTATCGATTTAGTTCCTGGAGCTACTCCCGTTGCTAAAGCTCCTTATCGCCTCGCACCCTCAGAAATGTGCGAGCTATCAAGCCAACTTCAAGAGCTTCTTGATAAAGGTTTCATACGCCCGAGCACTTCGCCTTGGGGCACACCCGTCCTTTTCGTGAAAAAGAAGGATGGATCGTTCCGAATGTGCATCGATTATCGTGAACTTAACAAACTCACGATAAAGAACCGGCTACCCTCTCCCTCGAATTGACGACTTATTTGATCAGCTTCAAGGTGCTACTTGATTTTCTAAGATCGATCTTCGTTCCGGTTATCATCAGTTACGCGTGTTAGAAGAAGATATTCCGAAAACTGCCTTTCATACTCGCTATGGCCATTTCGAATTCGTGGTCATGCCTTTTGGTCTAACCAATGCACCCGTGGTCTTCATGGATTTGATGAACCATGTGTGTAAAGCTTTCTTAGATTGTTTCGTCATTGTTTTCATCGATGATATCCTTTCTATTCGAAGTCGAGAGACGAACACGCGCGTCATCTTTGTCTGGTCCTCGAACTTCTTCAAGGAAATCGCCTTTATGCTAATTTCTCTAAATGTGAATTCTGGCTCGAAGAAGTCCAATTTCTCGGCCATATCGTTAATAGTCAAGGAATTCACATCGACCCTGCAAAGATTGAAGCCGTCAAGAGTTGGATTACACCGAAGAATGCTTCCGAAATCCGTTCATTTCTTGGATTGGCGGGTTACTACCGTCGATTCATCGCCGACTTTTCTAAAATCGCCGTTCCGCTTACCGCATTAGCGCATAAAGATAAACCTTTTGTTTGGGATTCCAAGCAAGAAGAAGCTTTTCAAACTCTCAAGCGTATGCTATGCAACGCTTCTATCCTCGCCTTACCCGACGGAAACGACGATTTCGTTGTTTATTGTGATGCCTCTAACCTTGGTCTTGTTTGTGTGGGTTATGCAACGGGACAAGGTTATCGCGTATGCGTCTCGACAACTCAAGATCCACGAGAAGAACTACAAGACCCACGATCTCGAACTCGGTGCAGTTGTTTTTGCATTGAAGATATGGTGACACTACCTTTACGGTACAAAGTGTACGGTCTTCACCGACCATAAGAGCTAACAACATATCTTTAATAAAAAAGAACTAAACATGCGACAACGTCGATGGGTTGAACTTCTCAACGATTACGATTGCGAGATACGCTACCATCCCGGCAAGGCAAATGTCATCGCCGATGCTCTCAGTCGACGAAGCTATGTGTATAGTATTCGTGACTCTCAAGCTTGTGCTAAACTTGAAACCCTCATCCGTGCCGCTCAACACGCATGTTTTAACGAGAATACCCTGCAAGAGGAAATGAATTGTGGAGCCGAAACTCAGCTTGTATCTAAATCTGATGGTATTTATTACTATCTTAATCGCATTTGGATTCCCATTCGTGATAATCTCCGTAATTTTCTAATGACTGAAGCTCATAAATCCCGATATTCCATTCATCCCGGTGCCGACAAGATGTACCAGGAACTTCGTCCTAAGTATTGGTAGCCGGGCATGAAAAAGGATATCACCTTTTACGTCTCAAAGTACTTAACTTGTTCGAAGGTTAAAGCCGAACATACAAAGCCCTCTGGCTTATTCGAACAGCCCGAAATCCCGATGTGGAAGTGGGAGAGTATAGCTATGGATTTCGTTACTAAACTCCCGCGTACTTCCTCTGTCAACGACAGCATTTGGATTATCGTTGATCGTCTTACTAAATCCGCGCACTTTATTGCTATACGAGAAGACTTTAAGGTCTAACGGTTAGCCCGAATCTATACCGACGAAGTCATTTGTCGACACGGGACGCCTTGTGACATCATTTCTGACCGCGACGGTCGTTTTACCTCGCGTCTCTGGGAGACCTTTCAATCCGCTCTCGGTACTACGCTTAATCTAAGTACCACTTTTCACCCTCAAACCGACGGTCAGACTGAGCGCACGATTCGCACCCTCGAAGACATGCTTCGTGCGTGCATCATAGATTTTGGTGGTAACTGGGATACGCATTTACCTTTAATTGAATTCCCGTATAATATTAGTTATCATACCATCATTCAAATGGCTCCTTTTGAGGCACTGTATGGAACTTCGTCCTAAGTATTGGTGGCCGGGCATGAAAAAGGATATCGCCTTTTACGTCTCAAAGTGCTTAACTTGTTCGAAGGTTAAAGCCGAACATCAAAGGCCCTCTGGCTTACTCGAACAGCCCGAAATCCCGATGTGGAAGTAGGAGAGTATAGCTATGGACTTCGTTACTAAACTCTCGCGTACTTCCTCTGTTCACGACAGCATTTGGGTTATCGTTGATCGTCTTACTAAATCCGCGCACTTTATTGCTATACGAGAAGACTTTAAGGTCGAACGGTTAGCCCGAATCTATACCGACGAAGTCATTTGTCAACACGGGACGCCTCGTGACATCATTTCTGACCGCGACGGTCGTTTTACCTCGCGTCTCTGGGAGACCTTTCAATCCGCTCTCGGTACTACGCTTAATATAAGTACCCGCTTTTCACCCTCAAACCGACGGTCAGACTGAGCGCACGATTCGCACCCTCGAAGACATGCTTCGTGCGTGCATCATAGATTTCGGTGGTAACTGGGATACGCATTTACCTTTAATTGAATTCCCGTATAATATTAGTTATCATACCATCATTCAAATGGCTCCTTTTGAGGCACTGTATGGAACTTCGTCCTAAGTATTGGTGGCCGGGCATGAAAAAGGATATCGCCTTTTACGTCTCAAAGTGCTTAACTTGTTCGAAGGTTAAAGCCGAACATCAAAGGCCCTCTTGCTTACTCGAACAGCCCGAAATCCCGATGTGGAAGTAGGAGAGTATAGCTATGGACTTCGTTACTAAACTCCCGCGTACTTCCTCTGTTCACGACAGCATTTGGGTTATCGTTGATCGTCTTACTAAATCCGCGCACTTTATTGCTATACGAGAAGACTTTAAGGTCGAACGGTTAGCCCGAATCTATACCGACGAAGTCATTTGTCGACACGGGACGCCTCGTGACATCATTTCTGACCGCGACAGTCGTTTTACCTCGCGTCTCTGGGAGACCTTTCAATCCGCTCTCGGTACTACGCTTAATCTAAGTACCGCTTTTCACCCTCAAACCGACGGTCAGACTGAGCGCAAGATTCACACCCTCGAAGACATGCTTCGTGCGTGCATCATAGATTTTGGTGGTAACTAGGATACGCATTTAACTTTAATTGAATTCTCCAACAATAATACTTATCATACCAGCATTCAAATGGCTCCTTTTGAGGCACTGTATGGAAGAAAATGTCGATCGCCTATTGCATGGCACGAGATCGAGGAAGCACAAATCACCGGTCCCGAGCTAATCCAAGAAACAACCGACAAGATCCTCCAAATCAGAGACAATCTCTTGAAAGCTCAGAGTCGCCAAAAGAGTTACGCCGACAAACGACGCAAGCCCCTGCAATTCGAAGTGGGAGATCACGTACTCCTAAAGGTTGCACCTTGGAAGGGAGTGGTCCACTTCGGAAAGAAAGGTAAGCTAGCGCGACAATATGTAGGACCCTTTAAGATTCTGGAAAGGATCGGCAAGGTGGCTTACCGACTCGAACTGCCGGAGGAACTTAATAATGTACATCCAATTTTCCATGTGTCTAATCTCAAAAAGTGCTTAGCCGAAGAAAATCTGCATGTCCCCCTCGAAGATCTACAAATTAATGAAACGCTCAATTTCGTGGAAAACCCGTTGAGATCATGGATCGAGAAACCAAGACACTTCGACGCTCACGCATACCTATCGTGAAAGTCCTATGGGAAGGCAAACGCGATGCCGAGTTCACTTGGGAACTCGAAAGTGATACGAAAACGAAATATCCGCATCTCTTTGTTACGGCCACTGCCTAATTTAGGGACGAAATTCCCTAAAGTAGGGGAGACTGTAACAACTCGAAAATTCGTTGTTATCTTTTTCTTTGTTTTATCGTTGTATTTCTTTTATAATCCCGAGATTCGGTTGATAATAAAGTATATGTTAATTAATTATGGTATTGTACGTTATTATCGCATCTAATCGCTTATCAAATCGCATCGCTAATCTCATAGCATCGCAAATCGCAATTATTTATGTGGTTTTATATTATTTATGTGTTATGTGTGTTTGTGGTTATGTTTACGCTCGCTATCGCATCGCTCTCGCACACTCGAATCGCTAAATCGCTTTATTATATCAAGTATAACGCTTAACGCTCTATTAACGCTTAATATAACTAACTAATACGAACCGAATCGCCAAACAAACATTTAACGCGAAATCGGCAAACGAAACTTGGTCACCAGGCGAAATTCGGCCGAACTTGACTACCCCAAGTTCGCCCGAACTTACCTGATGACACAAGGATCCCTCATATACCTCAAGTTCGCTCGAACTTGTACAAATATGTACAAGTTCGGCCGAACTTAGCTATCCACTCCCAAAGTCCCTACAAGTTCGCGCGAACTTGTACACTTTTGTACAAGTTCGGCCGAACTTGACTCCACCAGCCCTCACTTTTGCCTTCACCTATAAATACTCAGCTCATTCCCCTCATTTGAACTTGCTGTAAGTTCGCCAAGAGCTCTCAAAACCCAAAACCTTCGTGTTCTAAGTAAGAATCAACCCGATTTCAACTACAACAACACTTCTCAACGATTTACAAAGGTTTAACAACGATTTTGGCACAAGGCATAGCCTTCGTTTTCATCAAAACTCATTCTTTTACGAAAAATCTTCATCTTTTTCTTCCAAAAACTTCTGTTTTAAGCTTAGATCTACACAATACGAGTTCGTTTGGTGTTAGCAGAGGCTTCCCAAACACGAGATCTGAAAGATCTCGGTTTGTAAGTTATAGATCTGAGAAAAACCTTTGATAAACATTGATTTCTACACAGAATACGGACTTTTGATGATGTTTTGTTCATCTTCTGATATGAAACGAAGCATCTATCATTCAAGATCCCAGATCTGGAATCACAAGGACGTTTATGTTGGTTTACACAAGCCGGACTAATCCGAACGAACCCTGAGTTCGCCCGGATTAGCCCACGCTTTTGTAAAACGGCTAAAACAACTCTAAAAGACCTCTCTGACCTAAGTTTGCTCAGTAGCACAGGTTTGGAGGGATGAACACTCGATTTTCCTCAGTAAACGACGCGAAAACGCAAGATTTTGGACCCAAAAAATATCAAGTTCGCTCGAGAATCATCAGCTCCCCAGGTCAAGTTCGACCGAACTTGCAGCCAGATAGGACAAGTTCGACTGAACTTAGGCTATCCTTCACAAAAGTTCTTACAAGTTCGACCGAACTTGTCTAGTTTCTTAGGAAACTACATAAGTTCGATCGAACTTGCCTTTTTAGTAAGGTTATCTTACAAGTTCGCCCGAACTTGACAAGTCTCTCAAAGAAACTCATCAAGTTCGACCGAACTTGGCTCTAATCTCACCAATTCCACACAAGTTCGCCCGAACTTGGCTACTGCCCAACCAAGACTTAACCGTTTCAGCTTTTTGGAGACTGATGCACTTCCGTTCGCGTATGCAGGCTGATCCGGCGCTCTTCTCGACTCTCCTCAGATCCCAAACTCTTACCTAAACGCACCCACAGTGAGTATACTTGACCAATTTTCGCTTTAACGCACTTTTTGGGTGTTACATACGTTCCTATATTAAAATCACATCACAAATCAAACTGTTTATCACACGCGAATAATCTGATTGTGTATGCTCAATACGTGATACTAGAAACATGTGACTAGGAATTTTTTTCGTTAACTTGCTTCCTTAGCTAGTATGGTACTATAATGTGGCTTACACCCGACGAGGTCTAGTTAGGATGGACGCGCAAGTCTTCTCACGGTAGTTAGCATGAGAAATGAGCCTATGTTATGTTAAGTGTTTTGATGTATCATGATATGTAATTTGATTGTTTCGCAAATGCTTATCTCGATTATGCTAGTATTAATCAAACTCGTATGCTCACCTTTACTTAATTGTATTGACTTGTATTTTAACGTATGTAACATGTTGAGGATTTAGTGTGGATGCTTGGATGTTGCTTAGTTTAGTTTGTTTTATTTAGTTAGTTTGTTGATGTATTTCAGATTTGGAACTTATGTATGAAATCTAGGGAGAATCGAACCCAGTTGAATTTTATGAGAAATCTCCATTTTGTAATAATTGTTTAAATGTTACGTTTAATAGTATGGGATATTAAGCAGGTTGTGATATGTTAAATGATTGTTATGAAACATCTCGTGAAATCAATCTGGTCGCCTAGTGCCACCAACCCCGATGTTTCCGCCATCGGTTGGGGTGTGACAAAAACCGCTTAAGAATAACCCCTTTGCTATTTATAAATTGATGCCAGTTTCTTGGATCTTCTTTTATTCACAAACCAGAGTTTTGGAGATTGTTTGCTTCAGAATCAACTCTAATCCCTTTCTCCCTATCTATGTGTGTGGTTGATAAGGTGTTTGTTATGTACTCATTGTGACTGATTGTTGTTTTTGTTTTGATTTCCAAGGTTCCAAGATGAATTACTAGGACTAGAATAATCACCCGAACACACATGTTAGAGGCCAAAAGCAAAATCTACAAGTGACTTTCTTTCGTTAAAACATCTATCTTTCACATGGTTTGATTGCAACTTCCTTACCTAGTTTTTTTTGTCTCCTTTACTACTTCTAACCTGAAAATTTTTATAATAAATTGCAATCGATTTTGGTTGCTTTCTTCTCTTTATTGGGTTTGGTGAATACGGGTCAAAAACTGAAAAACACAATAAGGAACATGAAACACACATCTAGTCTTTCCTTTTTTGCTTCATTTGACCGAGAACAAACGGAAAAAAGTACAAACAAATTTGTACATGACTCTGACATCCAAATTTGTTATTGTAGTGTTTTCAAGTCAGAAAATTCAAAGGGCAAAGGGGATTTTGGATGTCAGAGTCATGTACAAATTTGTTTGTACTTTTTTCCGTTTGTTCTCGGTCAAATGAAGCAAAAAAGGAAAGACTAGATGTGTGTTTCATGTTCCTTATTGTGTTTTTCAGTTTTTGACCCGTATTCACCAAACCTAATACAGAGAAGAAAGCAACCAAAATCGATTGCAATTTATTATAATTTTTTTCAGGTTAGAAGTAGTAAAGGAGACAAAAAAAAAGACTAGGTAAGGAAGTTGCAATCAAACCATGTGAAAGATCAGTTTCCGCATACAAGAGGCAATGTTAACGAAAGAAAGTCATATGTTTAAGATTTGGCCAGAGTTCTCTCGAGCCCTTGAACTCTGGTTCGGCCCGTCCACCTATGAGAACAATCGGGCAACCCTCTTTAAGCTCAACCAAATATGTACGGTCACCTCATTAATTACATATTTTCCCAATTCATGTAGTATTTTCTCAAATAATACCATATTACTCATAATCAAAAACACAAACTTTCAAAATACACAAGAATAAAAAAAAACCAAGAGCAAAAGTTTCTCCATTAGAGACCAAAATATCTCCATCTTTAAGTGGACGAGTGAGTGTGATGGCGTCAATACAAGTGCCAAACCGGAAAATAAATAAAAAACCAACATCGATGCAAGAATACATCTTTGTTGGTGCTTGTTATCTTTCATTCTTTCGATCGGGTGCTTTTTGTCAATTTGATGTTCAAAAGAAACAATATATAAGAATATTTATGAGTCATGACTTAACATTCTAGGACTGTTCTCACATTTGTTTTACCAAAAATCCATGAAAGCCTATATCCAATAAACTCAGCCAGTTTCGGATCTAGGATTCGTTCATAGCGGTAACGTTTATAAAAAACGGTAACGAAATCGAAAGTCAATTTTTTTCAAAATTTACACTAATTTATACTACCGTCGGAGCGCCAAGCGGTAACGGGCGTTGCCCCTTACCATGCAGTAGGTCCGCCCCTGAACCCTGCAGCATTTGTTGGGATCAGTAAATACATGAATAACGTTGAGTTACGAATTGATGAGTAAATGGATTATTTTTGTGATAAACTATACGTACGAAGCGTTTGCAAACATGGCATTTAGGATGATAGTGCTCCTTGTAGCAAGCATTATGATAAGGATAATTTCTCGACATGGAAAACTATATTTAAAAAAGCGATGCATAATATCATGAGTCAATATAAATTAAGATTAACTAGTATTAACACCCCGCGTTACGGCGGGGGCGTAAAACCGTGACAAATAGCATTAATGGTCACACCACTTCCAGCGACCACCAACACTGAAGTTATGCTATGTTAATGCGGAGAAATTAGACCGAAACGTAAAATTTAAAAAAAACTAAGTCAATTTAGAACCCGCACGTTGCGACAAAACCTATCAAACAGGAAAAAATAGACGATGTAAAAAAGTTGAACCACATAAGCACCGTTTCGCCATGTTAACTCGTAAAAAACTAGTACGTGGCGTAAAACAAAACATAATAACATTGAACCACACACGTAAGTTGCGTAGCGTTAACTCGTAAAATTTAGAATGAAACATAAAAAAACGGAAATTTTGAGAAGTATATAAAGTATAAGGGACCAATTTTGAAAGTAAAAAAGTTTTGAGTTTAATTTAAAAAGATGAAAACGTTTGGTTGAAAGTAAAAAAACTCAAATAGTTATGGGTTAAAATTGTAATATCAAGTTTTTTAAAATCCTCCAAAAACATGAAATCCCTATATTTATACATATATATATATATATATATATATATTTTCACTAAAAACAAATACTTTTTTCTCTCTCATTTTCAATTAATAATATTTTTATACCTTTATTATTACCTTTTCTCTCTCCTTCACTCACAACAATTTCTAAAAATATTAATAAATTTATACAGTTTTCTCTCTCCAGAATTTTTTTCCCTATATTTACAGATGAACAGTAACTTTCCCATATGTTTTCTCTCTCCTCTACTCACAACCACCCAAAAACACTACCAACGAATACTTATAATATAACTAAATCCCCTCACATATTTATACAGGTTTCATTGTGTCAATAATATGTTAGTAATTTATAATATGTAAATTATTAAGATCATTGAAGAATTGAAACATATGGGAGTAATCGTAAATGACCTCATCACCTCATAATCAGCAATTTGCTGATTGCACGCATGGCATCCAAAACATTCTGGATACACATAAAAAAATCCACGCCAAAACTGAAAATGGGTCTCAGCTAACAACCAATACGCAACAAGTCTATGACCGTTTTCCAAAAAAGAAAAACTAATAGTTCGAGAGGAAGAAAAACGATTGCATGTTTTGCGTCATGAGTACCAGAGGAAGAAGAAAGGGCGATGTCGTTGTGTAGGGTGTTGATTGAGGGGAAAAGGAAATGAAGTGATGGGTTTTTATAAGGGTAATTGGGTAATTTTACAAAACAAAGGGAAATATGTAATAAAATTTTTAATCTAGGGAAATATATAAAAAAACATTACCTAGATACAAAACCGTTTTTTAACCGGTTTTAGAACCGAACCGAACCGGCGGTTGTAGACCGGTTAGGGATATTGAGATTCGAAACCGGTTTTAAAACCGAAACAGGTTATAAAAAACCATTTTTTTTAAATAAACCGGTTAAAAACTGACCCTAACCGGTTGGACCGGTTATAATTTTGACTTAGAAAAACGGGTTAGTAACCGAAACCGGTTATTAAAAAAACCGGCTTTTGTTTTTGATGTAAAAAACTGGTCGGTTAAAAACCAAAACCGGTTATTGAGAAAACCCGATTCGTACACCTCTATCGACACATAAAGATAGATAGGAAGAGAGGGATTAGAGTTGATGTTGAGGCAGACGAAATTGGGACCTCTGCTTTGAAAATAGGACAAGATCCAGGACTTGGTTAAGGTTATTGTACCTGTCACAAATAATATATCCGACATAGAATCACTCCTTGTTTAAATAACTAATACTTAAAATATGATCACCATGAAGACTCACAGGGGTTGGTTGAATATCTCAGCTTCAGTTGCTCCCATTTTGTTAAAACCAAATTTAAGGTGCCTGATGCACATAGCAAGATCATTCCGGAACTCAATTGAGCAGCACCTCTCCTTATCGCCCACACCACACACAGGGGCGAAGGTTAGAAGGGGCCTGAGGGGGTGTCCGAGCCCCCGAACTTTTCGCTCAGTAGTTTTATAGATGTAGCTTTCGTATAGAAATTTTTGGGTATATCGTTTTCGACCCCCAGTTCTATAGAAATTTTGGGTATATACGTTTTCGAACCCCCGTCGGAAATCTCAAGCTTCGCCACTGACAGATCTGTTGTCTGAAACAACAAACACATCACACACTGACACACACACATATATATATATATATGAGTATCAGAAAACATATATATTTGTTAAATAGTAACTATGTTCTAACCCACCATTGTTGATTGTTGATGTATGGAACTATGACCCCCAAGTTATTATCTGCATCTACATAGAATAGTTAATATGAACGGAATGTTTTCGTGATTATGTAAATGAAGAAGTGAAAAAGATGGGAATCTGTATGGCCTTGGTCTATTCACACACGCACTAATCTATTTACACACATCAAAGCGCCCCGCTATGATCAAAGCCGGGCGTTTCAATGTAAAGTCAACAGAAAGACTGAGCCTGTCAGTCCTTGTCTGTTGACCCTAGTATGAAGCGCCCCGCTATGATCAAAGCGGGACGCTTTGGGCTGCCAGACTTAATTTGGTGGAATGAGTTAGGTTTTGGTGAAAAAATGGGTTGTTGGTTGATTGTTTTTGTTATATTTTGGTTGTGTTATTTTTTTTTGAAAAGTTGTAGATTTTTGTTTTATGTTTACAAAACGGACATTTATATTACAAACTTGTTTTATTTCTTACAAACGTATACTATTTGAAGTTGTTTTTATAAATGTTATCCCATTTTATTTTAATAAATTACCCGAACATGTTTAATTAAAACACGTACGATATGTCGCGAATGAGACGTATGAAATAAGCACAATTAATCGTTTTATTTCTTACAAACGTATATAATTTAAAGTTTTTGTATAAATGTTATCCGATTTAATTTTTAATGAATTACACGAACATGTTTAATAAAAACACCGTACGATATATCGCGAACGAGACGTATGAAATAATCGCAAACAATCCACACAAGCTATACATAAAAGATCAACTGCATATATACATAAATAGTCAGTTTGTACATACAAAACAAAACATAATGTCTAATACAGGAAAAAAACTATACAAAGTAAATCTACTGATCCTCCGGATGATCTTCCGGCGGTGGAGACGGTGGCAGTGGAATCTCCGGCAGTCCCAAATGTGCGCTGATACCCCGTGAGCTTCTGGATAATCCACGCCTGCTGTCGCTCAGACCGTCGGAGGCGCCGATCGAAGTCCTTCGCCACCGCCTGCGCAGCAGGAGGCAGGTCGGCAATGACATGCTGTGGGTACTGCGGGGGGTGTGGAGGCGGTGGTGGCGGGTCACCCTGAGGCTCATGCTCCTGATCATGAGGCGGTGGAGGTGGCGGCGACGGTGGCTGGTCATCCTGAGGCGGTGGCAGACCCAGAGCTGCAAGCTGAGCCTCGTAAGCCGCCGCCTGAACAGCCGGAGGCGCTAGTATGCCCTCGGTGATCTCGACAACTACGGGGATCACCTCCGGCAGCGGCGGCTCCGGCACCCAAACACCCCTATCGTGGCCCCGAAACCGGTAGCCAACGTCAAACTGGTGCAGTATGCCCATGAACGACGCTGACGCCCGGCCTAATAAAGTCGACGGAATGGGCGGGGCCAATAGCGGATCACTATCGGGCACAGCCTGCCAACACTCTCGGGCAGGGCCAATCCCTATCTGTTAAAATCACGCGCGGCTCCATACAGCCTGCCAACATAGACTTGATCCTCTGCAGCACCCATAGGTAGTTCTCTAACTTCTCAGCGGAAATTACTGCACCAGCAGCCGTAAACATTTGTTTGTCGACGTCATTCCTACGACCTGAACAAACGGCAGGTTGTACATGTTCGTTTTGTATGTGGCGTCAATCATTAGCACATGCGGGAAGGCACACCACATAGTGAATGATTTTTTGTGAACAAAGAAGACATCTTCAACTGCGTTTGATATCTCATTCGTGCGCATGTAATAAGTGTAATCTTTTTCACGAAGAATGTTTTCAAGTTTTTGCATCGGAGACTTACCGACATTTTTTCTGACATTGATCTTTTGAACAGCGTTGTGTATATCTTTCAGAATAGTGATCGGTGCATTTTAGGTACATTTATTCAATATTATTTATAATAAAAATGCATTGATATTGTTATAAAATATTAGTCTTTGACATGGTTTTATTATCATAAGGGTTAAAAGGAATATGAGCTAAAACGATTCACTTAAACTAAAAAGAATCTTCAAACAGTGGTTGACGATTAAGATCGTGTCATTTATAGAATTATTGTTGTGGATCTTCATTGTTAAATATAAATAGTTATGAGAATGAAAAGAAAAGGAAAATGAAAATAGTGTTAGTTCTCTTTAACTTTGCATAAAAAAAAGTGAATTGAATATTAAGTGTTGATTTAACTAATTAATTTTATGTATGTATGAATTAAGTAGTTAGTCAATTTAATTGACTTCATGTTTTTATTTGGTGCAGGAACCCATCAACGAATATTACAAGAGAGTGCCATCAACCAAATCAAACTAATTGGGCCAACATCTTGGCGTGGGCTTCATGTTTCAACAATAAGTCGGCAGGGAATTTTGAGATAAGGGGCGAACATAATTAAAAGGGCATGACACAATAGAAAAAGAAAAACGGCGGAAGGAACAGGACAGTTCGCAATTCAGTTTCTAAGGCACAATGGGCATGAGCGGCTAGGGCTCTTCGCGGCTTCTTCCAGGCGGACGGTTCATTTAGGTTTTTACTTTTCTCAGTTTATACTCATGTTTGGGTGTTTTTTTGATCTTGACAAAGTTGTATGAATACATTAATGTGTTGGTATATTTAAACTATGTGCATGTGTTTTGAGTTCTTGCTTTACAACTTGTTCGGTTGATGACAAAACCTAGTAGCTAGTTGGGTGACATAGAGTAGGTTGACTCACACTAGTATATAAGGTTAATCGAACTATAAAAGATCTGATGACAAAGACCTATTTTTTTATTGCCATATGAAATTAACCAATTTTCCAGCATCATATCTATGTGGTAGCCAATTAACTGAGTAAACTGAGTTTTGTGAAACCTAGAACCTGAAGTTTGGAGGAGGTTACGTTTTATAAATTTGATATCTTTTCTCTTAATTAGTTTAAAGTTTTTCTTCAAATCAATCACAACCCCCAAATCTAGATTAGTAGTAGTTAATTAGATAATCTAGCTAAACACTAACCACATATTCCCCGTGGATACGATACCCTACTTACGCTATCTACGTAGTTTAATAGGTTTTTGATTGACCCTTACGACAATCATCAATAAGCTTTCTATCCGGTTTGTTTTTCGTCGGCGTTCGCCAGATACTGCGGTTGGGAATATCTTGCTCCGCCAGATGCTCAACCATTAATTTATCATCCGAAGAAAGCCTCATCGCATACGCGTGACCTTCTAGGTTTTCGATAGGAGTGTGGTTGTGCTTCGCCTTCTTCACCTCGATCTTCCAAACCTTACCGTTTGATTCCGAAAACCCGACGGGCAGCCTATTTTCTTGGTACAACGTTTTCCTCTGCATAGTTATACTCTTATGCTCCCCACCAAGAGTGCATTGAAACCAAATCTTGTAATTCTCTCCTCTTTTATTCTACCTCTTGATCACAATGAGGTAACCATTGTCTTTTGCCGTGTCTTGTACCCAACGCAGCAGCTCTTTACGTGACGAAAATTTCTGCGTTGTATCAAACGAAAATGTAACCGGGTAACAATCTTCCTCGTCAACTGACATATCCTCCTGCTCTCATCGTCACCGAGTTTCGAATAGACTTGATGTTCAAAGCTCTGCTCACAACCGTGACCGTACGAATATTCAGCCTGAGGATACGCTTCGCCTCCGTATCATAATCCGAATAACCTTGTTGTGCGTACGGGTCCTCCACAGGGATATTCAAATCCAGCTCCACCGTGTTATGCCGATAACGAATGCCAGATACGACCTCCTCCTCCTCCCTCAAGTTGTACAAGACCGGTTTCTCATACATGTCGGAAATAGCGGTCCCCTCGTAAGAATCAGGAACAACTGACTCGTTAGAATATTCACCGAAAAGATAGTTACTTAACCACGACATCGTAACCGTGCGTTATTTTGATGAAACACAACAGAAACAAATATAATGAGTTTGTATCGAATGCGTTAACTCTTCTCCCGGGCAAGCTTTAAGGCCAAATAATTGGGGTCGAAGCGCCGCGCTTTGGCCAAAGCGCGGCGCTTAGGGGTCACGAGGCAACATCGTATCTGGTCAAACCTCGTATCACCTTTATGTCACTCAGACATCAGTCACTTCACCTTTTGTCTGGTAAAGTAACCCTAAACGTCCTGCTTTGCCCAAAGCGGGCGCTTTGGGGTGTCAAAATAAGTTGGTCCGTGTCTGAATAGCAAGATCCATCTGTATTTGTAAGCTAACAGGGTGCACAAAATCCAAAAGTGGTGCAACTTTTCTATCAATAATTTAGATTAGACGTTCGTAGTTGCTGTCGTTTTGGGTGTTGTTTCTGTTTGATTTGTGGTGTACTGGTGTATGTATTTGGCCCAGGTTATTCACACACGCACCTTGTCTATTCACACACCTCAAAACGGCCCGCTTTGTCCAAAGCGAGGTGTTTTGTGATAAAGTTAACAGACAGGGACTGAGTCTGACAGTCATTGTCTGTTGATTTTACACCAAAGCGCCTCATTTTGACCAAAGCGAGACGTTTTGAGCTGAAATGACAAAGTGGGATGAGAAGGAATCCCTGACTAAGGCTGCAACTCTAAATTTCCCATGTAATTTTGTTTATTTTTTTCTTGCTTTCTTCATATTTTATTTATATGTCAGGTTACAATGTTAAGGATTCTTTCACCCATCTAGATAGTTGCAGCAACACCTACAATGCTCCCTCTTCTCTCTCCATTGAAACAACCTCTTTCCATGCAAAATGTCAGCCTTCATATTTCACTTTCTCTATCTTCGGTGCAAACAATTTCTCTATCTTGATGCAAACAATAATAATAATAATAATAATAATAATAATAACAATAATAATAATAATAACGATAATAATAAAAAAACCCAAACCTTATTCACACACCTCAAAACGCACAGCTTTGATCAAAGCGGGGCGCTTTAGTGTAAAATCAACAGACAAGGACTGACGGGCTCAGTCTTTGTCTGCTGACTTTACCTTAAAATGCCTCGCTTTAGCAAAACGAGATGCTTTAAGGTGTAAAAATAAGACTTGGGGTGTGTGAATATCCATGTATTTTCTTTTCTCTATAACTCCCTTCCTGGTGTAGCTACTGGTTCATGGAGACTTTTTTGGTGAATAAAGTTCTTTGCTTCTCGACAAAAAAATCTAATATCTAAATGTATCTTTCTAAGGGAGAATAGCAAGATTAATCAAAGAATGGTCAAACTTTTTTTAAAATAGTAATTTGACACAGCCACTCGAGCCGTTCAAAGAAGCTGAAATGGCTTAAAAAATTCTTTCAAGTCAACCAACCCATGATCGTCACATGTCCGGTTGAGATATTTTTATTGTTTTATTAGCCGAGCCTTTTTAACATGACTTAAGCCTTTTCGTGTAGCAGCTTAAAAACTTTCAACACGGATTGAGATCTTTCAGTGTGGGCTGTGTAGCGGCTTGGCTTGGCTTGAGAACTTTCAACACGGCTTAAGAACTTTTAACATAGCTTGAGATCTTTCAACATCGTTTAAATATAAAAGAATAATTAAAAAAAATCTCAATTAAATGTGAGAACTTGAAAATCTCAATTAAAAAAATAAGAAAGTTTTAACTTAAAATAAAAAATATTTAACTTGAAAATAAAAAATTACTAGGTTAGAACCCCGTGTATTACACGGTTTAAATAAATATAATTTTTATACTAAATAATAAAAATTAACTTTAAAAACTTCGTTTATTAAACGAGTTAAATAAATGTAATTTTATATATTAAATAATAAAAAAAGTTATATATTTAAGAATCTCGTGTATTGTACGAGCTAGTAATTTAAAGTTATTTTTTTATTATTTAGTATAAAAATTACATTTATTTAACCCGTGTAATACACGGGGTTCTAACATAGTAGTTTAAAGTTATCTTTTTTTATTATTTAGTATAAAAATTACATTTATTTAACCCGTGTAACACACGGGGGTTCTAACCTAGTAATTTTTTATTTTCAAGTTAAAACTTTCAGATATTTTTAATTGAAACCTTCAAGTTCTCACATTTAATGGAGTTTTTTTTTAATTATTCGTTTATATTTAAGCTATGTTGAAAGATCTCAAGCCGTGTTGAAAGTTCTTAAGCCGTGTTTAAATATCTTAATCTAAGCCAAGCCGCTACACTGAAAGATCTCAAGCCGTGTTGAAAGTTCTCAAGCCATGTTGAAAGTTCTCAAGACAAGCCAAGTCGCTACACTGAAGATCTCAACCGTGTTAAAAGTTCTCAAGCCATGTTAAAAGATCTCAAGCTGTGTTGAAAGTTCTCAAGCTGCTACACTGAAAAGGCTTAAGCCATGTTGAAAAGGCTCGGCTAAGAAAACAATAAAAATATCTCAACCGGACACGTGGCAGTCATGGATTGGTTGACTTGAAAGGATTTTTTAAGCTCTTTCAACTGCTTGAAACAGTTCATGAAGCTGTGTCAAATGGCCATCTTGAAAAAGACGGCGTGATCTTGGCTATTCTCGTGATTTTCCCTTTTTTTAATATCAAAATAGCCCTGTATTGTAGAGTAGAGCTAGCCATCAAGTGACAATAATGACATGGTATAGAAATAATTTATATATTTTGAACGGTTATTAATTGATCAATGTATAAAAACTAGAAAGATTACTTGTGTTATGCGGTGGAGTTTCGGTCGATATATATTTTTGTTTAGTATAGCAACTGAAATTTTTTTGTTTAAAACGTAAATCAACTTGAATTTATACCGACTTGTACATAAATATAAACATGTAAAACTCATTGTAAAGTCTTTTGAAGTTTAAAGAATTATGAGTGTCAATACTAAAAACACAAAAAAACAAAAGGACCAAAGCACAATATACAAAAAGAAAAATAAAAAATGAAAACAATGTTCATAATCTATCCTAATTGTATTATAGTCAGACCAAGGGATGTGGTATACCACCCCTCGCAAAGTCTGCTTTTTTGGCGCCTTTTAACGCCCCTCCCTTATTTCCCCGACCGCCAAAGGGGGGGCCCTATAGAAGATCTGTTAGCCCAGTAACGAACGCTAAACGGCTCTATTTGGTGGTCCCCATACAATGTTACTGTTTGGCTGCGGTAATTTAAAAAGAACAAATAACTTTTATTTTTAAACATTCACACCATATATATCCCTACCCATTTTACTCAAACATACCATTTCTACCACCTATTCTCCATACTTTTTATACATTCTATCAAATTCAAAACAATGTTTCTCAACAATCGAGAAAGACTTTTCCTACGTACTAGTCATTTTAGAGGCTCGTAAGACAAAAATGCGAGCAAAATATATGTAGTTTTTTAGTAGATTTTTATTTTGTAGTTTATCTATTTTTAAGTTGGTTGTTTTTTAAGTAACTTTCTAGTGTTTTATTTTCAAGTAGTTTGTATTCTTTTATATTTATTTTATTGAAATTAATATATTTTTAATTTTGTTAAATAAAAATTGTATATAAATTAAGAAAAATAAAAAAATAAATAATTAGGTAATCATGATATAGGCTTTAAACCATTGTATGTAAGTTAAAGAATATGAGCTTTAAAGCCCCCTATATAACATGAAGTCTATGTGACGCTGATGTGACATGATAAATCCTCTAGAAAAAGGGCTTTAAAGCCACCTACGGGCCAAGTCTGTCAAACCGGTTTTTAACCCAACTCACTTCACCAAAAAGACTGTCTGGACCCGACCCAACCCGCCAGTTGTTAAACCTAGTTTGTGGTCTCATTCCGTGAAACTAGTTTGGACTTGGCCCGATTTAATCAAAAATCCAGTTTTATTGTTCCAAACCAGTTTGGATCAGGCCGAATCGATTCGATAAGGTTCGAATATTTTCACTACTAAGAGCATTCACGTCTAGCCTCTCATTTTTTACCCTATATCACAATAAAAATAAATATATTTTCTCTCTCATTTTCAATTAAAAAATATTTTTTTGTCACATTTATTATTACATTTTCTCTCCCATCCACTCACAACCACTTTTAAAAAAATATTAAAAAATTATAGGGGTGAACAATGTCCTCCTAAATTTACAGATGAACAGTAACATTTTCTCTTTTCCTTCACTCACAACCCTCCGTAACCAATTTTCATAACTGTAAACATTCCAAAAAAATAAAATAAATAAAAAAATAAAAAAATGTGACCCTATTCGGTAGTTTGGTGCATATGCCGGCAGGTGAGTCAACTACCACTTCATCTGAGTCCATCACCTGTTGCAGTTACAACAAAACCTAATTTTCTATCTCTATATTCATTACATTCTTCTGATCGCTTCAAGAATCACACGGTTTCAATTCCTGCCTTCAGTTCAGGTATCATTTATAAATTCACCTATTTATTTGATTAATTCAGCTATTGTCATACTATTGGGGCTTGATTAACAACATATTATTGAGTTACGAATTATAAGGAATTAATCAACTTTGAAGATGGTAATTATCAATCTATTAACATTTATATATAATCAATTTTTATTATAAAAGCTAGAGGTTTAAAAAACCGGTTTGGGCCTGGCGACCCGAAACCCGACCCGGTAAAAACCGATTTGGCACAACCCAGTTTGGTTCCAACCCGAAACTGCAGTTTGGTACAGGTTTGGGGTTTTTGTGTTGAAAATCAGTTCCAACCCGAATCACTAAAAAAAGTAGGGCTTGCATACACGACCTGTTAAGACACGAACACGAACATGATAATAAACAGGTTACACGAACTCGACCTGTTAAGACACGAAAAAACTTACAAGCGTATCATATGACCTGTTAAGACACAAACACCACCTGTTAAGATACAAACTAGCCCTGGAGGGATGGTGTGTGGAATCTAAGGCTGGCATATCATATCACATGACCTGTTAAGGCACGAACACGATAAGACAAGAACACGAAATAGGTAAACACGAACACGACACGAAAATTAACAGGTCTTGTCGTGTTGACCTGTTTAAGACACAAACAGGAACATGTTAAGGCCGTGTCGTTTCGTGTCGGTGTTTGAAATTGCCAGCCCTATCAAAAACTGATAAAAAACCGTTTTAAACGTGAAAACCGGTTTTGAACCCGATCCAAATGGGTTTGGGTGGGTTGGGGTTTTCAACGTTATCCGAATCGGTTTGGGCCAAACTGGTTTGAGACTAAACTAAAAAAAAAAGAAAAACGGGCTGGTTTATAAACCGAATGGGTTTGGGCCCAAACCGGGTTTTGTACGCCTCTAAAAAAAGCTCTCTTATAGGTTTTTTTTATTGTGTGATTAGATATGACTCTCAGTGATGGTGATGCTCAGTTAGAGATTGTGTCTGATCCTGCAACTTGGACCTTATTAGAGGAGAATATTTTTATTAGTATTATGGCGAACGAGGTTAAAAGGGTAATCGCCACTCGACGACGTTTTCGAGATCAAGTTGGGCAGTTATCGAACGAGAGTTTTATGAGAAAACTAATAGGCGGTATAATTACTCGCAGTTCCGTAATAAGTATAACCAGTTGAGGATTCATTATCAGTGGTTTACTAAACTGTTGGAGCAGCCTGGCTTTGTTTGGGATCCTAAGGTTGGTAATGCGGTTGCGGATGATGATGTTTGGGAAGCGTATTTGAAGGTAAACTTCGTGTTTTGAATTCAAACGCTTCATTAACTATAGATAGGGCTGCAAACGAACCGAATGAACACTTATTTGTTAAGAAATATATGTGTTCACGAACTGTTCATGAACACTTACCGAACGAGTTTTATGTTCGTGTTCGTTTGTTATGGAAATGAACGTGTTCGTTTGTTAATTTTAGGCAACAGATGAAAATGAACGGTGATGAACACAAACTAATGTTCATTAACACAAATGTAAACAAACGAACACAAACAAGCGTTCAAGAACATAATATATAATACTATGTCACTTATTAGATATTTTATTTGTCGGAATTTTGAAGTATTTAAATAAAATATAAATACTACGTCACTTATTAGATATTTTATTTGTCGGAATTTTGAAGTATTTAAATAAAATATAAATACTAAAAACACTAATGAACTATCCAACATAATCGAACATAAACGAACACGTTACCGAACGTTCACGAACATAAATGAACAAACGTGACTTCTATTCATGTTCGTTCATTTAACTAAACGAACGAAATTTCTTGTTCGTGTTTGTTTGTTTAATAAACGAATGAACACAAACGAACTTTCCGCAGAATGGTTCACAAACTGTTCGCTGAACGTTTGGTTCGTTTGCAGCCCTAACTACAAATATGGAAATTCTGTTTTTTTAATGATGTGATTTTGGGTTCAAATGCAGACAAACAAGAAAGCGAGAAGATTCCGGAAAAAAGGTTGTCCGATGTACAACGAACTCATGATCATTTTCGGAGAAACCATGATAGATTACAAAGACGCATATCCTCTTGCTCAATATCCTCCTAGTGATTTAAAAACCGATCAAGAAAACGTATCAACTAACGAAACCCCTCAAGCTTTCCCACCGGATTATCAAAGCACCGAGAAACATTCCAATGATTTCGGAACAAGAAAACGTGCGTCTGAAACCCCAACGCAACAACACCATCTTCACAACAAAGAAGCAAAGGTAGCAGGAACGGACGGTGAATCTTTGGAGGCAATTAAACTGACGTTTTCGAACAAACAAGGGTCTGACCCGATAAGTGATAGGACGACACAGATGTTTAAGACTCCTGAAGGGTGTATCGAATCTAGTTTGTTTTCGATCACCAACTGTGTTAAGTGTCTGGAGTTGATTCCGGATGTTGATGCTGTTACGTACGTAAAGGCGCTTAAAATGTTTAAAGATGTGGATTGGAGAGAAATGTTTATGGCAATGTCTGCAACAAGAAGATCAGACTGGTTGGCCAGCTTGTAATAATGATAAAAAACCCAAGTAATAGATTCTTATTTTTTTTAATTTGTATATTTAGTCACTATTTCTTGAATGTCATGACCATAAATATATGGAACTGGAAGATAAAAGACATTGTTGACAATTGATTCTTGATTTTAACTATAAAATCAAGAAACTAACTTAGAGGTGTTTATAAAGTTAAACAACAAAATCTTGGAGATATGGAAAACTAGGAACGAGAAGGTATTTAACAATATCCGCGTTCCTTTCTTGCATACGGTAGATGTTAAAAAGGAAAAATCTTTTTTATGGATTCGTAGTAGGTCTAAATTTGGTTTCTTGGATTAGGATAGGTGGAGATATTTAATATCCGTGATACTCTGATGTAGTTGTCGGGTTTTCAGTTTCTTACTGACCTGTTTTCTATATATTTATATGGATTTTTCCGTTTAAAACAACATATGGGTGGTTCCACAAAATAAGGCAACTTCTTCCTTCAAGTGGTCAACATGAAACATAAAGATTTCTTGAATTTCATGAGACAAAATCTGGCAATCATAAGGATCTGTTAGTGGAAAAAGTTGTAGGAATGGTATTTTTGACGACGATGTGGACCATTTGGAAGGCACAAAATGTAAGAGAATTCCGTAATGACATGTTACTTCCAACAAGACACTAGAAGATATAAAATCAAGCACGTTCTTATGGTTAAAAGACAGATCAAATTTGAAGAATCCAGCATGGTTAAGATACTAATATTAGAGATTTAATAGTATAACGTTTTTTTAGTTTTGTTTTCCAGTTTCTATCTTGTTGTGTACTTGTGTCGGGTTTTACAGCTTGCAGGCCCTATTTATCACTTGCCGTTTAAAGAAAACATACAATACAATACGCATTAGTGATCACCTACTTTCTAAAAAGCTCTAACTACTTTCTAAATCTTGATCTTTTCCTCTTCAACATCTTCAACTTGCATCAACAATGAAGTGAACGACATGTTTGGAAACAGGTCTAGTTCCGACACAACATGTTTGGTCTCCGGCGCCACCGTCTGCGGAGGAGCTCCGGCGAAAGATGAGGGGAACAATGATGGGTCAACATGGTGAAGCAGCCAGTCGATTGTTTGGCCGTCTGTGCGGTGACCCAGTTCACGGGTGAGTTGGAATATGCGAGCTGCACATAGTGCTGGAAGCCTGACTCTCCGGCCTCTTCCGTTCACCTTTGAGTGGCGGTCTTTCTTCTTTGATGGGTTGATTGCGGTGGTTTCAAATGGTGGCGGTGGTGGTGGGTCCATGGGATTTTTCTAGGGTTTCTTGGTTGACAAAGGGGTAGAGAGAGAAAAACAGAGAGTTTATGTATGTAAGATTGTGATTAATGTAGAGTATATGTGTTTTGTGGTATAAATTTTGAATTTGAAAGTATACATTGTGTGTTTTGGTGTTTTTTTTTGAAAAATGAAATGAATTAAACTAAGGTCTAATTGCAAATTTATTATTGTTTTATTAGAGCATCTCTCGTGATAATAAAACGGGTCTGATTTTCAGATATGTCATTTTAACACGTCATGTTATTCCAAGTCTCTACCTTACAAAATTACATTTTCTTTTACAATGCTTTCAGACATGCTATTTCAACATGTTATATTATTCTAATTCTTTACCTTAAAAAAATACATTTTCTCTTACAACACTAAACAAATCTAAAACTTTATCTCACAGTCTACTTTTATATAAAAGTATATTAAAAAACAATGTATGTGTGTGTGGTCCCCACTATGTTGGTTCGGTTAAGGTCTACTGAACGGGCAGGACACAAACAACTCATCACCTCCACGACATCCTTGTGTCCGATGTGAAATATGGAATCCGGACCAAGTCCAGAGCTTTGCGATGGAGATGCTCGTACACATATATGTATGAATGAGTCATAAGCAAAAACAATTTGATTAGTTTTACATATTTATGACTGCGATTAATTTTTGTATTCTAATTTTTTAACGGTAATTTTACTCTTAAATATCACCTAACCAAACACTACATTATTTGGTAATCACTAATGTCACTCAACCATAACGTATATGCTTTTATGTAAACAAAACCGAAGTATTTATGTAAAGGTCTTATGAGAAAATGTTTTTAAGGTAAAGATACCCTTATTTTATAAACATCACACATCTACTATAAATTAGGGATTTTTACTATAATCATATGAGAGGATGTTAGTTGTCAGTGTGTTGCTACAAAGATCCATGAAGCCGGACTTGGGTCTATGCGGTAGTGTTTGGAGACACTCATACAGTTCAGAGTAGTCTCGAATGTTGTGTTATGTCATTCTTCGACTTCTTGAGGTTGTAATAGAGTTGCAAACACGATAGAAAACACTTTAGAAGTTGTACCAAGGACAAGGCCACATAGACCTCCCTTTGACAATTAAGTCAGCAAGAATCATCATAGATATGAAGTATAAATGAATACATATATGCATGTATGATGTATTTAGTATAAGAAAGAGATGAGTGTAGTAGAATATATTGAAAGAGGCTGTTGGTGAATGTAAGAAAGAGGGTTTAAGTTTTCTCTTTAACATGGGACGTGGACCAACATTAACGGCCAAATTTAGTTGGGCCTAACCCTACATAATGGTATCCTCTATGGTGTGCTTTGGGTCCACTGAATGTTGCCATGCGACATTATGACATTGAGCCCAAAGGAGATTCAACTGAGATTCTATAAATGTGAGTTGGAAACAATATTCAAAGCTGGCCCATTAAACTAAATCACATTAATTAGGAGTGAAAAAATGAGTACCCGAAATCCGAAACATCCTGAATAGGTATTCTAATATGGAACCGGATATGACATTAATATTCCGTGGGGTGGGGTGGGTTGCAAGTATGAGATTAAGTGGTACCTAGCCCGGTTACTTTAAACCATATACTTGTTTACCTGATTTATATATTCAAAAATTTTTAATTTTGATTATCATATTCCTTTCCTTAACCCTTGTATATCAATGTTTCATTACATGAAAAAAGTACTTTTCTTTTAGAATTTTAAAGTGTGTAGTTTATTTTTGAAGATTTATATCACCATGAAATAAAAGCACTTTTATTTTTGTAGTTTACTTAGATACTTCTAAAATTTTAACGGCGGTAATGATATATATGTCTTTGATTATATTTTAACTTATTGTAGTTGTTAAATATTTTAACTTATTGTAGTTGTTAAAGATACAAAATTATATAAATATAAAAATGAAAAGAAGAAAAATGTACTTGATAATCTTAATGTGTATTTTTTTTTATAAACCTGATGGGTATATCCGATAACCTCATATGTGTTAGATATCCGACGAGTACTGAGCATGATTATACAATCATAAGAGATCATACTTAGGTTATCAATACCCGTCCATCACCGTTAATCCAACATTAATATTATTGAAAATATGAGGAACTGAATCATATATGTTCGATATCGGATCCCTTGAATCGTTTGCTTGCAATTTAAAAAAGTAAGATGATCACTGCCACACATATAATAATAAAAAAATTGAATGGAATATCATTTATAATTTTTTTGAACGGCAATGTTATTTATAAATGTCTTTTCAATAATGCATCTTTATAATTGATAATTCACGAATAGAATATTCTGTGTCTAGAATTTTCGACTATTAAGTAATGGATTTGACTAGTGAGTACATATTATATTAAGCTTTTCTGATATACATTTTACTGTGTCTACTTTTATTTCCTTTATTATTTCACTTATTAGTGGTTCTTTTGTGCTGACGTGGCAATACAACCTGATTCCTGACGTAACGTGCGGGGTATTAAAAGGTAAGTTATTTGTCTCACTATTCAGTATTCATCCTAGCCAGTCATATGTTCATGACAATTTTATTTTTTTACTTTTGCTAATAACATGTTTAGCCTCTTTATCTTAATAAAGTTTTGAAATTTATTTGTTTTAAGTGACATCCAATTATTCATTTAAAAGCATATTCAAGTAAACAATTCACGCTTTGCAAGTATCATCATTAGTAGGGGTGTTCAAGGTCCGGTTTTGATGGTTTTTAGGCAAACCATAAGCCAAATCGTTAGTAACGGTTTTTGATTATCGTAAACCAGAACCAAACTGCCGAAATTTGAAACCGAACCAAACCAAACCGTTACCGGTTTCAACATCATTAGTCTTTTAGCCTTTGCAATTTTGCCCCTGTCCAAGTAACAACATAAACGAATCCACTGTACTTGTAAGAATATTGTCTACAATAGCAACCATGGATTTATAAAAAAGAAATATTTAAGTATGAAACTTGATACTGAATTATTAGCTAATGGAAACAAATTGTTCAAATCTCTAGTCTACTTATCCGTTAATCACATCAATAGAAAACAATAATAAGATAACTAATTACTAACCTAAAAATTATTGAGGTTTTGTTTGAATTGACCAGAGACATTATGAATTTTCATACAACCCATACAGGGTTAAGCTAATATAAACGCCCAACGGTTCCACTTCAAGTCTTATTTAGCTAGTTCATTTTAATTTAAGCTCAATATATTATCAAACAAACGGTCCGGTTTTATACGACCGATTTTTGGTATAACTTGTAAACCGAACCGTTCGATACAGTTTGAAAATTTTTGAAACCGGCACTGAAAGTTAATCAAAAAACCGAACACGTAACCAAACTGATGATTGGGTTGGACGGTTTCTCAGTTTTAAACCAAACCATGAACACCCCTAATCATCGGTAACAAAAGAATCCCAAGTAAGGTAAAAATGATACAAAACATAGTTCAAAGATAAAATTTGTGTTATTGGTCACCAAAACCATCATGTTTAGTCAACCCAACCTGGCTCGTTTTGAATTGTTGCCTAACATTGCACATTTTGCTATATCTAGAAATAACAGTAGAGAAAACCTATATACCTTTTTTGAAGATTTGCATACCGATTAATTCACTCCTAAAAGATAAGAGTAAATAAATTTTCTGCTCTTGCTGCATGACGGCTATGATCTTAATAATGCAATAAAAAAAAGAATTAGTGACAGATGCAAGTAAAAAAAAAAAAAAACTAATAATGTATTGTAAAATACAGATAAAGTACCAGAAACGGGGTGCAAGTTAATTTTTATTTATATAGCATAATATAACAAAATGTTGATGTAAATCAATAAAAGAAAGATCCAGCTAAATTCTTACGCTTCAGTTATTGAAAACTTGGTGTGCTTCCCGGAAGAATTCAGATGATTGTAGGTTTCATGCCGGTGGGTGGTCGTATTGACAAACTGGTCGGAGAATGGTAGCGGGCGGGAGGCTAGTTAGAGCATAAGCGAATGAGATTTTTGAAGTGTAGCACACATGATGATAAAACTTAACACACTTGCATGACGATTCAAACTATCTGGATTGACTGGTCGATTCTCCAAAAGCATACAAGGAAGTTGGATTAAAGAAAAAAACAAAATTAGCGGTCCTAGGAATACGATAAAATTATGCACCTTAATAATTAAACTAGGAAACCCTATTTCACTTGTTTATGCACCAATCCCCCCTTTTATTTCTCATTATTTACATCGACGAATACGATCGACCTCCATTCCACAATAAGTTATCCATTGCCTTTATTCTTCTTCATGTTCGCCAAATTTATTTGTGTTCGTGAACCGTTCGCGAACACACTCATTTCCTTAATGAACGAACACGGACATAAAATCTCGTTCGGTAAGCGTTCATGAACCGTTCGTGAACATATTTCCTTAACGAACGAACACGAACAAGGCTTTGTTCGTGTTCGTTCGGTTCGTTTACAGCCCTAGTTAGAGTTGTAGAGATCATGGGCAGTTGTCAACTAAAATGGTTAGAGTTGTGGAGATCATGGGCAGTTGTAGAGATAATGGGCAGGAAAATTAGGATGTAACCACCAGCTAAGAAAACTGTCCTAACCGCTCTGAACCGCCACTATAGCAGTTATTTTTGTGAGTTTAAGCGGCTGAGATTTCATCTCAGCAAGATCTAATGGTGGAGAATGATTTGGAAAACGGTTAGACTTAATTGGCTTAATATATATATTTAACACGTACTTTAAATTATGGAGAACGAAAACTAATGTTTTATAGATTATGGAGTATGAACACTTATCTTTTAGAGTAAAACCGTGTTAGGAAAAAACAGTAAAAAATGAGTTTTTCATTAATTTTGGACACGTAAGTGCGATTAATATAATTATATTCTTTAGGTTGGCGTTCTACTATGTGAGAGCTTCGCAATGAATAAAAAATTGTCTAAAATGGATTTAAGATGAATGAGATATGATGTTAGAAGTTGTTTATTTGAAATTTGAAATCTTGGAATGAAATTGATGAAACTAGCCCCATATATGAGGTGGGACAAAATCTTAGAGTGGTTTATAAAAAGAATCATTCCGACCTCAGTTATTGTTTCCATAGAATGAGACACATATGTAGGGAACCTAAAGAATGTGTAGCACACTGTGCATGTACCATAGCGTGGGTGATGGCCGATGGGCGCTTGAGAGCCCTATCTTTGTATTGGAATGTTGGCTCAACATCAACAACACAAACTTGCTACTGATGTGTGGCTAGTTGTCTTAATTTGTGCTTTAACGTGTAGATAGATGGATGTAGTCAGAGTCAATGCTCGATTTGTAGCAATTATTTAGTGCATTAATCTTCATACTAGTTGGATTGATGTCATTTGATTTTTATAAAAATACTTCAGATGTTAAAGATATGGACTGATGATCTGAATTTACTTGGTTTGCCACAAAGAGAAATGTAGGGTAGTTGTGATTAATTAGTAAAAAAGTTAAGAGGTTAAATATGTAAATGTTTAACCTACGGGTGAGAAATTCCTGTTCAAAGAGAAGAAACAACATTTTGGAACCGGTTGTATATGATTTGTTTTTTTTTTTTTTTTCATGTTTGCTTTTACGATAAATGAATGTTAGTAGTGAATCACAAAGACTCACATGGATGCGATACCCATGATTACTCAAACTCTCCGAGTTTGATCTTTATCATTTTTTATTTGTTTTACATTACTATCATTTATTTATTTACTATAAAGTATAAACGGTGTTAAGCCTTACATATACAAATTGTTGACTGAAAATAAAGGTAAATCAAAGATATTTTAGTAAAGAGCCAAAGGTTATGGTAAGGAAAAATTGTGCAAACACTTTGTGTGTCACCATCTGGACTATGGAAGCAAGAAGAAGGGATGGGAAGTAACATGAAAACAACCTCTTGGCTGACCTTCATTCAATTGGTACAGTTGTATTACCATGCCATCATATTTGACTTGATAAAGAAAAGGAAAATGGTTAGTCTTTATATATGATTGAGTTCTAATTGAACATTTACTGAAATAGATTTCAACGAAAACCAGCTATATCCGATCTTGGTTGGCCTTTCACCCCTACACTACAAGAAAATGGTAGGTTTAGTGGCGACGGCTGTCGCCACTATTGGTCTCTCCTGTCGCCGCTATTGACCTTTAGCAGCGACACGTGGCCGCTAAAGCGTCGCCGCTATTACTGGGCCGCTATTGGTCCGGCTGTCACCGCTAAAGGTATATGTCGCTGCTAATAGCCCTATTTTGTCTTTAGTGGTTTTGGCGGACTATCAATTGCGCGACGCCTGTCGCCGCTAAAAGTCAATTTTTTTTAACAGCACTAAAAACAGCTGCCAAACCTGTTTCCGACCAAAAAAACACAACATGTATCAAACCACAACCTGGAAACAACTTCATTCTAATTTATCAAACTCCAACAACACATACAAAACGTAATAAAGTTATAAACAACATTTAAGTCCTACATTATCATCCTAAAGTGATAAAAATAACAACCCATACTTCGAAATCATCCTAATCTTCGTCATCTTCTTCGTTATCAAAAAAAGGTTGTAACAGTCGTCGTCGTCGTTTGCCGGTACTTTTCCTTTTGAACTTAGATAGTCGTCAAGTCGATTCCGGAAAGCCGAGCTTTGGAAACAAGTTGTCAACAAATCCCTACAATAATAAATATCAAAACGTATATTAGCATATTAATTAACGCTACCAACATATATTTAACAAGGAAACACGCGTTCGTTTATCATTTATAAATTGTGTAGTTTACCTGAGAAGAAAGGGTTCTTGAGTCTCAGGTTGGGAAGCCGACAAATTCGGGGGCGTATTTGAAGACGGTTTATGCCTCATCCCCCGGTACCATCCTCTCCGCTCTCCCAAGGCTTCCTGAAATGGGGCAAGCGGAGGACCATCACCGTGCCACTCGTTTGTGGCCTCTTCTAAGTTCAACTATATTACGAAGATGATTAAATATATTTCTCCTCTCTCTCTCTCTCTCTATATATATATATATATATATTTGTTATAGAAAAATATACTTAAAAGAAAATAGTTACGTAGTTTTGTTCGGCAACCGAGTCAACCCAATGCTCCTCCCTATCAATTACATACACCTACATACTAACATACAACTATATACATTCATTCATAGACTTACATACACATAAACATTCATCCTTACATACACCTACATCAACAAATACATTGATTTCCATATATACATTTTCACCAAACACACCTATATTATAAATTTTACATACAAACATTCATCCTTACATACACCTACATCAACAAATACATAGATTTTTACAAACACATTTTCACCAAACACACCCACATTATACATTTTACATACAAACATTCATCCTTACATACACCTAATCAACAAATACATAGATTTTTACAAACACATTTTCACCAAAACACCTACATTATACATTTTACATACAAACATCCATCCTTACATACACCTACATTAACAAATACATAGATTTTTACATACACATTTTCACCAAACACACCTAAATTATACATTTTTACATACAAAAATTCATCCTTCCATACAATTTACAAAACCTAAACAAAAAAATACAATTCTACAAAAAAAAATACATAAAAACTAACCTTTTTTTAAAGTTTCAAGGAAACGAAAACCGCGGAGAAGAGGTGGTGCCGGAGAAATGATGGTGGTGACCGAAGAAGAGAGGTGGTGGTCCGAGTTTTCTTCCACAAACACAAAAATACACAAAAACGCGCAAAAATTAAAGGCTATAACATGAATATAACAAATGTAGATAAGAAATTTAACATAAAGAGAGTTAAACTAACCGATTTGGGCAAAAAACGGGGTCTCCGACGGTGCTCAAGCGACTTTTGGGGGGAAAAATGAAGAAGGAGGGAAGAAATAGCGTGTATAGGGACTGGTACGTCGACACTTTTATCGGTGAGGCGGGTCGCCGGTATTGATATTGTGTCGCCGCTATTGGGTTAACTTGGATAAGATTTATGTGGCTAAGGTTTATTGTGTTAAGGGACCTTTAGCGGAGACGCCGTCGCCGCTAATGGCCATATATATGTCGCCGCTATTGCTTGTTAAATCCCCAACCGTCAAATCTTGAAAATGATCAACGGCTGGGGTTGGACTGAGAGCTCGGGACACGGATCGACCAATAGCGGCGACACTTTGCTGCCCAAGTGTCGCCGCTAAAGGGGGGTATTTCTTGTAGTGCTAGCCACGGGATCTAATGATGCGCCGATCACAATGATACTTGGATTCTCCTCGGACTAAGGACCTCTTTCTATGCTTTCTTTGCTCTTTTGGCTCTGGGTTATAGGACAATTATAGAGGAAAAACCACTTGAGTTCAAAACTCAAAAAACTTAATGGATGGACCATATGTTGCTACGTGTTACAACGTCTTTCAGAATTCTAACATGTAATGGCTTTTGTTAGGAGAAGAAAGTTAATATGTTACACCACTTTCGCCGTTTACGTAGATCTAACATCATATGTTACACTTATTTTTTGGTTTTCAACATCAAATTTTGTAAGTTTTACAAACTGTATCATTTTCGAACTTGAATTAACGAATTTTCAATGTGTAGTGCATGTAAGAATATGTTACATGTCAGTGTATCAGATAGAAAACTGAAAAAAAAAAAATTGTTACACGTATTTTTGTTAGTCTGTAACATTTATGAAAATTACTTTATATAACATGCAATCTCAACCTCAGAATTTCTAGATGGATGATGAAGATTGAGTTTCTTAAGTTTTTTAAACTTATAAGGGTTTTTTTTTACCTTTCCCTATACATATTAACACGTCTATATATAAATCTTTACTCACATATAAGTACCTTACTGTTTTTTCATAATAGATTGGTAATTTACCATCAACTTATAACTTTATCAAACACATTTATGGTCCAAAAATCATAGAATTGGAATTGTGAGTTAATTTGTTTTCAGTAGAGTTCAATATGCGTTTTCATTTTTTATACATATCTTATATTTATTTGACACATTTATTATATTATACTATCATATATATTTCTCCTGATAGGGAATAGTCATCGTGTGTGATTGGCCAAAAGTAACGGCAACCAATAAGCCAATTCTTTTTTTTAAATAGCATATAATATATAATAATTATCTATAACTACAAAAGGAGGATGTCCCTCTGCGACTTCTTCATTGTTCCTATCAAATTACAATTTTAACATCAGTTAAAAATTACGCTTTTGCCCCCAGCTCAAAATAAAATTCTGGTTTTGGCTCCAGCTATGTCCTGCCAAATCACGATTTTATCCCCGGTTTAAAATTACGATTTCGCCCCAGTTCAAAATAAAATTTTGATTTACCCCAAGCTAAAATTTACGATTTTATTTTCAGTTAAAAAATAGGATTTTGCCCCCATTCAAATAAAATTATTGTTTTGCCCTCAATTCCAAATATGGTTTCCCTCCGTTTCAAAATTACGTTTTTACTTCCGTTCAAAATTGCAATCTTGCCATTGTTTTTTTTAGCAAAACTATGGTATTGTTTTATTTTACTTGGTTGACTCAATTTAATTTTTATCCGTGCCAAACAGCTGCCTAGCATTCGCTAATTGGTCCTGACAACCTATTGTTTTGCCCCCAGCTCTAAATTACATGCTTGCCATCGTTTTAGTTTTTTTAGAAAAACTCTGGTAGTGTTTTGGTTTAGTTGGTTGCCTCGATGTATCATTTTTTTGAGATCGTGTTATAAGTAGCATGTATAAGTAACCAAAAACAGCGTACATATTATTAAACTAAGAAATATTTCGTTTAGCGCCCCGCAATCGCGGCGACGCATAACACTAGTTAAAGGATTATACTATATACTATTTAATATTATATATAATTTTATATATAAAACAAGTGAGACGTAAAGCGAGACCAAATATATTTAACTCACTTTATTAGTAACGAAGAAAAGTTTCGTTGAAATAAAGTTCTCACTACTATATGATGATAACATCAGATATTCAAACATGATGTATGAATATTTATTAATTGTTTCTTGTGTCACTGAAAACGTGAAAATGAATCTTAAATATTCTATTTATTTATATTGTTATTAGATTATAGTCTCATATATTACATGGTTTTATGTAACAGAATATGTTTAGAATTATATTATAACTTACATTATTTAAAAATTTACATTACATACAACAATAAAAAAATGAATTTTGCAATTACAATGTATAAATCTTTAAACACTCTTTCTTTGTACATGACATTTGTTTTTTTTTTTACCATTTTTATTTTTACATTATCAACAATGATCTATGGTTAGTGGTAACTATATGTATTTTTAAATTGTTTTGAAAATATTAGAGTTACTAAACATAGCGGTTTTATATTTGACGAAACGTTTTAAAACTCAAATTAAAAAAAAATCTAAATTAGCGGGAATCTAAGAGTGAGAATAAAAGAGAAAATGTCCCGTGACATTAATTGTAATTGTTTATTAGAAGTATGATACTGTTGAAATAAAAAAAATAACAATTATAATTATATAATGTTGTTTAAATAAAAAAATAACAATTATTATTATATTATTATTATATTATTATTATTATTATATTTTTTTGAAAAGTACTTAATCATTTAATGAATTACATAAATAATACAACATTTAATATTTATTTAATTTTAGTATGATCAAATAAAGTGACATTAAAATTATATATATATATATATATATAGGTCAAAACTTTTAAAAATCTTTTTTAAATACAACTCATTTTCCTTATCAACCTGTGAAGAAATTAGAAATCTTATAATTATTTACATCCCTAATGTTAGTTTAGATAAATAGAATAAAGATAAACTTTTTTACTTAAGATTTGAATATGTTTTTTCAAAATTATTTTTCTAAGAATTATAGGTTGAAAGAGAGAATATCACGTGACATTTTTTGTAGTCTTTTATTATAATAGAGATACTATTTTCCTTTAACAAAAACAATTGATAAAAGCACATATTGAATATAAGAATTTAAAGTCAAATATAATGTATATACTTTGTAGAAATTGAGATTTCTAAATCACTGAAGAGCAAAAGGATGAATCTAATTTTTCCTTAATGATAAAAAGTCTTTAAACTCCATTGTTTTCTTGCATAAAGTCTTTAAAGTAAACCTTTTGCTTTTCAACTTAGGCGCATTATTGGTCCTACTAAAATATAGAAAAAAAAACATTTACATCGACTTCTATGTATATAGAAAAGACCAAGGATGAATGGTAGATTTTAACGCATGTTTCAAAGGATGAATAGTAGATTTAACGCATGTTTCAGACATAAATATAATTTCGTGTAGAATAAATAACAAAAGACCAATATGCTCTGATAGTTATGGCTTCCGCCTCAAATGTTGTGGTCAGTTTTCACGTATCCCCCCCCCCCCCCCCCCCCCCCCCCCCCCCCAATTAATGAACTAGTAACTTAATGGTAAAAATAGCATTAATAAAGAAGAAACCTCACCCTTAAAAAACACAAAAAATTAGGTAGGGAAGAGGGGGCATATTTCGTCTATCGATCCCTTCCGACCTAAGGATTCAAACCTGTGTGCCTTGGATAAGGGCATTGCCTTACCATTAAGATAGATCAAAATTTACCTGTTTTACATTAAAGATATAAAAGAATACATAACATTGTTTAGAAAAAGTCAAATTAGTGTTAAAAAAAAGAAAGAGTCAAATGTAAAATTAAATTCAATTTAATTGGTGAGTTGTTTGCAAGTTTACCCAAGAGCCATAAAAGTAACGCCCACATGGACAAACTATGCCACTTAAATGTCTCAAATTGGTTTATACTACAAAAATATATAATATCTCCTAATGCAAGATGAATCTAACGGTGGGTCTAGGCCCACCCTACTAAAGGCTTGTATCCGTCTCTGCTCGTAAAAGGTTGGCCTTGTGTTTGTGTGTCTGTTTATGTATATATACACACACTATTAACATCATATTTTTCATACAATTGCTTACCAATATTCTTTCAAGTTGCAACCCACAATGTGTCTACTGACTTCATCATCTAGTTCAAAGGTTTTGTCTAGCATTGTGGTTTAACCATCAAGTTTTGATGATGTGTCTTCATCTAGCGCTACAGATGTGCGTAACTTTTACTTTCTATCTATAATTTCTTAGCTACGTTACTTGGTTTTAAGATACTTCAAGTTCACGTGGGCCTCAAAATACAAGAAATTCTCCAAAATGAGATCATGACAATGCACACTATCGTCTTGTGAAAGATTACTTCACTAAGAATCCAAAGTTGGTGATAAGGTGTTCAAGAGAAAGTTTTATACGCAAAGACAACTATACCTACGAATAGTTCATGATATGGACATACACTTTCTATATTTTTTTTTATTAAATTGGGATGTTAGATTCAAAAAAAGAGTTTAACACCATTACAGAAAGGCATATCTGCAATACTTCAGCTAGCATATGGGATAATTCTTATCATGAATGATGAGTGCTTATATATGTCCAAAAGAACTTCACGTGAAAGTCTTCAATACTGTCATAATGGTATTATTCAATTGTTTTGAAAAGAATGTTTATGTATATTGACTACCACCGAAATACAAGTTTTGTACGTCACACATGAAACCAAACATAGATTTCCTAGAATACTAGGTAGTGTTGAGTATACAAACTAGATTTGGATGAATGTCTAACGCCACGACGAGTTCAATACATAAGAGTTGATCACAAGTACTAGACGATCATGCTTAAAGCAGTAACCCCACAAGGTTTATGGTTTTGGCATGCATTCTTTGGTGTTAGAGGATCCAACAATGATATCAACGTCTTCAACCAATCACAATTATTCAATGAGGTTATGCATGGATCTACATCCCTTGTCCATTCTATGTAAACAAAAAACAATACAAGTATGAGTATTATCTTGCCAATGGAATACAAATGGCAACGATTGTGAAAGTTGAAACATTTACTATACTACAAGATAATTAAAGGAAAAGATTCAAGATAATACAAAAGATGACTGGAAGGAGCTTGCGTCTAATAAGCTCATTTAGGTATATTTCAAACTCTGTACACATGCAATGCATCCCACTAGAATTAGAAGGATAATGTGTGGTTTTTGGGCTATTAACCCTAATGATATCATGAGACTTTTTCAATTGATTTATATGATGCTTTGAAATGAGAGTTTAATGGAATTCAATCTGATACTTGATTAAATGTTAAAGATAAATGAAAAGGTAAAGCTATGGTAAAGATGCATTGTACATGGTTGTTACCTACAGGCTGCAAGTCTTGTTATGTGGTTCGAGGTCGTAAACTTGGCACACAAGGAGCATAGTGTAGGGTATTACCTACGAGGCTTCAAGTATAGGCAGTTACCTACAGAGTTGCAGGTATAGGCAGTTACCTATGGGGCTACGAGTATAGGGTGATGACCTACATGATCAGTAAGATGGCCCTTTTGTACCAGGTCGACGCGCTGGCCAAATTCTGCTTAAAAATGTACATGTCTAATGCTGTCTTTATCAAAAAGATGTTGCAATCTTCAATCATCATTCATCGAGCGCTTTCTCTCATCGCCTTCTATGTATGCCTTTGTGGTCGTTAACGAGAGCAATCGGCAGACCCAGTCTCTCTTGGAATCCTGAATATGCCAATAATTGTACTAATCAACATATGTCTCTCTCCCGGTACTAGTTGCAGTAATGATAATTCCCCTATTTATTTGATGAGAAATGCAAAACGAAAAAAGAAAAGATCCCCCGTTAGGTTAGGAATGATATTCCGCTCCCTGCCCCCCTTTTCATAGAAAACGGAGAGATAATTGATGATTTTTTTGAATCCGGCTTCGGGACTGACGGGCTCAAACCCGCAGCTTCCGCCTTGATAGGGCGGTGCTCTGACCGATTGAACTACAATCCCAGGTGTATAGCCTCCACTTTTTCTCTTCATTCGAACTATTGACTTTCGCCATAGTTCACGATAGGAGCGACGATGACCACTCATTGGTGAATGTCACCTCAATGTTAAAGATAAAGGTTAAAGTTTGACGTATGTTATTTAAAGGAGTTTATTAACTGTATGTTTTCCTAGTGTTACTTACTATTTCATTTAAACTAGAAGTCCTTCAGCGTAGCCGACTTTTAGTATACACATCAGGTTAAGTGTGGCTAGTGAGTGGAGAGCTTCCGGGATTGGCAGTGGCTAGTAGAGACTACCAGGTGAGTGACTGACAACCATACTACCTTTTTGTATTATGCTTTGAGACAGTTAGACTATGGTTGCATGTGACTCGAATGCTTAATTGTAAGCAGGGGCGCAGCTTCATTGGGGGGCGAGGGGCGCCAACCCACCCCCCCCCCCCCGAATTTTTCGCTCAGTAGTGTTATATATGTAGTTTTCGTATAGAAATTTTTGGTATATACGTTTTCGCCCCCCCAATCTATAGAAATTTTTGGGTATATACGTTTTCGCCCCCCCAATCTATAGAAATTTTTGGGTATATACGTTTTCGTCCCCTGGTTTTCGAAGGCAAAGCCACTGATTGTAAGCATCTCTGGTGCGTATGTTTTAAATTATCAATTTAAGCACCATTTTGTCACAGAATAAATCTAACGTATGAGACCCAGATTTTGGGCATTTTATCGCAATTATTCAACGAGCTTATACATGGATCTACACCCACTTATTCATTGATGCAGACGGAACACAATACTGATGAGTATTATCATGTTAATGGAACACAATTAGGCAACTATTCTGAAATGCTAAAACAATTACCTATCCACATGACAATAAGCAAAAAAGGTTCATGATAACATAAGAAGCAACAAGAAACGACATAGGATTAGCTTTTGGTGTCCTAAGAGCTCATTGGGCTATACTTCAACTCTGCGCATAGGCATTGCATCCCGTTAGAATTAAATATATATATGATGTACGCTTGCATTTACATAATATGATTTTGAAAGATGAAGGTGTTGTTCACGAATGAATCTTCCAACCCCAATAGAGAAGTAAACGAAGATACTCTTAAGGGATTGTGTTTCCAAGAAACACACAACAACCTTCAATCAGATCTTGATCTTGTGAAACATACTGCAACCACCTACATGCCCAACCCTTCTAGTTTTATTTTTTTGTTGATGACATTTAATTAATCTTATTTTAATTAATGAAATGTTATTTTTTAAATTAGGTTATATCTATGTATTAGCTTTTATTTAATTTAATTATAAACATGCAGTTATATATTTATTAAAACCACATCAGATGTTGCAAACATATTTGATGGATCGAAATAGTATTTAACATATATTCAAATCCTTTTTTACTAAGAGTGGCAATATAGTATTCGAAGAATTAAGATTAATATTTAACTATTTATAAGAATATTATTTATTATTATATATGTTACGAAAGCATAGTTTTCATATTATTTAATTAAGTTTAAAATATTGTTTTCCCGTACATTTGTAAATACATATTCGATCTTTAATTGATTTATATTATGTATTTTCAATAATAAATGTAGAAGAACATCTACAATATATTGTTGTAATTATTATATATATCAATAGTATGGGTTATGAACAATATTATATCTTATAATGTGTTATTTTTTAAAGTTTTAACTTCACCATATAGTCTTTAAATAATATACACATTAAATATTGAGTTTTCTAACGACTTATATTTTGTTAAATTAAAGAAAAAATGAATAGGTGTGTTTAACTTTCTTTCTTGAGAATCCGGTATAAATTTTATTGAAAATAAGTTATATTCAAAATAAAATATATTTTTTGGTATCGTACTCTATAACAATTGGCATATTAGTATCGATAGCGATATTATTGGAACTTGCACTTGTATCTGTTTTTATAGTTCTTAATCGATGTAAACACATGTCAGTATCCTTTGACGATATATATTGTGACTATATTTTTTTGTGTTTTTTTTCTCTTTCGTCCGATACCAACTAATTAAACACAAAAATTGTTGTGGTTATATCAGTATTTGAAAATGGTAAAAAGTAAGAAAAGAAAAAAAGACCAACTTTGTCATATCCTTTGGGACTACGACGAGACTAAACTTTGTTCCATAAATCGTATGCGGCAAATAGGATTCTTTAGCAACCTCTTGGAAACATCCACCGGCTGAAACCCTCACCAGTTGTCAATGCTTCAATCTTCAAACCCTAATATCCCCCCCTTAAACCTAGGGATCCATGCATCACCTACTTGTACCGTACAACTCAAAGCTTACTTCTAACTTCAAAAACACATGGTTAAAGCTGTCCATACTCTATATAAACACTTCCCCTTTACTTCAAAAACATATTAAAAAAAACCATTTTAATTAAAAACCCCTTTACTTCAAAAACATATTAAAAAAAAAACCATTTTAATCAAAAAAACTTGTACACAATGCCTGATATTGAAGGGTCTCCGGGGAGTTCAATGCACGGAGTCACCGGGCACGAGCCGGTGCTAGCATTCTCCGTAGCATCTCCGATGGTGCCAACCGATACAACCGCGAAGTTCAAACTTCCAGTAGACTCCGAACACAAGGCTAAAGTCTTCAAACTTTTCTCATTAGCAAACCCTCACATGAGAACCTTCCATCTCTCATGGCTCTCATTCTTCACCACCTTTGTCTCCACCTTTGCAGCCGCTCCCTTGTCCCCATCATCCAGGACAACCTTAATCTAACCAAATCTGATATCGGTAACGCGGGTGTTGCATCCGTGTCAGGTAGTATTTTCTCCAGGCTTGCAATGGGCGCGGTTTGTGACATGTTGGGACCGCGCTACGGGTGCGCTTTTCTCATCATGTTATCCGCTCCAACCGTGTTTTGTATGTCGTTTGTAGAAAATGCGAGCGGGTACATCGCGGTTAGGTTCATGATCGGGTTCTCGTTGGCGACGTTTGTGTCGTGTCAGTATTGGATGAGTACTATGTTTAATGGGAAGATTATTGGGTTGGTGAATGGGACGGCTGCCGGGTGGGGGAACATGGGTGGTGGTGCTACGCAGTTGTTGATGCCGGTGTTGTTTGAGATTATTAAGAAGGCTGGAGCCACTCCGTTTACGGCTTGGAGGATTGCGTTTTTTATACCGGGTTGGCTTAATGTTGTTATGGGGATATTGGTGTTGACTCTTGGTCAAGATTTGCCTGATGGGAACCTTGGTGCTCTTCAGAAAAAGGGTGATGTCGCCAAAGATAATTTGGAAAGGTATGTATACATATACAGTTATATATTCACACTTGCAGATTTATAACTTATAATATGGCTACTAATTATATGTTTGTAACATTTTAATTTGTAGGTGTTATGGTATGCGGTGACAAACTATAGAACTTGGATCTTTGTACTCCTATATGGCTACTCCATGGGTGTTGAATTAACCATTGATAATGTCATTGCCGAGTACTTCTACGACAGGTTTGTTTTTATGTGTAAATTTTATGTTAGAGACTATGGTTGTAAAAATCTCGACTAGTATTCGATTAGTAATCGATTAATCACTAATTGGAGGTTTATCGATTATTGTCCGATTAATCACTAGGTGCTCAATGACGGTCCTATTATGGCCAAATTTTGGCTAGGTCCCTGCCAAATTTTGACCAAACCTGATAAAATCTCTTCAATTACTTAAAAAATGGGTAATGAGAGGTTAAAACATGTCTACTTTTAAAAAAATTACATATAAAAATATGTGTCTATATATATAGCTATAAATTAGATAAAAAAAATCCAGATATGATTAATTCCGATTAATCGCTAGTCGGTACCCCACCGACCGACTGGCGCCTAGCGATTCTTACAACATTGCCTAGAGTGATGTCATTGATAAAGATTTGGGTTAGTAATAGATTTTGTTTAATTAATTGTGATTATAGATTTGATCTAAAGCTTCACCTAGCTGGAATTATCGCGGCCACTTTCGGGATGGCAAACATCTTGGCTCGACCATTTGGAGGATTCACATCAGATTTCATGGCCAAAAGATATGGAATGCGCGGGCGCTTATGGAACCTATGGTTCCTCCAGACCGCGGGAGGGATATTCTGCCTATGCCTCGGTCTAGTAAACTCGTTACCATTAGCCATCACATTTATGATCCTCTTTTCCATCGGGGCACAAGCCGCATGTGGTGCCACATTCGGGATCATCCCTTTCATTTCTCGACGATCTCTTGGTATCATCTCGGGAATGACCGGGGCAGGTGGAAACTTTGGGTCAGGTTTAACCCAATTAGTGTTCTTTGCAAATGCCTCTTTCTCGACTGCTAAGGGGTTGTCTTATATGGGTATCATGATCATATGTTGTACACTTCCAGTGAGTTTGGTTCACTTCCCACAATGGGGGAGCATGTTTTTTCCACCTAGTAATGATGGTGTAAAAGGTAGTGAAGAGCATTACTATGTTTCGGAGTGGACTGAGGAAGAGAAGCAAAAGGGGATGCACCAAGGAAGTTTAAGGTTTGCTGAGAATAGCCGGTCGGAACGTGGTCAAAGGGTGGCTTCGGTTTCAACACCACCTAACTCTACTCCTACTAATGTTTAACTTACTTCAATTAGTTATATAAAAAAATTGGAAATAACCTTTGTGTTTTTCTTCAAATTCATGTAATGTAATTATATAGATTTTAATGTATAATTAATAATTTAGGTAGTTTTTTATATTATTTTTGAGAAACATCAAGCTTAGACCTCATACACTTAATGAAAACGTATGATCAGTGTAACTTGTTTATCCATAAGATTTAAATCGGTTGAGAAGTCAAAACATGTTTGCGAATCGTACAAAAAGTTGTAGATGGATTTAATGAGATAAATGGGTAATAATACATTTTTAAGCGGGTTAGATTTTCGTAACTTGTTGAAACTATAAATTTTATTTTATTTTAAATAAATTGAATTGGGTGGTTGACTTATTTAATTTTAATAGAAATCGAACATGATCAATTTATTTTAAATTGGTTACATAATGCTTAATATTGTGATGAATGTGTGTATATCATTTTTCATCCGAAAAACATGAGAAAGTTTTATACTATTTTTCCTTAATATGACAAAATATGAATTTGTCTTGCATAAAAGTGTCAAAAAAGATTACAAAATGTATTCACCTTTAAAAACTGCTCCAAAAATAGACTACTAATATTGAAGAACATGTAAGAAACTTTATTCAGTTCACATATTAGAAACATAAAGAATCATAAAAATGATCTTTTATATATTTGACAGTTTAGAAATATATAACTTTTTATGCAAAAAATATGAGCAATCGCTAAACATATAAAAAAAAAAGGAATATAAAACCTTTGACAAATGTTACTTACATATAACTTATTGTGATCTTATGGTATAGTGGCATTGCTGATTAGTCTTACATATATAATTGAGATTTAAGTCCTTACAAATACAGGTTGATTAAGATAGTATTTAAGAAAAAAAAATTGTTGTTAAAAATATAAACAGATAGTTTAATGGTCGTTTAAAAAAAGATAGTTTAATGATATATTTGAAATATGAAAATATCGTTACAATATAAATTACGCCCGTGATGTGTACCGAATTAAAAGTTAAAAGGATAGAGAATTACATGAAATATATTTGATTCATTTCTATTTGTATTATGCCAACGTGGCTATTCGTGTAGCCTTCCAAAGTGATAATCACCGACTCCACTAATCCTATCACTAACCCAATAATAACACAAACAATTTGAATTCAAAACGTTTTAAATCATAATAATATGTGATTGCGTCTTTGATCATAGTAACTATAGCGTCACCAATATGACCATGATTGCTAGCTCCTATAATATGAATACATATCAATTCTCGAGCCTTGATGAGCTACATTCAAATGGGTCAGAGACTGAATCATATCATTTTTGTTTTCCGCTTTTCACAATCTATTCATGTAACCTTAAAAAGTGATAACTACCTAATCCACTAATCCTATTACTAACCCAATAACAACACAAACAATTTAAATTCAAAACGTGTTAACTCATAATAATGTGTTGTAACTAGTGATTGTGTGTGTGAATCTGAGCCACATACGTCGCATGTAAACATGAGAGCCAGATACATTCATTCTCATTGATCATACCTTATAAGATCATGTGTAGCAAGTCTCTTTCTTGGGAATTATCCGATATTTGGCTTCTAGTCATCAAAACTTGAAGTTAAAAATAATGTAGTGGTATAATGCCCTTTGAAATGATTAGATATTAAAATTGAATTAAATAAAAAATAAATAACCATCAAAACATTCCATTGGCCATTATCTCACTACAAGAAATACCCCCCTTTAGCGGCGACAGCCAAAGTGTCGCCGCTATTGGTCGATCCGTGTCTCGAGCTCTCAGTCCAAACCCAGCCGTTGATCATTTTCAAGATCTGACGGTTGGGGATTTAACAAGCAATAGCGGCGACATATATATGGCCACTAGCGGCGACGGCGTCTCCGCTAAAGGTCCCTTAACCACAATAAACCCTAGCCACATAAATCTTATCCAAGTTAACCCAATAGCGGCGACACGTTATCAATACCGGCGACGCGTCGTCGCCGCTAAAAGTGTCGAGGTACCAGTCCCTATACAGCGCCATTTCTTCCCTCCTCCTTCATTTTCCCCCCAAAAGTCGCCTGAGCACCGTCGGAGACCCCGTTTTTTTGCCCAAATCGGTTAGTTTAACTTTCTTTATGTTAAATATCTTATCTACATTTGTTACATTCATGTTATAGGCTTTAATTTTTGCGCGTTTTTGTATATTTTTTGTGTTTGTGGAAGAAAACTTGGATCACCACCTCTCTTCTCCGATCACCACCATCATTTCTCCGCCACCACCTCTTCTTCGCGGTCTTTGTTTCCTTGAAACTTTAAAAAAAGGTTAGTTTTATATGTATTTTTTTTTGTTTAGAAATTGTATAATTTTTTGTTTAGGTATGTAAATGTGTATGGAAGGATGAATTTTTGTATGTAAAAATGTATAATTTAGGTGTGTTTGGTGAAAATGTGTATGTAAAATCTATGTATTTGTTGATCTAGGTGTATGTAAGGATGGATGTTTATATGTAAAATGTATAATGTAGGTGTGTTTGGTGAAAATGTGTTTGTAAAAATCTATGTATTTGTTGATGTAGGTGTATGTAAGGATGAATGTTTGTATGTAAAATGTATAATGTGGGTGTGTTTGGTGAAAATGTGGTTTGTAAAAATCTATGTATTTGTTGATGTAGGTGTATTTAAGGATGAATGTTTGTATGTAAAATGTATAATGTAGGTGTGTTTGGTGAAAATGTGTATATGGAAATCTATGTATTTGTTGATGTAGGTGTATGTAAGGATGAATGTTTATGTGTAGGTAAGGTCTATGAATGAATGTATATAGTTGTATGTTAGTATGTAGGTGTATGTAATTGATGAACAATTGTGCATCTATATGTTTGCAATTGGTAAAAAATGTGTATGCTAGTATATATGTTGCTAGCGTTAATTAATTGCTAATATACGTTTTGATATTTATTATTGTAGGGATTTGTTGACAACTTGTTCCAAAGCTCGGCTTTCCGGAATCGACTTGACGACTAGCTAAGTTCAAAAGGAAAAGCACTGGCAAACGACGACGACGACGAGTGTTACAACCCTTATTTTGATAACGAAGAAGATGACTAAGATTAGGATGATTTCGAAGTATGGGTTGTTATTTTTATCGTTTTACGATGATAATGTAGGACTTAAATGTTGTTTATAACTTTATTACGTTTTGTATGTGTTGTTGGAGTTTGATAAATTCGAATGTAGTTGTTTCCAGGTTGCGGTTTGATACAGGTTGCGTTTTTCGGTCGGAAACAGGTTTGGCAGCTGTTAAAATTTTTTTTTGACTTTTAGCGGCGACAGGCGTCGCCGCTATTGATAGTCCACCAAAACCACTAAAGACAAAATAGGGCATTAGCGGTGACATATACCTTTAGCGGCGACAGCCGGACCAATAGCCGCCCAGTAATAGCGGCGACGCTTTAGCGGCCACGTGTCGCCGCTAAAGGTCAATAGCGGCGGCAGGAGGGTCCAATAGCGGTGACAGCCGTCGCCACTAAACCTACCCTTTTCTTGTAGTGTCTCTTCATTACCCGTTTTAATGCCCACACCCAAGCCCATTTTTACGAATTCAAGCCACACTAGGGTGATCTAACTAGTGAATGTAAGAGTGAGTGATTTCTTCTAATCCTTTAATCCAATTAAAAAATTTAATAGTTTATAATATTTTTAATGCTTACTAAATAAAAATTAAATAACCAAAAGACTAATAAAAATAAAACATCAATAAAAGATGTCCTAAAAATATTACAAAATATAATAAACATAAAAAAATTTCTAAGAAAGATGAATAAAACTACTAAGGTTGTAAATTTTACTAATCCCATGCTTCATCATCTCGATTAACTCATGATCCTCGCCTTGCAAACTCTATGTCTGTTTTATAAATCCTAATTCTTTGTTGCTTGTTTTTCTTGAGCTTTAGCGTTGAATTTCGTTAAATTATTTTATCAAACTCTCGAGTTTGCCATTGTTCTTTGTGTAAAAAGGTATGTTTGATGCTGTTGTTCGTTTTACTTTACTCCTTCTGGGTGGACGTGGCATTTCAGTCGAGGCTTCCTCGCCATTCGTGTTATTCGGATTAATGATATAATTACGAGCATTTGAAGCAGCTGGACCGTAATCCTTTGACGATATAGTTTTTGTCCATTTTAAAGCTTGATTCATCCCAGACACCTCCGCCCATTTTTGGAGATTTCTTTATATATCCCAATTCAGTGAAAGATTTTATGTGCCTTGCTTTTGTTGGTATTGGGCTAGCGTCGACTTGTAAATGTTGGTGTCATTGGAACCGCTTTTGGGTTATCACAAAGGTTGATGTAAATCATGTTAAACTTTCAAACCTTTACTCTCTATCATGTCGTTGTTACGATGTGCTTCCCATCTCATTTCATTGAAAATTTGTATCAACATCCACAAAACATGTAGACGATTGACTATTACCGGTTTTAGGATCCTTGGTTATATTGACCGAAGCTTAAGCTAAAGTGATTCTTCTTCCGATGTCTATTTTGAAGATGATCGGAAGTTTCTGGAAGTTGACACTTTTTTTGGTTTATTTCCTTTCTTTCTTGACGGCTCGGGTTGTGTTTTGGGAACAAATTCAGGGCTGGGATGGGGTTGTTGGATATTAGAAACTTGTTGATTCCAACTGCTCAATGCTAATCATAAATAATCAAATTGTGGGAAACAATATTTCGTTGGACAAATTTGGAAAAGGTTGTTTAGGTTCAGGTTAGGACTTTTGGATTGAACGAGTTGTTGGGTTCATGAGGTAAAAAGTCTTTTTGGTTTTGAGGAGATGAGAAAGGTTCTTACGTAAAAAAGTTATTTTTTGGTGTATTCATAGATAATTTTATAAAGAATTATAGTTATTGTAAGAATCCGTTCGCATAAAATAAATAAAAACTTTTATAAATTCGAATTACAATACAGAAATAAATAAAGCCGCAAATTTCTTAAAGCCGCAATTGCAAGAACCAATCTTATAGAGGTTATTCGTGTCACAGGTGAGTAAGTATCAAAGTAATCTAGACCTTGTTTTTGTCTAAACCCTTTTATTACTAGCATCGCCTTGTATTTATCAATACTTCCATCAGCTTTCATCTTCCTTTTGAATATCCAACGATATCCAAGTGGTTTACAACCAGGTGGAAGATCTACTAACTCCCAAGTATGATTTTGCAAAATAGAATCAATTTCATTCTTAATTGCTTCTTTCCATTGAGGTCCTTCCGCGGAAGAAACCGCTTTGCGATAGGTTTTGGGCTCACCCTCAACCATATAGCTCATGAAGTTTGGCCCAAATGATTTTGCAATCCTTGGCCGTTTACTTCGTCTAAGGTCACCTTGGTCGACCTCTGGTCGATCATGTGTTTCATCTAACCACGTAGATGAACTTGGACCTGCTTCATCAACCATTGTTGGTGAGGTTTCATGTGGTTCTCCTAGCATAGGAAACACATTTTCAAAGTATGAGATGATGTTAGGATTTGCCTCCATGATAATGTTTACGTGGACATCGGGATTCTTGGACTCATGTACAAGAAAACGATGTGCACTACTTTGATGTGCATATCATATGAATACACAATCAACAGTTTTGGGTCCTATCCTAAGAGTCTTAGGAGGTGGTACAATCACCTTTTCTAGGCACCCCCACACTTTCAAGTATTTGTACGAAGGCTTCCGTTTTCTCCATAACTCATATAGAGTTTCGTCCCTATTTTTAAGTGGTATCTTGTTCAAAAGATAATTCGCTGAGAGAATCGCGTCCCCCCACATTTCTCGGTTCACACCCGAACTGATCAACATGGCGTTCATCATTTCTTTTAATGTACGATTCTTACGTTCCGCAACGCCATTTGATTGTGGAGAATAAGGAGGTGTACACTCATGTACAATGCCACTTTTTGCGCACAAATCCGCAAAAGGTGCGACATATTCACCTCCTCGGTCGCTTCTAACCGCTTTTATCTTCTTTTAAGTTGATTCTCAACTTCGTTTCTGTACAAGATAAACTTTTCTATTGCTTCATCTTTACTTTTAAGTAAATATACATAGCAATATTTAGTACAATCATCAATAAACGTGATAAAGTACTTACTTCCTCCACGTTTGGGAACCGCTTTTAAAATCACACACATCGGTATTAATTAAATCAAGGCGTTCGGTTATTCTTTCAACCGATTTAAACGATGATCTTGTAAGTTTGGATTCTACACATGTTTCACATTTGTAAATGGAATCAATATGGAATGTTGGTATCATATTTAATTTATTAAACGTCGTAATGAACTAAAATTTACATGTCCTAATCTACCATGCCAAACATTTGAAGACTCAATCATGTAAGTAGAAGTAAAAATTTCATTCATGTTTTTCTTGGTGTTAACCACCGTTACATTCATTTGGAACATACCATTAAGAGCATAGCCCTTTCCAACATACATTCCACATCTAGATAAAACAAATTTGTCCGATTCAAACACTAGACGAAAACCAACTTGTTGAGCATCCAACCCGATACGAGATTCTTCCGTATATACGGGACATAGAGGACTTTGCTCAACGTGAGTTCCTTGCCAGAAGTCATCTTCACGATCACTGTGCATTCACCCTTGATGTCGGTGGTAGCTTTATTTCCCATATAAAGCTTTTCTTCGACCGTTGCTTCCTTGAATGTTGAGAAAAGAGCCTTATCTCCACAAACATGGCGGGTTGCACCCGTGTCAACGAACCATCCTGGTGGGTTGGCGTCCACCACGTTGACTTCTTTAATCATAGCCGCTTCCTCGGTTATCATTGCAATTAGAGGCATACCATCCTCATCAACCATATGCGCAGCTCACGCTTAGGTTTCTTGCATTCGTTAGCACGATGCCCCGTCTCGTTACAATTGTAACAAGTACCTTGGAAAGGCACAAACTTCTTTTTCACAGCCCCCTTTCTTGGTCCAAGGTTGTTAACTTTTGCTTTCCCCTTGTCCTTTTTTGTTAGTTTACCCCTTTTGCCTTTGGAGGAATCCCTTACTTCCACCATGTTTGCTTTAGCCGCAGCTTACGCAATGGTGCCTTTTAGAGCGACCTTGTTGTCCTCTTCGATTCGAAGACGGACCACAAGTTCCTCCACTGTCATTTCCTTTCGTTTATGTTTTAGGTAGTTTTTGAATTCTACCCACGAAGGAGGCAATTTTTCAATTATTGCTGCTACTTGAAATGTCTCGCTAAGAACCATGCCCTCAGCTTGGATGTCATGAAGTATAATCTGCAACTCTTGGACTTGGTTCATAAAAGTCTTGTTATCGACCATTTTATAGTCCAAGAAACGGGCGACAACAAATTTCTTTGTTCCCGCATCCTCCGTTTTGTACTTTTTGTCTAAGAGATTCCATAATTCTTTGGAAGTCTTGACATTGTAGTACACATTATACAATGCATTCGAAAGGCCATTAAGCACATAGCCTCGACATATAAAATCCGTATGCTTCCAAGCATCAACCGCGCACTGAGCTTGAGCGTCGGTCTCCCCTTCCGCAGGTTGGGGAGCGGTTTCAGTCAAGAACCTCGCAAGGTTCATGGTGGTCAAGTAGAAGAACATCTTCTGTTGCCACCTCTTGAAGTGGAGGCCCGAGAACTTCTCAGGTCGTTCAGCATGGTTTGCCACTGTGGTCGCTCCCACACTGTTGGCAGGTGTTCCAACGACAAGGTTGTTAACATTCATGTTCACGTTGGTATTGTTTTCAGTCGACATTCTGAAAAGTAAAATTAAAATTTTAGTCCGAAATTCTGTTTTAAACCAATAAAAACAGAAGTAAACTCTTAATTTTAATTTACCACGAATTTACCGTTTGGCTTCTAAGTCCAACTTTGAAGACCAAAACAAAAAAACTCTTATAATTTTTAGCGCACACTTACTGTTTGGCTTCTAAGTCCAACTTTGAAGACCAAAACAGAAAATTTTTAAAGTAATTTTAAGAACGAAACGAAGTAATCCGAAATGGTTTTCAACCAAAGTCGCCTCTTTGAAGATGAAAACCGGAAAAAAAATATGTTTTTAAAAACACAAACTGCCAAAACAGAGTGGTTTTGATTCTACACGAACGGTGTTTTTAAAAATTTGTTTTAAGATTGTAGGAATCCGTTCGCATAAAATAAATAAAAACTTTTATAAATTCGAATTACAATACAGAAATAAATAAAGCTGTAAATTACAATACTTTTACAACTGAAATAATCGAAATACAAGAACAAAACAAATTTCGAGTCTCCCAGGAGAACTCGTTTGTTTCCAGGATACAACAGCCCAAGCAGTTTCACTGCCGGAGATGACAACAACCCGAAGGTGTACCTTGCTGCAAGAAAGGAGAAGAAAAAAATTTCTATAGAGAATTCGATGGTGTTCAAGGTGTGTCTTCTGGTGTTGAGGTGATGCTGTATTTATACTGCATCTGGGTTGAAACAGTCAAAAAGATTTAACTCAATGAATTAAATTGCATTAAACGTCTTTAATGCACTTTAATTCGTCAGTTACATTCCTGGTCAAGACCCTTGACTCGTCTGTTTCAACTGCTGAAGTGTAACTGATCTGTCATTAACTCTGGAATCAGCAGGTCGCACGCGCGCCTCCATACGCTAGCCTGCTGGTGCGCGCGCCAGTGTGGTTCACATCCCTGCGCTAAGTTACTGGTGCGCAACCCCTTGCGCGAGCATCCTTGCTCCACAGTCCTATTGCGCGTGCGCCAATATGGCTCACATCCTTGCGCGAACCTCGGTGCTCCAGCCCTTGCACACGCATCCTTGCTCCACAGTCCTATTGCACGTGCGCCAGTATGGCTCACATCCTTGCGCGAGCCTACTGGTGCGCCAGCCGTTTCCCTTGTGCGCGCACGCCACGTCACCAGGGAACCCATCTGGTCACGCCACACAGTCGCGCCATACTGGTTCACTTTGGTGTGCTGCACGCGCGCACGTCAAGTGCCAAGTGCGTCATCAAAGCGCCACATTGCGCCCATCGCCCACGCCACGCGCGCGCGCGTGTGCGAGTGCGAGTTAGGGTGCTCCGCACCCTTCGCGAGTACACTTAGTGTGTGCTTCCATGAAACAATAAGGAAGGAGTGTTCCCACTTAAATACCCATTTAAGTTTCATCACTCCTCCTATGTGGGACAAGATGCTACTTTCCCATTTATTTCAGCATTTAATGTTTCAACCACCAAACTTTGAGCATCGATATCTCATTCATCTTAGCTCCGTTTTGGACGTGGTTTAGTTTGTTGTGAAGCAATTCCAACATAGAACACAAACCCGGAAATAAATATCTATATAAACATCAGTTTATAATATTTATTTATCGTCCAAAATTAGGAAATACTCATTTTCTATATTTGTGAAAAATGCTATTTTCACTAAATTTCCAACAGTTTATGTCTTTATATAGGCATTGGGTAATGACTCCATCACCAACGTTAAAAAAAGCAACATTCCACGAGGGTGACCACGCTCACATCTTTACGAGTCACGTCCACTCACGTAAGGTGACGCAGTGATCCTATGATCGTGAACTGATGTGGCTAGCCACCCCCACTTGCTGATGGAGTGTAACACAACCCTTAAAAGTATTTGGACCCTGCATGTGGTGTATTAACAACATATGCAATCACAGTTGGGTAGTTAGGCTTCATTTGGCTCTGAGTCGCTAGAGATGATAGTGCCTTGGTACTTGTCAGTTGCATCTGATAGGAATTATTGATCTTCTTCCTTGTGGACCGTTATATTTGTCGGGCTTGGTGGTTGTGAACTTGCATAATTGCGAGCCACTTCACTTGAATCGATGAAGCTTTGGAATCGATAATAGGAACGTAGGTTGGGCGTGTCACAAAATTTAGGGGTAAACGAGTAGTTAGATATTCCTGTTGAATAGGATGACATATCTAAAAAATGAAGAAAAATCACATAATTCAAAGCAAAACACTTAGGGTTACAGTCTGGGTCTTAATTAAGGGTTTGACCTAATTCCCTATAACCAAGGCTCTAATACCAATAAGTCACCACCGTGGATTCAGTGAATCATTCCAATTGCCCTATTGCATGTTTTAATGCTTAGTCTCATCTTGGCTAATCAAACCCTAAACCATGATGCTACAATTTTGTTGTCGGTGCTGGTACAGTTGTTGGGGGTATTGAGGTGAGAAGCAGTGGTGCCCCTGAAATGGGCAATAGTATGAGGCAAATAGTAACTTGGAGAAGTTGGATTTTAGATTAGAATTTTCTCATGGATTGCAACTTGGCCTTGATAGTGTCTAGTGTGGTGTATATATGCTCAAAAAGGGATTCTTTTCAAGCTAAGGCTTCATCTACTTACTGTGAAAATTTGCCTTGATTTTGTCAACAACATTCATAGATGATCCATGATAAACCGAATTTCTTTCAACTAATATGTACCAAATTAAAAGGTCTAGGGATAAAGCAATAAAAAATACCTAATTTGATTAATATTCACATCATGCTTCAACTTAAAGGATAGGCGTGGGTATTCATATAGCCTTAAAAAGACATAACCACCGACTCTACTAATTCTACCACTACCCCTGCTAACGTTGGTGATGATTATGATATAACCTACTAACTACGCACATTCATTCATTTATACGCTTGTACATACGGTTTGTTTGCTTTGTCCTTGTTGGGTTGCCTATCCAACCTCACATATCATCAATATTGTTTGTTTTACCCTCGATGGGTTGTCTATCCAGGAACTCATGAATTTGCTTTTGGTTGCCCCGATGGAGACATATATCGGGATGGTCCCCCATCCTAGTACTACTCCCACGTGAGCACATTTAATTGTAGAGTTTTCATCTGCTCCACAACCAATGTGCTCAAAACACATCGGTTATATTTGAGACGGGGAATTCCTTATCTCTCATGTGAGCCGAACAGAAATAACAATGTCGGATTTGCCTAATGTAATACAAATACCCCCTTCTTTGGAACTCATCATCTCCTATGAGGTTTGCCTCGTCATCGTATATAGAACACAACAGGAGTGGCGATCTGAGTTGTCACAGCCCAACCGACGGCGAAATCATCGGAGTGAGACGATATAGATTGCTCATCACACATAACACTATTTGCGACAATAATTACTTTAAAACCGATTTCATTGTATATCATAATTGTCAAGTAAATTACAAGGAAATTCAAATTACAACAATTTAAAAGACAAGTACAATAAGTTCAACAAAACAAAATATTCAAATCTAGTATTTCTTGTGCGTTTCTATGTCGTCCCTACTAGATTCGTCATAAACATCATCATCAACCTGTAACATGTAAAAAATATGGTTCAACGCAAAAGTATTGACGAGTACACAAGTTTTAAAGTACATAGCATTAGTATAAAAGAATTTACTCGAATCCACATGGCAGTTGTATACAAGGTAAAGTAGCATGTCATACTAAATGTCAACCCCAAGTGTCCACAAGAATTAAGTGTCACTCGCCACAAAGTAACGAGACTATTTGTGAATAAAAAGATAATCTTAACAATACCCCGACGGGCGGCGTGCTACTCCTATAGCGCTATATATGTTAAGTTGGGCTAGCTAAGTTAATTACAAGAAGCATGTATGTATCTAGCATGAACCTGAGCATAACAATAAGCATGTATAATGGATTAAGTGTATAAAGTACGTTGTGTGTATTTGTGTATTTTGTAAGTTAACATGTTACAACCCAAATTGTGCAAAAAATGAAAATGGGTCAAGTGTACTCACAATTTACGAAGAATTTTCCACTTCGTGGTTTTGATGAGTCTTGAGTTGATGGAACACCGAAGTTACCAATTTTCGTTCTTGAACTTTTTGCCCAAAGTTGAAAATCTTGAAGATTTGAGAGAGTTTGGAAGTGATTTGGAGGTGGTGCAAGTGTTTGGGTTGGTATTTATAAGAGAGTTAAGTGGTTGAGGTTTAAATGAAGGTGGAAGGTGATTGGATGAGAAAGGATGTGGAAAAGGGTGAAATATGATTGACTAAAGAATGGTGGAAGATGATTGGAGGAGAAAGGAAGTGGAAAAGGGTGAAAGCTAATTGGCTAAAGAATAGTGGAAGGTGATTGGAGGAGAAAGAATGTGGAAAAGAGTGAAATCTAATTGGCTAAAAAGGGTGGAAGGGGATCGAAAAAAAGGAGGTGGAAAAGCTTTTTGGTTTTGCTCACGTTTAGTCCATGCACTTTATAACTAGTTATTTTATACCGTTTTCTTGGGTTTTAACTTATTTTAAGTATTCAAAGTGTATTTTAAATCTCGGTTTTGTGTATAAACACGTATTTAAAGATTGATTGCGTATATACCACAAATATGAAAGGTAACGACATATAAAAATAAATTCCATTATGATTAACACGTCGAATTGTGAGATTGAAATTGAAATACGAATGTAAAGTTTCTAAAAAATAGAATGCGAATACGAACTTTCTAAAAATAAGAATACGGAAATACGAGGCGTTACACTATTTGTAGCACCCGGCATCTTATACCATTAATATTATATGTTTTGCCTCCGATGGGTTGCCAATCCAGAAACTCACAGATTTATGTTTTGTTGTACTGGTAGAGACTTCCCAGTAGGTCACTCATGTTAGTAGTACTTCCACCTAAGCATACTTAATTACAGGGTTTTCATATGCTTCATAGGCAATTCACCCAAAACGCGTTAGTTTTGTTTGATACGGAGAATTCTTTATGGCCTAGTATCTCTTCTATAAGCGCAACAAAACAAAATGATATAAGATTTATCTAAGCTGGTAATTTAAGCTTAAGTTTATATAACTATATATATCAAGTACGTTATACACATGGTTGATATGCATATTACATATTAGAAGAGAAAAACACCATATCACTTGATTGATGCATATGACTATATAAGTCATGCAACTTCATATTCTAGCAAAGAAACTTAATCAACTAAACATGGTAGGAGTAACATTTGGTGGTGTTGGAACCGACGCCACCTTCCCACCACGCTCAGATCGGCTGTTCTCAGCAAACTTAAGACTTCCTTGGTGCATCCCTTTAAGCTTCTCCTCCTCTGTCCATTCGGAAACATAGTAATGCTCTTCACTACCTTTCACACCATCATTACTAGGTGGCAAGAACATGCTCCCCCATTGTGGGAAGTGAACCAAACTCACGGGAAGTGTACAACATATGATCATGATACCCATGTATGACAACCCTTTAGCAGTCGAAAACGAGGCGTTTGCAAAAAACACTAACTGGGTTAGACCAGACCCAAAGTTCCACCTGCCCCAGTCATTCCCGAGATGATACCAAGAGATCTTCGCGAAATGAAGGGGATGATCCCGAATGTGGCACCACATGCGACCTGTGCCTCGATGGAAAAGAGGATCATAAAGGTGACGGCTAATGGTAACGAGTTGACTAGACCAAGGCATAGGCAGAATATCCCTCCCGCGGTCTGGAGGAGCCATAGGTTCCATAAGCGCCCACGCATTCCATACCTTTTGGCCATGAAATCCGATGTGAATCCTGAATGGTCGAGCCAAGATGTTCGCCATCCCGAAAGTGGCTGCGATAATTCCAGCTAAGTGAAGCTTTAGATCAAACCTAGAATCACAATTAAACAAAATCTATTAGTAACCCAAATCTTTAATTATTGACATAATTACTCTAGCACAAGATTTACAAATAAAATGTACACAATTACACAAACCTATCGTAGAAGTACTCAGCAAAGACATTATCAATGGTTAATTCCACACCCATAGAGTAGCCATATAAGAGTACAAAGATCCAAGTTCTATAGTTTGTCACCGCATACCATAACACCTACAAATTAAAATGTTACAAACATATAATAATTAGTAGCCATATTATAAGTTATAAATCTGCAAGTGTGAATATACAACTGTATATTTATACATACCTTTCCAAATTTATCTTTGGCGACATCACCCTTTTTCTGAAGAGCACCAAGGTTCCCATCAGGCAAATCTTGACCAAGAGTCAACACCAATATCCCCATAACAACATTAAGCCAACCCGGTATAAAAAACGCAATCCTCCAAGCCGTAAACGGAGTAGCCCCAGCCTTCTTAATAATCTCAAACAACACCGGCATCAACAACTGCGTAGCACCACCACCCATGTTCCCCCACCCGGCAGCCGTCCCATTCACCAACCCAATAATCTTCCCATTAAACATAGTACTCATCCAATACTGACACGACACAAACGTCGCCAACGAGAACCCGATCATGAACCTCACCGCGATAAACCCGCTCGCATTTTCGACAGACGACATACAAAACACGGTTGGAGCAGATAACATGATGAGAAAAGCGCAGCCGTAGCGCGGTCCCAACATGTCACAAACCGCGCCCATTGCAAGCCTGGAGAAAATACTACCCGACACGGATACGACACCCGCGTTACCGATGTCGGATTTGGTTAGATTAAGGTTGTCCCGGATGATGGGGACAAGTGGAATAGCTGCAAAGGTGGAAACAAAGGTGGTGAAGAATGAGAGCCATGAGAGATGGAAAGTTCTCATGTGAGGGTTTGCTAGTGAGAATAGTTTGAAGACTTTAGCCTTGTGTTCGGAGTCGACCGGAAGTTTGAACTTCGCGGTTGTATCGGTTGGCACCATCAGAGTTGTACGGAGAATGCTAGCACCGGCTCGCGTCCGGTGACTCCGTGCATTGAACTCCCTGGAGACCCTTCAATCTCAGGCATTGTGTACAACTTTATTATATGTTATGTTATGACTTATTTAGTTGAACTAATATATGGTGTGACATATTTTCGGTATGTAGGGGGTGTATATATAGTAATTTTGAGTATAATATTAGGGTTTACTTAATGAATAATTAATTAAAGGGTTGATAATATTATAATATAATTAGGGTTTAATTAATTGCAAGTTGCCCTAAAGGTTACAACTAGTAAAGAATCATGTTTGCCACATATGAGGGTGAGAACCTTATTGCATATACCAAAGGATACTTTTGCGAATCTCAGTGGATCTTTTAAACTAATGAGTTATAGACAGCTGGTGAGATGATGACAGCAAACACACATGCACACATAGTTGACATTTTGGGCTAATTCCAAAGTCTTCGGTTTTAAACAAGTAGAAAATTGAATGTTAACGTCACTCGAAGAAATGGTTATAAAATGTTAGATATTTTTATTTGACAACATCCCTTTATCTTGGCACCATGGTCATGTCTTGCTACACTTTCGGTTAAAAGGGTTAATTAGGCTAAGTTTAAATAGTTTGGTGATGTTTTAGACTGAGGGGTTTTTTTTTTAAGTTTTTTACATATTTCCTCCTCTTAAGTTGGCTTATTACGTATTTCCTCAAAGAAAAAAAAAACAATTACATATTTTCCCTTCCTAACTCATATATATTACATATTTTCTCTTTTCATTAAAATTACTTTTAGAATAACTATTTTACCCTTAATTAACTATTAAATGAATATTTGCATATTTCCCATATCTAATATGATTAATCAATTACGTATTTCCTCAATTCATGTAGTATTTCTCCAATTCATATATACTTCTTATAATCTCTTTATTTATCTTCCTTTCTGAGTAATGTATTTGTAAATTTTATATAGATGTATAAATTGTAATTTTACTACCACCTTGTATTTTACATATCTGTATCTAATTTGACTTTTATTTTTTAAATTTAATAATTTAGTACTTTTTAACATACAATCAGATACACATGTAACCTCTTTAAATTACCAATAACTTACATATATGACTTTTACTTTTATTTCCTTTTTTTTCTGACCAACATCTAGTTTAAGTTTTTAGACTTTTAAAAAAAATTATTAAACTATATAACTGAGTATTATCCAAACCGTATAAACATTTAAAAAAATAGTTAAATTATATAACAAAAACTTATTATCCCTCCATGATTAAATTGCATCTCGTAATTTGATTGCTAACCAAAGTTGAATATGAATATTATTTATTCAATTTAAATCAAATTATAAGAACAAGAAACCTTTTAACTCATCATTATCATTATCATTTCACCACTTTACTAAATTGTATTTTACGTATTTATATATGAGTTGGCATTTTTATTTTTTTAATATAATTTAATACTAATTTTACTTAGTCAGATACAAATATTACCAATAAATTACGTATATGCCTTTTACTTTTATTTCTAATTTTTTTTAACCTGCATCTAGTTTAAGTTTTTAGTCATTTGAAAAAAAAATATTAAACCTGCATCTAGTTTATGTCCGAGATCTTAATTTCAAATATTTTACTTCCATTTACATTCATTGATATTCATAAAAATATACATATGAATTATTCATGTAGCAAGTAGAAGAATTGAGGAAATACTACATGAATTAGAGAAATATATAATTGATTGATAATATTAAATAGGAGAAATATGTAAATATTCATTTAATAGTTTATTAAGGGTAAATAGTCATTCTAAGAGTAATTTTAATGAAAAGGGGAATATGTAATATATATGGGTTAGGAAGGTGAAATATGTAATAAGCCAGCATAGGAGCGAGAAATATGTAAAAAACCATTTTCTAAATAATTGCGGGTTATATTTAAGAGCTCAAATTGGTAAAAAAAATAATCATTATAATCAAGGTGTGGTCATATACCAGGCGTTATTACATTTAAAAATATATACATAAATGAGGCGATTTTTCTCAAGGATCTTATTGAATCTATATCATATAGGCATGGTTGCAAAAATTATTAAGCGCTCCCTAGTCGGTCGACAGGAGAGTTGAGAGCACTCGGAGAATACTCAGACATGTTAAATTACAAAGAAATTAGTTTTTGAAAATAATATACATAACATAATTACTAATATTAATAACAAAATAGGCGTAGAAATTATGTTTTATTTTTTAAAGTCAAACTCGGCTCGAGTTGACCTACTAGATCTGATTTTGGTCGAGGTTGAATGCATTTAATCGATTCTGAGTAATTAGGCGGAGTTAAAGAAAATCATCTCAGCAACCTACCTTGTAGCGACTACTCGGGAGTAATCGGCCTTAAAAACCTTATTTTACAACCATACATATAGGTATTTTGTTTAGAAAAGCAAGCATATTTTTAAAGAGCCAAAGAGCCGGTTTGTAAGTTTGATTCTTTTGAAATAAAAGAAATCCAATGTTATTTTATAATTTTTTTGAATTATGTTGCAAAAACAACACATAATAATGTTTTATTATGCAATCTACTAAATGCTTATGACAAATTGGAGTTGATCCCAAAATAATGTCAAAGCTTTATCTTAGGCCACCACATGAACCGCTAAGGCTTACTTTGTAGACATACCACACAACCACAAAAATGTCCCTTCTACATATAGTAGATTAAAATATCTCTATTAATATATCAAACTTTAAAAGCTTACCATTTAATGAATTAGATGACCTAGTTGGTTGTTGTGTCACAGTATTTATACATCAACAAATATATTAGAATGTAATGTAATGTAATTAAGTTTTGTAAGTTTGATATATTAAAATTAATTAAGTTAGAGCCCACGTGTATACGTGGTTTAACAAATAAAAATATTTTGAATCTGTTTGGTTTGAAGTAAAATAATAAGAATAATTTTAATATAAAATAAAATAAACTTAAAAACCCATGTGATAGGTAAAACAAATACAATGAATAATTCAGATTTCACTAAAATGTTCCTTGTACACCATTCTTATTTGTTATATTCTCATTGTTATCTAATTTGAATATTTAATGGTCTTGATTGAAACTAAAATTAAGGGTGCATAAAAGAAAGTCGAATATACATACTACATAAGTTTAATGACAAAGTGAAACTATCTCAGCTCGTTTGTCGCTCAGTTGCCTCATCCCCTTACCATATGGAAGTATACGGCCTCGCCCATAAAAGCAACCAATTAAAAATGATTAATTTGTAAAAATAACTAACAATAAAAAAATTCAAAAAAGTTCTAAACAAAATAATCCCATGGGGATTACGCCTACCAACTTTAGTTCTTATTTATTTATTTTATTTTACTTTTATTTTATTTATATATTTACATTGTAATAAAGTCATTAGTTATTTATTTGCTTATTTTTATTATAATCAATTTTATTAATCTCTACTATAATGGAAAGATATGATGAATATAAACGGAAAAGAAAATGGTAAAACATAAAGTTTATGGATTAAAATAATATATTTTTTATTTGAATCTTATTAACAAATATTATTTATATCTATTTAGGGTAAAAGATAAAAAGATAAAATCCATGAATTAAAATAATATTTTTTATTTGAATCTTATTAAGAAATATTATCTATATCTATTTATTTAGCGAAAAAAATAATTAAGATCAACCTACAGTAGCGACATGTGTCGCTCATGTGATTTACTTTATTATATTTATAGATAGATGTTTTTAAATTCGTCACATACTAGAATAGATCCCTACCCTGTTAACCCTAAATTATTTGATATTTTAACATTTAGAAGACAAACCAAATACAAAAATGAAATTCTAATTTATTGTGATTTAGAGGTTGTTAATGAAACACAAGGACACAAAGACGTGACTTTGGCAAGATAGTCATTTTAGAGGTTTTTTTTTTTAGCTTTTAATGATCCAGACTTTTTACTGGTTCAGTACTTATTGGTTCAGATTGTTTGTTTTGCGAGAGAAGTCTGAATGATTCAGACATTTGCCTCTGAATGGTTAAGCATTATACTGAGTTGAATGGTTAAGACCTCTAATCTGAATTGGTTAGACATTTACCTCTGAATGATTAAGCATTATATTGGCTCTTAATAGTTCAGACCTCTTACTGGTTTAATACTTAATGGTTCAGACCTCTTATTGGTTTAGCACTTAACAATTCTTAAATTGTCAAATAGCCCCTTAGTTACCTATCAATAATACCGAATGAAACAATCGGTTGACCAATCAATAATTTTAAATTTTTTCATTGATTTGAAATTTGGGTAAGCATATCAATATTTCTAAGGCTTTGAGGGGATACTGTGACTCAATCAACAAAGTAATAAGTTGTGGACTCTGTAGATAGATTTACTAGCCTAGCTAGTTCAAACTGTTAAATCGGTCTACATTGAACCGTTTTTGCTGAGTCTGGCATAAACCATTTGGTTTGGTTTATTTTTTATTTAAAATCGTAAGTATCGATTTGATTCATATTCTCATCCAATATCAGTTGTTATGCTCGACCAGATACAACTCCATCCAAAATCGTGTATAGATATTTGTTCACACGTATCATATCGTTACGTCAATTTATCCTTAAAAAACTAATATTATATTAAATCAAATACGTCCGTATAGGTTTTATATTTGATTTCATCTTATAAAGTCTCGATCAATATGTTGCAAATGAGATAGACCCAGCATCCCCATATAGTGGGAAGCATCTATCGTTGACATCATCATTCATCAATAATGAGTATTTGCTATAAGTAGAAAAATGAATGGTTAACGTCACTCGAAAAAATAATAAAAAAGGTTAGATATTTTTATTTGACAATATCCCCTTGATCTGCTTGCGGTTAAAAGCGGTTAACAGGCTAAGTTTAAATAGTTTAGTGATTCTTTAAACTTTTAGTATTATTTTTAAAATAAATCGAGTTTTATTTAAGAGCTTAAGTAGCTGAAAATATTCAAGTTTTATTTAAGAGCTGAAGTAGCTAAAAACTAATAGCTAAAATAATCGAGTTTTATTTAAGAGCTCAAGTAGCTAAAAACTAATAAAAATAATCATAAGCAGCTAAAATTAACAAAAGTAATCATTAATCTGTAAATCTATATTTATAATCTATAAATTATAATAAATCAAAATCATCTTATGTCACATGTCAATCATTTAAGCTATTATTTGTCACCTGACATTGTTTTAATCACTATTATTTTGTTTTAGGAGGGAAAACACAAGGCTTATTTTTGTCACAAATTTTAAAGAAATCACACTTTCCTTTTTGTGCAGACTATTTCCTTTTCAAAAAATTACTCACAGAAAATATTATAAATTTGTCCTATTTTTTAAGGAATATCCACTTTCCTTTGTTATTTTTTATAATAGTATTTTCTTCTTCAACAATTATTTGCAGAAGCCTGCATAGGATAGTTATTTTACATCGATTTTTAACTAACTATCTGTTCATCCGTTAATTTTTTCAATATTTAGTTACTTTAACATTTCCAATGAAAACTTTGATTTCATTTTAAAGGTTCAGTTGTATGCTTTGATTTATTGATATATAATAATTTTTTTCCATTCAAAATATATCCATCATTAGTTTATTCAGGATTATATAAATTTATTTTTATCAAACTTTCTATAATTCTTAATCAATTAATGATTGCATACATATTTTTTATATTAAATAATTAAAAATATTTTTAATTATTTTGAGTTATCATTGAAATTTTAGTTACATTCCTTTTTAAGATTAATCAAATCATTTTTTATGTTTATGAGATTTTTTACTTTAATTTCGAGATTGTGGTCTCCTTTATATAAAGTTCTTTCTGTAACTAAATTGTAAATGCAATTTCGTTATAACTGTCATATTTGTTTTTCTTTTTCAAGTCGTTATTCTTAAAACACTTAATAAAATATAATCTGTAATTGTAACTGAAATTATAACTGACTTTTAAATATTATAATGTATATATTTAACGCATTCAAGTTATAAAATAATTAAAGTTTTTAATTATGTTCAAAATGGTAATAGTTTAAATTGCCTTATTTTTTGTTTAAATTAATTAATTTAATAATTATTACCTTTTGTGTATTGTAATTATTATTATTTTTTAATGAAATCTTAAATGATAACTGTAAATCATTTCTATTTAAAATGTTTACATAACTTATAAATAAACAACTTGATGTTTATTCAATGATTATTAATAAAAGTCAAACATAATCACTATTAAAGATTAGTTTGCACTTAAAAGAATCTTTTTTTTTCTCATGAGCGTTGACACTATAAAGAAGAGTTAATTACATAGTTAGTCCCTGTGGTTTACACAAAGTAACATAATGTAACATCCGTCGAAAAACGGGTTTTCAAAACCCGCTTCGTTTATTAATCGAACAATCAGTTTTAATTTTTTGTTGTTTATTTAGGATTAATTTTAATTTTAAACAATACATAATTAATAAACAAATTAGGAATTAAAAACAAAAATTGTTAAAAAGTGAAAATAAGAAAATTAAAAATAAAACAAGGCTGCCGGGATTCGAACTCGGGTCAGCCGGGTCAGCCAAAGTCTTAACTCTCATTCATCAAACCACTCCGCCACTTGTGTTCTTTAGTAATATATCAAAACAATTAATTCAAATATCAAATCTCGATTTCAAATCAGTCAATCGACGCGCCCATTTCGCAGTCGTCGGAAATCCCGACGATTTCGCCTTTTACTGTCGGTTTCTTGTGACTTAACGTATATAATAACTCTTACATCGGTTATAACCGATGTCCAGTCCGCGACATCAGTCATAACCGCCGGAGAATTTTTGACCAACGAATCAAGACGGGAATCAGACTCAATTCATCGATGTTCTTCCCTATAAATACACACTCTAGCCTCTGATAATCTTTTCGCTCACAATCACACCAATTCTCGACGAAATTTCACTCGCCGGAATTTTTCTGTCATCACCGGACTTTCACCGGAAAACCAAGACTCACATCAACACGGTAAATACCTCGACTCTCTCTGTTTCATTTCATTGTTAGACCATTACTAACACAAATCCACCATCCAGAATCAATCCCAGACGACGTTGTCGGAATTTCTGCATTCGCCGGAAAACTTCTGAAATTTCCAGAATCACGCTGTGAGCCGGTATGATCATTTAAACCTACTGATAATCGTTGCTCAGTAGTTCAATTTCACATCTAATCCATCCAAACTGTTAATTGATCCTAACAGCCGGAGTTCACAAAACCGAGCCGACGAATCCTTGCCGGAGTTCTGTGAAAGACACTGATCGGTACATCCTTTCCCCAAACTCTCTTCGTTCATTACCTTTCAATTGCTTATAATGCTTGTTAATTGAATTAGACATGAAACCGTTGAATTATTATTATCTGTATTCTTGAGCGAAGAAGACGAAGTCCGGTTATGTTATAAGATTAATTAAAATCAGTATTATGAACGGGTTAGACACACAGTCCAGCGGTGGACTGTGTGCAAACAAATACATACACGTCGCGAGTTCGATTCCTGCCCCAACCTCACTCTCTTAAATAAAAATGCTCTTTTTAACCGAACCGGGATAACTCGCAGAATCATGTTAAGTATAATAAAAACCGGGTTATTAACCAGGTTAGACACACAGTCCAGCGGTGGACTGTGTGCAACACTAACTCATACGTCCCGGGTTCGAGACTGGTTGACGGCACCGGTTCAATGCAATTAAAATCCTTTTTAAAAATAAATGATTTTCAGATTAAGTTAAATAGTATATAAATATAATTAAAAACATAAATATTTCGGGTTAGACACGTAGCTCAGTTGGTAGAGCTGCGTGCACGCGTACGGGAGGTCACGGGTTCGAGTCTCCCCCAGCGCACACATACAAACGACCGAACCGGTCAACGGTCAACAGTAACGGTCAACGGTCATGGTCAACGATCAAAAGTCAACATTTTTTTATTATTTTTATTTATTTATTTAATTTAAAAATCAATTAAAAATACTTAAAAATAACGTTTTTAAAGTTAGAAAATAGCCTTAAACTCACAAAAATATATCCAAAAATCCTATTAAAATTGTTAATAAAATCCACTTACTTACCGTACCTTTTCGTTATTAATTAGGTTAGTTATCTCTCGTCGATCAATCCTCTAAACTCGTGCGCATTCAACATCTTCAAACAAACGCACCCAATGTGAGTGAACTTCTCCCAATTCCCCGTTTTAATCACATTTTGGGGTGTATCATGTGTTGCTATTATTTATTTAAATTAAACACTTGTGCATCCATCATATTCATGATCAAATGTGTTGCCCATATATATCAATTGTTTGTGTGGTTAATGTTTAGATTAAAGTTATCATTTTCAGTACATACATTATCATAGGCCGCCGCTCCCCATTACCTATGAGTGTGAGCCGTTCCCCATTACCTATGAGTGTGAACGAGGCGTTGCCAACATACGATCGGCTCCGATTGATTGAGCCTTGATCGCACATACATTACATCATAGGCCTTCTGCTCCCCATTACCTATGAGCGTGAGCCGTTCCCCATTACCTATGAGCGTGAACGAGACGTTGCCATCATATACATTGTCATTCATATCATATACTCATGCAAGGTGGTTTGTGATTGTTTGTTTACATACGTTTGTTCATGTATGATTATTGCACAATTTTCCATATTAAATACAACAAGGTATCAATAACAAATGTTTTTAACAAGGTTCACTCGCCAACTTTTTTTTACCCAAAATTCCCCATTTTTACACATGATACAGGTGATCAAGTTGAAGCAAGAAACACATAGGGCGGCCTAGAAGAATAAACCAGTTTAGATTTTGGATTTGATTTAGTTAAATTTTCCTTTCCTTGTATTGTATGAATTTGACTTGAAACTTTGAGATGTAATTTGACATTAATAAATATGAAACATATTAGTAAACATCATGAGCTTTGGTGATAACCCAATTATGCCCCGACTCTTATTCCGCTGCGGGTCGGGGTGTGACAGATTGGTATCAGAGCCATGACTATAGGGATATAGGATAGGTTATTAGACCCTTAGAGCCTATACTATAGTTGATTAGAATTTTTAAATTTTTTTTGTGTGTTACATGCAAAATTCATGATGTTTATATGCTTTATGTTTATTGTTACATTCAATGTTATGCAAGCATGTTCATAAGTACATATTATTATACAATGCCTATCATGAATCATATTCTCATAACAAATCATATTCATGGGAGCACACACCTCACAATTTATATGATTTTTACAACGATTTTTGTATTTTCAAATCACATCAAAGTGAGTTCTCATGACGGGCATGTAGTAACTGGAAGGGTACGAGTACCGGTAGTCGGAACGTCCTGTCTAGACTTGGCATTCGTATAAATCCAAAATAAAGGACCAGTTTGCCTACCTGGGGACTAACGATGAGAGTACGAAGGACCTATTAGGCCAAAGCATGCTATACCAAACGTCGTGTGAGCTAACACCACTTTGAGTTGTCATTGTGTCTACACCTGGACACCCTCCGACCATACATCTCGCAAACATATTTCATGGTTTTCATTCGGGTGATGCGAGTGTTAAACCGCCAAAACCAATGTGAATCCTAAGCCAATAGTCATGGGGGCCCACGTGACTATACAGGCGATGGTATGGGAGACATTGGAGGCCCAAGCATGAGCAAACCCAAGACATCCTATGGATGTAGTGCATTAATGATGATTATGTTATTTTATTATTTTAAATGACACATGACACCTAAACACTCCTTAAACTCACCATCTTCCTATGTATATTCCTGTAGATGTCGGCTAGGCAGCTACGTGGAGGACGAAAGTCAGGAAGGTCAAACGAACGCTTGGCCACTCAAATTGCAAAACAAATGGCCGCGGTGCTTCCTGATATTGTAATACAAGTCTAACAAGCTCTCACCGCGAATCCTATCAACCCACCCAATCAAGAGGATCAAAACATCGACAACCCTCCCTCCAAGAAGTGCTCCTACAAACACTTCAAGTCTTGCGATCCCCCAAAGTATGAAGGGACCGAAGGTGTCACTGCTCTCCTCCACTGGTTTGAGGAAATGGAAAACACCTTCCTAAATTGCGATTGTCCCGAGGATCGCAAGGTACGTTACGCAACCGAGAGACTATTTGGGGTAGCCCTGACCTGGTGGAACACCGAGAAGGGTAAAAGAGGAGTTGAAGACGCTATGGCCTTAACGTGGGAAGAGTTAAGGGAAATAATGACAAAACGTTTCTGCCCAAGAAGTGAACTCAAGAAGTTGGAAGACGAATTCCACTCGCAGAAGCAAAAGGAAGGAGACCATACTTCCTACAACAAAAGATTTCTTGAGCTGAACCAGATGGTTCCTAACTTGTTCACCCCAGTATACCGTTTGGTTGAACACTATATTCGAGGCCTCCCCTCGAAGATTCAAGACTCAGTCCTCAGCACTTCGCCTGCAACTCTCGAAGCGGCTATGGAATTAGCCACCGAACTTACCGAGAATCGCATCAGAAACGGTAAATTCAAGGAGGAGAAAAAGAAAGCCCCCGTTGAGGGCCAAACTTCAAACCATTCCACCTCCTCCTCAAAGTTTTCTAACAAGAGGAAATGAAATACTAGAAACTTTGCTATCACCCAAACAAATTACCCTATCCCTGCTGCACCCATTACTCAAGTTGCCCCTTCACCCGCACCATACAAAAGGGCATACTCCGGCCCCTACCCAAAATGCACCCGTTGCCAATACCATCACTCCCCCGAACACCCCTGTCAATATTGCACCAGTTGTGGCCGTGCAGGTCACACCATCCAAACTTGCCGCTCGCTGCAGCGAATGAATCGTAACCAACCCACAACCCAAACCCACCATCAAATAATGGGTCAAGCCCAACAACCCCTACTACTACCACCTACACAACATACGGCCCAAACCTACTACCAACCCAATTACCCTATGATGCAACCCATGCGGGCTTGCTACAATGGTGGAGACCCAAACCACTTTAGAAACACTTGCCCATGTTTGGTGAACATTATACATGCTCAAGCTCAAGCAAATCCGGTGAATCAAGCTAACCAAGCTCCTCCACCTGCTAGAGGAAGAGCTTTTAACATCAACGCCAACCAAGCTAGGGCCGACAACAACGTGGTTAATGGTACGTTTCTCATAAATGGTAGTTATGCATCCATGTTATTTGATACTGGCGCGGATAAGAGTTTTGTGTCCTTGGAATTTGAACCCATCCTCAACCAAACTCGTGATAAACTCATGGAATCCATAACGGTGGAAGTTGCTGACGGAAAACCGGTCTCATTAAACTCCATTATCCGAAATTGTACTCTTACTCTAAACGATCACGATTTTCCTGTTGACCTCATTCCTATGAAGTTGGGAAGTTTTGACATTATAATCGGCATGGACTGGCTCAGCCAACATCATGCTGAGGTGGTATGCCGCGAAAAGTTCATTCGCATTCCTCTTGCAGACGGTCAAACCCTACGAATCTTTGGAGAAACCCCTTCGAAATGACTCAAACTGATGTCCTGTCTTCAAGCCCGAAAATATCTCCGCAAGAATTATGTAGCATTTCTAACTCACGTTGTCAAGAAGGGAAACAAATAGATGAAACTCGAAGATATACCCGTAGTGAAAGAATTCCCGCAAGTCTTTCCCGACGACATCTCAGGACTTCCTCCCAAGAGAGAAGTCGAATTCCGCATTGATCTTATACCTGGCCTACACCCGTCGCGAAATCTCCTTATAGGTTAGCCCCATCCGAAATGCAAGAGCTGGCCAGTCAATTACAAGAACTGACCGACAAAGGATTCACACGTCCTAGCTCATCGCCTTGGGGTGCACCTGTTCTGTTTGTAAAGAAGAAAGATGGAACGTTTCGCATGTGTATAGATTACAGAGAACTCAACAAATTAACGGTCAAGAACCGCTATCCATTACCTCGCATCGATGATCTTCTAGACCAACTCCAGGGTGCCACTTGTTTTTCAAAGATCGACCTTCGTTCCGCCAATCATCAACTCAGAGTACATGAAGAAGACGTCCCAAAGACCGCCTTCCGAACTCGTTATGGTCACTATGAATTCATGGTCATGCCATTTGGTCTAACCAACGCTCCAGCCGTCTTCATGGATCTAATGAACAGAGTTTGCAAACCCTATCTCGATCGCTTTGTTATAGTCTTCATCGACGATATTCTCATTTACTCAAAGTCTAAGACTGATCATGAACGACACCTTCGACTCATCCTCACGCTCTTAAGAACCGAAAAGCTCTACGCTAAGTTCTCCAAATGCGAATTCTGGTTAAAAGAAGTGCAATTCCTTGGGCATGTCGTCAATGACAAGGGAATACATGTCGACCCCGCAAAGATCAAAGCAGTGCAAGAATGGCAAGCGCCACGTACACCAACCGAAGTAAGATCTTTCCTTGGTTTGGCTGGTTACTATCGCCGTTTCATATCAAATTTCTCTCGTATACGGCTTTGACACATAAAGGAAAACCCTTCATAAGGGGACCTAAACAAGAAGAAGCCTTCCAAAACCTTAAGCAAAAGCTTTGTGACGCACCTATCCTCACACTCCCCGAAGGTTGCGATGACTTTGTAGTATATTGCGACGTTTCAGGGAAAGGACTATGCTGTGTATTAATGCAAAGGGGAAAAGTGATAGCCTATGCTTCTAGGCAACTCAAAACTCATGAGAAGAACTACACTACCCACGACCTAGAACTTGGAGCCGTTGTGTTCGCTCTTAAGATATGGAGACATTACCTCTATGGTACCAAGTGTGAAATTTACACTGACCACAAGAGCCTCCAACATATCTTTAATCAAAAGGAGTTGAATATGAGGCAACGAAGATGGGTCGAACTTCTTAATGACTACGACTGTGAAATTCGGTATCATCCTGGCAAGGCAAATGTGGTGGCCGATGCACTCAGTCGAAAGGGTTATGCGAACTCCATTCGTCTTCTATGTTCACAAATCATAACCGATATCAAAGATCAAATCCGAGAAGCTCAACATGTTTCCATAACAGAATACGACATACGCAATGAGTTATCTTGTGCAGCAGAACTTAAACTCGAAACAAAATCTGACGGCATTCTGTATTATCTAGATCGCATATGGATTCCCGATCACAATAACCTTCGCGATACCCTTATGAAAGAGGCGCACAAAACACGATACTCTGTACACCCAGAAGCCGACAAGATGTATCAAGACCTTCGATACACCTACTGGTGGCCTGGCATGGAAAAGGATATTGCTGTTTTTGTTTCCAAGTGCCTTACCTGTTCTAAAGTGAAAGCTGAACATCAAAGACCCTCAGGACTTCTAGTCCAACCTGAAATACCTGTATGGAAGTGGGAAAACATAACCATGGACTTCATTACCGGGTTACCTCGCACTTCTGGTGGGTATGACACTATATGGGTAATCATTGATCGTCTTACAAAATCAGCTCACTTCATTCCGATTCGCGAGGACTTAAAAAATGAGAAGTTAGCTCGTATCTACATCAGCGAAATCGTAAGCCGTCATGGTGTACCGTTAAGCATTATTTCAGATCGTGATGGTCGTTTCACTTCACGAACATGGCAAGCCGTACAAGCCGCTTTGGGTACACGATTAGACCTCAGTACCGCTTATCATCCTCAAACTGATGGACAATCTGAACGCACCATCCAAACTCTTGAAGACATGCTTCGAGCATGTGTCATAGACTTCAAAGGGAATTGGGACGCTCATCTACCATTAGTTGAATTTTCGTACAACAACAGTTACCATTCAAGTATCGGCATGGCACCTTTCGAAGCGTTATATGGTCGTAAGTGCCGATCACCAATATGTTGGCATGAAATTGGAGAAGCTCAAATCACCGGTCCAGAATTAATACAAGAAACAACAGACAAGATCCATCAAATTCGAAACAATCTTCTAGCGGCACAAAGTCGTCAAAAGAGTTATGCAGACAAACGACGAAAGCCCTTGGAATTTAACATTGGTGACCAAGTACTTTTAAAAGTATCGCCGTGGAAGGGAGTAGTTCGTTTTGGCCAAAAAGGCAAGCTAGCACCACGCTACGTAGGTCCTTTCAAGATACTCGAAAGAGTAGGACCTGTAGCATACAAGCTTGACCTACCAGAGGAACTCAACAGAATTCATCCCTCATTCCACGTATCGAACTTGAAGAAGTGCCTCGCCGATGAAAATCTCCATATTCCTCTAGAAGACATTCAAGTCGATGAATCTATGCATTTCATTGAAAGACCAGTAGAAATTATGGACTTCGGAGAAAAACGTTTAAGACGAAGCCGCATTCCAATTGTCAGGGTACGCTGGGAGTCGAAACGAGGACATGAGTTTACTTGGGAACGTGAAGACTCAATGCGCGAGAAATACCCACATATATTTCCTGTAACTACTACTACTTAAATTTCGGAACGAAATTTCTAAAAGTAGGGGATACTGTAACATCCGTCGAAAAAAGGGTTTTCAAAACCCGCTTCGTTTATTAATCGAACAATCAGTTTTAAATTTTTGTTGTTTATTTAGGATTAATTTTAATTTTAAACAATACATAATTAATAAACAAATTGGGAATTAAAAACAAAAATTGTTAAAAAGTGAAAATAAGAAAATTAAAAATAAAACAAGGCTGCCGGGATTCGAACCCGGGTCAGCCGGGTCAGCCAAAGTCTTAACTCTCATTCGTCAAACCACTCCGCCACTTGTGTTCTTTAGTAATATATCAAAACAATTAATTCAAATATCAAATCTCGATTTCAAATCAGTCAACCGACGCGCCCATTTCGCAGTCGTCGGAAATCCCGACGATTTCGCCTTTTACTGTCGGTTTCTTGTGACTTAACGTATATAATAACTCTTACATCGGTTATAACCGATGTCCAGTCCGCGACATCAGTCATAACCGCCGGAGAATTTTTGACCAACGAATCAAGACGGGAATCAGACTCAATTCATCGATGTTCTTCCCTATAAATACACACTCTAGCCTCTGATAATCTTTTCGCTCACAATCACACCAATTCTCGACGAAATTTCACTCGCCGGAATTTTTCTGTCATCACCGGACTTTCGCCGGAAAACCGAGACTCACATCAACACGGTAAATACCTCGACTCTCTCTGTTTCATTTCATTGTTAGACCATTACTAACACAAATCCACCATCCAGAATCAATCCCAGACGACGTTGTCGGAATTTCTGCATTCGCCGGAAAACTTCTGAAATTTCCAGAATCACGCTGTGAGCCGGTATGATCATTTAAACCTACTGATAGTCGTTGCTCAGTAGTTCAATTTCACATCTAATCCATCCAAACTGTTAATTGATACTAACAGCCGAAGTTCACAAAACAGAGCCGACGAATCCTTGCCGGAGTTCTGTGAAAGACACTGATCGGTACATCCTTTCCCCAAACTCTCTCCGTTCATTACATTTCAATTGCTTATAATGCTTGTTAATTGAATTAGACATGAAACCGTTGAATTATTATTATCTGTATTCTTGAGCGAAGAAGACGAAGTCCGATTATGTTATAAGATTAATTAAAATCAGTATTATGAACGGGTTAGACACACAGTCCAGCGGTGGACTGTGTGCAAACAAATACATACACGTCGCGAGTTCGATTCCTGCCCCAACCTCACTCTCTTAAATAAAAATGCTCTTTTTAACCGAACCGGGATAACTCACAGAATCATGTTAAGTATAATAAAAACCGGATTATTAACCAGGTTAGACACACAGTCCAGCGGTGGACTGTGTGCAACACTAACTCATACGTCCCGGGTTCGAGACTGGTTGACGACACCGGTTCAATGCAATTAAAATCCTTTTTAAAAATAAATGATTTTCGGATTAAGTTAAATAGTATATAAATATAATTAAAAACAGAAATATTTCGGGTTAGACACGTAGCTCAGTTGGTAGAGCTGCGTGCACGCGTACGGGAGGTCACGGGTTCGAGTCTCCCCCAGCGCACACATACAAACGACCGAACCGGTCAAAGGTCAACAGTAACGGTCAACGGTCATGGTCAACGGTCAAAAGTCAACATTTTTTTTATTATTTTTATTTATTTATTTAATTTAAAAATCAATTAAAAATACTTAAAAATAACGTTTTTAAAGTTAGAAAATAGCCTTAAACTCACAAAAATATATCCAAAAATCCTATTAAAATTGTTAATAAAATCCACTTACTTACCGTACCTTTTCGTTATTAATTAGGTTAGTTATCTCTCGTCGATCAATCCTCTAAACTCGTGCGCATTCAACATCTTCAAACAAACGCACCCAATGTGAGTGAACTTCTCCCAATTCCCCGTTTTAATCACATTTTGGGGTGTATCATGTGTTGCTATTATTTATTTAAATTAAACACTTGTGCATCCATCATATTAATGATCAAATGTGTTGCCTATATATATCAATTTTTTGTGTGGTTAATGTTTAGATTAAAGTTATCATTTTCAGTACATACATTATCATAGGCCGCCGCTCCCCATTACCTATGAGTGTGAGCCGTTCCCCATTAACTATGAGCGTGAACGAGGCGTTGCCAACATACGATCGGCTCCGTTTGATTGAGCCTTGATCGCACATACATTACATCATAGGCCGTCTGCTCCCCATTACCTATGAGCGTGAGCCGTTCCGCATTACCTATGAGCGTGAACGAGACGTTGCCATCATATGCAAGGTGGTTTGTGATTGTTTGTTTACATACGTTTGTTCATGTATGATTATTGCACAATTTTCCATATTAAATACAACAAGGTATCAATAACAAATGTTTTTAACAAGGTTCACTCGCCAACTTTTGTTGACCCAAAATTCCCCATTTTTACACATGATACAGGTGATCAAGTTGAAGCAAGAAACACATAGGGCGGCCTAGAAGAATAAACCAGTTTAGATTTTGGATTTGATTTAGTTAAATTTTCCTTTCCTTGTATTGTATGAATTTGACTTGAAACTTTGAGATGTAATTTGACATTAATAAATATGAAACATATTAGTAAACATCATGAGCTTTGGTGATAACCCAATTATGCCCCGACTCTTATTCCGCTGCGGGTCGGGGTGTGACACATAATTAGGTACGAATAGTTTAAAATCACATTCTAGGGTATTAATTTTTTATTTTGTAACGTTTGGAGGTATTAACGATAATTGATCGTTAAACTATTAGTACCTAAGTATGTTATTTTGTGCAAACCACAGGGACTAACTATGTTAATACCCTAGAAGTTAATACCTTCAAACGTTACAAATGAAAAGTTAATACCCTAGAAGGTGATTTTAAACTATTAGTACCTAAGTATGTTATTTTGTACAAACCACAGGGACTAACTATGTAATTAACTCCTATAAAGAATAAAAAGAAGACACAAAGTTAAGTTACTAATTATACAAAGATGAAAAATATTACAAATAAGATGACAAATGTGGGGTACAAAGAAATATTTAGATTTTTATAGATTGCTTATATGTATGTTTTAAGTACCAATGACGTTGGTGATCAATAGGCAGAGCTAAAAGCATTTAAGTACACTTAGATTTGAAGGTTTTAGGTTCAAGACTTCAAATCTCATATACAACAGAAATAAAGAACAAAAAACTTGTATATTGTAATTTAACATTTTTCATATTTAATGCATCATTTCGTATTATTATAAAAAAATTACACTACATGTTAAATAAAGTGAAATATATTATATAAAACGACCTTGATTTTTTTTTGTATTTATTTGTTAATGAGAAGCCGCTTCTTGTTAAAGGGTGTGGGTATTAATGTATGTTAATATGAGTGTCCGTTGTATGCATCAACATAATAATCATAACACGGGAACTAATTATGAGTATAGTAGAATCTACATCTATTTGTAATTTGTTAAATTAATAGATTTATAAAAAAGTATTTTCTTTATACCGCCCGTGTAACACACGGGATCTTAACCTAGTATCCTGTACACCTGCCTTGTTTTATCATTATTATTATTTTAGCAGCAAACTAATTTATTCATAAATACTCTTAATATTACCACCACACATGATGTCCCTTGAGGATATACCATGTTTTATTACATTTTAAATAGTTAAGTTATTCTAGAAAGAGTGCTAAAAATAATAAGTGTACAATGATACAATGTCGAGCAAAATATAATATAGTGCTGAAAAATATAACACAATATCAAGGAAAAAAACACAATATGTCGTAAAAAGACACAATGACACAAATATAGAAAAGACACAATGATAATAACATAATTTCTAAAATCTACAACCTGTAAATAAAAAAAACCTATAATCTCACACCGTAAAGTTCGATGAGACGGTTCCAATGCCGCTTGAATCAGAGTCCGTTTGATAGTCTTTGTACGACTTCTTATTTTTGAAGATTCAGTTTCTACTAAACAGCCCGTACCTTGTATATTTTTAAAATGATATATTTTTTAAAGAGCTGGTTTTCAAGTTCAATTCTTGAAATTAAAGATATCATATGTTATTTTATTATTTTTAAAGTTATATTGCAAAAACAACTCATGATAATATTTTATTTTAAAATTTACTAAATGCCTCGTAATGTTCTAAATTTACTAATGTATCAAACTTTAAAAGCTTATCATTTAATGAATTAGTGACTATTGAATTACTAGAAAAATGCTACTATTTTTACGTCAATTTCCATCGAAAATTTATGGGTTTTCTTACGTATTTTCCACATATATTCCTACCCATTTCTCACACAAATGTTTCATTTGAATTCTTTTACTCATTTCTAACAGAATTAAATTTCTTAACTTTTCCATGCATTTCACACGGAATTTTTTTTTTATTCTTTTTTCCTATGCATTTCATGCGAAATCAGCTTTTCTTCCTACACAATTTCAACAAAATGTGACAAACATGTTTAATTTTTTGCTACACATTCCACTACTAGAAAAATTGAAATTTTTAACGCCGTTTTCAACGCATTTGTAACCAAAACTTAATTTTTGTAAACAAACACAAAAGAATTATGATATCGTTACAAATGGGTTGCAATTTTAAACATTCCATTACAAATGTGTTGCAATTTTAAACATTCCGTTACAAATGTGTTGCAATTTTTCAAACATTCCGTTACAAATGCGTTGCATTTTTTCCAAATATTTTGTTGCAAATGCGTCACAAATTTACTAATAAAATAAGGAAATAGTGTAGTAAATGCGTTGTAAATGGTTTTCAACGGGGCTTTTTCCAACATCAAGTTTTGTTGCAAATCCGTAACAAATCGGAATTTGTAATGCATTTGAAACGGAAAGAGGCGTTGAAAATTGCCATTTTTCTAGTAGTGATTTCCTATGGTTACATTTAAGAAAAAAAAGTACCTATATTTTTCTTGCTAAAAAAAAGCATGATAGTAATAAGATTCGGAACATAAATTCAACAAAAACAAATAGTAGAGCATGTAAAATTACAAGATCACCATTATTAAACATTAAGATCTGGAACAAACAACATAAACTTTAGGCTTATTTCTGAATATCTTTCTTGCATTTCCTTCAATTGTACTTCTATACACGTGTTTTTAGTTGATAATTCGAAGATTTCTCGATCTCCAATCTTCTAAATCTAAGCATCATCACTAGAGCAATGAAATAAGACATCAGTTTTTAGAGTCCAATTTGTCTTCTTGATTTAACATCAAAATGAAGATTGTGATAATATATAGGTTATCTTGTACAAGAAATTAAATAGTCAAAATAAAAACAAAAAAGGAGATGCAAAGTATAATCAAGTGTTTAGTCAATGTGTACCTTCTGGTGGCAGGGTTTGGCTTCTAAGCTATCATTTGATATTGAAGTTGCATATATCAAAGTTATTTTTTGCACTATAACTCGCATAATCAGGAGAAAAAAAAAACTTTATTAGCACCAATACTCTCTTACGTATCATCATAGTGAAATATTGTTTTAAAAGGAAGTTTATGTTCAACTTTTGTGCATACTCTAGCAAACCAGAAAATATGATATCAAAACCAAAGAGAAATGGGTGAGTTTTGTCGGCAGCTGAAACACTATTCGACTCAAGAAACTATTTCTAAATTAATACAAGTTAGCGATAAAGAATCAATATAATTGGTACCTTAAAAAGACATTTAACCCGAATGGATTGATGAGACATCTCATATCCCTTTAAAACCAATTTCATATAATTTGAATTCAAACTTGGGTTTTTTAATAAGGTAACTTTATAGAATAGTAACCAAGTTTTTAATATGTTCTATTAAAGTCACTCAATCTTTTTTTTGTCTTTTAAAGTCACTCAAGTTTGATTTATTGTTCTAATATTATGCAATTTCCAGGTTACTAGGTTACCTTAGTAATATAGCAGGTCATGTTTCTATTTTTAGTCCTTAAAAGTGAATAATTAATTATATTTTATTCTTTTAACTTGAAATTATACTAAAAATTATTATAAAGATTAATGAACCTATTTAAATATGAAATTCTTCATCTTCGTCTTCTCGTTAAAAACCTAAAAGCCATCTTCCACTAAAAGAACATACCATTGCCACAACCAAATTAATCTTTTAGATTCTAATACATGGTTGATTTCCACTCGTCAGAAGCACATGTAGACTTCACATCAGAAAATCTATCTAAACCTTCAAAATTTACACTTTTTAGTCATCTTTTCACATCCACATCATCTTTATTCAACCTTCAAAAATGATTCTAAATCTCAAATCTGCACAAAATTCATATAAAAAAGCACAATTGGAATCTCACTTATCTTCCCAAAATCCCTACAACCCTTTAAATCCTAACTCATTTATGGTCTCACTTGCTGGTTGTCGCCATGGTCAAAGTTTGGTCAACCGTTTAAGGGTCTGAAATGGCGGTCAGGGTTGGGTTGGGAGGGTTGTCGACGGATCTAACATTGGAAAGTAGTTTAAAATATATATTTTGATTTTATAAAATCCTCAAATAATAATAATAATAATAATAATAAATAATTAAATATAAGCAGTAAACGAAAAATAAAAATAAAAGAAAACAAAATTATAACCTGGTGACCTGGTAATCCCAAAATCAAAGTTTAGTTACTTTGAAAAGACAAAAAAAATTTGAAAGACTTAATTGAAACAATAAGCAAACTTTGTTACATTTATTAGACATTATCCCTTTTCTAATTGATGAAGTATCAAGGATAAAACAACTTATGTTGACTAATGTTAGAAAACTGAATGAACTTTATGGTGACTATTACATTGATATTGCACGAATATTTATGAATATTTTTATGATAAATTGGATTCTTATGCATTTTTCTAGGACTGTTTAAAAAGACTGTGGTTCGAGGTTCGCTCGAAGTTCGCTCGAAAAAAGTTAAAAAAAGCTCGGTTCGAAGTTAGCTCGGTTTTAAACGAGCTGGCTCAGCTCGGCTTGGTTTGTAAACGAGCCGAGACCGAGCCAAGGCAGGTTCGATTCGTGGCTCGCTCGTGTAAATTAAACCCCAAATTATATGTGTATGTACGCGCGTGTATATTCTAATATATTTAAGAAATGTTGTTTAATTAGTAACATGATTATTTTTTTATCGAAAGAAATAGATTGTTAAGTTATAGTTTGAATTATAAATATTGATTTAAAAAAAACTATATTAAGGCTAGTAACATAGAATTTTTTTCTTGTTCGTTTTATTTATAGTTTGCCAAAAAGTACTATTCTATTAGCCTAAATAATGTTTTATTTATTGTTTTTTGGTTTTATATCATTATGCATAAAAAATACAATAATATAAACTTTTTTTTAAACAAACAAGCCGGCTCGATGAGCCACGAGCTCACTCGAGCTTTTGACGAGCCGAGCCACGAGCCCAACTTTCCAGCTTGTTAAGAAAAATGAGTTGGCTCGGCTAGGCTCGATTTTTAAATGAACCGAGCCTGAGCCCACCCTGGTTCAGTTTGGCTCGGCTCGTTTACAGCCCTAGCATTTCCTACTAATAGTTAAATGAAAACAATTTCCGTAGGAAATTTCCGACACTTTTCCTACACATACCAATTTGTGGCTTTTTTTTGTCACAAAACTAAAATCCTTTCTTGTTCGTCGGAATTGCGTGGGAAAAGTATCGGCATTTTCGTTCGTAGGAAATGCATAGGAAATTTTGATGGAGATAGTAGCAGTTTTCTAGTAGTGTAAGTTTTCTAAGTTTGATATATTAAAATTGATTTTTTTTAATTCGTCACTTGCGATATAGGCTAATAGCACGTTTGAAGTTAGATACATTCTATCCGATTAACCCTTTGTTATTTTGTTTCTAACATTTAGAAGAATATTAAAAACAAAATTGAAATTCTTATTTATTGTGATTTCTAGGTTCTTGTTAATGAAAACACATTGACACAAGAAACATGATCAGGACTCTAGGGACGTGACTTTGGCAAGATAGTCAATAGTTACCTATCAATAATGCCATAAGATAAAATAGGATGACTACAATATGAATAATGTTATAATATAACAAGAATTAACAAAAGAATAGTGCTAAAACTTTAAGAATTTTAGAAAGATTATAAGAGCAAGGAGTAGAGAATTGTATAACTTATGAAAGTGTATACATGAGGTGCATTTTTTCTTCTACCTTAAGCTAGTATTTATACTACAAAAAGATTAACTATTTAGTAGACAAGGTTAACTATTTGATGGACAAGTAGTATGGTACATTATCTATAAGTTTGACAAAGGGTTCATTCACTTGCTTGGTAGATCTAGAGGTAAATCTTGATCTTTATGGTAAATGTGATATAATACTATCACATATTATATTCATAACACTCCCCCTTGGATGACACTTTGCAACTTTGGGGTCTTTAAGTACTGCCTCATTAAAAACCTTGCTAAAGAAAAAACAAGTGGGAAAAAAACCTTAGCTAAGGGAAAAAGAATGCAGTTTGTAGCTCCCCTCAAGTTGCAATTTGTAAAGCATCACATTCTCCGTACGTGACGCATGCCAATGTCATGAACGTGTTTCCTGAAAGTTGTTGTAGGTAGTGCTTTTGTGAAAAGATCGGTTGAATTGTTGCTGGATTGGACATATCTCATCTCGACCTGATTGTCTTTAATAAGGTCCCGAGTATAATGCAAAGAATCTTGGTGGTATATGTTTTGTTCTGTCACTTTTGTTATACCCTTCTTTCATTTGAGAGACATAAGCCGCATTATCTTCGTGAATGGGAGTTGGCCTTTGATGCTTCTCTAACCCGCAAGAAGTCAATATGTGTTGTGACATAGATCTCAGCCATACACATTTTCTTGAAGCTTCATGTAGTGCAATGACTTCAGCATGATTTGAGGATGTTGCGACAAGTGTTTGTTTCTGAGAAGGCCATGAAATCGCAGTTCTTCCATTCATGAATACATATCCAGTTTGAGATTTTGCTTTATGAGGATCAGATAAATAACCTGCATATGCATAACCAACTAACCATTCCTTTGAATCGATAGGATAAAACAAGCCTAAATCAACAGTACCTCGAATATATCGAAAAACATGTTTAATCCCATTCCAGTGCCTTTTAGTAGGAGCTGAACTAAATCTTGCTAACAAGTTCACTGCAAAAGAAATGCCAGGTCTTGTACAATTCGTAAGATACATAAGTGCTCCAATTGCACTGAGGTATGGTACTTCTGGACCAAGAACTTCTTCGTTGTCCTCACAAGGACGAAATGGATCATTTTCGACATCAAGTGATCTAACGCCCATTGGAGTGCTCAAAGGATTTGCCTTGTCTATATTGAAACGTTTCAACAACTTTTCAGTATAATTAGTTTGATGCACAAGCATTCCATTGCTCATATGTTCAATCTGTAAACCAAGACAATATTTGGTTTTTCCAAGGTCTTTCATTTCAAATTCTTTCTTTAAAAGAATAATTGCTTCATGAATTTCCTTTTGCGTCCCAATATATTTAGATCATCAACATATACAGCTATGATCACATATCCTGACGTTGTCTTCTTAATAAAGACACATGGACATACAAGATTGTTTGTATAACCTTTACTTATCAAGTACTCGCTCAAACGATTGTACCACATCCTTCCAGATTGTTTTAACCCATATAAAGATCTTTGTAATTTGATCGAATACATTTCTTTGGGTTTTGAACTTAACGTTTCAGGGAGTTTAAATCCTTCAGGAATTTTCATATAGATTTCACTATCAAGTGAACCATACAAGTAAGCTGTAACGACATCCATAAGACGCCTTTCTAACTTTTTAGAAACTACTAAGCTGATTAAGTATCTAAAGGTTATTGCATCCATAACGGGAGAATATGTTTCTTCATAGTCAATCCCTGGCCTTTGTGAAAAACCTTGAGCTACAAGTCTCGCTTTATATCTTGTAACCTCATTTTTCTCATTTCGTTTTCGTACAAAAACCCATTTATACCCTACAGGCTTTACAGCCTTAGGCGTAACAACAATAGATCCAAAAACCTTTCGTTTGTTAAGTGAATCTAATCAGCTTGCATAGCGCCTTTCCATTTATCCCAGTCATGTCTATTTTGACAATCATTGACAGATTTTGGTTCAGGATCATCATCTCCACCCATGATGTCACTTGCTATAGAATAAGAAAATATCCCATCAATATTTTCCATCTCATATCGGTTCCATATGATATGTGTATGACCATAGTTGATTGATATCTCTTTGTTAGTATCATCAGCATCTTCTTCATGAGAGGTTTCGGTATTCCTTGTTTTATCAAGATCATTCTCTTTGTGGTCAATTTCCTTTACACGTGCTTTTCTTTTTCTAGGATTCTTATCCTTTGAACCGATTGGCCTTCCACGTTTCAAACGTTTTTGAGATTCATGAACTATCTTATTATCTATTGCCTTTCTTGGGATCTCAACTCGAGCTGGAGCATTAGCAGCTGGTATATGAGATTTAGTAACTCTGTTTGTATCAGTAAAAGCATCAGGCAATTGATTTGCAGTTTCTTGCAAGTGTATTATCTTTTGAACCTCCGTCTCACATTGTTTTGTTCTAGGATCAAGATGGGAAAATGAAGGCACAAACCATGAGACATTAGTTTCTTGTTTTTTTATTTTCTCCCCCTAATGCCGGGAACATTTCTTCGTTAAAATGACAGTCATCAAAACGTGCTTTAAATATGTCACCTGTTAAAGGTTCAATATATCGTATGATGGAGGCTGTTTCATATCCAACATATATTCCCAACCTTCTTTGAGGTCCCATTTTTGTGCGTTGTGGTGGTGTAATAGGAACATATACTGCACACCCAAAAATTCTAAGGTGGGAAATGTCTGGCTCATAGCCAATGTCACACCCCGACCCGCAGCGGAATAAGAGTCGGGGCATAATTGGGTTATCACCAAAGCTCATGACATTTACTAATATGTTTCATATTTAATAAAGTCAAAGTTACATTTCAAACATCCAAACATGTTCATTCAATACAAGGAAAATAAGCCAAGCATAACAATCCCAACACTAAATCGTTTTATTCTTCTAGTCCAAATCCTATGTGTTCCTAGCTGCAGCTGCTTCACCTGTATCATGTGTAAAATGGGAGTTTTTGGGTCAACATAAGTTGGCGAGTGAACCTTATTAGATAAACATTTATTAAATAATTAATTGTTAGTTTATCAATGAAAATTTGTGCATAATCATAGATGAACAAATGTAAATAATCAAGTAATGGCAAATAGCAGTCACAACTATAACATATAATAACACATGGCATCATACATGAACATACCAACATCATACTGTAAATAACATAAATGAAACTGTGCGATCAAGGCTCAATCAAACGGCGATCGTATTGCATGTACTGAAAATGAAAATGTCTGTGCGATCAAGGCTCAATCAAACGGAGCCGATCGTATGTGGGCACGCCAGGTTCAACCGCATAATAAAATGGGGAACATGCTCAATGCTCATAATGTAATGGGGAGCGGCGGCCTATGAAATTGCATGTACTGAATAATAATTTGCATCCAATGATAACTACTTAACAGCAACAAATTGAATACACAAGTTCATGATATGATGTATGCACAATGGTTTAGTAATAATATATATATACAAAGACACATGATACACCCCAAAACGTGATTAAAACGGGGAATTTGTAAGACTCACTCACCTTGGGTGCGTTGGATTGGAGATGGTGAGATGCGCACGAATTAGATGAGCGGATCAACGAGGAAAACTAACCTAAATAATAATGGAAAAATATATTAAATGGATGGATTTTATTAAGGATTTTAATGAAATTTTTAGATATATTTTTTGTGAGTTTATGGCTATTTTCTATCTTTAAAAATGTTACTTTTAAGTATTTTTAATTGATTTTTAAATTAAATTAAATAAATAAAAATATAAAAAAAATATTATTTTTTTAGCATTGACCGTTGACCGGTTCGGTCAGCGAATTAATCTGCGCCGGGTGAGATTCGAACCGGCGACCTCCCGTTCGCGTGCACGCAGCTCTACCAACTGAGCTACGTGTCTAACCCGAAATAATCTCGTTCTTAATTATATTTATACACTTATTCAATTTAACCGAATTTCCTTTATTTGCAAAAACATTTTAATTCAATCGGACCGGTGCTCGTGACGGGTTTCGAACGCGCGATGTGTGGTTCGTGTTGCACACAGTCCACCGCTGGACTGTGTGTCTAACCCGATTATTATCTCGGTTTTTATTATACTTATCAACTATCTGAGTTAACCCGGTTTAGTTTTTGATCAAAAAGGCATTTTATTACACAAGGTGTGCGTGTAGCAGGGATCTGTCACACCCCGACCCGCAGCGGAAATAAGAGTCGGGCATAATTGGGTTATCACCAAAGCACATGACATTTACTATTATGTTCCATAATTAAATGAAGTCAAAGTTACATTTTTCAAACATCCAAACATGTTCATTCAATACAAGGGAAAATAACAAAACATAACAATCCAAAAACTAAATCGTTTTATTCTTCTAATCCAGGTCCTATGTGTTCCTAGCTGCTGCTGGTTCACCTGTATCATGGGTAAAATGGGAGGTTTTGGGTCAACATAAGTTGGCGAGTGAACCTTATTAGATAAACATTTGATAATGATTTTATGGTTAGTTTATCAATAAAATATTGTGCATAATCATAAAAGAGCACATGTAAGTAATCAAACATTGGCAAATAGCAGTTACAATTGTAACATACATTAACATCTGATAGCATACATGAATATACCAATATCATACGATAACTAACATAAATGAACTGTGCGATCAAGGCTCAATCAAACGGAGCCGATCGTATTGCATGAACTGGAAATGTAAATTGAACTGTGCGCTCAAGGCTCAATCAAACGGAGCCGAACGTATTGCATGAACTGGAAATGTAAATTGAACTGTGCACTCAAGGCTCAATCAAACGGAGCCGAGCGTATTGCATGTATTGAAATGTAAAATGAAATGACCGATCAAGGCTCAATCAAACGGAGCCGATCGTGCGGGCACGCCAAGATCAACCGCATAATAAAATGGGGATCAAGCTCAACCTCGATGGATGGGGAGCTGCGGCCTCGGCAATTGCATGTACTGAAATAATAATTTGCATTCAATAATAACTACTTAACAGCAACAAACTAATACACATGTCATGATATGATGTTATGCACAATAATTTCGTTATAATATGTAAATAAACAAAGACACATGATACACCCCAAAAACGTGATTAAAACGGGGAATTTGAAAGGTTCACTCACATTGGGTGCGTTGAATTGAAGATGGTGAGATGCGCACGATTTAGATGAGCGGATCGACGGGAAATACTAACCTAAATAATAATGAAAAAATATATTAAATGGATGGATTTTATTAAGAATTTTAATGAAATTTTTAGATATATTTTTGTGAGTTTATGGCTATTTTCTATCTTTAAAAATGTTATTTTTAAGTATTATTAATTGATTTTTAAATTAAAATAAACAAATATATATATATAAAAATATTATTTTTTTTACTGTTTGACCATTGACCGTTGACCGTTGACCGGTTCGGTCAGCGGTAAATGTTGCGCCAAGCGGGATTCGAACCGGTGACCTTCCGTTCACGTGCACGTAGCTCTACCAACTGAGCTACGTGACTAACCCGTTAGAAACTCAGTTTTAATTATATTTATATACTTATTCGAATTAACCGAAAATTCCTTTATTTTGCAAAAACGTTTTAATTCCATGGACCGGTGCTTGTGACGGGACTCGAACGCGCGACGTGAAGTTTATTTTGCACACAGTCCACCGCTGGACTGTGTGTCTAACCCGGTTATATTCTTGATTTATATTATACTTAACAATTACCTGCTCTAACCCGGTTAGTTCATGAATAAAAAGGAATGTTATTACGTAAAGCGTGTGCGTAGAAAGGATCGAACTCGGGACGTGAATATGAAACTTGCACACAGTCCACCGCTGGACTGTGTGTCTAACCCGTTTATTATTCGGATTTTAATTACTCTTATATTCTGATAGAACTTCATCTTCTTCACCGATTACACAGGCAACATAACTCGACCGATTACGTTTGATTTGTGGTTTACAAAGTTTTTAAACACTATCAGTAATTCAAGAGTAAGGAATGGAGAGAGTTTAAAGAACAGAATTTACCGATTGAAGATAATCACAGAAATCCGGCGAAAGTTTGTCGGTACTGGAAATGAACTCCGACTGTTGAACCAATTAACAGTGTGGATCGATTATTCATAGAATTAAATCACCTAAACAAGGTTTAAATGAAGTGCAGGATATCTTACCAGTTCACAGTGGGATTCAGGCAATCTCAGGAACTTTCCGGCGAAGGTGAGATTTCCGATAAACGTTGGCTAAGATTGATTCTGATGATGGAGTTGTGCTAGAGATTGACTAATCACAAGTTTTAAACAAAAAGAGTCGAAGGAATTACCGTGAGAATGCGAGTCCCGGTTTTCCGGTGAGTTGCAGAAAAATTCCGGCGATCTGATTCAGAGAATCTTACGGTTCAGAAACTTGACGAAAATGAAATTGAGTGTTGTTGTGATGGTTATGAATCGCGCAAATGATCAGAACTTGAATTAAATCAGAGCTGGATAAAATTTCGGTTTCAAAAGCCGAAATGATGAAGCTTAAAGTTTAATCAATTCTGGCTTAATTAGAAACCGTCGCACATCGGTTATAACTGAAATTGTGAGGTAAACAATCGATTTAACGATTGGTTTGCCGATTATCGGTTTCCAGATAGTATCAACGGTTAAATCGAGTTTGTGTATACGTATCATTTGCTCTCCTAAAGTTAACAGAAAACCCTTGGTGGCGGAGGGGTTTGGGGACAGGATGATAAGTTGTTGGAGCCTCAGCTGACCCGGGTTCGAGTCCCGGCAGCTACACATGTTTTTTATTTATTTTATTTTAACTTTTTATCAAATATAATTTTTATAGTTTAGTTTATTTATTAATTATGTAACGTTTAAACTCAAAATAATCACAAATAATTAATGTACTTTCATAACTTGGTATTTGATTACAAAACGGAGCGGGTTTTGGAGACCCGATTTTACAAATGTTACAGGATCGAACTCGGGACGTGTATAGTTTTTGTTTGCACACAGTCCACCGCTGGACTGTGTGTCTAACCCGTTTATAATTCCGATTTTAATTAATCTTATGTCATCACTGAACTCGTCTTCTTCATTACAAACGCAGACATCAATCAAACAACCGATTCGTGATTAATTTAGTTAATAAACATGATGTCCAGTTTGAATGCATTGAACCGAAAAGTTTGGGGAAAGAAGATACCGAACAGGTTGTCTTTTTCAGAGAGTCCGGCGAAACTTGTCGGCTCTGTTTTTGAAACCTTCGGCTGTGAGAATCAATTAACAGGTTTAAGGGATTAGATGTGAAATTGAACTAATGAGTATTGATTATCAGTACGTTGGAATGTGCATACCGGTAATTAACGAGTTTCCGACAATTCCAGAAATTTTCCGGCGAACACAGAAAGTCCAGCAATGTCGTCTGTGGTTGATTTTGAGCGATGGGTTAATGTTAGTAAGGTTCTAACAATAGATTGAAACCGTAAAGTAGAAGTATTTTACCAGTTTGAGTTGAATACGGTTTTCCGGCGACTTTTGCAGAGAATTCCGGCAAGCTGTTTTAGGCGCTCTGATGGTCTGAAAATGCGACGAAAAGGAAATGGAGTATTGGTATGATATCTCTGAATCGCGAGAGTGGTCTGGAGTTTGTGTAATTCTGAACTTGATGTTTTTTTTCGGTTTTAAAACCAACAATGATGAGTCTTTAAGTTTAATCAATTTACGATTGATTAGAAACCGTCGTGCATCGGTTATAAACTGAATGTGTGAGATAAACAACGATTTGACGCTTGGTTTGCCGATTACATTTTTCTCAGATGGTGCCATCGGTTATAACTGAGTTTGCGTATAAATTTCATTTGTGTTCCTAGAGTTAGCAGAAAACACAATGTGGCGGAGTGGTCTTGGGAGTGAGTGTTAAGTTGTTGAAGTGTCTTGCCTGACCCGGGTTCGAGTCCCGGCAGCTTCATTTTTTTTTTATTTTTTTATTTTAACTTTTTATCAAATATAATTTTTATAGTTTAGTTTATTTATTAATTATGTATCGTTTTAACTCAAAATAATCATAAATATTTAATGTAACTTTTATAACTTGGTACTTGATTACAAAACGGAGCGGGTTTTGAATACCCGATTTTTACAAATGTTACAGCCAAAAACAAGTTGTAGTGGGGAGTATCTGTGATTTGCACCTGGTCTCACACGAACCAATGATTCAGCATGTAAAATCGCATGACCCCAAACAGACACTGGAAGTTTTGTTCTCATTATTAATGGTCTAGCTATTAGCTATAAACGTTTGATCAATGATTCAGCTAAGCCATTTTGTGTGTGTACATGAGCAACAGGGTGTTCGACAACAATTCCCATAGACATGCAATAATCATTAAAAGCATGCGATGTAAATTCACCAGCATTATCAAGTCTCACCCTTTTAATGGTATAATCAAGGAAATGTGCTCATAGTTTGATAATTTGAGCAAGGAATTTTGCAAAGGAGACATTACGAGTTGATAGTAAAGAGACAGGAGACCATTTGCTGGATGCGTCTACCAGGGCAATGAAATATCTAAACGGTCCACATGGTGGATGAATTGGTCCACATATATCACCTTGAATTCTTTCAAGAAACATTGGTGATTCCTTTTCAACTTTTAAGGACGAAGGCCTTGTTATTAGTTTTCCAAGTGAACAAGATGTACATAAAGGCATTTTATCTGATTGGGGAATCTTTTGATATTTCAATGGATGTCCATGTGTGTTTTCAATAATTCTTTTTATCATTGTAGATCCTGGATGGCCTAATCTGTCATGCCATAATCTCAATGTCTCGGGATCATAAAAACTTTCTTTTACTGCCATATGTACTTGAGGCACAGTAATATGTGTATAATGCAAACCAGAATGGAGCATTGGCAGTTTTTCCAGTATATGATCTTTGCTCATGATGTGCAAATATTTTTTATTATCAACAGTCCTTGACTGGGTATCATATCCATTATGATATATGTTTTTGAAACTCAACAAGTTTCTTGTTGATTTTGAGGAAAACAAAGCATTCTCTATTAAGAGCTTTGTACCATTTGGTAATATTAAGTTCGCTTTTCCCACCCCTTCTATCAAGTTTGTAGAACCCGATATTGTATCAACGGTTCCTTTTGTTGGTTTCAACTCATAAAAATATTTCTTAGATTTAAGTATAGTGTGTGTGTGTGGCTCCACTATCCGCTATACATATATCTGCATCATTCGTTTGCTCTTGTGCTCTAGTGGTATTCATTCTAATATTGAAAATATAAAGAAAAATAATAATAAGTGTATAATGAAGACATTATGAATTAATTTTAATAAGAAGTTTATTTATTAGTTGAAAACTACATGAAAAAGAAAGACTAATGAAACATAATAAAGATACTTATAATAAAAGAAACTACATAATTGTTGCATATAGTTATTATGGCTTAGCAACATTTGTTTCAGAGTTCCACCTCATTGGTATAGTCGGTGACATTCAGCTCGACATTGATATCATTAAAGTTATCCACATGGTTCGCCTCCTTTTCTTTTCTTTTGAGGGAGGCTTGGTAAAGTTCACATAAATGTGAAGGTGTACGACAAGCCTTTGACCAATGGTTTGTACTTCCACATCTGAAACAAGAAGTGCCATTGTTTTCGGACCTACCAACTTCATTCCTTTTGTTATACTGGTTGGAATTGGTATTTTGTGAAGTGTGGTAATTGGTGGTTCTTCGACCACGACCACGACCGCGACCACGTCCACGACCATGGGAATTACCTCGGAAATTATTATTTCCTTTGAAGGAATGGTTGCGACCATTAAAATTACCTTTACCAAATTGGCCACGTCCACGGCCTCGTCCCCATTTTCTTCCAGAGTCTTTAGTATCATCATTAATAACAACATTTACTTCTGGAATACCTAATGATCATGTGGGACGAGCTTGATGATTTTTCATTAGCAACTCATTGTTTTTCTCTGCTACGAGGAGAAATGAATTTAGATTAGAATATCTTTGAAACCTTTGCAACCGATATTGTTGTTGCAAGTTTATATTTGATGCATGAAATGTGGAGAAAGTTTTCTCTAACATATCTTCCTCTGTAACAGTTTGCCCACAGAATCGGAGCGTTGAGCATATTCTGAACAAAGCACAGGTGTACTCATTCACCTTTTTAAAATCTTGGAACCTAAGATTGTTCCATTCATCTCTAACAGCGGGAAGTAAAACTTCCCTTTGATGATCAAATCTGCTTTTTAAATCTTCCCACGAAACGTATGGATCCTCACAATTTTAATATTCAAATTGCAACATCTCATCAATGTGTTTATGGAGGAAGACATCGGCTTTTGCCTTGTCTTGATCGCTACAGTTATTCCACTCTGTTATCGTTTCCAAAACACCCATTGATTTGAGATGTCGCTTAACATGTGCCGTCAATGGCATATAATTTTCTCCGGTGATATTAAGAGCGGGAATTCAATTTTTGCGATGTTTTCCATTTTGTTGCTAAACATAAGATAAATATTAAAATCTAAATACTCATTAAAAATGAGATAACATACATGGGTACAACTATAAACAAATAAATGAAAACATAAGTACTAAAAAGATGAGGTGGAATCTCATACATTAAGGTTGGCAATAATATGAATATTATGCCGGTCACTATTAAAACCGGGTGAATCATCTTCGAAATTTTTCTTGAAAAACCTTGAAAAGAAGTGTGTTTGTTGTGAAAAAATGAGATTGATAATTGGTAATTTATAGGGTTAAATTATAACCGTTTTGTAACGGTTATATTATTGTTTTTATATAGCCGTTATACAACGTTATATATATATATATATGTATGTATTATTTATACTAAATGATTTTATTAAGGAAATGTTATTTTATAAGATATAAAATTAGGATGGATAATAATAAGAATAAAAATGTTAGTATATATAAATAAACGTATACTCTAAATGAAATGTGAGCGTGTGTGTATAAATAAAAATTAGTTGCGATAAAAGTAAAAGTTAGATGCATAATTAAATATTAGATTGTTAGTAGTCTTGTAGTTATGAATTATGTATAATAAAATGTGCTTTTGTACTTAATTTTTTAAAAGTAAATTAAAGAGTTAATGAAATGCTTACAATGCTTATGATGGATATCTTTGTGCTTAAAGCCTTTCTTGATTAGTATATAAGCGACTCGTGCTATATAACAAGAATTAACACAAGATTAGTGCTAAAACTTTAAGAACTTTAGAAAGATTATAAGAGCAAGGAGTAGAGCATTGTATAACTTATGAAAGTGTATACATGAGGTTCATTTTTTCTTCTACCTTGAGCTAGTATTTATACTATAAGAAGATTAACTATTTAGTAGACAAGTTAACTATTTGATGGACAAGTAGTATGGTACATTATCTATAAGTTTGACAAAGGGTTCATCCACTTGCTTGGTAGATCTAGAGGTAAATCTTAATCTTTATAGTAAATGTGATATAATACTATCGTATATTATATTCATAACAAATAATTTTTAATTTCAATATGGTTTTATATTTTAGTCTTCAGTATATCAATATTTCTATGGCTTTTAGAGGGGATACTATGACTCAATTGAAGTAATAAGTTGTTGACTCTAGATACATTTAACATTATTAGTGTTTGCTATAAAACAACTATGTATACGTCTTGCCCAACTTGTCCAAACCGTTAAACAGGGGGGATCTACTTCAAGTCAAAGGGGAACGCCCGCTACCGCTTGGCGCTCCGGGGTATTTAAAATTAGTGTAAATTTTGAAAAAATTTGACGTTTTTTTCGATTTCGTTACCGTTCTTTTATAAAACGTTACCGCTTGCGGATTTTCTAGATCCGCCACTGCGTTAAACCGGTCCATTTTGAACCGATTTTACCAAGTTTGGCATGTCTGGTTGACCTCAATTCGACCCATATTCTCGTCCAAAATCAGTTGTATTGTACCATGTACAACTCCATCCAAAACCGCTTGTAGATATTTGATCTCCCATGTCATATCATTACGTCGATTTATCCTTTAAAAAGCCAATATTATTAAATTAAATACATCAGCATAGATTTTTAATAGATGATTTTATTTTATAAAGTCACAATCAATAATATTGATTCAGTATGTTGCCAATGAGATAGACCCAGCATTCCCGCATAGTGGGAATCATCTATCTTCGACATCAATGAGTAGTTAACTATATTATAGATTGTAACCATTTCTTTAAAAAGTATAATACTAAATATATTATAAATTTTGAATTTAATATTTAAATTAATAAAATTATTATATACGTCAAGAGGGTGTTGTGTATTTGTGTGTCCACTTGGCTCAAGATGTGACATGATTTGAGTTGATGATTTGTATCATATAACAACTTTTTTGGTGACTTTTCATATATGCATGCATATGCTTCAACTTTGACTTCTTTTCCAACCATCTAATGGACACGTATCCATTCTCAAGATCTCTTCATGGTACATGATTTCAAAAGTTGCCACCATGGCCTTTTGTAATAAATGCAATATTTTACAAACTGTATCAAAAATCAAACCAACCGGAAACTACCAATAAATTGAACACATAATAAGGTTGTAAAAATCGTTAAACGCTAGTTAGCTGAAGAGGTATCAGACTAACGATTAATTGGATTCGGATTTTATAGGTAAGAATCGAACCAAGTATGTTTGGGTTAGCATGATCTCATCACCATACTACAATTGTTTAAGATAAAACACACGTATATACAAACTAATTTTGAAATTTTTAAAAATAATAAAAAGAAAAGTGTTGCCCAACATTAAGGGTCAAGGAAGGAATCTTATCCCTAGTAATCCATAGGATACCCATCATCCCACCCTGTAAGGGTTATGATGCCGGCATATTACCTCTACACACCATCCATATGATCTGGGCATCACAAGGGTCAAACCCGTGCCATTACAACTTCACATATGAGCAATGAACTTCATTAGTAGTGGGTACCATTAAGCTATAAGCTCATTGGTTTGCCCAACATTAGCCTAACACATGTCCAATAAAAGTTTAGATACCATTTAAACTTCTTTCTTTTAAGTATCTTAGAAGGAGTGTTTCTTTTTATCATAAAGTAGAGGATTCAAATCCTGAAATGTGCAAAAATATACGTATTTAGGAATATGTTAGTTTGTCGTTCATTATAATATGATGTTGTGGTAAAGCATCTCCCTCTATCTCTTCAGGGGCGTTTTTCTTCAAAATTTTGCTTGGGGCGTTCCAAATCAAACGCCTGGTAAGATTCTTTTGGCCAATCATGTCACTACACTCATTTTAAGCATTAGTTTTAATTAAAATAAACAAAAAAATAATGATGGGTAATAATTGCAGGTGCATTATACTACTACACCCATTTTAAGATAATACCCATAATACCCAAAAGCTAACTGGACTGTCACATGACAGATAGGCCCAAGGTGAGACATTATTTCTCCTCTCACTGTATATGGTCTGAAATGTATAGAAATATATGTATTTAGAAATATGTCATATATGTTGTCCAAAGAGAGGATCACTATTACATTTTTTCGCAAAACAAAATTGAGAAGTTTTGAGAGAAAATGGTGACGTGTGAATTATGACGATGAACTTTAAGTTTAAAGTTTGCAGACTGTAACTCACGGGCAAAGAAGGAATACAGAAACAACTCATCAATTATGCTTCATGAACTTGTACTCTTAACTCTGAGCTGTGCAATATCTATCTGCCTCGGAAATTCACGAGTCTCATCTTGCCTCCACCATTTATTTCCCTTCACAAACCACCCCTATAAATACCACACTTCAATTATAATAACTCATAACCAAACACAAAAACACATTCAAAATGTCAACTAGTGTCATCCTTCACATTTTGGTTTACCTTCTTGTTGCCTTGTCACCCCTACACGTAGAATCTGCGGTCAAGGACAAGGGCCTATCAACGTCGTCAAAAATAGGCTGTCAAGAACCAGAGTTCAAGATTTCGTGACACGAAAGGGTCTGGTTTTTCATGGAAAGGAAGTGAGTGGTTGTATGCCAAAGGGGCGTAGACGCTCTTCGGCTCCTAGTCGATATGTGAATAACCAACCGTTGTTGCGTACGCTTGGATGCTCTAATGTGGCTAGACCTTGAGTTGTGAGTTTGTAAGGGGATATATAAACGTACATGTTTTATGGGTGTTGATATATGCTAGTTTAGGTTTATACATGTGTTATATTTTTTTTACTCGAGGAATTATTATTCTTAATTTTTGAATATATGTAATTATTGTCGAGCTTAAGAGATTTTTTTTATTGAAGCAAATTATGGTTAAATTTAGGTACAAACATGTTACCTTTGTCATGTGAAAGATGAAAAAGTATAATTTGTTGATTTTTCTGAAAAAGAAAAACCAAAGTTAATGACTTTCAAAAGATGGCATGTTATTATGTGTTATGTTTTTGTGGGCAAAACATAAACAATTTAATGACCCTTCAACAATATACGTTGAAGAGAAGTTATCCAATTACAAATGCACATGAAAATATGATGCAAACATCATCTACAATATTGAGCGAAACTAGAGGGGTCTAAAGGTCATAGTAATAGCTTTTAAATTCGTTACAATAAATCTAGCGTTGATAATTAAGAGTTCAAATTACAAGAAAAGACGTTGTTAGATACCATAGAAATCTTTGTTGACCCGCGGGGCAATGCTAAAAAAGAGCAATACAAACACTTTCAATCAATATTGCACAAAGCCACAAACAAATATGAAGCTAGCTTGTCAGTTGAGGATGATTCCAATAGGGAACCCGCGACAAAACATTGAAGTATAAAACTAACCGTTTGTTGACATCCAACTACTATAATCGCCTGCTCACTATCTCATTAAAGCATCAATGCACTATATACAAGTGTTTTATGTGATTATCGTCATTCTCAACATAAATTGGTTCTAAAAAGAACACGTCCAACCAATTAGGCATGTGGCCTAGTGGTCAAGAGGGGTTTCCTCTTGTGGAGTAACCCAAGTTCAAATCTAGTGGTCTATTTTGAAAGTTAATTTGGGTGGAATTTTGAATTTTCAGTTATATCTTTGGAAGAAAATATAATTGTTGACACATAATTTTGGTTATCATTAACCGTCAAAACTGAACCAATTTTTTTTTTTTTTGAAGTGTACACTTCTGAAAGATCTACAATGCAACAAGAACCAAAACTACCAACGTATGCACTTACAAAGACGAAAACATGCGCATCGAATAGTGAACGGATTTTAAGAAGAAACCACAAGAACTTATTGTCTTTGTCGGATAAAGTGAGAGATTGATAGTGGGTCGGTTATGTAGGTCATGACCATTCTATGTATCATAGTTAAAACAACATGTATACATAGTTATCCGATTTGTGTAGTTCTCAATATAAACATGATTTTATATTCTCATCACTCACCAAAGCTATAGATAAAACTTTAAACAGAAAAAAATAACTAGAAAAAATTTCTAGGATCCCCTGATACGAAATGTATTTAGAAGTTATTCTTTTCTTCAATATCATCTTTGCCAAGTTTTGCTGAATCTAGCGGGTGTCAACTGTGTCAGTTTAGCGGGATGATGGGTAGAAATGTGCAACCCGAATCCGACTCATATTATTATTTGTGTCAAAGATTTCAACCCTAACCCGCACACACAAAATTGAGTCAACCGAACACGACCCATTTTTTAAATGAGACATACATGTTGATAAGTCGTAAACGGGTTGTTGGATTGTATGTGAGTTATCGATAACGTGTTTAACTGTGAGCGTGATTGTAACAAGTAAATAATCTGGTGCGCCAAAACTAACATTATTATTTATGATTAACCATGTACAATGTAAAATGGAAAACGAAAAAAAAAAAAAAACAGAAAACATTTTTTTTTCTACTAACCTAAACAGGTTAACGGGTCAACCCATTTTTAAGACTGGCTAACCCGAGCCTGGCCTGTTTTTTAAATCCCATCGACCCGAACCCGGCTTGTTTTTCTAAACGCGCCATGTGTGTCAACCCAAACCTTTTTTATTTTTCGTGTCGGGTTCGGATCAGGTTTCGGGTCATATCAAGAATTGCCGCCCCTTCTTTAATCAATCAACTAAGATTCATCCAAATATCTTGGGGATTTTCTAGAAGAGTAAGGTTACAAACATCAAAAGATCTTGATCCATATTTGAAATATGGGGCCACAATGAGTGTAGCATGAGCATATTAAATTCACGAACCATCTGCAGGTGTATTAACTGCACCATCTAACGTCTGCATATCATTCCTGCAACTGCAAGATCTACTACGAATTAACTAACACCTGATGGATGGATGGATGTTAATAACATCAATCCACATGATTCATGAAACCCACTTTATGACTCTCTTGTCTTATTGTTTTCCGACAACAATAACTCTTCCGGGCTAGCACACAAAGTTGAACTCGAGTCTCCATTCAAATGGGTATCCGAAATTAGAATGTAGTTCTTGCTATGTTAGTACTCTGGTTTTCTTGAGATCATGACATCACATCGCTGACCTTCATCGGGTTTAATAAAGCAGATCGCTTATGTACTGGCCAAGACTGTTAAGTTGGGAGTGAAATAGAGACTTGTCCCACCAAAAGCCCTAAAATTCTAAAAGAAAGAAATTTATATCATATATGTAGATAGTTTGGGTGGATTGTTGTTGGTGGTGTTTGTATTCTATAATTATACATATAGAGATATTCAAAAGGAAATATTTTTTTTACAAAAAGGAGTTACGGACCCCACTCCTTTAGACTGAACGGTGTGGCCGGCGTTGAAGCTGGCGTGCGACATGGGGCGGGTGGCGTGGGTTTTCTCACTTGCGTGAGGCAAATGGAGGTGATAGGTGGCGATGTGTTGTTGGTTGTAAAAGCGCCCTCTTCTATGCCCGCACCACCCGTCTTTTTTGGGCTTGAAGAGGAAAGCCCCCTCTGCTGACGTGGCTGCCACGTGACGCTTCATGCGTACCTCAAGCCTCTCCACACCAAGTAGTCTTAGGCCCCAAAAAACTTAAGCCGACCCAAACCTGATCTATAGGAGGCCGTGTTACAAACCAGACCGAGCACTAGACTCAAACATTAAGCTAGGAACAACAATGATTCATCAAAGTAAAAGAAAGACCGTTCTTGGGCGAATGGTTGTTGAATTTGAATCTACTCATATTTAAAACTTGTTTTAGAAAAAGTCTTCTCAAACTTTAATTGCTTTAGTTGCGTTATGACTTTTTTTTATATCCATCTCTAAACAATTACATTGTTAGATAAACAATTATATTATATTAGGTTATAACCGTGTATTACACCGGTTAAACAAATAAAATATATATTAAATACTGAAATTGCAAAATTTATTATAAAAAAAGAGAATGAATTAAAAAGGATGAAAATTAAAATTAGAAATATGAAATTTTTTTTTTGACAATTTTTATCAATACTAAAACTTGGTTATTGTTAATCAATCCTCATCATTTTGGGTCTTTGTTAAGAAAGAATGAACTAAAGAAAAGGAAGGAAATTAAAATTAGAAATTTGAAGAAAAAAATTTGAGAATTTCCTTCACTACTGAAACTTGGTTCAAATCTTAATGAGCTTCTATTGATATCTTCTTTTTTTTGAATGACAATGCTTACATCCTAAATACACTAAAATAAATCATAATCTACTCGTGGCTTGGTTTGAACTCAAACCTCACACTAAAAGACAAGAACCTTTACCAAGTGAGCTAACTCCACATTAGCCTATTAATCTAATCTCATCGACATTGATTAAAAAGAAGTCGGGTGTGTTTTGAATCTCGGGTGTGTTTTCAATGGCGGGAAGATAGTGTTTGGATGTGTTTCTATCGTTTGAAATTGTGATAATTAGATGTTTTAGCGTTTGGAAAGTTTGTTCTTTGAGAAACTTATAGATAAAATGATCATATTCGGTTCATTTAAACAATGTAAACTCATCATTGTGATTTGTGCTGCAAACAAACCGAACATTCAGGAACAGTTCATGAACTGTTCGGCCGGGTTCGTTTAAAAATGAACAAACACGGACAAGAAATTCCGTTCGTTTAGTGAAATGAACGAACATGAACATAGGCCGTGGTCGTTCATTTATGTTCGTCAACGTTCATAACGTGTTTGTTTCTGTTTGATAGCTCATTAGATTTTTTATTTTTTTTTTATTAAATACTTCAAAATTTCCACTAATAAAATATTTATTAAATACTAGTGTATTGTATATTACATACTTTTTAAATATGTTCATTTGTGTTTTTTTTTCTGTTCACGTTGTGTGTGCTCATTTGTGTTCATGAATTGCCTTCGTTTACGAATGAGCATCAGAACATGAACAACAAATTTTGTTAACAGATTGTTGCTTATGTCTCCTTTAGGAAGGTTGGATGATTCAACATATATGTATGGTGACGTGTTCGTAAACGGTGCAAAGCCATCATTAAACTATGGATCTTATGTAAGTCAAGTTAATCTTTACATAAAAACGTTCACGATTTCAACACAACATGCTCATAGAAGTAAAAATGTACTTTCTTTCTTAAATCATAATCTATTTGTGATTAACAGGGATTTGTGAAAAGGAAAAACAGGCTAATCGGGTCGCTGACCGTTCGTGAATATCTCTACTACTCGGCATTAATGCAACTTCGTGGTTTCTTGTGTGAGAAGAAAAGTGTTGTTGAGGATGCCATTGCGGCAATGTCGTTGGGTGATTATGCAAACAAACTCATAGGTGGTCATTGCTGTACAAAGGGTCTCTCGAATGGTGAAAAACGACGTGTGAGCATTGCCAGAGAGCTCGTGATGGAACCGCATTTCTTGTTTATAGATGAGCCTCTTTACCATCTTGACAGGTCAACTTTACTTACTTTAAAGTTTAAACAACAGTTTTCGTTATATTTTATTCATGAGTTGCAACAATTGAAGATTTGAGCGTTTGGATAAAGGCGTATTGCATATATGATTATGGTTTTTTGATTATTAGGGTCAAATAATTGTATCAAAACCGACATTCTTATACATATATGAAACTAATTATTGGACCCTTATAGAATCATATAATCACATTCAATCTCACTTTATCCAAACATAAAAAGCTTATAATTACGAACATCCGACCCCCTTAAACTAACATCTCTTCCCCATAATAACCCTCCGTATACAGTGTATCTGCACTAATGATGATGGTGAACCTGAAGAAGCTGGCAAACACAGGCTGCACCCTTATTTCACTATTTATCAAAGTAGCACTGAAGCCTTTGGCCTCTTTGACCGAATTTGTCTTCTTTCGAATGGAAAAACACTGTTTCTTTCAATTAAAATAAGAAATTTATCCGCACAACATTACCATTATCCATTTCTTTTTATGATTATATTATTATTTTGTGAATAATCTATGCCGTATGCAGCACTTTTCAAATGCTGGATTTCCTTGTCCAATCATGCAAAGTCCTTCCGATCACTTTCTTCCGCAATAAACACAGAATTTGACCGCATTATTTCTGTGTGCCAAAACTGGCAGGTAATTTACTTACAGTTAGTATTGTATTTCATTTTAGAGTAAAATGTCATTTTCGTCCCTGAGCTTTGGCCACTCTTGCGACTTTCGTCTAAAGGTTTGTTTTTTTTTTGCATCTGGATCTAAAAGGTTTGAAATCTTGCCATTTTCATTCGACTCGTTAACTCCATTCATTTTTCTCCGTTAAATGAGGGGTATTTCCGACTTTTTAGACACTTTTTATCAAAATAAAAAACACTATTAAGAAATAAAGATACACCTCTGTTGACTTTCTAGTTATGATTTTTCTTATAAACATTAACAAATAGGTAAAAGGACGAATATACTCCTGACTTAACGTTAAGTAATGGATGGAGTTAACGAGTCGGAAAAAAATGGCAATATTTTAAACCTTTTGGATCCGGATACGGAAAAGCAAACCTTTGGACGAAAGTCACAAAAGTGGTCAAACCACAGGGACGAAAGTGGCATTTTACTCTTCATTTTATGTATATTTTCGTAATAACTGATCATTTTTGTCAGATGTTATGATTTGTTTTCATTATTTTTCTTTCGTGAACTTTGGCAGGATGATCATGGGGATCTTGCATCTGTTAATATGGACACCGGTGCAGCGATTCGTACACTTGAGAAAACCTATAAATCATCTGCTGATGCGGAAGCAGTTGAAACAATGATATTAAGATTAACCGAAAGGGTATAATACTTATAGATACCATTTTCTATTCTAAGTTAGGATCTTTACCTATAACCAGTAAAATTTAAGAAAAAAGTTTAAATGATTCAAAGTTGTGTCCTAACTTGCTTCTTTTAGAAAAACTAGTGGGTTACCACTTACCACCCGTGCTCAGCAGCGGGTTCGAAACGTAGATAAAAATAAGCAAATCGCGAAAGTTAAAGTTGTTTGATGTTTTAGTTAAGGGACTAAATATGTCATTCTTAAAGTTGAGGGGTTAAACATGTCATTATTAAAGTTGGGTGGCAAAAGTTGTTTGTTATTAAAGTTGAAGGGCTAAAGTTGTTTTAGTTAAGGGGCTAAACTTGTCATTTTTAAAGTTGAGGGGCTAAATTGTCACTATTAAAGTTGAGGGGATAAAGTTGTTTGATGTAGTTAAGGGGCTAAACATGTAATTATTAAAGTTGAGCCGCTAAACATGTTATTATTAAAGTTGAGAGGCTAAAGTTGAGGGGCTAAAGTTGTTTGATCTCGACAAAATAGCATATTTATAGCATATATAATAATGGATCATTATTCTACTAATAATTATATTAACTATTTACGTGTAATAATCAGGAAGGCCCGTCTCTTAAAAGCAAAGGAAAGGCAAGTAGTGCAACAAGAATTACCGCTTTGACATGGAGATCGTTAGTAGTTATGTCAAGAGAGTGGAACTATTATTGGTTTCGGTTATTTCTTTATATGTCGCTTACATCATCGATCGGTACTCTATTTTCTGGATTAGGCCATTCTCTAACATCAGTTGGGGTGAGTTGGATGAATTATATATCTTCTAAAACGTTTTAGATGAATTATTATTTTTACTCAAAATCATGTCACAAGATGAATTATAAAAAGAATTTGATGGTTCACACTCAATGTTGCAGGCAAGAGTTGCTTCAATCTTTATGTTTATATCGTTTAGTTCGTTATTAAGCATCTGTGGGGTACCTGCACAACTGAAGGAGGTCAAGGTAAATGGACGGGCCGGGTAACCGAAACGGGTCTAAATGAGTTTGGGCCATAATAGGTCATTTTGTTCTTGGGTGGGTTATAAAACTTTCTGTCCAATACTTGTTACATCTTTTTAATAGATAACTATTAGAGTAAAATGCTATTTTCGTCCCTGAGGTTTGGCCAGTTTTGCGATTTTCATCCAAAGGTTTGTTTTTCCGCATATGGATCCTAAAGGTTTTGATATCTTGCCATTTTGGCTTGTTAAGTCCATGCATTTTTCTCCGTTAAGTGAAGGGTATCACCTTCTTTTTTGTTAATTTTAAGGGCAATTCGGTCATTTTCACTTTATGTAAAAAGACCGAATACCCCTGAAAAAGACCAAATTGCCCTTTAAGTTAACAAAAAAGATGAAAATATTCCTGAGTTAACGGAGAAAAATGGATGGAGTTAACGAGCCAAAAGAAAATGGCAATATTTCAAACCTTTAGGATCCAGATGCTGAAAAACAAACCTTTGGATGAAAGTCGCTAAATTGACCAAACCTTAGGGACGAAAATGGCATTTTACTCCAACTATTATGTTGAATTTTACTATGAAAACTTTATAATTATACCAACAATCTGATTTCCTTTTTAATAAAAAGGTTTTATGCACCTTTGAGCTGCTTTTGACCCGTTCTACCCATATGACCCGTTTCCTTTTTATCTATTTTTGTTTACACAACCCATTATGTAGGTTGCATCTCAATTCAAATTAAATAAAAAATTATGTATGTAGCGTAGGTTTATGCTTGTGAGGATTCGAATAAACATTCGGGAGCGTTTGTTTTCTTAACGGACAATTCTTGGCTAGTATAGCATTCTTGTTTCTCATCTCCATTTCATCAAGTCTACTCTTCTACTTCCTTATCGGGCTTAGAAACGGGTTCAGCCATATGATGTATTTCGTGGTCAACTTTTTCATTTGCCTTCTGGTCAACGAAGGGATAGTGTTGTTAGTTACCACCATTTTGCAAGATATGTTTTGGAGTATAGTAATTCTGGTGTTTCTGAACGTAAGTTTTCTCCTTTCGTTGTTTGCGCTGCTAACACGGTCAAATGTCTAATTGTATGTAAGATTATAATTTCATTTGACTGGTCAACATGTTGACTTTCGGTGTTTTTTCGTAAAAAAATTGTAGGTGATGATGATGCTTTCGGCTGGCTATTTTAGGATTCGAAGTGCTTTACCTGGGCTTGTATGGAAGTACCCTGTCCAACATTGCGTTCCATACGTTAACGATGCAGGTTCCAGATGCTCTATTTCTTTCCAAAAAACAACGGTCAAGCTTTCAAATTTAAGTTAAATGCCATTTTTTAGTCCCTATGGTTTGGATCATTTTGCCAGTATAGTCCAAATGTTTCTTTTTTCGCTTGTGGGTCCAAAAAGGTTTCACCGTTGCCATTTTAGTCCACTGGGTTAACTTCATCATTTTTTTCTGTTAACGAGAAGGCCAATTCGATCATTTTATATGTAATTCTGTTAACTAGAAGGGCAATTTGGGCATATAAAATGATCGAATTCCCTTTCTCGTTAACAGATTTAATGGATGATGTTAACCCAGTGGACTAAAATGGCAACGGTGAAACCTTTTTGGACCCACAGGCGAAAAATTAAACCTTTGGACTAAACTGACAAAATGGCCCAAACCACAGGCCACAGGGACTAAAATGGCATTTAACTCTAAAAGTTTATATGAAAATATGACATTGTATCAGCTTTATGTGAATTGGTTCAATATCAAGTGTTTGAAGAATTTTCACTTGATTTGTATTCTCAAGGGATCTTGGAGAATGAATACGACGGAATTGTATTTACAGTGGGGCAGTGAGGAGCATACCGGCGTATGAAGCTCTTCAAAATGTATATGATGTGCCTCCGAACGATCATTCCAAATGGAAAAATTTGATGATACTTTCACTTATGGCTCTCGGTTGTCGAGTTCTTGTGTTCTTATGGCTGCAGATTCATGTCAAGAAGTTTTCTTTTTCTGGGCTTTTGTATCGTAAACGCAAGATCAATGACAAAATATGAATAATTAGAAAGAGTTAACTGCCATTTTCGTCCATGTGTTTGTTCACTTTTGCCATTTCAATCCAATTTTCAAAAATGCGCCAGTTTCCTCCCTAACATACTGAAAATGTGCCACTTCAATCCAAAAATCAAAACTCAGTTAAGTCAGACAGGTTTAATGAAGGGTATTTTTAGTCAGACATAAAAGAAGGGGAAAATATTGAAATGTAAAAAGACAAAACTACCCTTCATTAAACTTGTCTGACTTAACTGGTTTTGAGTTTTGGACTGAAGTGGCATGTTTCCAGTATGTTAGGGAGGAAACTGGCGCATTTTTTGAAAATTGGACTGAAATGACAAAAGTGAACAAATCATAGAGACGAAAATGACAGTTAACTTAATTAGAAATGATATTGATATAATATTTGCATCCTCAAACCATTCTACTAAGCCTTCTATTAGTCATCTATATTTGGAAAAATCAGTATAATATTTTTTCAATATATTGTATTTATTATAAAGAGTGTTTTAGGAGCATGTTATTGTTGAATATTATTTAAAATATTAGCATAATCAGTTATAGTTGTATTTGTTGTTAGGAATGTGCTAAGGTCAACAATATTGTCAATATGGTTTCATAAGTTTAGGCGACAATTAACGTTCTATTGAAAGTAGAGGGACTATAAGTGTTAATCATGTGAAAGTTCTAGAACTAATCAATGGTTAGTTCAATTCAATCAAGTTTTGTATTCGCTTTCTCTCATTTTCGTGTAATCATTGAGATTGATTAACAAAATAATCATTGTTGGTGTGTAATTTTGCTTCTTGTAACACTCCAAAAAGTTAATTGTGCTTTTGTATTTTAATCAAATAGAAACTTAACCTAGTTAAGTTGTATGTAAAATGCTAACTCAAGAATGAATCATACCTAAATAAAAACAAACACATAAGTGGAGGGACTGAATATGAATAAAGGAAAGTAAGTTTATTAAAAACAAACTTAACACAAAAATACACACTTGTGTGTGTCTGGATCGACCAGAACAGGAAGAAGAAAGGGGAAAACCCCTTTGATCTAAATCAGTGAAATTGGAAGGATAATCAAGGCCAAACTAATGCATGAACCCGAATTTCTAATCATCTAAGTGTTGGGAAAAATCGAAATTTGCTTGGATAAATCTGAAGTCGTGTGGTCATTTTCAGATCAAACAATTGGAGTGGCTACCAATCTTGACCGGATAAAATCAGATTTGATTCTAGATTTCTGTATGAAATTTTGATTGTGAGATTTTGGGGATAAGTTACGAATGAAAATTCGTCCAGAGAGAAAAATAATCTGCAGGAGAGTATTTTCAGTTGTTTGCACAACTGCTTGCAGTTTTTGTTTTGAACAAAGACACCTTTAGTCCCTCAAGTTTCCAAATTGCACATTTAGCTCGACCCCAGCCAGGGGCTCTGCCCCTTGGACCCCGCCAAGGGCTGCCGCCCCTCGGACCCTGCTCCCAGGGGCGCTGCCCCCTTGGATCCCCTGTTAGTCCCGATGACATTCAAATAAGCGTGCACTCTTATTTGAACATCACACACAATCTCAAATTACACTAAAATATCCAACATACCTCCCCCATTTCAGTGTAATCATAGATAAACTAACTTGTTCACAGCAATCAAACAAACTAGTGCATAAATGAAATGTCGTGACGATTGAATTTCATATTAGTATATTACACATTCCAAATATTCGAATTTAAAGGTGTCTCTAAGGATTGAACCCTTAATATCCATACTGAATACATGAAGATAATATACACATTAGTTTACATACATAGATCTAACTTGACACTATCTTTTACTAGCCTATGTCCCTATCCTTCATAAGCATATCAAAGCCAAGTCCAAGCTTCTTGAAGCAGCTAAACTTCATGCTCATATAGGTAGCTCTTTTACTCTTGCACCTGCAAATGCAATTTTTCAAAAGAGCTATTAAGAAGATATACCTCAACCTTCCTTAACTTGCAAATCTAAACACATACCTTTGGGATAATTTTAATGTTGTGTTCCAAACTCTAGATGTTAAGCTTTCCACATTGAATTCTGCACCTAACGTCATATTAGGTGGGAATTGGGTATCTTAACATGAGAGTTTTCAGATGGACTTTAACCCTAATCCCACAGCTGTGTTAGGATCGCTAGGATTGGACACACACGAAACTGAATACACACACACACGAAAGCAATAAACGACACGAATATTTAAAGTGGTTCGGTCAGCTGACCTACGTCCACTGTGCTGCAACTAGGGTTTCTTTATTATTCAGGTGCTCAAGGAATTACAAGTACAATGATATCAATATATAGAAACTAATCTAGGGTTAGGAAACTTGTTCCCCAAGTTAGGCCCAAGCCCACATAGAGATAACTAGGGCCGGCTAAATTAAAACCCTAATTTAACTGCCGAATAAAGACATGTGGGCCGACTCATAGCTAGGGTCGGTCGCCCGCCCTTTATCGGGCCTCCACACCAGTTAGCCCAACAATCTCCCACTTGGAGGCTCGAACAACGCCCAATAGTCTTCAACATTTGTACATCTTGTAATCTTCCTTTGTCACCTAGTTGCAGCAGCCTTCTCAACAATTTACCTGAAGGTACGTTGAAGCTCCCACTGAGCCTCAACTCATCAGTCACAACCTGTGACTCGTTCTCTGTCCCTGCCGGCTCCCACTTAAACGAACTGCCGAATCCTGAGAAATCCTGAGAACACACACTCTCCAATACTAGCAAGAGATTCTCTAGAGAGACTTTTCCATTTGGAATTCTGGTCTTTTTAACCCACTGTCGCCCTGAAACTGTAACTGAAACACGCCTTGCGCTCCCACTGTCACGATGTCCCTCAACTGGTTTGACCTTCCAAACTCGTTCATCCTGAATCTTCCCTATGACTCTAGGTTTCTCTCTTGCAAAGGAAACCCTCTTCTGTCCCCGAGATTCTGAGAACTCGACTTTGTTTTTCTTCAGAACTGGAATGTCACTTCCTTCTGATGGTATCTGACCATGTATAATGAGCTTCTTTTCTTTCCACGAGCCATGACCATATTCCCTTTGACAACCTTCCACTGTCCATTCCTGAACTTAACTTCATATCCCTGATCATCCAACTGGCCAACCGAAATCAATAACCTCTTCAGACCTTGAATAACCCTGATATCTCTTAAAGTCCACGAACCAACTGAAGTCTTCAAAACAATGTCACCCATGCCCGTAACATCAAGTACCTCATCATTCGCCAGTTTTACCTTTCCAAAGTCACCTTCTTTCAGATTCTTCAGTGCTTCACTGCTGTGGGTAGCGTGAAATGAAGCACCAGAATCCATGACCCAGGAATCCACACTACAGACTAACGTATCATCATCATCACTGTAGTCTCCTGCAGAGTTTATTTCTTTCTTCTGTTTTGAACACTGATTCCTAAAGTGTCCTATTCGTTGCAATTCCAACATACCACATCCTTCCGAACCTTAGACACACTCCTCCTTTTGCTCTGACGACTTTCTCGCTGATTCTTTCTTCCCTGGCCTTGTACTCAACAAAGAACTCGAAGAGTCACCTGAACCACAACGTCGAGCATCCTCTCCCAAAATAAGATCCCGCATCTTCGCAAACGTGAACTTACTCGATTCCGAAGTGCTAGTAACAGCAGTTACGGTTCCAGACCAACTATCAGGCAATGCGGATAATAACAGTAGAGCTTGAACCTCATCATCAAACTTAATATCGACAGACACTAAGCGAGACAAGATTGAGTTTAGGTTGTTGATGTGATTTGTTACCGAGTCACCCTCCTTCATCCTGGTATTCACAAGCTCTCGAATAAGATAGACCTTATTTGCTGCAGAAGGCTTCTCATACATGTTAGATAATACTTCCATCATACCTTTAGCTGAGGTCTCCTTCTGGATGTTATAGGCAACATTCTCTGACAGAGAAAGCGTTATCACCGCTCTGGCTTTCTTATCCAACTTTATCCAATCTGCTTGTGGCATATCTTTTGGCTTCTCGCCCTCAATCACTACATCTAAGTCTTTCTGACAAAGTAGTGCCTCAATCTGCATCTTCCACTAACCAAACTTTTTCCCATCAAACTTCTTTATTATAACCTTTCCGTCTACAGCCATGGCAATGACTAAATGAAACACTGGTTATGGATAAACAGAGACAAACACAGCAAACCAATCTATTTAAAGGCAGCGGAATAACGAACTTGATAATCAAAACTGAAACTTTAACGGAAACGATAAAACCTGACAAACGTTGTTGACTCTGGTTCTAGGTTTCTGTAGTCGGTCTCTTTGATTCAGCAAAATTGTTCTTCTACAAAATAGATCTTTGATTTCGGCTGATTTGGGACTGGTTGTTAAAGCTTTCGAAAAAAACGGAACCTAAACCTTCTTCTGCGACGGCGGTGAAAACCCTAACGGCGGAAGCGAAACCCTAGCAGCGCTGGGTGGCGGCAACAGTTGACTGGGTGGCTGACGACTAAAGAACTGAAGGTGGCGGTTCTGGTGTTCTCGTGTGATCCCGATCAAGAGCCAAAGCGCTGATACCAGTTGTTAGGATCGCTAGGATTGAACACACACGAAACTGAATACACATACACACAAAAGCAATAAACGACATGAAGATTTAAAGTAGTTCGGTCAGCTGACCTACGTCCACTGTGCTGCAACTAGGGTTTCTTTATTATTCAGGTGCTCAAGGAATTACAAGTACAATGATATAAATATATAGAGACTAATCTAGGGTTAGGAAACTTGTTCCCCAAGTTAGGCCCAAGCCCACATAGAGATAACTAGGGCCGGCTAAATTAAAACCCTAATTTAACAGCCGAATAAAGACACGTGGGCCGACTCATAGCTAGGGTCGGCCGCCCTCCCTTGATCGGGCCTCCACATAATTAGCCCAACAAGCTGATCCTTTCACGAGATCTCTAGTTAACCCTTTGGTTAAGTGATCAGCTAAGTTCTGTTGAGTTCTCACATACTCAACCGAAATAGCACCATGCATGATGAGCTCACGAACCATGCTATGTCTCACACCTAAGTGTCTTGACTTGCCATTATACACTTAACTATATGCCTTAGCTAGTGTAGCTTCACTATCACACCTTATAGAAATGGGAGCCATTGGTTTTGGCCATAATGGAATCTCATAGCTCGACCCCAGCCAGGGGCTCTGCCCCTTAGACCCCGCCAGGGGCTTCCGCCCCTCGGACCCTGCTCCCAGGGGCGCTGCCCCAGACCCCCGCCAAGGGGGCGCTGCCCCCTTGGATCCCCCGTTAGTCCCGATGACATTCAAATAAGTGTCCACTCTTATTTGAACGTCACACGCAATCTCAAATTACACTAAAATATCCAACACTAAGCTTGTTTATTAAATTGGTAAGTCGAATTTCTTGAATTGATGATTTGTAAAAAGTGGGTTTCAACCCATCCATGAGTTCATGTGAGAAATTGTGTAGTTTAAAGTTGGAATGATGCTATAGAACAATAATTATGCTTTATTTTGGTCATTTGAATGATTTAGAGTAAAAACCCATTTGAAGTAGTACTAAGATGTATATGATGATCATGTAAATGAAAATGGGAGTAATCTTGATATATGATCTTGTATGTAGTAGTGAAATTCTAAATAAATTGATGTAGGATGAAAAACACATGTGAATCTTGTTGATTATGATAAATCATGATATGAACTAGTAATAAGAAGCTTAGAATACTTGTACTTTGTGCTTTGTTGGTGACATGCACACCAAGTGTTTGATGAAATGCCTTAGTTAAAAATTCAGCAATTTTGACATTGAACCATACATAACGATCATGTTTTGAATGTGTAAATGATATATGTGTGAAGTTTTAAGATCTTTAATCAAAGGATGCATGTAAGTGAATATAAGATGTGAAGTCTAAGTATAAACGGTTATGTATAGGTATAAAGGAAGAAGGTTCGCGTCACTCGAAGCAACAAGGAGATCAAGACCGAGGTACGCTACTTGTACATTTAAGGTTTTTATTATATCTTTGCTTACCGTTACATATTGTGACAATCATAGTTTTAGAAAGAATGATCATGTATAAGACTTATTGAGAATGGGTCGAATGAATTAGAATAAAGGTGTAAAGAATGATCGTATGGTGAATACACCATGAATGGAATTAAGCAAAAGAATGCTGGTAATTGATAATAAGTGAACTTGAATGATTATGCTAAATGTATGTTGTTAAATGGTTGTGAGTTGGAACTCTTATGTTAGTAGAAGGTATTATGTTTTAATGTTATTAACCCTTGATGTTGTGTTATAGGTAAATCTCAAGTTTAGATGGCCATGCTTCACTCGAATCGAACACACTTCAAATGCCCTTCAAGCGCTTCCGCAAATTTTGTAAGGATGTTAACGGTTCAAAATACGTTTGTTACAATTAGCTTATGTTTAGTTGTTAAACTTTAAACTTTAGGTTGTTATGTCTTTTGTAAATCCTAGTAGTTGTAAATGTTTTAACAAATGGATTTCGCATGGATGACTATGTTTCCTTTTATAATGGTATGCAAAAAGTTTAAATCAGTTCGTGATAATGTTGTCGATAAAGTAATGAGTTTTTGACCATAAGGAAGTTGCGCGTTTCACTTCTTGATTGTGTAATTTCTATGGTACTTTCTAACAAGTGGTATTAGAGCCAGTGTGAAGGTTCGATTCAGAAAAATCGGGTTCGATTAGGGTGTTAATCGAAGGAAGAAGATCATTCATGGTGTCTATGAAGTTTGAAAATGGTGCATTCAACTATGAATGCTAAATTGTGTTCAAGCATATCTTTGGGGTCAAGCAAAGAATGAGGCATTGGGTAAAGTTAGGTATTTCCTATCCATAGTTAGGAATTGTCACTGTAACATTCGTCGAAAAACGGGTTTCAAAACCCGCTTCGTTTAATAATCAAGTATTCAGTTATAAGTTTCGTTGCGTATTTATTGTTCAGATTATTTTAAATAATACATAATTAATAAACATTTTAGAATTTAAAAACCATAATAATAAATAATAATAATAAGTAAATAAAAAATAAAATAGAGTCGCTGGGTCTCGAACCCGGGTCTCCCGCAAACACAAACACACACCACACCACTCCGCCACACACTTCACTTGTGTTAAATACAGAAACAAATAACACTTAAAGTAAAATCCGAAAATCAAAACCGGTAAATCAGCGCGCCCAGACTCGCAGTCGCTGGAAAAACCAAATTCCGCAAATGTGGCTATTTTCCTTTGACTGAAACGCGTAAACTGATTTCGACATTAGTTATAACCGATGCCTAACAATCAATTTCAGTCAAAACCGTCGGAAATCATTGACCGCAAATCATGACCTTAATTCGAACCCAAATCAGCCTGTTCCTCCTTATAAATACCCACTCAAACTTCTTGTAAACCTTTCGCTCAGAACCACACTCACTTCCTGAAGCTTTAGTCCTTCAGAGTGTAACATCCGTAAAAAACCGGATTTACCAAACCCGCTTCGTTTATTAACCGAATAATCAGTCAAAAAAATTTCGTTGCGTATTTAATGCTCAAATTAATTTTAAACGATACATAATTAATAAGTATATTAGAATATAAAATTTATATTTGAAAATGTATTAAAAATAGTGAAATAAAAATAAAACAAGGCTGCCGGGATTCGAACCCGGGTCAGCCCGGGTCAATCGGGTCAGCAAAGCTTTAACACACACACATCCAACCGCTCCGCCACTTGTGATTTTTGTTTACATGTTGAAACAATTAATACATAAATTAAATCTGGAAATCAAAACCCAGTTACACAACGCGCCCAAATCCGCTCACGCCGGAAATCCCGACAATTTCGTCAAACTTTGCCGTTTCTTTTTTTGTCATAACGTTTACATTAACAGTAAGATCGGTTATAACCGAAGAATCCATCAATTTCATTCATTACCTTAAATTTCTATTCGAAACCGAAAAATACAATTCAAATCCGGGAATTATACTTTGTTCATCAGTTAAGCTTACGAATCTATCCAACCTGCACACTTCATTTCGCTTAGAAAACTCGCCGCAGTCGCCGGAATTCTCTGAAAATTTACCGGAAATTTTCGCCGGAAAACCGAGTTCATTCCATTCCGTCTGTTTACCCAAACATAAGATCTTGGAGCTCATACTGACATCACCCACACTCACCTTAAACCTCTGAAAAATCTCTGTCGCAAGATATTTCACTCTCCGGAATTCTCTGCAAGTCGCCGGAAAACCGAGACTTTCATCTACACGGTAATTACCTCGGTTTTTCTGTTTCATTCCATTATTAGACAAATTCTAACACCACTCCATCACTCAGAATCAACCCCAGACGACATTGCCGGATTTTTCTGTTTTCGCCGGAAAACTTCTGAAAGTTTCAGAATCTCGCTGTTAACCGGTATGATCATGTAATCTACTGATAATCGTTACCCAGTGGTTCAGTTTCACATCTAATTCATCCAAACTAATTATTGAATTCGAACAGAAGGAGCTCCCAAAACAGAGCCGACGATCTCTGCCGGACTTCTGAAGAAAAACGATCAGTTCGGTACAATCAACCCCCAAACCTTTTTCTGTTCATTACATTACGATTGCTCATAATGTTCGTTAAATTTATTTAACAAATAACAGTTAGTTAACCGTTGTCTGTGTTTTGAACGAAGAAGACGAAGCCGTGTAAGATATAAGATTAATTAAAATTGATATTATGAACGGGTTAGACACACAGTCCAGCGGTGGACTGTGTGCAAACAATATGCACACGACGCGAGTTCGATTCCTATCACAACCATAACCTCTGTAATAAAAATGTTTTTTAGAAACCGAACCGGGTTAACTCAGTAATATGTTAAGTATAATAAAAACTAGAATATTTACCAAGATAGACACACAGTCCAGCGGTGGACTGTGTGCCAAACTAAACCACAGGTCCCGGGTTCGAGACCTGTGGCGAGCACCGAGTCGATACATTAAATCGTTTTTAAAATAAGTGATTTTCGGATTAATTTAATTAGTATATAAATATAATTAAAAACAGAAATATTTCGGGTTAGACACGTAGCTCAGTTGGTAGAGCTGCGTGCACGCGTACGAGAGGTCACGGGTTCGAGTCTCACCCAGCGCACACATATAACCGACCGAACCGGTCAACGGTCAACGGTCAACAAGTCAACGGTCAACGGTCAAAAATCAACAATTTTTTTATTATTTTATTTATTTATTTAAATTAAAAATCAATTAAAAATACTTAAAAATAACATTTTTAAAGTTAGAAAATAGCCTTAAACTCACAAAAATATATCCAAAAATACTATTAAAATTTTAATAAAATCCATTTATTTACATTATTTTTTCGTTATTAATTAGGTTAGTTTTTCCTCTTCAATCAATCCTCTAAACTCGTGCGCATTCAACATCATTCACCGAACGCACCCAAGGTGAGTGAATCTCTACAAATTCTCCATTTTAATCACGTTTTTGGGGTGTATCATGTGTCTTACCATTTATTATATTTAAATCATTGTGCATACATCGTATCATGAACAAATGTGTAATCAGCTTGTATCAACTGTTGTGTGGTTATTGTTTAGATTTAATTTATTATTTTCAGTACATGCAATTTCATAGGCCGCCTCTCCCCATTACATTATGAGCGTTGAGCAGTTCCCCATTACATTATGAGCGTGAACCTGGCGTTGCCAACATACGATCGGCTCCGTTTGATTGAGCCTTGATCGCACAGACATTTATCATTTTCAGTACATACATTTATCATAGGCCGTCCGTTCCCCATTTTTGTTAATGTATGTTATTGTTTGTTATTGTATGCTAATTGTTTGTTATTGTAGCTAATGTTTGTTATTATATGTTTATTTACATTTGTTCATATAGGAATATTGCACAATTTTTCCGTATTAAATACTATAAGAAATAAATAATAAATGTTTTCTAACAAGGTTCACTCGCCAACTTTTGTTGATCCAAAAACCATTTTTACATATGATACAGGTGAACAGGAAGAAGCAAGGAAAACATAGGAAATTGCCTTAGAAGAAAAATAATGAAGTTTAGAAGGATGAATAGAACATGTTGTATTTGTTTGATATGATTGTATGATCTCTTTTAAATTGAAATGATAAATATGAAACATTATAATAAATGTCATGAGCTTTGATGAAAACCCAATCATGCCCCGATCACCTTTTCCGCTGCGGGTCAGGGTGTGACACAGAGCACGTCGCCGGAGATTCTCGCACTCGCCGGAATATCACCGGAGAACCGAAGCCTTACTCCTAATCGGTAAAATCATATAAACCTTTCTTGCTACCTCTTGATTAGTAATCTAATTTCTCAACACAATAATCGAAACTGTTAAAACAGTTCACTCAGCCGGAAATCGCAAATCAGAGCCGACGAAATCTTGCCGGAAATCTGAAGAAAACTCTCTGTTTTGGTATACCATATTACTTAATCTTCTTTTTCTATTCTATTTCAATCAATTATAAGTTAGTTGGTCGGTTAAGCAAAACAGTCGGGTTCACGGTTCTGTGTTCTTCTTAATGAAGAAGACGAAGTTTAAGTTGTATATTAATGTAATTAAAATCGAGTATTTAACCGGGTTAGACACACAGTCCAGCGGTGGACTGTGTGCAAATACAAAACACACGTCCCGGGTTCGAATCGCACATGTTACCGACTTTCAGAAATAAAACCAACATTTTTAAAACATAACCAGATCAATTCACAGTATGTATATAAGAGGAATATAAACCAGTAGTTAAGCAGATTAGACACACTGCCCAACTGGTTGGGCTGTGTGTGCACTCGAACCGAAGGTCCCGAGTTCGATTCCGGGTCTCTGCAACCGGTTCGGCCATATTAAAACATTTTTAATAAAAACTAAATAAGGTTAAAGTCAGTTAGTATATATGTATAATTAAAACCAAGAATATTTCGGGTTAGACACGTAGCTCAGTTGGTAGAGCTGCGTGCACGTATACGAGAGGTCCCGAGTTCGAACCTCACTCACCACATAGAATAAACACAGTCTGACCGGTCAGACCCGGTCAAACCTGACAAAGTCAACCCTTTTTATTTTATTTTTGTTTATTTATTTAATTTAAAAATTATTTAAAAATACTTAAAAATAAGGTTTTTAAAATTAAAAATTTGCATTTAACCCACAAAAATAAATCTAAAAAATCTCATTAAAGAGCACTAATTAAAATAATAATCTCAAATAAAATCTATTTATTTAATCGAATCATGTCGTTATTATTTAGGTTAGTTTTCCCTCGTCGGTTGAATCATAATATTCGTGCGCATTCATCTTCATCAAGAAACGCATCCACTGTGAGTGAATCTCTACCAATTCCCCGTTTTAATCATATTTTGGGGTGGATCATGTGTCGTACTATTCTTTTATTTTATTTAAACACTTGTGCATACATCATATCCGTGATCAAATGTGTATCAATTATTGTGTGAATTATATGTAGATTGAATTTCATCATTTCAGTGCACGCATTAGGCCCATCAGTTCCCCGTGGGATACGGGTTGAGCATCAGGAGCCTCATTAGATCGGCTCCATTTGATTGAGCCTTGATCTCAAATACATCATCATTTCATGTCATATACTCATCCAAAATGGTTTGTGATTGTTTACATATATGTTTGCTCACATGTGATTAATGCACGAATTTTCCTTATTAAATAAAACAAGAAATTAGTTAAAATGTTTTATCAAGGTTCACTCGCCAACTTTTGTTGACCCAAAATCTCCCCCGTTTTACACATGATACAGGTGATCCAGCTGAGACAGGAAACCCTTAGGAAGGCCTAGAAGAATAAACAAGTTTATGCTTTGGAATAATTATATAGTTTCATTTTCTTGTAATTGTATGAATTTTGTTTTGGATATTTAAGTTTGTAATTTGAATTTAATAAATATGAAACATCTTAGTAAATATCATGAGCTTTAGTGATAACCCAATTATGCCCCGACTTTTATTCCGCTGCGGGTCGGGATGTGACAGTCACATCCCAACCGATGGCGGAAACATCAGGGTTAGTGGCACTAGGCGACCAGATTGTCTCACGAGAAATTCCGTAACAATTATCCAACAACATTACTTATCGTTTAACATCCCATACTATTAAACATAACATTTCAAACAACCATTACAGAAATTCTGATTTTCTCATAAAAACAACATGGTTCGATATCCCCTAGATTTTTATTACAACCGTTCTAAACAAGAATAACAAATACTAAATAAAACTACTCCAAAGCAATCCAAGCTAAATCCTCAACCTGTTACATACGTTAAAATACAAGTCAATACAATTAAGTAAAGGTGAGCATACGAGTTTGAATAATACTAGCATAGTCGAGAAAGCGTTTGCGAAACAATCTAATTACATATCATGATACAGCAAAACACTTAACATAACATATGCTTATTTCTCATGCTAACTACCGTGAAAAGGCTTGCGCGACCATCCTAACTAGACCCCGTCGGGTGTTAGCCAAACTATAGTACCATACTAGCTAAGGAGGCAAGTTAACGAAAATAAGTCCTAGTCACATGTTTCTAGTATCACGTATCGAGCATATACAATCAGATTATTCGCGTGCGATAAACAGTTTTGATTTGTGAAGTGATTTTGATATAGGAATGTATGTAACATCCAAAAAGTGCATTAAAGCGAAAATGGGTCAAGTATACTCACTGCGGGTGCGTTTTGGTAAGACTTAAGATTCTGAGGAGAGTTGCGGAGTGTGCCGGATTAGCCTGTAAACGAACAGAAGTGCATCAGTCTTCCGAAAAGCTGAAACGGTGAAGTTTGAGTTGACCAGTAGCCAAGTTCGGGCGAACTTGTATGGTTTTGGGTGGTTTAGTGTCAAGTTCAGTCGAACTTGAGGAGTTTCTTTGAGAAACTTGTCAAGTTCGGGCGAACTTGTGAGAAATCCTTACTGAGAAGGCAAGTTCGGGCGAACTTATATAGTTTCCTAAGAAACTAGGCAAGTTCGGGCGAACTTGTAAGACTTTTGGTGATGAACACCCAAGTTCGGTAGAACTTGACCCAATATGGGTACAAGTTCGGTCAAACTTGACCTTGTGAGCTGGTGATTCTTGAGCGAACTTGATATTTTCGGGTCCAAAATCTTGCGTTTTCGCGTTGTTTGCTGAGTAAATCGAGTGTTCATCCCTCCAACCATGTGCTACTGAGCAAACTTAGGTCGGAGAGGTCTTTTAGAGCGATTTTAGCCATTTTACAAAAGTGTGGGCTAATCCGGACGAACTCGGGGTTCGTTCGGGTTAGTCCGGCTTGTGTAAACCAACATAAACGTCCTTGTGCTTCCAGATCTGGGATCTTGAATGATAAATGCTTCGTTTCATATCAGAAAATGAATAAAACATCATCAAAAGTCCGTAATTTTGTGTAGAAATCAAGCTTTTAAAAGGTTTTACTCAGATCTAAGCATAGATTTGAGTGAAAAACAGAAGTTTTATGGAAAAAGATGAAGATTTTCGTAAATAGAAGAGTTTTGATGAAAAAGAAGGCTATGCCTTGTGCCAAAATCGTTGTAAACCTTTGTAAATCGTTGAGAAACGTTGTTGTAGTTGAAATCGGGTTGATTCTTACTTAGAACACAAAAGGGTTTCGGGTTTGAGAGCTCTGGGCGAACTTACAGCAAGTTCAAATGAGAGAAAGGAGCTGGGTATTTATAGGTGAAGACAAAAATGGAGGCTGGTGAGGTCAAGTTCGGCCGAACTTGCATGAAATCATGCAAGTTCGAGCGGACTTGAGGGATAATTGGAGGAAATGAGCCAAGTTCGGCCGAACTTGATCCTTGAAGGGCAAGTTCGAGCGAACTTGAAGTAATTTGAAAGTTTCTGAGTTTATTAGCCAAGTTCGGCCGAACTTGGGGTCACCAAGTTCGAGCGAACTTGACCCAATTTGTTGGGTTTTTGTCGTTTTTTCGCGTTAAGTGTTCGTTTAGCGATTCGGTTCGTATTAGTTAGTTATATTATACGTTATAGCTGATATAATAGCGCGATTTAGCGATTCGAGTGTGCGAGGGCGATGCGATAGCGAGCGTCATCATAACCACAAACATATATAACACATAAATAACATAAAAACCATATAATTAACGGCGAGCTGCGATGCGATGAGGTAAGCGATGCGATTTTATAAGCGATTAGATGTGATATAACATACATGACCATAATTAATTAACATAAACTTCATTAATAAGCGAATCTCGGATTTACAAGGGATAGATACAATCGATAACAAAGAAGAAGATAACAACGAATTTCTGAGTTGTTACAGGAATAGATTATATTGCGATGAGTTAGGTTAAAATGAGAACCACCTTGAGTTGTGAGAACCATGAGAACTAGGCCATCCAAAAGGTTTTTCCAAAAAAAAATTCAAAAATCTTAAAAAATATCACTTGTTTCAGAAGAATTTAAAAAAAACGCCGCGTACACAAATTTACATGACGTGTAATTTTTTTTACCGTCGTAACAAAATTTACCTCAGCGCGTAAACAAAACTTACATCAGGCAAAACTACCAACTCGACAATTTTTTTTACAGATGTGTTTATAATATTTATATCTACGTTTGTACAAAAAATTGTGGCCCAACTTGTACGGGAAGTAGGAGTTCTCATAACTCATAGTGGTTCTCATTTGAACCGAAGCCATATTGCGATATTCTCTCCTGTGGTAAAACATACTTCTATAAGGGTTATGTTGTCTATTACAGACCGAAAGGATTTAGAACCGGGGCAGCTTGATATTAAGACTGCGTTTCTTCATGGTGCACTTGAAGAGAACATACATATGAAGTAACCCTTCGGATTTGAAATGGAAGGCCAAGCGGATAAGTTATGTCTTTTAAAGAAGTCTTTGTATGGGTTAAAGCAATCTTTTGGGCAGTGGTATAGGAGATTTGATGAATACATTATTAAGAGTGGTTATTAAAAAAGTAGCTATGATAATTGTGTGTATTTCAAAGAAAACAACAAAGGTGATCCGCGTATCTACTTATTGTTGTATGTGGATGACATTATAGTTGTTCGTAAAGACAATGATCAAATGGTAACTACAAAGAAGTTTTCGATGGACGAGTTTGAAATGAAAGAGTGTACTAAAGAAAATATAAATGTCAAGTTACACTTTATACACAATGTGGTGCAATCTAAGGAGGTAACTGTTGAAAAGGTTAGTACAAACCTTTGTTTTGGGCAGTGTTTGGATTTATTAGGTATTGGTTGATCTAGCAAGGTGGAGATTGGTAAGTAATGTGCTATGGTCAACATGGTATCATAAGTTTAGGAAGCCATTAAAGCAGAGCCGTCTTCGAAAATCACTAAAAATAATTTGGTCTTGTGCAAGATAATAAATTTGGGCCCTATTTATTAATCCATTATGTTTGTTTATTAATTTGGACCAAATCATTAATATATTACACAATAAAATAGTTGGGCTTCTGAATTTAACTGGCAAAAACCGTTAGACTTTAACGTTTTTGGTTCATAAATCCAGTAACAAAAGTTAATTTTTATAATAATAACACAATCCAATTTATTAAACCATTAAACATAATAATAAAATAATAATAATAATAATAATAGTGCAATGCAATTCATTATTCACAAGTCTAATATTGCCATGAATGGGCTTCAAAGAACGTATGAAAGAAAACGGATGGTTTGCTGGTCTCGAACCGGAGACTTGCATACCAAAGGGGAAGCGCAGAACCAATCCGACTACATTCACCTTCTTGATTTTATTCGGACTAAATATATTTTTATATATAAACAAAACGAAAAAAAATATTTTGGGCTAGCTCTAAATTAATAGGCTAGCTCCGCCACTGAAACATGTTCTTCTTTCGTATGTTTTTTTCTCTCCTCATGTTATGTATGTACATAGAATATCAAGGTTCGTCGTTTACAATTTCATGTTAAAAATAGTACTGTATTGTTGATTTTCAAGTGTATTATTGGCAAGAGAAAAAAAAACTATTAATTAATAATGTATAGATATGGTTTTATCTTTTAGTGTATAAATGACATGTGTATACGTATAAATGAAATAGGTGTATTGAAAAGTTTAGAGATAATGGGCACACAATCGTTAATAAGATGTTGACTAGTGCAAACGATCCAAAATTCAGTATATGTACAAAATGATACATAAGTATTTTAAAAAAAATGTATCGTACAATATGCCTTTAACGTATGAAACGTACGTAATAGCAAATTCACACATTATGTTAAAAAAATGAAAATCGCATACACATTATGTTAAAAAAAGGAATATTTGATTATAATAATCCGAAGTTCACCTGTTGGCCGATAATAATCCGAACTTTAAAAATTCCCTCAAATGATCCCAACTTGTAAAAGTTTGGCCTCCATTGATCCTTTTCTAACATAGGTGCACTTAAATCAATTAAGGAGTCTAGAGGTGCACTCGAATCCATTGAAGAGGCTAAGGCTATGGGGTGGAGCGTGGGTTGACTCTAAAACTTGGTATGTGTTATACATAAATAATGCTTTTAACTTCTAAAACTTTACTATTTTAAGTTGTAAATCTTTTTTCATGATGTTTTTCTTAAATTTTTCCCTAATCAGAGCGTTATTTTAGTGGTAAGCTAATATGTTTTTACACTTTAGTAGTAAGCTATATTTTATTAACATGTTTTTACATCTAAATACTACCTAACCACCTTATACTTGTAAAGATTTAAGCTCAATCACTTTTGTAGAAAACGAACACCATATCATTAGACCACCAGCATGGGTCGTGGTAAGCTTAGCTTAAGTGTTATTTTTTTGGGATATTGGATTTAAATAATCTCAACTTTCACCAATTGGCCAATAGCACTCCCAACTTTTGATTTGTATCACCACTCTTAATTTTCAACTTATTGGCCAATAGCACTTCCAACACTAACTCAGTTTGCTGACATTAGCTGCTACGTCACCAAACCAGTGTCACGTCATCAAAAAAAGCCAAGTCAGATACCACGTCATCAACAAAATCCACTTTAGATGCCACATCACCACACAAGTGCCACCAAAGCAAAAAAAACCAATTGGGTTATGGTTCAGTTACTTTGGGAGTGTTATCGGCCAACAAGTTGAAAGTTGGGAATCGTGTGGTACAAATCAAAAGATGGGAGTGATATCGGCCAATTGCTGAAAGTTGGGTTATTTAAATCCGATAGCCACATTAGATGCCACATAACCACACAATTGCCACAACAACAAAAAAAAAGCTAACTAGGTTAGGGTTCAGTTAGTTTGGGAGTGTCATTGGCTAATAAGTTAAAAGTTGGGAGTGGTGTGGTATAAATCGAAGTTATGAGTGTTATCGGCCAATTGCTAAAAGTTTGGGTTATTTCAATCAAATATCCTTATTTTTCTTTAATATTTTATATCTATGTTTTCAATCAAATTTAGTTATTATTATTGTTATTATTAATATTATTATTATTAAATTTTATTATTATTATTATTAAAAGAAACTTTCATTATTATTAAATTTTATTATTATTATTATTATTATTATTATTATTATTATTATTATTAAAAGAAACTTTCTAAACACATTGTCCTCAGCCTCGTTAATGCCACCATCATCTCGAGCATCATATCACCGTCAACCAACATACTCCCCCAAACGTCTTCTTCAACCAACGTTTCCATGTCAACAAACAAATCAAAGTAATTGTTAAACCCATAAGCATTACCGAAAAAAATCTAACGATCAAAGCATAAATTTAGTTAAACATAACACAAATCTAAACTCGAAATTAAAATCTTTACATTATCCTAAATATCTACATGCTCCAACTACACTTTTGACAACAAAAATACAAAAGCTTCTACTAGAAACTGCATAGAAAATACATGACATATTATTGAACACGGTCATGTACATGTTTCCATGTTTTTTTTTCCTTTTTTTTTGGGTGGGGTGAGTATGCAGCACAAGTAGAGAAAAAGACTTGACCTCAAAAAGGCTACCTCCTCTTGGATAGTTGGATACCCTTTTTATATTCAATATTGAATTAATTGGTTAGATATTTTGAAATTTAACACGTTCGTTAGCACCATCTATTAGACTCCCGTTCATCAAATTCTGTAAAAAAGTCTTGTATAAATAGATATTGGTTATAAGAGGTTGTGAGTAGAGAAAAGAGAAAATATTACTGTTTATCTGTAAATATGAAGAAAAAAAACAGTATTCACCTCTATAAATTTTTTAATATATTTAGAAAGTGGTTATGAATAGAGGAGAAAGAAAATGTAATGATAAAGGTGTGTAAAAAGTATTATTTAGAGAGTAAAAGATATTGATTTTAAGGTAATCATAGAAATAAAGATGGTAGATGGATGTGAATACTCTTATACATGCATACATACGTACATAGTAAAAAGGATATTTTGGCACGGATTATAAAGATTAACATCTGTTTTTAACCAACTATAAATGGATGTAAAAGACGAAAGTGTTGATAATTTGATGTAATCCGACAATGTGATCCGCTTCTTATTGGATTTGATATATAGTTCATCGATGTGGAAAACAACGTTTGCCGATAACTCAAACCCAACAAGTGTTGCATCCTAGTCGTCAGTGGCACATATACTGTTTAACTTTCTTGAAGGGGTCATCTTTATAATTTAGGGGTGTTCTTCGAATCTAATATCGAATTTTCAAGTTGCTCGAATTGAATTTTCAAATAATTTTTATTTTTGCTTGAATTCGTATTCGATTCGAATTTGATTAAGAACAAGCCAATTCGATTGGAATCCGTATGAGAATTAAAATCTCAATTCGCATTCGATTCGATTAAAAATTCGGATTCGAATCAAATTCGGATAAATTCGAACAGATCCATTTTGATTCAAATTTAGTTAAAATATGTAATAAATTCGTTTAAGTTATGGGTATGGTATTGAGTTTGATAATGGGCTATTTAATACTTAAATTGAATTTAGAGATTAATTTATACTATAGCCCAATAAAAATTATATATAAAAATAATAAATAAATATTTATACTTTAATTCGAATTTTGAATCAAAATTGAAATTTTTAAATTCGTATTCGATCTACTGGACTCGAATTGAATCGAATTCGAATTCTTGAAATTACAAACGAATTCTTGATAATTGAATCGAATTTCGAATTCGAAACAAAATTTGAACACCCCTACTTTATATACAGTTTCTTTGATATTATATTTTCAAGAATGTTTTATTTATATTTCATGGGTAGCAACTGAACATGCCAGCGGTGGAATCATAGTGTTAGGAGCCGTAGCACGGGCTACGGCTCAACCTCGTATTCATAGTGTTTTTTTCGGTTTTATATAAAGGATACCCCTAAAAATACGAGAATACCCCTAACAAAAAAAACTAGGATACTTGATATTACTAAAATCCTATTTTTTTAAACCCAAACATTTTACAACCCGAAAACTTGTAGAATAATTAAGCCCGAATGATAAAATAAGCCCAAACTAACAATAATAGAATTATAATGAGTTCTAAATATAATTGATAAAGTTAGAGCAACACCCAAACAATATTATAATTGAATAAGTGATCTTGCTCGTCTTATGGTGGAAACCGAAACACACAGTTCTTGTCCTTTGGTTTATTGGGTAGTGAAGCTAGCTTTGGTTTTACCGGTTGCAACCGCAACCGTTGAAAGATGTTTTTTTTCTAAATTGAAGTTTGTCAAGACGGATTTACGCAACCGAAGGGGCCCGGAATATTTGAACAATGTTATGGTTTGTGCGGTCGAAAAAGAAACTTTTCATAAAGTAAAAACAACGATGTGATGGAACGATTTCAAGCTATGGAACAAAAAAAGAGATTATAAATTTATTAGGTATTTGTTCTATTTTATTTATTATCCTTTTTTATTATTGTATAATTGGCCGGTAAAAAAAATTCGGAATACCTCTAAATTAATAGGCTAGCTCCGCCACTGGAACATGTTCTTTCGTATGTTTTTTTCTCTCTCATGTTATCTTTGTACATAGAATATCAAGGTTCGTCGTTTACAATTTCATGTTAAAAAATAGTACTGTATTGTTGATTTTCAAGTGTATTATTGGCAAGAGAAAAAAAAACTATTAATTAATAATGTATAGATATGGTTTTATCTTTTAGTGTATAAATGACATGTGTATACGTATATGGATTTATCTTTTAGTGTATAAATGACATGGGTATACGTATAAATGAAATAGGTGTATTGAAAAGTTTAGAGATAGGGCACACAATCGTTAATAAGATGTTGACTAGTGCAAACGATCCAAAATTCAGTATATGTACAAAATGATACATAAGTATTTTAAAAAAAATGTATCGTACAATATGCCTTTAACGTATGAAACGTACGCAATAGCAAATTCACACATTATGTTAAAAAAATGAAAATCGCATACACATTATGTTAAAAAAAGGAATATTTGATTATAATAATCCGAAGTTCACATGTTGGCCGATAATAATCCCAACTTTAAAAATTCCCACAAGTGATCCCAACTTGTAAAAGTTTGGCCTCCATTGATCATTTTCTAACATAGGTGCACTTAAATCAATTAAGGAGTCTAGAGGTGCACTCGAATCCATTGAAGAGGCTAAGGCTATGGGGTATTGTGGGGCGTGGGTTGACTCTAAAACTTGGTATGTGTTATACATAAATAATGCTTTTAACTTCTAGAACTTTACTATTTTAAGTTGTAAATCTTTTTTCATGATGTTTTTCTTAAATTTTTCCCTAATCAGAGCGTTATTTTAGTGGTAAGCTAATATGTTTTTACACGTTAGTAGTAAGCTATATTTTATTAACATGTTTTTACATCTAAATACTACCTAACCACCTTATACTTGTAAAGATTTAAGCTCAATCACTTTTGTAGAAAACGAACACCATATCATTAGACCACCAGCATGGGTCGTTGTAAGCTTAGCTTAAGTGTTATTTTTTGGGATATTGGATTTAAATAATCTCAACTTTCACCAATTGGCCGATAGTACTCCCAACTTTTGATTTGTATCACCACTCTTAATTTTCAACTTATTGGCCAATAGCACTTCCAACACTAACTCAGTTTGCTGACATTAGCTGCTACGTCACCAAACCAGTGTCACGTCATCAAAAAAAGCCAAGTCAGACACCACGTCATCAACAAAATCCACTTTAGATGCCACATCACCACACAAGTGCCACCAAAGCAAAAAAAAACCAATTGGGTTATGGTTCAGTTACTTTGGGAGTGTTATCGGCCAATAAGTTGAAAGTTGGGAATCGTGTGGTACAAATCAAAAGATGGGAGTGATATCGGCCAATTGCTGAAAGTTGGGTTATTTAAATCCGATAGCCACATTAGATGCCACATAACCACACAATTGCCACAATAACAAAAAAAAAAACTAACTAGGTTAGGGTTCAGTTAGTTTGGGAGTGTCATTGGCTAATAAGTTAAAAGTTGGGAGTGGTGTGGTATAAATCGAAGTTATGAGTGTTATCGGCCAATTGCTAAAAGTTTGGGTTATTTAAATCAAATATCCTTATTTTTCTTTAATATTTTATATCTATGTTTTCAATCAAATTTAGTTATTATTATTGTTATTATTAATATTATTATTATTAAATTTTATTATTATTATTATTAAAAGAAACTTTCATTATTATTAAATTTTATTATTATTATTATTATTATTATTATTATTATTATTAAAAGAAACTTTCTAAACACATTGTCCTCAGCCTCGTTAATGCCACCATCATCTCGAGCATCATATCACCGTCAACCAACATACTCCCCCAAACGTCTTCTTCAACCAACGTTTCCATGTCAACAAACAAATCAAAGTAATTGTTAAACCCATAAGCATTACCGAAAAAAATCTAACGATCAAAGCATAAATTTAGTTAAACATAACACAAATCTAAACTCGAAATTAAAATCTTTACATTATCTCAAATATATACATGCTCCAACTACACTTTTGACAACAAAAATACAAAAGCTTCTACTAGAAACTGCATAGAAAATACATGACATATTATTGAACACGGTCATGTACATGTTTCCATGTTTTTTTTTCCTTTTTTTTTTGGGTGGGGTGAGTATGCAGCACAAGTAGAGAAAAAGACTTGACCTCAAAAAGGCTACCTCCTCTTGGATAGTTGGATACCCTTTTTATATTCAATAATGAATTAATTGGTTAGATATTTTGAAATTTAACACGTTCGTTAGCACCATCTATTAGAGCATTTACATCCCGTTCATCAAATTCTGTAAAAAAGTCTTGTATAAATAGATATTGGTTATAAGAGGTTGTGAGTAGAGAAAAGAAAAATATTACTGTTTATCTGTAAATATGAAGAAAAAAAACAGTATTCACCTCTATAAATTTTTTAATATATTTAGAAAGTGGTTATGAATAGAGAAGAAAGAAAATGTAATGATAAAGGTGTGTAAAAAGTATTATTTAGAGAGTAAAAGATATTGATTTTAAGGTAATCATAGAAATAAAGATGGTAGATGGTATGTGAATACTCTTATACATGCATACATACGTACATAGTAAAAAGGATATTTTGGCACAGATTATAAAGATTAACGTCTGTTTTTAACCAACTATAAATGGATGTAAAAGACGAAAGTGTTGATAATTTGATGTAATCCGACAATGTGATCCGCTTCTTATTGGATTTGATATGATAGTTCATCGATGTGGAAAACAACGTTTGCCGATAACTCAAACCCAACAAGTGTTGCATCCTAGTCGTCAGTGGCACATATACTGTTTAACTTTCTTGAATGGGTCATCTTTATAATTTAGGGGTGTTCTTCGAATCTAATATCGAATTTTCGAGTTGCTCGAATTGAATTTTCAAATAATTTTTATTTTTGCTTGAATTCGTATTCGATTCGAATTTGATTAAGAACAAGCCAATTCGATTGGAATCTGTATGAGAATTAAAATCTCAATTCGCATTCGATTCGATTAAAAATTCGGATTCGAATCAAATTCGGATAAATTCGAACAGATCCATTTTGATTCAAATTTAGTTAAAATATGTAATAAATTCGTTTAAGTTATGGGTATGGTATTGAGTTTGATAATGGGCTATTTAATACTTAAATTGAATTTAGAGATTAATTTATACTATAGCCCAATAAAAAGTTATATATAAAAATAATAAATAAATATTTATACTTTAATTCGAATTTTGAATCAAAATTGAAATTTTTAAATTCGTATTCGATCTACTGGACTCGAATTGAATCGAATTCGAATTCTTGAAATTACAAACGAATTCTTGATAATTGAATCGAATTTCGAATTCGAAACAAAATTTGAACACCCCTACTTTATATACAGTTTCTTTGATATTATATTTTCAAGAATGTTTTATTTATATTTCATGGGTAGCAACTGAACATGCCAGCGGTGGAATCATAGTGTTAGGAGCCGTAGCACGGGCTACGGCTCAACCTCGTATTCATAGTGTTTTTTTTCGGTTTTATATAAAGGATACCCCTAAAAATACGAGAATACCCCTAACAAAAAAAACTAGGATACTTGATATTACTAAAATCCTATTTTTTTAAACCCAAACATTTTACAACCCGAAAACTTGTAGAATAATTAAGCCCGAATGATAAAATAAGCCCAAACTAACAATAATAGAATTATAATGAGTTCTAAATATAATTGATAAAGTTAGAGCAACACCCAAACAATATTATAATTGAATAAGTGATCTTGCTCGTCTTATGGTGGAAACCGAAACACACAGTTCTTGTCCTTTGGTTTATTGGGTAGTGAAGCTAGCTTTGGTTTTACCGGTTGCAACCGCAACCGTTGAAAGATGTTTTTTTTCTAAATTGAAGTTTGTCAAGACGGATTTACGCAACCGAAGGGGCCCGGAATATTTGAACAATGTTATGGTTTGTGCGGTCGAAAAAGAAACTTTTCATAAAGTAAAAACAACGATGTGATGGAACGATTTCAAGCTATGGAACAAAAAAAGAGATTATAAATTTATTAGGTATTTGTTCTATTTTATTTATTATCCTTTTTTATTATTGTATAATTGGCCGGTAAAAAAAATTCGGAATACCTCTAAATTAATAGGCTAGCTCCGCCACTAGAACATGTTCTTTCGTATGTTTTTTTCTCTCTCATGTTATGTTTGTACATAGAATATCAAGGTTCGTCGTTTACAATTTCATGTTAAAAAATAGTACTGTATTGTTGATTTTCAAGTGTATTATTGGCAAGAGAAAAAAAAAACTATTAATTAATAATGTATAGATATGGTTTTATCTTTTAGTGTATAAATGACATGTGTATACGTATATGGATTTATCTTTTAGTGTATAAATGACATGGGTATACGTATAAATGAAATAGGTGTATTGAAAAGTTTAGAGATAGGGCACACAATCGTTAATAAGATGTTGACTAGTGCAAACGATCCAAAATTCAGTATATGTACAAAATGATACATAAGTATTTTAAAAAAAATGTATCGTACAATATGCCTTTAACGTATGAAACGTACGCAATAGCAAATTCACACATTATGTTAAAAAAATGAAAATCGCATACATATTATGTTAAAAAAAGGAATATTTGATTATAATAATCCGAAGTTCACATGTTGGCCGATAATAATCCCAACTTTAAAAATTCCCACAAATGATTCCAACTTGTAAAAGTTTGGCCTCCATTGATCATTTTCTAACATAGGTGCACTTAAATCAATTAAGGAGTCTAGAGGTGCACTCGAATCCATTGAAGAGGCTAAGGCTATGGGGTATTGTGGGGCGTGGGTTGACTCTAAAACTTGGTATGTGTTATACATAAATAATGCTTTTAACTTCTAGAACTTTACTATTTTAAGTTGTAAATCTTTTTTCATGATGTTTTTCTTAAATTTTTCCCTAATCAGAGCGTTATTTTAGTGGTAAGCTAATATGTTTTTACACGTTAGTAGTAAGCTATATTTTATTAACATGTTTTTACATCTAAATACTACCTAACCACCTTATACTTGTAAAGATTTAAGCTCAATCACTTTTGTAGAAAACGAACACCATATCATTAGACCACCAGCATGGGTCGTGGTAAGCTTAGCTTAAGTGTTATTTTTTGGGATATTGGATTTAAATAATCTCAACTTTCACCAATTGGCCGATAGTACTCCCAACTTTTGATTTGTATCACCACTCTTAATTTTCAACTTATTGGCCAATAGCACTTCCAACACTAACTCAGTTTGCTGACATTAGCTGCTACGTCACCAAACCAGTGTCACGTCATCAAAAAAAGCCAAGTCAGACACCACGTCATCAACAAAATCCACTTTAGATGCCACATCACCACACAAGTGCCACCAAAGCAAAAAAAAAACCAATTGGGTTATGGTTCAGTTACTTTGGGAGTGTTATCGGCCAATAAGTTGAAAGTTGGGAATCGTGTGGTACAAATCAAAAGATGGGAGTGATATCGGCCAATTGCTGAAAGTTGGGTTATTTAAATCCGATAGCCACATTAGATGCCACATAACCACACAATTGCCACAACAACAAAAAAAAAGCTAACTAGGTTAGGGTTCAGTTAGTTTGGGAGTGTCATTGGCTAATAAGTTAAAAGTTGGGAGTGGTGTGGTATAAATCGAAGTTATGAGTGTTATCGGCCAATTGCTAAAAGTTTGGGTTATTTAAATCAAATATCCTTATTTTTCTTTAATATTTTATATCTATGTTTTCAATCAAATTTAGTTATTATTATTGTTATTATTAAATATTATTATTAATTTTATTATTATTATTATTAAAAGAAACTTTCATTATTATTAATTTTATTATTATTATTATTATTATTATTATTATTATTATTATTAAAAGAAACTTTCTAAACACATTGTCCTCAGCCTCGTTAATGCCACCATCATCTCGAGCATCATATCACCGTCAACCAACATACTCCCCCAAACGTCTTCTTCAACCAACGTTTCCATGTCAACAAACAAATCAAAGTAATTGTTAAACCCATAAGCATTACCGAAAAAAATCTAACGATCAAAGCATAAATTTAGTTAAACATAACACAAATCTAAACTCGAAATTAAAATCTTTACATTATCTCAAATATATACATGCTCCAACTACACTTTTGACAACAAAAATACAAAAGCTTCTACTAGAAACTGCATAGAAAATACATGACATATTATTGAACACGGTCATGTACATGTTTCCATGTTTTTTTTTCCTTTTTTTTTTTGGGTGGGGTGAGTATGCAGCACAAGTAGAGAAAAAGACTTGACCTCAAAAAGGCTACCTCCTCTTGGATAGTTGGATACCCTTTTTATATTCAATAATGAATTAATTGGTTAGATATTTTGAAATTTAACACGTTCGTTAGCACCATCTATTAGAGCATTTACATCCCGTTCATCAAATTCTGTAAAAAAGTCTTGTATAAATAGATATTGGTTATAAGAGGTTGTGAGTAGAGAAAAGAAAAATATTACTGTTTATCTGTAAATATGAAGAAAAAAAACAGTATTCACCTCTATAATTTTTTTAATATATTTAGAAAGTGGTTATGAATAGAGGAGAAAGAAAATGTAATGATAAAGGTGTGTAAAAAGTATTATTTAGAGAGTAAAAGATATTGATTTTAAGGTAATCATAGAAATAAAGATGGTAATGGGATGTGAATACTCTTATACATGCATACATACGTACATAGTAAAAAGGATATTTTGGCACGGATTATAAAGATTCACGTCTGTTTTTAACCAACTATAAATGGATGTAAAAGACGAAAGTGTTGATAATTTGATGTAATCCGACAATGTGATCCGCTTCTTATTGGATTTGATATGATAGTTCATCGATGTGGAAAAAGACGTTTGCCGATAACTCAAACCCAACAAGTGTTGCATCCTAGTCGTCAGTGGCACATATACTGTTTAACTTTCTTGAATGGGTCGTCTTTATAATTTAGGGTTGTTCTTCGAATCTAATATCGAATTTTCGAGTTGTTCGAATTGAATTTTCAAATAATTTTTATTTTTGCTTGAATTCGTATTCGATTCGAATTTGATTAAGAACAAGCCAATTCGATTGGAATTCGTATGAGAATTAAAATCTCAATTCACATTCGATTCGATTAAAAATTCGAATTCGAATCAAATTCGGATAAATTCGAACAGATCCATTTTGATTCAAATTTAGTTAAAATATGTAATAAATTCATTTAAGTTGGTATGGTATGAGTTGAAATGGGCTATTTAATACTTAAATTGAATTTAGAGATTAATTTATACTATAGCTCAATAAAATTATATATAAAAATAATAAATAAATATGTATACTTTAATTCGAATTTTGAATCAAAATTGAAAATTTTAAATTCGTATTCGATCTACTGGACTCGAATTGAATCGAATTCGAATTCTTGAAATTCCAAACGAATTCTTGATAATTGAATCGAATTTCGAATCGAAACAAAATTTGAACACCCCTACTTTATATACAGTTTCTTTGATATTATATTTTCAAGAATGTTTTATTTATATTTCATGGGTAGCAACTGAACATGCCAAGGGTGGAATCATAGTGTTAGGAGTCGTAGCACGGGCTACGGCTCAACCTCGTATTCATAGTGTTTTTTTCGGTTTTATATAAAGGATACCCCTAAAAATACGAGAATACCCCTAACAAAAAAAACTAGGATACTTGATATTACTAAAATCCTATTTTTTTAAACCCAAACATTTTACAACCCAAAAACTTGTAGAATAATTAAGCCCGAATGATAAAATAAGCCCAAACTAACAATAATAGAATTATAATGAGTTCTAAATATAATTGATAAAGTTAGAGCAACACCCAAACAATATTATAATTGAATAAGTGATCTTGCTCGTCTTATGGTGGAAACCGAAACACACAGTTCTTGTCCTTTGGTTTATTGGGTAGTGAAGTTAGCTTTGGTTTTACCGGTTGCAACGCAACCGTTGAAAGATGTTTTTTTTCTAAATTGAAGTTTGTCAAGACGGATTTACGCAACCGAAGGGGCCCGGAATATTTGAACAATGTTATGGTTTGTGCGGTCGAAAAGAAACTTTTCATAAAGTAAAAACAACGATGTGATGGAACGATTTCAAGCTATGGAACAAAAAAGAGATGATAAATCTATTAGGCATTTGTTCTACTTTATTTATTATCCTTTTTTATTATTGTATAATTGGCCGGTAAACAAATTCGAAATACCTCTAAATTAATAGGCTAGCTCCGCCACTGGAACATGTTCTTCTTTTGTATGTTTTTTTCTCTTTCTCATGTTATGTATGCACATAGAATATCAAGGTTCGTCGTTTACAATTTCATGTTAAAAAATAGTACTGTATTGTTGATTTTCAAGTGTATTATTGGCTAGAGAAAAAAAAACTATTAATTAATAATGTATAGATATGGTTTTATCTTTTAGTGTATAAATGACATGTGTATACGTATATGGATTTATCTTTTAGTGTATAAATGACATGGGTATACGTATAAATGAAATAGGTGTATTGAAAAGTTTAGAGATAATGGGCACACAATCGTTAATAAGATGTTGACTAGTGCAAACGATCCAAAATTCAGTATATGTACAAAATGATACATAAGTATTTTAAAAAAATGTATCGTATAATATGCCTTTAACGTATGAAACGTACGCAATAGCAAATGCACACATTATGTTAAAAAAATGAAAATCGCATACACATTATGTTAAAAAAAGGAATATTTGATTATAATAATCCGAAGTTCACCTGTTGGCCGATAATAATCCCAACTTTAAAAATTCCCTCAAATGATCCCAACTTGTAAAAGTTTGGCCTCCATTGATCATTTTCTAACATAGGTGCACTTAAATCAATTAAGGAGTCTAGATGTGCACTTGAATCCATTGAGGAGGCTAAGGCTATGGGGTATTGTGTGGCGGGGGTTTGGGGCATGGGTTGACTCGTGGACTAGGTGAGTTCCCCTGGCAAGACTCGAAAAATTGGGGGTATGGTGGGGCTTGGGTTTAGGGCGTGGCTTGGCCAAATTTTTTTTTCCTTTTTTTTGATTAAGTGATAACCATAGGCTTGGGTTTTACCAATATCCACCCACCAGCTCACATGGGTAGGGTGTCCAACGCCCGAGATGAAACCCCCGCCAAAGGGCCACGACCAAACCCAAGCCCACCCGGGATAGTCACATGGGGGTTTCCCCCCAACCCACGCCCAAACCCCCGCCCCATACCCCCATAGTCTAAATTCTTATATGTTTGAAAATGATCAATTGGGGCCAAATTTTTACAAGTTGGGATCATTGGAGGGAATTTTTAAAGTTGAGATTATTATCGGCCAACATGTGAAACTTATGATTATTAAAATACAATAACCCTAAAAAATGTTTATAAAAAAACAAATTTCACATGTTATTACAAAAAAAATTCGCATGATCTCATGTTAAAAACCAATTTTCGCATGTTGATACTGAATCTCGTACGCTTCGTACGTTAAGGCATTTTGTACAATAACCGGCCTTTAAGAATTTGTTGCTTATTGCATGTTGTAAGATAGCAGTGCCAGTTCAAGGGATGAAATAAAAGCTAGTGTTTTGGGCCTCCACTTTCGTAGGATCTCAAATTCTAAAAAAAAAACATATTATATGTAAGTGATTTTGGATTTTGAGATTGCTAACAAGGTTTATGATCTATAATTTTGCATACAAAGAGATTATTTATGAATCATAGGACCTAAGACAATTTTTTTACGGAAAAGGCCCAAATTTTATCGTTCGCTTTGGGCCTATAATATTTTGAGTCGGCCCTGTGAGAGAGATATACAGAGGAGTCCCTAATAGTGGTGCACAAATCGGGTTTTTTGAATATCCGGTTCCGGGTATGGAACCGTGTTCGGGTATGACCGGTTCTATAAAATCGGGTATTGAGAATACCCGGTCCGGGTCCTGGTTTATACAAAAAAATGTATACCCTATATACCCGGGTTCGGTAGGGTCCGGGCCGGGTTTTCTAATACTCGGGTATTATAATACTCTATTTCCGGGTTCGGGTATGGATCGGGTTGGGTTCGGGTATGCCTCGGGTATGGATCGGGTATAGAGATTAAATGTAAACAAAAAATGACCAAAAATACTTTCTAACAGCTATATAGCCGTTACCAAGGTGCAATACTCGAAAAAAACAAAAAAAATAAAAAAAAAACCCGAACAGGGTATTGGAAAACCCATATTGAAAAAAACCTGGTTCCGGGTTCGGGTTGAAACCGGGTACTCGTAAAACCCAGGTTGAAAATGGGTATAAAAAACCCGGTTCCGTATTCAGGTTTTATAATAGAAATGCATACCCGACCCCTATCCTACGGGTAGGGTCGGGTACGGGTTCGAGTATAAAAGACCCAGGTTTTATAATACCCGGTTTCGGTTTTTTTCGGGTCCGAGTTTTCTGTGCACCACTAGTCCCTAAATAACATACTATGATGATAAGATGTTTTTTTTTCTATTTAAGAGGTAGAAGGTTTAAAACCTGCAAAATACATATATAGAAATATTTAGAAGCAGGTTAATTTGCCTTCCAAGAAAGAAAGAGAAGTATGGAATTAAATCAGAGGTATAGACATATTTAAGTATTCTTTCTAATTTTCTAAACTGAAATTACAGACAATGACATTATTACTAAACTATAATCACTAAAATGAAAAGATTGATATTTTTATGATATTTATGTCTACTGATTGATGTCTATATTATATATTGGATGTAGGTTTTGTATAGTTGTACTTTTTGTACTCTTCGTTTAAAGATGAAAAAGCGTATGAACAACAATTATTAGATCAGCCCTGATTTGATGGATTTATGACATGGAGCCCACCTAACTTGAGAAGATGGACTTTTTCTTAACAGCCAAATAGGCACTAGCAACAAGCTAGAGTTAGAACCATAGTGCCCGTCAAGAATGCGGATTCGGGCATTATGTGATTCTGCTCTATTTTAGGGGTTGTTTGATAATTTTTGAATGGTAAGTGCTAAATTAGTGAAAGATCTGGACTATTAAGTGTTGAACCAGTAAGAGTCAGTATAATACTTAACCGTTCAGAGGCAAATACGTCTGACGAATTCAGATAAAAGGATAATGCTTAACCATTCAGAGACAAATGTCTGAATCATTCAGACATCTGCTCGCGAAACAAAAGGTCTGAACCATTAAGTGTTGAAGCAGAACCATTAAGAGCTAAATAAACAGTCCAATCGCACTACTATCCTGGCCGGATGAGCAGGGGCGGGCACACCCCTTAAAAGATTTATGAGTATTTTGTAGGTAACAATCCCGATCGCACTCCTTAAAAGCTTGGTTAAACCCCTCGTTCGCACCTCTTAAAAATAATTTATGGGTCTGTCACTGCGAATGAGAGTTATTGACTATTGAAAACCGATATAACCACTGACGGGTTTTCTTATGGTCAAACCGGTAGTTTTATACCTTTATCGGTATTAAAATTGGATTATGTTATAACTAGAGTTGAGTTATTCTACAAAAGAGTATAAAAATAAGAAGTGTAAGAATGAACCATAGAGTGACAAGTGTCCATAATCTAAAAAACACAAAAAAAATAATAATGTTTATAAAAAAAACGCTACTTTTTCGTCACTAAAAAAAATTATTAACGATAAAGTAGCGATTATTTTAGTAGAATATTGAAAAAGAAAATTGTGTGTTTGTTTTTTTTAACTATTTTTGGTTGTGTTCACATTGGAGAATATTCTTTCTTACCCTTCTTACAATAAGAGTCCTTTATATTTAATCCTTTCTTGTTATAACTAATTTAAAAATTAAATATGTATAGCTAATTTTAAATTAGAATATAGAGCCAGATGTATTAAACAAATCAGTAGTTGATATTTGAAAATAAAAAAATAAAATATATTTTAAACATTGGATTTTGAAGACGGTTCAAAAGTAATCAACCGGGTCGATCTTTATTTGGTTTCCGGTGCAACCAACCTGACCAACCAGTATGGTATGCTTCTAATGGGAGACGGTGTGGTTGCGGGTAGGTGTGACCGGGTAGGCGTGTCCGTGTAGCTCGAATACCCATTTCCAGGTAGGGGGAGCGGGTCATTGAAGCCGAAGGTTTTTGAACGTTAATGTTACCGTTGGAGGCTACTAAAAAAAGAAACTTTTTCCTTATATATTCTAAACCACAATTCTCCATTTTACAAAACATTCACCTCTTTAAACTATATTTCACACAAACTCTATTTTTCTAAAACAACCAATGGGTGACGAACTCGACAATTTTGGAGTTATCATTCCACAAGATGATGATACCAAGGATGTAATCTCATTGGATAGCAGCTCACAGCTAATGGCAGATATGATAACGCAAATCACGGAGCAAGATACATCAACCTCTCGTAGAAGATATGTGGAAAAAGCTCGTGAAATAGGTCAAGAAACGTTACTTAAAGATTATTCCGTCGACGATCCCAAGTACAATGAGGTAATTTTTAAACAGAGGTTTCATATGTGGAAACGTTTATTTTGAAAATTGTAAGTGATGTTGAAGAAAAGTATGTATGGTTTCAAGAGGGATATGACGCAAGAAACAAAAAGAAGTCTTACAGCGTTACAAAAGTGCACTTTGTTGATGCATTTTGTGTTCGTCACTTGTCGAATATGCTAGACTGAGCGTGTGTTGAATATTGTATAGGTTAGAATCGAACACACGACCAAAATATGGAGCGTATAGTGAAAATGGGAACAAGTTCGCCCGAAATTGTCATGTGATGGACAAGTTCGCCCGAACTTGACCATCCACATTCCGAGCGAACTTGTTGGTCTATATAAAGGTGTGTGTTCATTTGTTGTTTAAGTTTTTGCAATCCCTACGAGGAGGTGCTGCCGGATTCTCTCCAGAAACTTCAGCAGCTGGACAATATGTATACTCTTTCGGTATGAATGAAGATATGACTTCTGCTGCACTCTACTTCTACTCCTTTCTGTAATAATATTCTACCGAATCGGTTACATTTACGCACTAACTTCCGTCTAGAACCGCCTGATCACGGACCTTCAATTGGTATCAGAGCTACGGTTATCACTACGCTCATGAATTTGGACATTTATGGACAATTAGGAGGGGTTTTAGACGTAAATCATCAAAATAAATATACAATCCACAGATAAAAAGTAAAATTGAACGGATAGCATTGTTAGAAAACCATTTTCGACCAGATCTATGGTGGAATCATCTCGAAATTCGAAGAAATAAGGATTCTGGATCGAAAAATATGAAAAAAAAGTTGTTTTTTAGAAACCAAGTTCGCCCGAACTTGTCATTTGTGGACAAGTTCGCCGACTTGTAACATAGTAACCAAGTTCGCCCGAACTTGTGCATGGAGCCTAAAAAAATGTTGATCGTATTGATGGGATGAGTGTCCAGAAAAAATTTGGCGATAGAAATTTTTCGAGTTTTCTATGACCTAACCGGGATGTTCGGGGACACCGTCTGGAGCTTTAGAGTACAGATTTGATGATACGATTACAAAATTGTGAAGATAAGAGGAGAGTCATTGATAGCAGTGCATAACGTTGATCATATGGTGTCGTGACTAGTAATGGGCCTAAACGTTAAATCCGCATTTGATGAATACTGAAAATTCCGGATTTGAGAGGGAATTCCAATGAAAATTTCAGTATGGTCAGAATTTGCAAAATGAGGGGGAATAAAAGTTTTATGATATATGAAGATTCCGACATTTTTGAAATTCGTGACTGCTGCAACAGTATCCGGGTGGTTACCGATTGCAGATTATCGGGAAATGCAGAGGATTGAGATTCATTGGGTATTTCAAATTGATGTCTAGTTTGAAAGCAGGTGGTTTCATAACTGAGTTTGGAAGAGTTGTTTATCAGATTCTGTGGTCATGGTTGTGGATTGACACATGAGTCGCGCGTATGGTTTGGAAGCACATACGACTGCTTATCTTTAACTCTGCTTTGCACATGAATTATTGACTGGACTAACCGCCAGGAGGTAAGGATGCAATGTAGTTTCAGTTGCCCGGGTTGTACCGGTACCATGATTAAGGAAGATGATATAATGGGTTTTTCAAACAAAGCTGTGTACCAGTTATTGACGAAAGAAACTATATATTTGGGATTCTGTGATCACAGGAAGTTTCAATTTTTCAGATCATGATACAGATTGATACTTAAGGGTTAGAGTCCTGATCTCCGGTGAAGGGGTAGTTAGCAGGATTAGCAGTCATTAGTACCAGTGAGGAACTGAGGACGTTCAAAACGTTCAGTGATGGTCTTAGGAATTAATGACTAGCTCCGTGGATCAGATAGTTTCAAAATTACCAAGGAGATCTGAAGTTATTCAAGATATAACTGATGATAGCCTTTGGTGGCCATTATTTGTAGTCTTCAAGCAGATGGAATCATTCTTCTCTTTGGACTAATCGTCGTTGGATGACGATGTTTGTTGATTAAGTAGCGCTGGTCTACCGAAGATAGCTATATATCTGGCATTGTGACTGAAGAAGAAGAATGTGATTCTGATTACGGACGTGGGTTTCTCAGATTCGATGTGTTACCAGATTATCTGTTTCCGATGAAGATTTGCTGATTGAGCAGATTACCGATTTGCTGATCAAATCTTTCTGAAGGGTGCTTAACTGCGATTACAGAAATCGGGATTTCGGATTTTCGAGGGTATTCGTTGATTTGAAGTTTTCCGATGCGGTGATTCAAAGTTTCTATCAATTGCCGGTTGAGTTTTTTATATATTAAGAGTGTGCGGAATAAACTCTCGATGCTCAACGCTTATTCAAAAACTGAACTCGGATGCGGTTATCATCGAAATGGAGAAGCTACTGCATTGATTAGCTTCGAGTTGGTGGTTATTCGAGAAAATCTGTCGGTCAAGTAAATCAGAGGAGGTCGGAAACCATGCAACCAGAGATCTGAACTGGAGTTTTCAGCGGGATTTAAATGTTGATAATGCAAGCCCGGATCATCAATTAAGGGGGAATCTGTTGACGCGTTTTGACGACATCGATAGACACCTTGATTGAAGTTGCAAATATTCAAATACGGCTCAGAGATTTGAAGATCAAGATCAAGCTTCGACAGTAACAACAAGGGGAATCTGTTGATGCATTTTGTGTTCGTCACTTGTCGAATAGGCTAGATTGAGCGTGTGTTGAATATTGTATAGGTTAGAATCGAACACACGACCAAAATACAGAGCGTATAGTGAAAATGGGAATAAGTTCGGCGAACTTGTCATGGGATGGACAAGTTCGCCCGAACTTGTCATGTGATGGACAAGTTCGCCCGAACTTGACCATCCACATTCCGGGCGAACTTGTTGGTCTATATAGAGGTGTGTGTTCATTTGTTGTTTAAGTTTTTGCAATCCCTATGGGGAGGTGCTGCCGGATTCTTTCCAGGAACTCCGGCAGCTGGACAATATGTATACTCTTTCGGTATGAATGAAGATATGACTTCCGCTGCACTCTACTTCTACTTCTTTCTGTAATAACATTCTACCGAATCGGTTACGTTTACGCACTAACTTCCGTCTAGAACCGCCTGATCACGGACCTTCACACTTCTGCAATTAAACAGCTCGCCACAGGTAATCCTCCTGAAGAGTACGATGAGTATTTATGTCTGCCTGAACAGGTTTCACGTGAATGTCTACAATACTTTTGTAACGCTATAATCAATATATACGGAGACGGGTTCTTACGTAGACCGACAAGCCATGATGTTGCACGTTTGTACGAGGTTCACGGAGAGAAACATCATTTTCCTGATATGCTTGGAAGCATTGATTGTACACATTTTGTTTGGAGAATGTGCCCTACAGAGTTGTGTGGCCAATATATGAGGGGCGATCACCAATACCCGATTGTGATGCTTGAGGCGGTTGCATCCCAAGACTTGTGGTATTGGTATGCATTTTGTGGTCCCTCAGTATCGAACAACGATGTTAACGATCTTCATCAATCTCCAATATTTGACTCTGTAAGGAATGGGACCGCCCCTAATAGTTCATTCTACGTAAATGATCGATTTTACAAACGTGGTTACTATCTTACCGATGGGATCTACCCTGCTTGGCCGACGTTCGTGAAGGCATTTCATTATCCGATCGACCCAAAAGAAAAAAAGGTTAACGAAGGTGCAAGAGTCTGCAAGAAAAGATGTTGAGCGTTCTTTTAGTGCACTTAAGGGAAAATGGGGTATACTTAGGATGCCGTTGCGGTGAAGGACTGTAGTGAATATTAGGGGAATTGCGTATGCGTGCATGATTTTAAAGGACGAGGGAAAAGTGATATCCCCGATACACATTCGGATCCACCGGTTGAGCCAGCATTTGACGAATATGCCCTTAGGGAGATTCGAGATGAAAATACGCATTTTTTACTACGATTTGATCTTGTGGAACACCTTGTATATCTAGATCTTCTGTACCTCGATGTGAACGACGATAAAGATTAGCTTTTTTTTCAATTTGGTATTATTTAACTGATGTAATGTTTTTATTTAAACTTATGAATTTTAATATTTGGTTTTTAAAAAATAAAATTTAAATGAATTATTAAATAAAAAGAGTGGTGACATGGCTAGGGTACTACCTTAAACCCCCCCCCCCCCCCCCCCCCCCCCCACACACACACAATTTTGGTGCTTTTAGGGTTGTAGAGCCTAAGGCTGGTCGGTATAGGGGGTCCTCTACCGTCGTGGCCGTCGTCGGGCCTCAACACAGCCTCAGGTGGGGCGTCATCGTCTTGGATGTCCCCTCCTAGACGTTGGAGACGGGCATGTGAGGACAAAATGTGTAGTCGTTGAACGGCTATAATTTAAAAAAAATTCCTTTAAAATTTCAATATATTTACCTATAAATCTCACCATTTTTAACACATTTCAACTTATTCTCTCACACAACTCTATACCATTTATCCATTTTTTTATATAAATCTTCTACTTTTTATAAAAACTATTCTACTTTTGTCATGGATCCATACAACCCAAATGCTAACCCAAACCCGAACCCGAACCCAAATGTTTTCTCGGTACCCGGCTACTATCCTACGATGGAACCGAGTTGGTCATCCGCGTAAGTTTCTTACAACGCTTTCTCGGGTTTTCAACAAAATCCCAACGCTTTCTCTCAAACGAGCCACCTCCAATCAATGCAACAAAGTTACAGTGAGGATTGAGTGGCAAAGATGTTTTTGTAGCGGCGGTGCGTAAATACGAAGATACGCATAGGAGCGTTTCCCACACGTACAGGCTTAGGTAGTTTTGCGAACGAGTAACAAGTGGGCGCCGGTTCCAAACGAGGTTGCAATGGCTAAACGAACCAAAACCTCGGAGACCACTAGTTATAGTGTGGGGGCTCGGACGCACGATGCCAAAAAATATAAACGACGAGCCCGAATTTACGAAGAATAGCACGCGGTATGAGAGGAGGAACGTCCCCCGGGAGGGACAAATCTAAAAAGGCGGCGGATTCAGAAAAACAAACCGAAAAGGGGGGTGGTTCCAAAATGGACGAGTTTATGGCCAGTTTAAAGCGTACATCGAGGTCACGGCCCAAAAGGCTCGAGCGAAGGAACGTGAGGTGGAAGAACAAGTTCGGTTGAAGAGTAAACATGTTCGGTTGGAGAGTGAAAATAACGAATATAAAGAGTAGGAAATAATGACAACTGATATAAACTCTAATCGGAAGACGAACTAGCGATTTTACGAAAAAATGAAAGAAAAGATCGCGAAAAAGTGGAGTTCTTAAGATTTTTATTTTTTAGGTTATGTTTATTTTTTATTTTTTTGGGTTTTTTTAGGTTATATTTTTTTAAACTTATGTAATGTTTGGTTTTTAATATTAATGATTTTATTTTATATCTTATTAAATGTTAAAAAAAAAACTAGATGAATTTAAAAAAAATTAACTAGGCGCGGGTAGGGCATCACCCATTTCCTTGGATCCATCCTTGGAAGAGCATCCTTCAAAGGACTACGACGTGTCGCCTAGGTGGAAGGTCATACTTCAAGGATGCTCATCCCCATACCTAATAGCCTAATATGACATGACATGTTTTAATTGAAGGGGGCTAGGTTCCTACCGTCAATAACACCCCCTCTCTAAAATTGTCACTATAAATATAAATCATCATCACTTATAATGCAAACACCAAAATAAGAAGTTAAGAATTGAAATTTTGGCAATTTAGACACTTATAAATATTTTAATTTAAGTTCCAATAAAATATATGAAGTATTTGGAGAATGTTTATGTGTAGTTTTTCTAGGTATGTTTTTGAGATTATCATTTTTTTTAATTTCAATATCATTAAAAATGTGTGTATGCAGGGAGTGCAAAGAAAAGAATGGTCTCTGCTTCTAGCATCTAATTTTGTATACATTGTTATTATTTGTATCTATTAATTTTATACGAAATCTCAAAACCCGAAAACCCCCTCCCCACATGGCAATTGTGACTTGAGTTGTGACTTGCCTTATCTCCCTGCCCACTCACAATGTGAAAGCCCTCCCTAACCCCCCTTCCACCCTTAATTTGATTCTTGTCCCCATCTTATGTGTAGTATATCCGTTTACGAGAAGTTCGTAAAATAACCAATAACATGTTGAGAACCGTATAAACTGTACAATTTATTTATACGTGGTCTATAACATACAATAAAAATAGTTGGGAAGAGGAAAAACATGAGCAATTACATAACCGTCTATTGTATCACATACAAAGCAATACATAATACATACAAGTGAATTACCTTGTTATCAACATATTATTACTTTTGAAATGAACGTCTCTATATGGATATATCCATGTATCATACACACATATAGAAGACGTTCCGAACTAATTTTAAGTAGAAAAACATGATAATCTCAAAGTTTAAAATTGACTTTAGTAACTAGGAAATAAACTCGAATGTTATTTTGATCTTAAAGATTATTATAGTGAGCTCCAAATTAAGCTCCTTAATAAATGAGCCGGCTCGGCTCGAGCTGGGTTGCTTAAAACTTGTTTAACCTTGATTCATTTCAAACCTTTTTACGAGCCGATCTCAAGGGAACCCACGAGCCGCTCGGCTTGTTTACGCCCCTACATGATTTAATTTAGTCTTTACTTGGTGTTTGGCGCTCATTTGTTTGGTGTATGTAATCATACAAATTTGTACATGATTATCCAATTTGCACAAACTAATCCACCTAATTGCGGCCCCTAATTTTGGATTAAAACCGACGGGCGGGTTTATATATATAATTTGGACGTACCTTTGATTGAGGTCATTAAATTTGTTGAAATGTAACGGATAGATGTGACTCAACACAAACAATGACCCTTCATTCATGGGGTGTTACCATGCACATGCACTTGTTACACCTTCATTCACACACACAAATAGTGAAAAACATGATAAGCTAGTCTTTTCCTCAAGTAGCCTATAAATAGGATGTCAAACTGATTATGAATGCACAAACTGTTTGGTCAAAACGAGAGAATATACAAAATGGGTAAGTTAAAAACACAAAGTTTTTCAAAGAAAAACATTGGGATTTTAAAGCTTAAAGTGGTGATAGAGAGTTGCAAAAGAGTCTTCTACAAGCGAAGAATTGGGGGCCGAGGAATATAAGTTCCGGGCCGGGCCAAGAAACGGTCCCTGAAGATGTGAAAGAAGGGCATTTTGCGGTGATTGCATCCGATGATGAGGAAGAAAGGAGGTTTGTGGTTCCGTTAGCATATCTTGATAGACCGTCGTTTCAAAGATTGTTGGAGAGAGCGGCTGAAGAGTATGGGTTTAACCATGAGGGTGCGCTTGTGGTGCCGTGTAGGCCCAGTGAGCTTGAGTGGATGTTGGCCCAAAGAGAATCGGGTCAAGGAGATGATGTCGTCGGTTGGAGTTCGTGTAACACCGTAGTGGAAAGTTACTGAATTTAATTTCGGTTTGATCAAGTTGCATAGGATTCAAAATTAAGGATGATTTTGTAGTTCAAATGATTTGTTGTTTATATCATTGAATAAAATTGTGTGTACTATGTATGTTCATCATTATGAAGTGGATCTTTTGCTTTGTCTTATGATTCTTAACAAATAAGAGTAAAATGCCAAAATGTTCCATAAGTTTTGGCATTTTTGTCGTTTAAGTCAAAAATAAAAAAATTTGTATCTAGGTCCTTAAGTTTCATTTTTGTTGTCATTTCCATCCAATTGGAAAACTGGGTTAGAAATTTCTGCTCTTTTTGTCATCTGAGTTCCTGATCGAGTTCAGGAATAAAATGACGATTATTCTCTCTATTTAAATGAGGAAAACGACAAAAGGTACATAAATTTCTAACTTTTTTCTCAATTGAATGGAAATGACAACAAAAATGAAATCTTAGGACCCATATACAAAAGGTTTCATGTTTGGAATGGAGTGGCAAAAGTGACATAAACTCATGGACCATTTTGGCATTTTACTCGACAAATAAACATGAAAATAAGGATAATAAGTTAACAATGATCGAGTTTTGAGTCCAGCCCAAGATTGTTTAACAAGGGTATTAGGATAAGGCTAGTGAAGACTCAAGCCCATTTATAGATAAGAACCTAGCCAATGGCCCAGTAAGAGCTAACAGAAGGCTTCACTGTCAAGAAAACTTGAGCCCAGTGATGTATCAGGCCCATTTTAGTTTTAACAAACCAGTTATCGACCGACCGTTTACAGGTCAAAGTGTCAAGCCAATCATAAACACTGGTTTACCTTATAAGGGTGGTCGGGGTGGGCACATGGTGAGTGCAAGTGATGAGTGATGGAACGCCGTCGCAAGCCCTTGATCACGCGTGATGGAGTTTAAAGATGTGATAATGGAGCTTGAAGATGTGATGTGTATCACGTGCATCATAGGAGAATGTGTGTGGGCTTGACTTTGGTGTTGAGGTGTTAAGTTATTAGGTGTGAATATTGTTGTAGTAATCGCTAGTCGGGTGGTAGGGCGGGGACTAGTGATCAGTCAAATGGTGTGATAAAGTAAAATGTGATGGAATGTGATTGAGTGAGGTGTCAAATGGTGATTGGGTGTGTTGTGTGTTGAAGTGTGATGAGTGATGACTATCCCTTCCACCCTAATCAATTTACAATTTACTAAAAATATAAAATAAAATAAGTGGTTTAAACCACCGGCTCCAGACCACAACAAACCCGACACCAACATCGTCAAACCACTCCACCCTTCCATCCCAAATTGACAACCCCCTCCACTGTCTTCATCGCCGCTCTAGGTTCTCTGCTTTCCTTCTCTTTCTACGACCATTTTATCTTCACAGCCATATGTGTCGCGATACAGATTGCTCAAAGCCACAATCAATAGCTTTTCTTCTCTTCTACAACCATTTTATCTTCACAGCTATACGTGTCGCGATACAGATTGCTCAAAGCCACAATCATTGATCAGATCTGACGGCCTAAATAACAAAAACACTATTTCTTTTATTTGTTATTTAATATATAGGATAATATTAACATCTAAATCTCTAAAATTTTAGTCTTTGATAGATCTAGAAGGTGAGGTGGAAAGCCATAAAATAACTATAAACGTGAATGAAAGGTTGAATTTTTTTAAACGGTAAACTAATCTACTCATAAGTACTTATATACTTGCATTTTGCAGGATCTGAGCGAACCCTCTACTTCAATCAAACGTTGAATTTGTTATGAGAACATTTCTTGCTACTCGAACTCAAAGAGTTGCGCAGTGGATGCACGACTCAACAAATTCAGACTAAGCTTGAAGCTCGTTTCAAACGAGTCAAGCCAAACACGAGCTAAACCACTCAACTAGACTAAAGCTTGGCTTAGCTAACTCTCACAGCTCGAGCTGCAAACGTCCAAAAGCGTTTCAGTAGAAAACAGACCTCAATAAACAAACAAAATTATAACTTCAAATAAACTTAGGAAGTACGTATTACACTCTTCAATGAAATTTAGCAATATAAATACGAAAGCCGAAGGCAGATGATATGTTCTTTGTTGGCAAAACAAAATTCAAAAGATATAGCGCAACTAAAATTAAAAACAGGCGTCCGAAACGGATGAAAAAAGTTCAAGAGCCCCTAAAATTCCACATCCTATTATGTCATAGTCCCACCACAGCATGCCGGTCCACAAGAACGCGCCTTTTATGCGGACACTGTGATCTAATCGTATAGACCCGACTTACTCCTCAAGTGCTCTTTGAACCCCATGATGTCACCTTCCCATCGCGTTATCGTTTGATTCTCACACACCCATATCTCCTTAGCCACCTGGTTAATCAACCTAAAGTCGTGACTCACCAGCACCATACCACCGTCCCATTCGTTCAAAGCCTCCGCTAACGAGTCAATTGTTTCAATATCCAGATGGTTGGTCGGCTCGTCCAAAAGCAGCATCTGGGGTTGTCGGAAAGCTAACCATGCGAAAATCACACGGCTCTTTTGACCGTCTGATAAGTTCTTCATGGGCATCACTTGGGCTTTTCCAGTTAGCCCGAACCGTCCGATGGCGGACCGCATCTTTTCCTCTTCGTTTCCTGGGTACTCGCGTATCATATACAGCAAAGCCGACATTTCGAGATCAAGCTTTTCCGCCAAGTGTTGGTGGTATTGCGCGATCTTCAAGTGGTTGTGACGTTTCACCATGCCGTCGAGAGGAACCAACTCCCCTGTCATAAGCTTTAGAAGCGTACTCTTACCCGCTCCGTTGGGTCCCACCAAAGCCACACGCGAATCGAGGTCGACACCGAAGTCGATCGACTTGTAGATGAGGTTATCTGGTGTGTAACCGAAGGTGACCTCGACAAACTGAAGTACAGGAGGTGGAAGCTTGCCGACGTCAGCGAACCGGAAAACCAAAACCTTATCGCGCGAAACCTTTTCGGTTAAACCGCCACGTTCCATCTTAGCTAACGTTTTCTCCTTGCTCTGAGCCTGTCGAGCCAACTTAGCAGACCCGTGTCCGAACCGGGCTATGTACTCCTTCATGTTAGCGATCTGGTCCTGCTCCCATTTATATTGCTTCATCTGATTCTCTTCGAGTTCCGAACGGGTCTGAACATACTGGTCGAAATTACCGGTATACATCTTCAGTTTCCTACTTTGCATATGTATGATGTTAGTGCATACACCGTTCAAGAAATCTTGAGAGTGCGACACAACAACGAGTATCCGCTCAAACTTCTTTAACGTTTCTTCCAGCCAGACACAGGCCTCGAGATCTACAATCCATTCAAAACACATCATTAAAACATGAACTTAAATATCTTGAGGAAAAAAAAAAGTCATTTTCGTCCCTGAAGTTTGGCTAGTTTTGCGCCATTTGTCTTACGGTTTGTTTTTCCGCATCCAGATCCACAAAGTTTAAAATCTTGTTATTTTCATCCGGCTCGTTAACTCCCATCAGTTTTTCTACGTTATGTCAAAAGCATTTCCATCTTTTTGTTAACTTAAAAAAGCAATTCGATCTTTTTCACTTTATGTACAAGCATTTAGCATAATGTACAAGTATTCGAAATACCTTAACAAAGCAAAAAAGACAAAACTACCCCTAACTTAACGAAGAAAATAGATGGAGTTATCGAGCCCGGATGAAAATGGCAAGATTTCAAACCTTTTAGATCCAGAAGTAAAAAAACAAACATTTGGACGAAAGTCGCAAAACTGGTCAAACCTTAGAGATGAAAACGGCATTTTACTCCAAATCTTTCTTTAAAATCTTGAAAAAAACAATAACTCACCAAGATGATTTGTGGGTTCATCAAGCAGCAAAACGGTCGGGTTCATAAACAAAGCACGCGCCAACGCAATTCTCATTCTCCAGCCACCAGAAAAATCCCGTGTTTTCTTTGCTTGCATTTGTTTGTTGAAACCCAAACCATTTAAAATCTCAGCAGCACGTTTCTCCGCAGTGGATGCATCCATAGCATCCAAACGTTCGTATATACGATCAAGTGCTTCACCGCCACCATCATCCTTAACCCACAAACAAATTAACTAATTTACATACTACTCAAAAAAAATCTAAAACTTAATGTTTTAGTTATGTTAAAAGTTAGAACCTGTCCAGCTAAGCGTTCGGCTTCTCCTTCCAATTTCAGCCTCTCTTCGTCACAATTCATCACAGCCTCAAGCGACGACATGTCAGAAGCTTCGATCTCTCTTGTGAGATGGAATATGTCCATTTGTTCGGGATCGGAAGTTCACGCAATCCAAGTGAAGTAAGAAGAGTTGATTTCCCACAGCCGTTCAATCCAAGCAAACCATAACGTCTGGATTATGATAACTTATAGTTAATGAATGTATATAATAATAAGTCTTAAAAAGCATACGGAATTATGAACATGCTAAGAAAATATTGCAAAGTACGAACCTTCCGTAGTTGAGCTCCAGCTCGGTATCAAGAAGAAGATCATGCCCATGAAAAGTTAAAGATAGAGACTCGATCTCAATCACAATTTAGATGCCGGGTTATAATTTAGTAAAAAGTGACACTTAACGTAGTATACATCTTTACAATGAGATATCTTTAATAAAAGTTCAGCGAAAGTAATACCAAATATTGAGATATTTTTAATAAAAGTTCAGGGAAAGTGATACCAAACATTGGTATATCTTTACCAAAAGTTCGGTAAAAAAGACACCAAACATTGAGATATATCAAATATTTAGCCGAGTATTAAAAGTAGTACAAAACAACAAGATCTATATTTCGTAAAGTTCCATAAAATTGATAATAGTGTATATAAAAACATGAAATTGTCAAACATGGTGAAGAAATAAAGATATGATTAACTTAAAAATACACAAAACTGTGAAAATAAAATTTGTTAAAAAAAATACCTCAACCAAGCAATGTATCGACAACAATAGAGAACATAATTACACTAAAACATAACAAATTTTAAAAAAAAATACCTCAACCAAGATTTAAACCAAAACAAATCACCAAACAAAATAAAGCACTCGAACTTCCTATTGTAAAAATAAATCCACAAAAAATCATAAAACATAAGATACAACAACAGCATCAAAATCAACCGACAAAACCGGCACCAACATCATCAAATATCCACAAAAAAATCATAAAACATAAGATACAACAGCATCAAAATCAACCGACAAAACCGGCACCAACGTCATCAAATATCCTGTAAAACCAACACAAATACTTCTTTCCTTTTGCAGTACACAGTACGAACAACCGTCTACCGTCTACTTCTCATCAAAATAAAGGGCATTACAATCAATTACAAAATAAATTCATAGCACAAGACAGTCATACCAATCAAGAAATGCTTTCAATCTTAGATGGTTCTTCTTCCTATAATATTTAACATCACAATATTTCTTAAATAACTTATAGAATCATCCCTATAAACTTCAAACCCTAAAAAGTAATACAGTAACAAAACTTATTTTCTGGTTGTTAAATCCTAAAACCTATATACTATATGTATCAATTTAAATAAAATGAAATGAAAAACCTTAAATTTAAACAAACAGATAACAGATTTTAACAAAAATATTCATACCCTAATATCCCTTGATAAGGGGTGAGAACAAAGAACACCAGTACAAGTCCTGTCAGAGATCGTCAGATTCCCCATCCCATTGGACAAATTATCCGAGCTGGAACTGCCGTTCATCGTACCAGCAGCCGCCGCCTTAGCGGAAGTAGCGGCGGCGGCGGGCGCTTTACCTCCTCTCTTGGCGGCGGCGGCCGCCTTCTTCTGTAGGGCCTTCTTCTTGCTCGCATCTGACACCATCTGAAACCAACAAAACAAAATTAGAAGATCATCGGAATTACTATCAATATGAACAATTTAATAACAATATATGGAAAAGAAACCCTAAGAAGGTGATTTTGGGTCAGATCGGGGGTACCTTGAGATCGAAAGTGGAAGATCTGGGGTTTGATTGGCGGATGTGAAAGGAATCACCGGCCGATTTGTGGATGGTGGGTGAGAGGAAGAAGAGGCCTCAGAAATAGGAGGGTTTGAGAGGAGAATGAGCAAAGGGGGGTTTACGATTTTTTATATGGGCTGTTTGGAGACTCGGATTACACGTGTCGTATCTTAGTTTGTACCCTCAAACTCCAATCTAGGTATCCATACCTACTTTTATTTTTAATTTACTTTTTTTTTTTGCTATGTCACATTTTTTTCCATTAATACTTCTAATTTGTTTTCATTTTCATGTTATAAATTGTGTACATGATCCTTGATCTAGTAGCGGAATTGTAACCTTTCTTTGATGAACTTGTTAATCCTGTGATATATTTTTAAAGAGTTAAATGCTAAAATGGTCCCTGAGGTTTGCTCATTTTTTTCACTTTAGTCCAAAATCCAAAATTTTTAAATCTGGGTCCCTGTAGTTTGCATTTTGTTGTCATTTTAATCCAAAATCGAAATCAGGTCAGATTTCTCAAAAAAACATGTTATTTTGTCCTTTTCCTCAGGGGCAGAATGGTTATTTAACATTATATATATATAAAAATAAAAATAAAAAAAAAACTCAAAACCCCTCACACTCTCTCTCTAAACTCTGCAAAACTCCTCTTCAACCTTCATCAGCCCCATCACCATCTCCAACCTCCTTCACCACCTTCCACCCTACACCACCGTCCACCACCACCATCTCCAACCCCCTGCACCACCGCCACCAACACCATTCCCATCACCAGTGAACAGTTGAGAGATAAACAAAGGGTTTCGTCGGTGAACAGTTAGAGAGAGAAACAAAGGGTTTCGCCGGTACCAGAATCAACCACCACCACCATCTCCCCTCCACCACCGTACACCCACCACCACCGCCTCCCCTCCATCACCGTACACCCACCACCACCGTACACTGCCACCACAAAAAAAACCCCTTTCTCTCCCTCCTCTGTCGTCCAGAACAGAGACCACCACGTGCTGCCCCTTCTTCAAACCTGCAACACACCACCTACCACCATTAGAACCAACCTGCAACCACCACCTGCCGCCCCTTCTTCAAACATGCAACCACCACCTACCACCATTAGAACCAACATGCAACCACCACCTACCGCCCCTTCTTCAAACCCCCAACCACCACCTACCACCATTAGAACCAACCTGCAAACGCCACCTGTCGCCCCTTCATAAAACCGCCGCCGCATGTCAAAATCCATCGATCTACTCCTAATCTTCGTCACAATCCTCATCCTCCACACCGTCACACTCCACCGCATCAGAGTAGAGGAGACGGTGAATTGATCGGAAACAGGGTTCAGCGAGGCGTTACCGGCGAGAATTAAGGTTAGGGTTTATGGTGGCGGTGCTGCTGCTGAGGACAGGCGACGGAGATGGAACGGAGGATGTCGCCGGAGAAGATGGTGGTTCGAGAGAGAGATAGAGGGGTTCATGGTGGCGGTGTTGCTGCTGCTGCTCTAGAGAGAGATGAGAGAGACAGAGGCAGATGGGTATTTATAGAGAGAGACAAAGGCGTTTTTAAAATGACCATTTTGCCCTTGAGGAAAAGGAAAAAAACAGTTTTTTTTTTTGAGAAATCTGACCTGATTTCATTTTTGGACCAAAATGACAACAAAATTGAAACCACAGGGACCAAAATGGCAAAAGGTTTGAAATTTGGACTAAAGTGGCAAAACTGGCCAAACCTCAGGGACCAAAATGGCAGTTTACTCATTTTTAAAAGATTTTACGTAAGTTTATGTTGGTGAGCTCATACACAGTTAACCAAAATAATCATTTATATCATGAACAGCAGTATTGATTTTATTTACGTGAAACACACCAAGGTTAACACATGCTCTAATTGCCTAAGCATATCCACATTTACTTTTACAGGTGTGGATATTATATAAGATAGTGGCATACTGCCTATTATGAGTGTATTTTACTACTGGGCAACCCATACTAGGAGGGCTCACCGCGGTTACCCTAGCCTCAATACCTCATTATGTATTCATGGATCCGGAATACACCATGCCCATGCATGTATGATACATCGCATTCATTTTTGTTTATGTCATCCATATGTTATTCAAACTACACAATTAACCATAGCAAATACGTAGATATTCAACATAATGTAAATGTTGAATTACACAGTAATAACATGATCTTGGTAAAAATAACTTACCTAATAACATCAAGATCATCAAAAATTTCCTAATAGTTATAGTTTACTTTTTCTATATAATATAGTATAATGCTTCATTTTTCGTGGTGGCTAGTCCATCCCCACAATTGTCGCCACAAGACAACAGAACCACCACCACTAGACCACATCGGGCACCACCACCTAACCACTACCATGATACAACCGCTGTCGTTTGTCACATCCCAAAAACGTCGCAGCAGAAATACAAACATGGTGGTAACGGAGGTCAGTACCCATAAGTATCTTAGTAGATGGTGCATTAATTTTGTTGGACATTTAACTTAATTAAAAACATTACTATTTAAAATATAATAGTAAACCCATGACCACGAGGTTAATTGTTTGATCTATTATGGATCTTAATACACACTAGCCCAGATGTGGATAGTTTTTAAACGTTGTTCAAACATTGTTTATTTAATAGCATCCACTGAATACAAGACATGCCAAAATCCCGAAGTCAAAATCATGTACATGAAGAACACGTAAATCAAGTATCAACACAAAGGCCAATGAGTTTACATAAGTCAAACTAAAAGTAAATTTTCTCCTCAATTTTTTCAGAAAAATCCTTCTCATTGAGAATCTCTTTTTAGAATTAGTCATATTATTCAGACAGATTTTATTAGTCAAATTTCCTTTTAAAAAGTCCATGGGTTAGTTCTCTTGTCGCAAGCGTCTTCGCAAAACATTCGACTCAAATCCTCTTCCCATGGGTTTATATATTAAATTTATAAGATTAATATTTCCGATTTACAAGGTTGCAAGGCGTGTGAGCTATATTATAACAATAAAGGTATAATCAACGCTAAACAATCACAGAATATCAATTCGTCGTTTTGACTTGACTCAGAGCGACCAGTGACGATGGGGTTGTCAACCCAGTATATCTATCAAAAAATCTACGCACACTGGTGCTATTAAGTGGCTAATTCGCGTAAAGTGCCTCTTTTGGGTTATTTATGGTGTCTGTCTCATGAAAAATACACACACACACACATATATATATATATATACTATATAAAAATTAATATTAATGTTGTACGGTTTCTCAAAGTCCCCACCCAAGTCATAGGCCTATGCCGATACCTAACCTCTTGAGATCAGGCAAGATCGTCTCAACTTGGATTTAAACAATTTTAAATCTATACAACTTTTTTTTACCCCAACGTTGTAATCTATCCATGTTTCTCCCTGAAACTATTTATTATTTATCAATTCCTTGTTTCTCCCCGAAACGATTATTATTGTATCCATTCCCATTTTCCTCGAAAACAATTATATATCACCAATTTCCAAAACCATGTTTCATCAAAAACACAACATATTCATTTTCAATCCATATTTTCCATGAAACATATTATTATTCCATTTCGGGCATGTTTTATATGTAAAAAGATATCAAATCATTTTTAAGGCGTGTTCTTTCCCACAAACGTTATGTAAAACAATAAAAAAGGGGGGTTGTGAAACTCCATTTGGGTGCATTTCAAACAAGCAACTATTTCCACATAAATTGATCGACACGCCCTATTTTTAAGTAAGAACGATTTATTGACCAAATATTCTACATTCATGAGTTTCTCCAAAACTTGTGATTTTTTCACACAACTTTATGGTTTCTCAAAAATGTCTTAGTTTTTGGTTATGTTGGCGCGTGTACATATATGTATTAACACGCATACTGTAACGCCCGTCTTTTTCATACTTTTCATATTTAGAAAGCTCGTGTTGTATTTCTATTTTCGGAAACTTTGTAATCTTGTATTCGTTCTTCATTGAAATCATTGTAATCCGAGACTTGAATCATAATGAAAACTCGTATTTTTATTCCTATTCATATTATGCATATTCATACATTCATACTTATTCTTTACACTTGTAAACGTGTGATAGACTTGCCAAAACGTGACATTCATGCATCATACGAAACTTACACGTGATTTTTATACGTAACCATAGTCGTTTATTATTTATGAAATCTTTAATGCATGTTTTGTATACTTAAAAGCCTTAAAATGGTCCTAGAACACATAATATGTAACACTAGACAAGGCCCCATGCAACAAAACAAAAAAATAAAATATTGTCCTTCTGACCCAGGCCTTGCGGACCGTATGGGAATACGGTTGCAGTCCGCAAGGACCTCTGGCGGGCTGCAGTTTGAACCAGCCGCGGGTTTAGCACGAATCCACACATTTCCACTTCACCCAATGGCCTTAAACTTCCATAAAACACTCCTAAACCAACCCTAATCCTTCCCCTATAAAACCCAAGCACTCTCCACACATTTCACACTTTCAACACTCTCTAATCTCTCTCAAAATAAATTAAAAGCTCTGAAATATCAAGAACTTTGGCAGATTCATCATACTTTACAAAAGTGAGCATAACTTGCTCATTTCTTAACCTTTTAGCTTGATTCTTCTTTCATAACACTTGGATTAACCTTAGGTTCGATTCCACGGATTCTCCTTAAAGAATCCAGACCTGGAAATTCACCTAAAGGGATCCAAACTTTCTGTTATGGACTGAAACTCTTTAAACTTATGTTTTACCCCAAACAAACTTGTGTTCTTATGCTGCTAACCAAGTTTATGGTTAGTGAGCCTAACCAAGCTTGTTCTACATAAAATATGGGCTGTTCTAACGCCCTAAACTTTCTATTTTGCTTGAGCTTTAAGCTCACAAGTGTTACCAAGTCTTGAACTTGAAGCTAGTGTGACTACAAGGTTAGCTTGGGTTATCTTACACCCAAGTCCACACAATACTTGATGTTTTCTCATTTCATCCTAAGTAGCTTGCTAGTTGAAAGTGACATAACCCCGTCTAGCCTTCGACTTGTGTCGACGTCGGCTCACTGAGTTGCAGATTACTTGGCTACTTAGTATAATGTTAACATGTAATTTCATTTTCCTTTACTTGTTCTTAACCCTCCTTGTTGTCTATCGCAACTTGTGTAGTGGTGAACTCTCATGAGGTTCCTAAATGGATGGTTATACCACCTATCTCCTACATGACTTCCATGATATTATTGTTAATTAGACTTATGATAATTATATGGACTATATAATATACTTAAAAACCAAAACATTGATGATGACTAAATAATCATATGTCAAGTTATTAAGTTTGATCACTAAAGTGTTTAGTTTCTCGTTAAGATTCAAATAGGTGTTATAACCTATGAAAACGCATAAACCCTAACGAGTTCCCATAGTGTCAAAACGAGTGCTAGACCTTAGTGAATACTTTCCTAAACACTATTTTGTTACACTTTATTCCAAATCTCGAATCTTCCATCATCATCCAAATGCTCACACCTACGTTTTCCTCTTGTAGGATAACTCGGTGTTCCTCCCGCAACCAAACAACTCTTCACGGAATCGTAAAGTCGGAAAGCTTGCAAAACTGTGAGTACACTCGGCCCACTTTTCTTTTATATCACTTTGGGTGTAACATGTTTACCATATACAAAGTCACTAAACTTATACTTTATGCAATGCACGAAACAATCCAATAAACATGAATACTTTGATACGTTACCTGATGCTTATATCTTGGATCATTCTTATGTAATACCATAGTCATTAGCTTATCTTCCATTTGACATGTATAGCGCTATAGGAGTAACTGTAACATCCGTAAAAAACCGGGTTATCCAAACCCGCTTCGTTTATTAAACCGAACATCCAGTTAAAATTTTCGTTGCGTATTTAATGCTCAAATTAATTTTATACAATACGTAATTAATAAACATTTTTGTATTTAAAAACTATAATTATTAAAGGTTAAAAATTTGTGCAAAAAAAATAATAACAAGCTGCCGGGTTTCGAACCGGGTCAGCTAGTTCACCAAACAACCAACACACCACTCCGCCACACGCTTAGTTTGGAATAATACTGAAACATTTAATACTTAATATAAAACTCGAAACTCAAAACCAGCGCGCCCAAATCCGCAGACGCCGGAAATTTCGCGAATCCATGACTGTTTCCTTTGACTCCGGAATCAAGCAAGTATAACTGATGACTAACGTCAGTTATAACCGAAAACTCAATCAATTTCATTCATGGACCATAATTTCCGTTCGAAACCGAAAATCCAAACCGGTTGAAGAAGTTTTTACATCCCTGTGCGATTTTTCCTAGCTCGCTCACTTTTATCCAATCTACACTCTCAACTCTCACACTCTGTTCAAAAGTTCTTGATCATCGGAGAACATCATACTCGCCGGAATTCTCTGCAAGTCGTCGGAAAAACGAACCCCTTTCATCTCTGTTGCCTTACTTTATAAACAGAACATCTAGAGCTCATACCGAAGTCACCCACACTCACCTCAAACTTTCTGGAGATCCTCTGCAGCAAGATACACGTCGCCGGAATAACCTGCTGTCATCGGAACCTCGCCGGAGAAAACAGGGGATCTCTGTTCGGTATATCTTACACCTAATCTCTCTCATTTTTATTAATCTCATATGTAGTTAATTACAATTTACTAAAGAAATTGATGAATTTATCAAAACAGACGGGATTTGGTTTCTGGGTAAAGTTTACGAAGAAGATGAAGTTTTGGATTGTGTATATATATAATATAAATCGGGTTATATCTCGGGTTAGACACACAGTCCAGCGGTGGACTGTGTGCAACGTTAAACAACAGGTCCCGGGTTCGAGTCCTGTTATGTTCACCGGTTTGATATAGTTAAAATTCTTTTTAAGTAAATGATTTCTGGATAAATCTAAATAGTATATAAGTATAATAAAAACGGGAATAATAACCAAGTTAGACACATAGTCCAGTGGTGAACTGTGTGCAAACACACTGCACAAACACCCGGTTCGAGTCTCAGTCGTGGCAATGAGTTCCTGATTTAAATCAAACATTTTTGCACTTAAATATAAAACAGAGCGGATAGTATTTAAAGTTAATAAAAATCCATAGATATCCGGGTTAGACACCCAGCCCAGTTGGTTGGGCTGGGTGCACAATGACACTGAGACCGCGAGTTCGATTCATGAAGTACTCACCAGTTCGTTAATTTAAACCCTTTTAATTTCCGGTATAACCTAACAAGTATATAAGTATAATTAAAAACAGAAATATTTCGGGTTAGACACGTAGCTCAGTTGGTAGAGCTGCGTGCACGCGTACGAGAGGTCACAAGTTCGAACCTCACTCAGTGCAAATAAACACAAGTCCGAACCGGTCAAACGGTCAACGGTCAACGGTCAACTGGTCAAAAAGTCAAAAAAATTTATTTTCTTTTATTTATTTATTTTATTTAAAAATCAATTAAAAATACTTAAAAATAATATTTTTAAAGTTAGAAAATTTCCTTGAACTCACAAAAATAAACCGAACAATCCCATTAAGAACACTAATTGAAAATACTAATCTCAAACAAGAGTTTATTTATTTATCGAACTATTATGTTATTATTTAGGTTAGTTCCCTTGTCGATTAAATCCGAATTCGTGCGCATTCATCATCAATCCAAGAAACGCACCCACTGTGAGTGAATTCTTACAAATTCCCCTTTTTATTCATGTTTTGGGGTGTATCATGTGTCGCTTAAACTAATTCGTTTATTCAAACTCGTGCTATACCATATTATGATCTAAACTTAGAATGTAAATATTGTTTGTTGTTATGTATTACATATTGTCAAGTTGTATGCAAATTATTTGTTAGGCCCATCAGTTTCTCGTGAGAGACGAGTTGAACAACGCGTGCCTTAAAACTCATTCATTAGGCCCATCAGTTCGTAGAACAACGCGTGCCTCAAAACTCATTCATTAGGCCCATCAGTTCCTCGTGGGAGACGAGTTGAACAACGCGTGCCTCAAAACAATCTATTGTTGTATGTGTGTGCAATATTTAATATTAAGTGTTTTGTGAATAAATTTACATTTACATTTACTCATATGTGGTTATGCACTTTATTTTATAATCAATTCAATAAACACGTTTAAATGTTTTAATAGGATTCACTCGCCAACTTTTTGTTGATCCAAAAAACCATTTTTACACATGATACAGGTGGACAGGATGAAGCAAGGAACACATAGGAAAGTGCCTTAGAAGAAAAATAATGAAGCCTAGAAAGATGTATAGAACATGTTGAACTTGTATGATATGATTGTATGATCTCCTTTAAATTGTAATAATAAATATGAAACATTATAATAAATGTCATGAGCTTTGATGAAAACCCAATCATGCCCCGATCACCTTTTCCGCTGCGGGTCGGGGTGTGACATATTGGTATCAGAGCTTTTGACTATAGGGATACAGGATAAGTTATTAGACCCTTAGAGCCTATACTATAGTTAATTAGATTTTAATTGTTTATGTGGTTACATGCAAACTCATGATGTTTATTTCTTTCATATTTATTACATACACAAATGCATGCAAACACTCCCAATATTACATTTTGTGATACATAATGAATTATACTTACAGTCAAACATACATACTTACATACATATTTCAATGTTCACATATTCAAATCATCTTCAAACTTCCGTTATTCAAGATATTGTCGCATTTGTCATCTTTCAAATCTCATCAAAGTGAGTTCTACGACGGGCATGTAGTAACTGTAAGGGTACAAGTACCGGTAGTCGGAACGTCCTGTCTAGGTTGGCATTCGTATAAATCCAATATAACGGACCAGTTTGCCTACCTGGGGACTAACGATGAGAGTACGAAGGACCTATTAGGCCAAAGCATGCCACACCAAACGTCGTTTGAACTAACCCCACTTTGAGTTGTCACCGTGTCCACACCTGGATACATTCCGAATATCATACGTTACATACATATTTCTTGATTTTCTCCGGGTTTTAGTGTACGTAACCAGGCTAACACATGCGAACCATATGAAAAACCCGGTAATCATGGGGGCCCACATGATTACGAAGGTGAAGTATGGCGGCATGCAATGCCCAATTACGAGCAAAGCCCAATTACGAGCAAAGCCCAAGACATCCTATGGATGTAGTAGATTTATTATTCTATATTTATTTTATGAATGTTCATTCCTAAATACGACACATGACCCCTAAAAACGTCCAACTCATACTCTTGATATTTATTCCTTGTAGATGTCTTCTAATTCCGCTCGTAGGAAGATGAGATCGGGAAAAGCCCGCGAGCGCATGGCTGCCCAAATCGCTCAACAAATGGCTGCCGTAATACCCAACATTGTAGTTCAAGTTCAACAAGCCCTTACCGCTAATCTCGTCAATCAAGAAGATCAAAATGTTGTCAACCCCCCCCAAGTACCACTAAATGCACCTTCAAGCATTTCAAATCATGCGACCCTCCAAAATACAAAGGGACTGAAGGTGTCACCGCTCTCCTCCATTGGTTTGAAGAAATGGAAAACACTTTTCTAAATTGCGATTGCCCCGATGATCGCAAAGTGCGATATACTACTGGTCGTTTACTTGGAATAGCACTTACATGGTGGAATACAGAGAAGGCCAAACGAGGTGTTGAAGATGCTATGACTTTGACTTGGGAAGAGTTGAAGGAAATCATGACAAGACGGTTTTGCCCAAGAAGCGAAATCAAGAAATTGGAGGATGAGTTCTATTCTTTGAAACAAAAGGAAGGCGACCACACCACATACAACAAGAGATTCCTCGAGTTAAATCAAATGGTTCCCAACTTGTTCACTCCTCTTTACCGTTTGATCGAGCACTACATTCGAGGTCTTCCTTCAAAAATTCAAGGTTCTGTAATAAGTACCACACCTGCAACTTTGGAAGCAGCAATGGAGTTAGCTACAGAGCTCACCGAGAACCGCATACGAAATAAGGACTTCAAGGAGGAAAAGAAGAAGGATAAAGCATCAACTGAAACCTCAAACTCCACCCAAACCAAATCCCCTTCTCAACCCATTTCTAAGAGAAAACGAGATGGGCAACTTTTCGCTGTCACCCAACGCAATCAACCAGCCTCACAAGCCGTACCCCTCCAAGCTATCCCAATCACTCAAGTAGCACCCAACTCAACTTACCCAAATAAGAAACCTTACCTTGGACCTCACCCTCAATGTACCACCTGTTTTTATCACCATCCATCTACCTTACCTTGTCGACTTGTGTGCGAATTGTGGACGCTATGGTCATTTGAGCAAGGTTTGCCGCACCTCTCAAAACCAAACCTCACCCCCTACTCAAAACATGATCCAAACATATCAACCACCCCAATACCCCATGTTCCCATATGTTCGAGCTTGTTTCAATTGTGGCGACCCTACCCATTTTAGGAACACGTGCCCTCGATTGGTTAACATCATAAACGCTCAAGCTCAAGCAAACCCAGTTAACTAAGCAAATCAAGCAAACCCAGCTCCGCCGCCAGCAAGAGGAAGAGTTTACAACATCAACGCCAATCCTGTTGAAGATAATGACGGCCCAAACGAACCACCCAACTAGTTTTCTTCACCAAAAATCAAGATTCAACTCCAACCGCCTAGTTTTTTTTTATGTTTTCTTTATGTTATCTCAATCTTCACGTATCTCAATTATAAATTGGAAATTTTATCCAAGAACCTTAATGCGAATTATTATTTCAGTTTTGTTTTATACTCATTGATTTAACATTCATATCATCATACCTCACGACGTATCTCAGTCTCATCATTTAAAGAAGTTGGGTTGTGTCTCACTTCTACATAGACTAACCTCTCCATCATAACAAACGAGAGAGGTACTATCATCATTCAAACATGTATACTATCAGAATTAAGACTCAAGCTTTGGTTGTTGTGTTTGTTTATGTTTTAGAGTCACATAGAACTAATCATAACTTGCTGATAAAGCCAATGAAAATTTGACAAGAATATGGTGGATACGCCGCTGGTACTTCCTATATATAAGTATTCTTGCCAAAGGATCAGAGGCATTGTCAGGCTGTTATGAGAAGTTCCATGTAGGATTTAGTAATGTCATGGTTGAAGTTTGTTTTATACTCACTGATTTAGCATTCATATTATTTCATCATTCAAAGAAGTTGGATTGTGTCCCACTTCTACATAGACTAACCTCTCCATCATAACAAACGAGAGAGGTACTGTCAGCATTCAAACATGTATACTATCAGAATTAAGACTCAGGCTTTGGTTGTTGTGTTTGTTTATGTTCTAGAGTCACATCATAGAACTAATCATAACTTACTGATAAAACCAACGAAAATTTGACAAGAATATGGTGGATACGCCGCTGGTACTTCCTATATATAAGTATTCTTGCCAAAGGATCAGAGGCATTGTCAGGCGGTTATGAGAAGTTCCATGTAGGTTTTAGTAGTAGAAGTTTTGTTTTAGGATATAACCTTATCTTTTCAAACGTATCAAAACTCTTGCGCATGAAATCATACTTAGTCAATCAACTCTGTGTATCCATGTTCCGTATTCATACACTTTAGGCAACAAAAAGCGATTCCTGTAGCAGGGTATTCAACCCTTACAAGGAACGTTACCGCCTCAAACAAAATTTAAACTCTTACTCCCTTCTAAGTATGAAATTGTCAAATTAAAACACCATCCTTTTGAGTCAAACATGCCACTACTTAAATTTCGGGACGAAATTTCTAAAAGTAGGGAATACTGTAACATCCGTAAAAAACCGGGTTATCCAAACCCGCTTCGTTTATTAAACCGAACATCCAGTTAAAATTTTCGTTGCGTATTTAATGCTCAAATTAATTTTATACAATACATAATTAATAAACATTTTAGTATTTAAAAACTATAATTATTAAAGGTTAAAAATTTGTGCAAAAAAAATAATAACAAGCTGCCGGGTTTCGAACCCGGGTCAGCTAGTTCACCAAACAACCAACACACCACTCCCCCACACGCTTAGTTTGGAATAATACTGAAACAATTAATACATAATATAAAACTCGAAACTCAAAACCAGCGCGCCCAAATCCGCAGACGCCGGAAATTTCGTGAATCCACGACTGTTTCCTTTGACTCCGGAATCAAGCAAGTATAACTGATGACTAACGTCAGTTATAACCGAAAACTCAATCAATTTCATTCATGGACCATAATTTCCGTTCGAAACCGAAAATCCAAACCGATTGAAGAAGTTTTTACATACCCTGTGCGATTTTTCCTAGCTCGCTCACTTTTATCCAATCTACACTCTCAACTCTCACACTTTGTTCAAAAGTTCTTGATCATCGGAGAACATCATACTCGCCGGAATTCTCTGCAAGTCGCCGGAAAACCGAACCCCTTTCATCTCTGTTGCCTTACTTTATAAACAGAACATCTAGAGCTCATACCGAAGTCAACCACACTCACCTCAAACTTTCTGGAGATCCTCTGCCGCAAGATACACGTCGCCGGAATAACCTGCTGTCATCGGAACCTCGCCGGAGAAAACAGGGGATCTCTGTTCGGTATATCTTACACCTAATCTCTCTCATTTTTATTAATCTCATATGTAGTTAATTACAATTTACTAAAGAATTTGATGATGTATCGAAACAGACGGGATTTGGTTTCTGGGTAAAGTTTACGAAGAAGATGAAGTTTTGGATTGTGTATATATATAACATAAATCGGGTTATATCTCGGGTTAGACACACAGTCCAGCGGTGGACTGTGTGCAACGTTAAACAACAGGTCCCGGGTTCGAGTCCTGTTATGTTCACCGGTTTGATATAATTAAAATTCTTTTTAAGTAAATGATTTCTGGATAAATCTAAATAGTATATAAGTATAATAAAAACGGGAATAATAACCAAGTTAGACACACAGTCCAGTGGTGAACTGTGTGCAAATACACTGCACAAACACACGGTTCGAGTCTTAGTCGTGGCAATGAGTTCCTGATTTAAATCAAACATTTTTGCACTTAAATATAAAACTGAGCGGATAGTATTTAAAGTTAATAAAAATCCATAGATATCCGGGTTAGACACCCAGCCCAGTTGGTTGGGCTGGGTGCACAATGACACTGAGACCGCGAGTTCGATTCATGAAGTACTCACCAGTTCGTTAATTTAAACCCTTTTAATTTCCGGTATAACCTAACAAGTATATAAGTATAATTAAAAACAGAAATATTTCGGGTTAGACACGTAGCTCAGTTGGTAGAGCTGCGTGCACGCGTACGGGAGGTCACAAGTTCGAACCTCACTCAGTGCAAATAAACACAAGTCCGAACCGGTCAAACGGTCAACGGTCAACTGGTCAAAAAGTCAAAAAAAATTATTTTCTTTTATTTATTTATTTTATTTAAAAATCAATTAAAAATACTTAAAAATAATATTTTTAAAGTTAGAAAATTTCCTTGAACTCACAAAAATAAACCGAACAATCCCATTAAGAACACTAATTGAAAATACTAATCTCAAATAAGAGTTTATTTATTTATCGAACTATTACGTTATTATTTAGGTTAGTTCCCTTGTCGATTAAATCCGAATTCGTGCGCATTCATCATCAATCCAAGAAACGCACCCACTGTGAGTGAATTCTTACAAATCCCCTTTTTATTCATGTTTTGGGGTGTATCATGTGTCGCTTAAACTAATTCGTTTATTCAAACTCGTGCTATACCATATTATGATCTAAACTTAGAATGTAAATATTGTTTGTTGTTATGTATTACATATTGTCAAGTTGTATGCACATTATTTGTTAGGCCCATCAGTTCCTCGTGGGAGACGAGTTGAAAAACGCGTGCCTTAAAACTCATTCATTAGGCCCATCAGTTCGTAGAACAACGCGTGCCTCAAAACTCATTCATTAGGCCCATCAGTTCCTCGTGGGAGACGAGTTGAACAACGCGTGCCTCAAAACAATCTATTGTTGTATGTGTGTGCAATATTTAATATTAAGTGTTTTGTGAATAAATTTACATTTACATTTACTCATATGTGGTTATGCACTTTATTTTATAATCAATTCAATAAACACGTTTAAATGTTTTAATAGGATTCACTCACCAACTTTTTGTTGATCCAAAAACCATTTTTACACATGATACAGGTGGACCAGGATGAAGCAAGGAACACATAGGAAAGTGTCTTAGAAGAAAAATAATGAAGCCTAGAAAGATGTATAGAACATGTTGAACTTGTATGATATGATTGTATGATCTCCTTTAAATTGTAATAATAAATATGAAACATTATAATAAATGTCATGAGCTTTGATGAAAACCCAATCATGCCCCGATCACCTTTTCCGCTGCGGGTCGGGGTGTGACAGTAACGCACCACCCACTCGTGAATAAGAGGTCATGTTAAATTATCGTTATTATGCGTAAGCAAGATGATTGACTAGAAATATTGCATGTCATGTATAATGCTCGTGTATAAACTTAGTTACCATGTGGATTCGTTTTAAACCTTATTCGTATACGTATGCTTATGCTTAAACTTGTGTACTCGCCTTTGCTTTTGCATTGAACTTTATTTAAACATGTTACAGGTTGAGAAGGATGATGCTGTGAAATCGAAGTAGAATTGAGGCTAGATACACACATAAACGTTTTAGGTTTATTAATGTTGTATCAAATTTTGTCATTGTTATTGTTGTTATTTGAAATTCCCATGTATTGTAATGACAATTCACTTATGAAATGAAATTCGGTTTAATTAATTATTGTCACCATTAGCGTTGTGAGCAATGAGCAATCTTTTTCGTCCCACCTCGATGTTTCCGCCATCGGTTGGGGTGTGACACACACACACACACACATATATATATATATATATATATATGTTTTAAAGATTTTGCGAACTTGAACGATTTTATTGGTGACCCCCGTTATCTGTTATCACATCCATTTGTTACAATATATCTATAATTTGCACCTTGTAATTACACAAACACTTCACATATAGCATATTAGCATGTCGTCAAACATCAAATTGCACGGACTTTGTTGACTTATATATTTCATCATTTTAAAAGCTTTTATACATGCAATAACTTAATGAGTTAACCTATGTATAATTTCAGGCTCGACAAATAAGTTACATTTTAACGCATCTTTTTAACAAAACCATCGTTCAATCACACTAGTACACATGCACAGTCTTATATCCTACTATCATGTTAGCACCTACCATTCCACATAAAACATACCAATATCCGTATAATACATCTCATCATGCAATATCACACTCAAACAATCTATTTCGCGTACATCAAAAAATGGGTATTTTCAACGTTTCATTAATGTTTTTAGGCGTAGAAAGTCACATATGACTAGCCAAACACCATGGACACGTCATATCTTTTTAACAAAACCATCGTTCAATCACACTAGTACACATGCACAGTCTTATATCCTACTATCATGTTAGCACCTACCATTCCACATAAAACATACCAATATCCATATAATACATCTCATCATGCAATATCACACTCAAACAATCTATTTCGCGTACATCAAAAAATGGGTATTTTCAACGTTTCATTAATGTTTTTAGGCGTAGAAAGTCACATATGACTAGCCAAACACCATGGACACGTCATATCTTTTTAACAAAACCATCGTTTAATCACACTAGTACACATGCACAGTCTTATATCCTACTATCATGTTAGCACCTACCATTCCACATAAAACATACCAATATCCATATAATACATCTCATCATGCAATATCACACTCAAACAATATATTTCGCGTACATCAAAATATGGGTATTTTCAACGTTTCATTAATGTTTTTAGGCGTAGAAAGTCACATATGACTAGCCAAACACCATGGACACTTCATATAAGTTTTAATACTCATATTTGTTATAAAATATCATTTTATAACGTGAACTAAATCAGTTTCACAAAATTACTTTAAAAGTTAATCTTTACCTTTTTTAACGCATAGTCTTGTATCGAACTTTACTATAATCGTCCCAAATCATCAAGACATCATATTAACACACAACACATATTATTTACTGTATAAAATGATGCTAATAACATATTAGTGCAGATTTCATGTAAGCCACATAAATCATGCATTTTTCATCCATTTTACTACCTCTTAAGTCTCATGTACAACATGCAAGACTATCAAACTTATGACACACTTTTGTATCATCAAAACAAACCATATTCCATCATATTATTTTGCATGCAACCTGTTTCAATTCATTTTTCATGCATCACATCATATCATTTAATCATCACTAACACTTATGTACAAGTATTCATTGCTGATCATCATTTCTTCATTATCTAGCAACTTTAATGCATTGCAACGTATATTTATTATCAATCCAAATAATCAAAGACATCAAACTTTACTAAACCCATTTAATCATTTACATAATTGCATGTCACATTCACATACTTTTATGGACTATTCAAAACATTCTACACATAATACATACATACATACATATCGACACTCCCAACACACATATACTTTTCACCTTTTCAACTTAAATCATCATTAGTTTTGCATAAATCAACTTTGATCATACATGCAACAACTTTTCAAGAATCATCACAATCAAAACTCAACTTTTAAACAGAACACAAACTCTAACCCACACAAATACACACTCACGGCCACACACATATATATGCACTTCCATTTTTATTTTTATTAAAACCATTTTATTGTTTAGTTTCCAATATTTGTGAACAATCCAAGTGTTTGAGAAACAATCCATTATCATCATTATCATCATCAAGTAACATGAACAAGAAGTTGAAAATTGGGTTTATACATTCCAAGAACAAAAGAGGGGTTTTGATGAGATTTTGATAAGAATGAGCTTGCACCTTCTTGTAAATCACCTTGGAAATCACCTTAAGATCTTCAAACCAACTTGGAACTTGCTTGGAATGATCTTGTTTCTTCAAGAAAAGCTCAAGAAAATAAAAATAGTGGAGTGGTAGTAGGTTACGTCCGTGAGAGGAGGGGGGGGGGGGGTGGAAAGAGATGAAAAGTTTTGTGGATCTTGGGTGGTGGATTGATTTTACAAAGATATGCAATCATTGTGATTCACCCTAATCCCAACACTTGTCCACATTATACCTTGGTGGGAAACCTCATGGGTCGCCACCTTTACATGCACACACATACATATTATATATTTATATATATATGTTAAATACTTGCATTTTGCGGGCGTTTAACTGATAACCGGGTATTTATCTCGTGTTTTTTCGCGTTTAAGGCGTTCAATATTATTTTTACTATTCTATAAATATAGCTCGCGTTGAACAATAATATATTTGCCTTGGCTAACAAGGTCGTTTTAATTTTCTAAGATGCGAGCAGTGTCGTGCGATTTGCGTTCAAAACCACATAATAGTGTTAGTAGGCGTTTTATTAAATTTTCCACCCGGATTTGATTAAAAATAACATTTTAATCGTAACTGGACATTTTTAGGATTTTAACATTAATCGGGTTGTTACCGACGTTCGTTTTGATTTTGTTCGTTAAGTGATAGGCTTTTATCTTGTTTTTGCCAACACAACTTATATTGAATTTATACTTGCTAGAACACCAAGCCAAATCAAATAATGCCTTTATTCATAGATAACACGTGCTGCACTAGTGTGGTATGGACTCTAAATAGTCGGGTGTCACATTCTCTTGTCAATGAATCATCCCCCGCTTCCTTTCTCTCGCTCCCCCTCTCTCACCACTGTCGGTGTCTACGACCAACACCACTTCTCTGACCTCCTTCTTTAGCAATCTCTCTCTTTCTTTCTCTCTTCCCCTCTCTCTAATACGACTGTTCAACCTAAATCTGGAAAAATCTTGAACCACACCACAACCTACTCAACTTGTGTGGGTTATAGATTTGGATAGAACCATCTACAACATCCTCAACTTATTTTTTCACTTGATTTTCATTTGTAATTTTAATAAGATTTGGGGTTTATAACATCAATGTGTTCTTTTGCTAAAATACAGCTTCTGGCATTGGTTTGTAAAGGTTATTGTTGGCTTTTGTTACTTTTCAATCCAATTTGATATTGATTCAATATACTTTGCATTGGTTTGTAAAGGTTATTGTCTGGCTTTTGTTACTTTTCATTCCCAATTTGATCTTGATTCAATCTACTTTGGGCTTGCTTTTGTAAAATCTCTGGATTTTGATCAAGATAATTAATATTTGGTGCTTATTAAGTTTTGGGGCTAGAAAAAATGTTATAACCCGCACAAATTTTGATCAAGATAATTCACTTTTTTGGGTTCACAGTCGTGCTCCGACGAATAGAGAAAGAGTAGAGGGACAGAGAAGGGTTGGGTTTTTATTTATATATTTTATTTATTTCTTTTTTAGATTCCACTATTTATTTTTATATGTTTATATAGTAAATAAAAAGAGGGATAAAATCTCTAGATTTTGCCCTTATGTGGGTGGTACATGACTGTATTTAACAAGAAAATTTAGTTGCGTTTGAAACAAAGGACCGTCTGTTATTATGTACGAATGTAAAGTACAGCTACTGTAATCTTTATAGTTAAAGGATACCGCCTGCAGATACTTTAAAACATAAAGAATGAAAAGTGCAATTTTCTCAATACATCTTGATAAAACAATTAAAAGAACTTTAACTATTAGATAACAGATGTTTTATATTTTTAAACCGTATTTAAAGTTGTATCATTTTATCAATAATTCACTTAGTGTGATGGAACCTGCAATGCCAAGGCTCAGGTGAGATTGAAATTTCATGCCAAGAGAAAGGGAAAAGGGAAAGAAAAAAACAATTAAAAACTCTTAGGAACTTATTGTATTACAAATATTGCATTTTATGATTTTGGCCTTCATATGACACGTGTCAATCAAGAGACGCCTAAGCATCTATTTTTCTATTTCTGATTAACTAAGTATTCACCCTCGCGTTGCGGTGGGTGTAAAACCGTGACAAATACTAACAATGCCACAACGTGTCACTACCACCAACACTGAAGTTGCAACATGTTAATGCGATAAATTAAACCGAAACATAAAACCTAGAAAAATAACTAAGTCGATCTAGGACCCGTGCGCCATGATGAACCTATCAACCGGGAAAAATAGACGACCATAAAAACATTAAACCACACACGCACGTTACGTAATGTTAACTCGTAAAATTTAGAACGAAACGTAAAACAAAACGTAAAAACGTTGAACCACACATGAACGTTGCGTTGTGTTAACTCGCAAAATTTAGAACAAAACGTAAAACATATTTTTTTGCAAAATATGAAGAGGATAATGTACCAAAGTTGAAAGTAAAAAAGTTATGAGGTTAAATTGAAAAAGATAGAAAGCATTAGGGTTAAAAGTAAAAAACCAAAATAATTATAGGTTAAAAGTGTAATTATATCAATTTTTTTTGAAAATCTTCCTAAGCATAGAGTACACCTACTACTCTATGCATCACAATCACACAAATCCACTAAATTTATAATGGATAAATGTGAGATTTGTTCAAGATCTTATAAAATATCTCTTTTTAGCACCATCATTCCGTGTTAAACTATTAGAGGAGGTTGTAGCTATTAAGAATTTTTTATGTTAGTGAGACATGTTATCTACATTCTTTGTATAAATACCGACAATTAGATAAATACATTACAATTCACTCTTACATTTTACTTCCTTTCTTTGTACATATACCTTAGGTTATGATTAGTATAGTTTCGTAATTTCTTCTAACAAAACCATTTTAACTTGTTAACTCAAATGAGTCTTGAGATGAGTAGCCAAACAATCATGATTCATATAGCCAACCATTTGGAATAAATCTAAAGGTATTAGAAATTCTCCAATAATTTACAAACAATACAAATTTAAATGATAAATAATTTCATTCTTTTTAGGCTTGTAACGTAACAGTTTGTGAATTGTATGGCATGGAGTTCATTTGTTTATAAACATACTTTTTATTCATTTAGTTAAACGAACGAACATATACACATGTTTTATAAGTTCATTCTTTAACCCAAGGTCGTAGCATCTCCCGTCTGATGCGGTTGAGAGAGGGTGTCACACAGAGGGGAGAAGCCATGAAAATGGGTACTACCCGTGAAGAATTGTGAAAGAGGGACAGAGGAGCCAGGCAAACCAATGTGAAAACAAATCACCCGTGACCCTTCGTGTTGGAGATGGTCTTATACTATACAATATGGGGTAGCGCTCTCAGCCACCTCAGCTGGGTGGCGCCCCCCAACACCGTCCGACTCTGGCATTAGGGGCGCTGTTCTTGGCCTCCGCTAAAGAAATAACGGGCATTATAAGGAAGAAAGAGATGGGGCCACCAATCAGATTTGAGTTTTTTTCTTTAATATAATTAAAAAAATGTTTTTAGGAGACGTTATTGCACACTGTGCAAGTTAACGATAAAACCTTTTTGCTTATGTGTTGCTTATATGATGTAAGGGGCTTTATCCCACAACCTTAGGTATGAAGAAAAAAACCCATAAAAGTTACAAATAATAAGGCTTAAACTTCCAAGCCGAGTGACCATTTGAGGTCAACTTCCATAAAACGAGTGGTTTTGGAGTCATGCATGCTCCTTTTTCTATTGAAATTTCTCAATAACTACCATGAACCCTCTACAAATTTACATATCCCATCTTCAATCTATGCATAATCCAACTATTTGCAATTATTAATTTCACAGCAACATCCACTGATCACCATTATAAATAATTCCCCACTCACAATTTATTTACAAACAAGCAAATCCTCATCAAATTTACATATTTCTCTTCCAAACAACTCCAATGTCAAGGTTGTTCCAAACAAATCCATCAACGATGAGAATGACGGTACTGTTCCGATGATGCTCAAGTTCAACATGCATTGCGACCGTTGCGCCCAAAAAGTCGTTAAATTCGTTCAATCTCTACACGGTAATCCATTTGTTAGTTGATAATTTCAGCAAAGTGTCTTTGGTCTAGCGGTATCCGGATGTGTAGTATAGTGCCCCTCCCCAAGAGATCGATCAAGCAGGGCCGGTCCAGAGTAAGTGCCGGGTGGGCGACCGCTCTAGGCCCAAATCGAAATAGAGGCCCAGAATTTTTTTTTTATTTTTTTATATATATTTTTAAAAAATCTATATGTTTAAAAAAAAATTAAAGAGCCTTGATTTATGAACCAAAAACGTTAAAGCCCAACTGTTTCAAAGCCCAACGTTTTTACCAATCAAATTCAGAAGCCCAACTGTTTTAGTACGAATAGGGCCCAAATCTTTTATCTCGCACATGGCCAATTTTTTTGTGATTTTCGGAGACGGCCTGTGTTCAAGTCCCATAGTAAACAGTGATATAGATTTTAGGAGTAGTATCAAATTGGCGTTCAAAATCAATGTTTTAAAATCCGGTTTTTTTATATCGTACCAGATTAGGCTCAGAAACGGTTTAACCAGGTGTATTGGGTGATTCAATTGGTGTACCGAATAGTTTAACTGGCCTACCGGACGTTTCAACCAGTACTACCGACCGGTTTGAACCGGTTTTTAAAACATAGTTCATAATAATAAAAAAAGTTGATAACTTCGCATGAGAATTTTGCTTTGTAACATTTTGCTAGCGATTTAAATATTCCAAATTTCATTTGTTCTGAATTATTATAATTATTATTTTTTTTAAGGTGTGGAATTGGTGAGTAGAAGGGAGAATGATCAGAAGAAGATCACGGTGGTTGGTAAAGTTGACCCGGTCAAACTCCGTGAGATCGTGGAGGTTAGATATAACAGGAATGTGGAATTGATATATCCAGCAACAAAGAAGCATTTGGACTTCGTTAAAGATGAAATTAATCACAAACAAGTTAGTTTCTGTAGTAAGTTAAGCCTTGCCGGTGACGGACTTTTATCTGATTATTATTGATAAATGTTGTGTGATTTTCCGGTGAATCAGTTTCCGGAGACGACGTGGTGTTAAAGGTATCATTGAACTGTGGGGGATGTAGGGGATGCATCAAGAAGATTCGAAAGCTCGTCGAGGAGACCAAAGGTAACTATGGATATCATCTTCAAGAGCACCTTCAACGCCTAGTTTGTGAGGCGTTAGGAGTCCACGGACATCACCGATGTAGTGGGCATTTGAATGTTGCCTTGGCGTTTGGTGTTCCAAACGCAACAAACAATCGAAATGAGGCTCCACCCTCACATCTCTCTCTCACACACATATATTTTAATATTTAAAATGATATTTGAAAAATGATGTGATGGATGTAATTAATAACGTGATAGCTAACATGACATGTTAGTAAGCGTATGAATGTTTAGCGTTGGAGATGTTCTAACTAGTGTGACAGAACGTCTTTTAATGATATTAACTAACGTCGTGAATGTTCATAGGGTTTGTGGAGATGTCAATTGATAAGAGCAACAGTTTGGTGACGGTGAAAGGAGCAATGGACATGAAGGTGTTGATTACGACACTTCAAAAGAAACTGAATAGACAGGTTGAGATTGTCGAGACAAAGGGGAACGATGGAAAGAAGGTGAAGGGCGACGACGCTAATGGGGAGGGGAAGGAAAGTGGTGGTCAAGGGGCAACAATTGTCCAGGGAAATGGTGGCGGCGGAAAGAAGGAGAATGGCGGTGACGGGGAGGGTACAAAAAGTGGTGGGCGGGGGGCGAGAGTTGTCCAGGGAAATGGTAGCAATGGTAAGAAGGCGAAGAGCGATGACCGTGTCCAGGAGAGGACAAAGAATGGTGGTCAGGGGGCGAGAGTTGTCCAGGGAAATGGCGGCGATGGCAACAAGGGGATGGGCGATGACCGTGGCGGGGAGGGGAAAGAAAGTGGTGGTCGAGGGCCGACAGTTGTTCAAGGGAAGGGCGACAGTGGAAAGAAGAGGAAGGGTGGTGGCGTCGGTGAGGGGCCTACTTTGGCGGGGTATAACTATAGGATGGAGAATTTCACTGGTCAAGGTCAATACACATATCCACAATACGTAAATCGTCCTGAGTATACGTTTAATTACATAAATATCACTCAGATGTTTAACGATGAAAATCCTAACGCATGTGTTGTCATGTAATGGATAATAAACGTGAGCGTTATAATTAGAAGCTAAACCATGTACATGAAATAGAAACCAGAAAAAAAAAAACAGTTAAGACTTTTTTTAGTTTTTATATAATAAATATAGTGTTTTTAGATGTATGGTTGCTTTTGATTCTTTTCATTCATCAACGTTAAAAGCTATGTCAAACAATTAATTCATATAGGGAATGATTTTCTTTGATATAATCTTTACAAGAAAAGGTGGTTCACTACTTCACTCTTTCACTTTTGGTCAAGGTGAATGACCCTTGACTTGAGGTCAACTCCCATAGAACTAGTGGTTTGGACTTTGAGTCATGCTCCACTTCCTTTATATTGAAGTTTCTTAGTAACTACCATGCACCCTCCTCAAAAGGTTATCTATTTTGTCCTCATATCATGTCTTCAATGTCCATTTAATCCAACCAATTGCCACAATTCATTCACAACAAGCAATTTACATCCATCAATGTCAAAGGTAGTTCTCTCTTTATTTATTATTATTTTTTTTTCAAAACAGTTTTAATTAACGTTACTTCACTCGAGTATTTACTAACTTTGTGGGTTTTGCAAACCAGAGTAACCACAATGCGAAGCAAATCAACAAAAGCGAAGAGAGTGACGGTACTGTAACGGTGGATCTCAAAATTGACATGAATTGCGAAAGTTGCGCTGGAAAAGTCGTTAAATACGTTCATTCTCTCGACGGTAATGTTATCTACTTGTTCATTAATAATCTAGCCCAAACAATTTGGTTTATGTCATATAGAAGAAATAGAGGTAAATAGAAAAATGCATTTACTAGCAAACCTTAGGACCACTACTAAGAAACTCTTAACAAATATTAATAAAGCTAAATAATAATAATAATTATGTAACATGTCACACTTTGTTAGTGATTATTTATGATTTTAATTTTTGGGTGTGTGTTATGTGTATATGTAGGTGTGGAATCAGTGGAGAGAGGGAATAATGATTGGATGAAAATCACTGTGGTTGGTAAAGTTGACCCGGTCAAACTTTGGGAAAATGTTAAGGGAAAAATTAAAAAAAATGTGGAATTGGTATCTTCATGTGTGCACTGGTTTGGGACCATACCTTTTCAATTATAGTTTTGGTTTTTTATTTAAATGTATTATAAATGCTTGTGTTTTCATGTAATGGATGATATAACTTAGAAGTTAACTTAGAAGTTAAATTGAAATGGAGTTAAAAAGTCTTGAAGCACTGGATAAATTGAATAGTAAAAATTAAAAAAAATACTCACTGCACAAATAAACTGAATAAAAAAGTATAAATTTATTTAACACAAGGCCGTGATGGTTGGGCCAAGTAGTTAACCTAAAGCCCAAAACGCATAATTTTGGTTTGTGAAGGTTGGACCAAGTAAACTACAATACTAGAATAAGCAACGATCTATAATCCTTGTAGTTGTTTATTTGATTACTCACCGAGTAAATATCAACCACAACAAACTGTGGCGACTTCTTAATTTTGGGTCATGCGGGATGCCGAAAATATATGTAAGTAGTCTTGTGTACCCCGCATTGCAAGACGGGGAGCGTAAACCATGCAACCAACGTTGCTAGGCTAGGGGTGTAAAATTATGCTAACTAGCAACCGGACAACGATCAAACTCAAGAGAAAACGTAAAACAAAAACATGAATTTATAACACCAAGTGTGACTCACGTGACATGATAAGTCGACCAGGTCGAATTTATATCAACACGTATTAGAAAGTCGAGAGGGTATAAAAATCCGAGGGAGCAAATGTGACCACCAAATATCATAGTAAGTAGCAACCGAACAACGGCCAAATCTAGAAAGAAGCGTAAAAACAAAACTTATAAAAAACTAAAATCGTTTTAACTTTTGTGGCAAAACTAAAAAAACCAAAATTTTACTACAAAATTAAGAAACCATAAAGTTACTATGAAAAAAAGGAAAAATCACAAAAGACAAGAAAAGGGATTACTAGTCATTAGCATATGTTAGAAAATAACGTGTATAAAGAATTTCAAGTGGTGAACCATTACATTTTTTTCATCGGGGTCGCTTTTTGTGGTGCTCTGATATCTCGACATTTAAATTTTAGGTTCGGTTCGGATCACTTTAAATAAATAACAATAATTTCTAGTTGTAATCGGTAAAACTAAAAGCTACAGTGAGATTTTTGAGGCAATTGTGACCAAGAAAAAATAAAACACAATTTAATAACTATATATAAAGTAAAACTCAAGTATTTGATCGAATTTCATACAATTTTTTTTTAAATGCAACAAGTATAAATTATTTTTTTAAGCAAGTTAAAAAAATTTTGATGATGGACATTCAAATATTTTAAGGGCTTGTTGAAAAGCTGTAATATACGTTAAATATAAAAATCTTAGAGGTCGGTTAGCCCCGCACCCTATATAGTAATTCTGTCCATGGTCATTTCATATGTTCCATATTACTTATTTTCATGTCATCTAGTGGCATATCATGTAACGCCAGGCATTTTGGACTTGTTGCACAACAAGAAAACAAGCAGAAAACATATTCGAATTTAATAGACACTATAACAGTCACTTGTTTAAAACTTTAACTATTAAATTCCTTTTAATGTGGTCCTTAAATTTCGATTCCTTTTGCTTTGGTTGTGTTCTTTCCTCCCAAATTTGGGATGTCACTTATTACTTGTTAGTGATGGAGTGTCATTCCTAAAAACCTAATTCGACATTTATAAACATATTCATGTGTAACCGTAAACGCAAACCCGAACACATTTAAATCAACAAAGAAAGACTAATTCATTAGTGTGTGGACTATGCCCATCGCACTTATCAGTGTATTTATGTTGTGACACTTTAGTCAAATCCCATATCATTCGGCCCACATGAGAGATTCCAGGACATAAGTAACATTTCGCCTCAAATACCATCAACACATCTTGCTCGCATTGGTTGTGGCTGATCGAACCTTCAAAGTTGAACATGTTGGGGGGGGGGGGGGTCGAGAATGGGTAACCTTTTGTGTAACATTTGTCGAAAAACGGGTTCTAAAACCCGCACCATTTTTTTATATATTATGGTCCCTTCGTTACAAATTTATGTTAATCATTTAAGAGACTCGTTATGTTAATAATATAAATAAAGATAATAATATTAATAATAAATAATATATATATATAAGAGTTATACAATAAAAAAAATATATATATAAATAAAAAGGGGTAGACCGCGGGAATCGAACCCGGGTCTCACCCCTAACCAAACACACTCTACACCACACACACAACTTAATTCAAATCTGAAACAATTAAATTTTATACACAAACGGACACCGAGTCGGAAATTCAAAACACAGAATACTGTAACCGCCCAAAATCTAAATAAGGATCTCAATTTAGGTTTTGAATTGAGGTTGATCGAAAGTAACTGATGTTGAATATGCGAATCATAACAGAAATCTGTTTCAATCATCAAGAAAAAGGACATAACTGATGGTAACCAAAAACTCAAGACAATTTCATTCATAACTGTGATTTCATAACCGAAACTTTAAATCACCTCTGCCTATAAATACTATCTTCCAATCATTCCAAATCGTTCACAAAATCACTCTGCTCAAACACTCTGTTCTTGACGGAAAAATTTTCTGTTCGCCGGAATCCTCAGTTACTCGTCGGAAAACCGAAGAAATCATTTCATTAGTGCCCTACTCTAAAATAAGACTTCTAGAGCTCAGACAGAAGTCACCCACACTCACCTCAAACTCCCTGTAGAGCCTCTGTCGCAAGTTATACTTCGCCGGAATTTTGTGTTGTCGCCGGAATTCCACCGGAGAAGTGAAGATCACGACTGTCTGGTATAACCCTGTTGAATCCTTTCTTAAATGTCTTGTAATCGTCCATTCATAATTGAAAACAAAGAGTTTTAAATCAAACAGTCGAGTTATGTTTCTTGGTTTTATTCATATGAAGAAGATGAAGTTTTATTATAGTATAAATGTAATTAAACTCGGGTTTCTAACCGGGTTAGACACACAGTCCAGTGGTGGACTGTGTGCAAACATAACGTACACGTCCCGGGTTCGAGTCTTGAACATGTCCGTTCTGCTGAAATAAAAACTAGTTTCTTTTTAAGCAATCATATGATCTCTAATAAGTTAATAAGTATAATAGAATTCCCATTATTAATGGGTTAGACACCCAGCCCAGTTGGTAGGGCTGGGTGCGTCGCAAGACCAAGTTCGCGGGTTCGAGGCAGTGCCTGGGCAGCGGCTCAATGGTTTTAAAACCTTTTTAAATAAATAAATTCAGAACTAACTTAACTAGTATATAAATATAATTAAATTAGAGATTATTTCGGGTTAGACACGTAGCTCAGTTGGTAGAGCTGCGTGCACGTATACGAGAGGTTCCGAGTTCGAACCTCACTCAGCGCATATATAAACACAGTCCAACCGGTCAACGGTCAACGGCCAAAAAGTCAACCTTTTTATTTTCTTTTTATTTATTTATTTAATTGGAAAATTAATTAAAAATACTTAAAAATAAGATTTTTAAAGTTAGAAAATTTCCTTAAACACACAAAATAAATCTAACAATCCCATTAAGAGCACCAATTAAAAATATTAATCTCAAATAAAGTTTATTTATTTACCGAATCATTTCGTTATTATTTAGGTTAGTTTTTCCCTCGTCGGTTGAATCATAATATTCGTGCGCATTCATCGTCATCAAGGAACGCACCCACTGTGAGTGAATCCTTACAAATTCCCCTTTTTATTCATGTTTTGGGGTGTATCATGTGTCGCTTTAATTATTTCGTTTATTCAAACTTGTGCTATTACCATTATATGACCTAAACTTATGATGTAAATATTGTTTGTTGTGATACGTGTTTACATTCTTGTCAAAGTTGTGTGCAAATCATGCATTAGGCCCATCAGTTCCTCGTGGGAGACGAGTTGAGCATCAGGTGTCTCATTTGATCGGCTCCGTTTGATTGAGCCTTGATCTCATTGTTCATCATTTGGTGTGTGTGCTTGTGCATTAATTGTTATTATGTGTTTTGTGATTAAATTTACATTTACGTTTATTCATATTTGGTTATGCACAATTTTATTCAAATAACCAACATAACTAATCCTTTCAAATGTTTAAATAAGATTCACTCGCCAACTTTTGTTGACCCAAAACCCTATTTTACACATGATACAGATGATCCGGTTGAGAAAAGAAACACATAGGATGGCCTAGAAGAATAAACAAGTTAATGCCTTGGAATGAACGTTTAGTTATGTTTTCCTTTGTAATTGTACTCTAGTTTGTAATTTGAATGAAAATGTATTTGAACATGATGTGTTTGTATGTTTATTGTAACTTCTTCTTTAAAGAGAAATAATAAATATGAAACTTTATAGTAAATTCATGAACTTTGATGAAAACCCAATCATGCCCCGACTACCATTTCCGCTGGGGATCAGGGTGTGACATTTTGAGAATCCTCCACTTGACAACCAAAAACAAAATTGTGATCTCTTTATATGCAAAACAAACGATATTGGTTGGTATTAGGGGCCAAGTGTTATGTATATTCGTTATTTTCAAATTGTTTACTTTCGTGTTAGGATGATCGCTTATCCATACATAATTATTGTTTGTGCAAGATTTACCCAGCACTTAGGTACAAATAAAGATGATTTCAAAGGCTACCATAATGGGAACTCCTGGGATTAGGTACGGTCGTATGGAACTACCTAATATGTACTTTACTATGCATTTTCCCTATTTGTTCTCATATTTAAAGTTAATAATAATAGTGAAAAAGAAAGCAAAACCAACTATTGTTTTTATTTAGTGTCCCCTACATAATAAAAAGAATGCAACTAGGATACTTTGCATGAGACCTACATTTATAACCTTTACTATATCATCATTTATGCTACATGTACTTGGATATATGCTAGCCCAAGATCACAGAGGATTCAAATTATCATATGATTAGGTAATCTAGAACTCAAAACTTTTATAAATCTCAAATTATCATTTATATATAGATGTCAGTTATTATTTTATAAGATTCGTCAAAACTCAAAACTTAAAATCCAGAAGTAAGTATATTAAGGGGATAATTGTTTCAGCTCTAAATGGGCTCATAATGGTTTAAACCTCTTACTGGTTCAACACTTAATGGTTCAGACTATTTGTTTCGCGAATAGATGTCTGAATGGTTCAATTATTTGCCTCTGAATGGTTAAGCATTATACTAAGTCTGAATGGTTAAGACCCCTTATCTGAATTGGTCAGACATTTGTCTCCGAATGGGGGCTGTTTGTTTACCTATTAATGAGGCTCTTAATGGTTCAGACTTCTTACTGGTTCAACACTTAATGGTTTAGACTGTTTGTTTTGCAAGCAAATGTCTGAATGGTTCAGACATTTACCTCTGAATGGTTAAGAATTATACTATTATACTAAGTCTGAATGGTTAAGACCTCTAATCTGAATTGGTCAGACATTTGCCTCTGAATGGTTAAGCATTATACTTGCTCTTAATAGTTCAGACCTCTTATTGGTTCAACACTTAGTGGTTCAGACATCTTACTGGTTCAGCACTTAATGAAGTTGCTAAACAACCCCTAAGCATTATATTTGTTCTTAATGGTTCAGACATCTACTAAATCAACATTTACCCATTTAGAGGTTGCCAAACAACCCCTAAGATAGACAATGAACTTTGATTCGTTTTGAAATTTAGTCAGTTTTCATGTGTCTGGAATCTATCATCATACTCAGTATATCCCACCAATAGCAAAGCTAAGTTCACCAGAAAGGCTGCTTCCAATGAGACTCCCGGTTTGAGTTCACCAATTCATATACGAGTTCACTAATCATGGTTATCAATGTGGTTACTCCATTTCACATTTACAAATTCAGGGGTCTGATGCCTATGATGTGATGTAAATGAAAGAGCTTTGTGATGTTAAGTTGATGATAAGTTATTATAATTGTGGTACAAATACAATAGTTGAAATAGACTCGAAAAGATCATGGTAAATATTATCCCCTCTGTCAATGAGCTAAATTTGATATGATGGTTTGACACAGAATCAAAATTCTATGCAGCACCCTTCTCATCTCTGCCAATTTCCAAAACTTTATTACAAAAAATAGTTAATTTAATACTAAAGGGTTATGATTCCAGATGTGAAAGTATTCATGAAATTTATGGGACTTGTTTGTCAGCTTGTCTTATTAATCATCACGGTCCATGCCCTTTCACCTTAAAACAAAGACTTCACTGGAAAACACCTACCCCTAGCATGTCATTGGTTATTATTATTTTTTAAATAATTGTTCAAATTTTCAGCTAAAAACCAAACACTTATTGTAGTTTCGGTGATTTGGACCATTTTGTCAGTTTAGTTCAAATGTTTCATTTTTCCCTTGTGGGTCCAAAAATGTTTCACTGTTGCCATTTTAGTCAACTGAGCTAACTTCATCAATTATTTCTGTTAACGAGAAGGGCATTTCGGTCATTTTATATGTAATTCTGTGAACTAGAAGGGCAATTCGGCCATATAAAATGACCGAGTTGCCCTTCTCGTTAACAAAAATAATGGATGAAGTTAGCCCAGTGGACTAAAATGGCAACGCTGAAACCTTTTTGAACCCACAAAGAAAAAACGAAACATTTGGACTAAACCGGCAAAATGACTCAAACCACAAGGACTAAAATGACATTTAACTCTAATTTTATTAAAGACCATCAAAATTGCTTTGTGATGTTGTGATATTTACTTGTTAAATCCTACTTCTATAAGGGTGCAAAAATCAATCTTTTATTTAATTTCAGTTTTTATCAATACACATGTATTTAAACCGAGCCGAGTCCAACTATAAAGAGTAAGGTTTTATATAGATATATACGTTGAATCCAGACTTGATCCGTGTTGGTTTGTTAGTGTCATTATTTTATTCTATTTTTTTTGTATCTTTGAATACACATATATATATATATATATTATATGTATATTATAATAGGATAAAATCCGTTAGAAACCACTCTTTACCTTTATTGCGAGAATCTCGAGAACCAGTGTGAACACAACAAAAAATACTTAAAAAAATAAAACACACAATTTTTTTTTAAGTTTCGGTGATGGTGGAGTAGATTTATTTTGTTATGTTTACATTGGTTCTTACAGTAAGAGTGGTTCTCAAATAAACCATACCCTATATATAATTTAACTGAATTAAATTTTTCAGAGTATAATTTTGATTTGTGATTTGGATAACCTATGATGGTACGAAATTAGGCTGGCATGGGAACAAGTAGGGGTAATATGATGTTAAAGAAGATCTTGTGAATTATCATGATATTTTGGACCGCATCAAGGTTGCTTCTCAGAGGGGATTGCCCAAAGGTATTAAGATTCACTTCACAAATCACAAGTACTTTGCATGCCTTTTTTATTTTCACAATATCTTATTCTATTTCTATAATATATATAACATAAATCTTAACAAAAATGTAACTTGCTACTTTTAACAAAACAAGTAACTATTATAAAAACCCTTTATATTTGACTCATTGACAAATCACAAGTACTTTGCATGTCTTTTTAATTCTCATAGATATTTTATTCCATTTCGATAATATAACACAAATCTTAACAAAACAAGTAACCAGTATAAAAACGCTTTATGTTACTCATTGACACTTTCTTTTTCACATTTTGAAATTTTATAAACAAGTAGAACTAAGCACCCCGCATTACGGCGAGGGCCTAAAACTATGCCAAATAACATCAATGCTACACCACTGGTAGCGACTATCAACACTGAAGTTACGGCGTGTTAATGCGAAGAAATAAGACTGAAACATATAGCATATAAAAAAAACTATGCCGATTTACGACCCACGTGTTGCGACGAACTTGTTAAATGAAAAAAATAGACGTAAAAAGGTTGAACCACATACGCACGTTGCGCCGTGTTAACTCGCAAAATCATGTAGAAAAGAATAACTAAGTCGATGTAGGATCCGCTCGTTGCGGCGAACTTGTCAAAGGGGGAAAATAGACACGTTGCGACATACCTGTCAAATGTGAAAAAATAGACAAAAAACGTTTAACCACACACGCACGTTGCAACGTATTAACTCGCAAAATTTAGAACGAAAAACGTAAAACGAAAAACTTGCGAAAGATAAAAAAGTATGGGGGACCAAAGTTGTAAATAAAAAAGTTTTGGGTTAAATTACAAAATATGAAAAGTTTTAGGTAAAAAGGAAACAAATTAAAAGTGTTAAAATACAAAAGATGAAAACTTTTAGGTTAAAAATGAAAATTCACATTTTTAAAAAAAACCCCTATGCTTGCTACAACAAAGTGCAACAATGTGTGTGGAAATTATAATTCTAATCATGATTATAAAATACACTATTGTCTATTAGTAAAAGAATAACTTAAGGGTTGTTTGTTTACGTCTTAATGAAGCTCTTAATGGTTCAGATCTCTTACTCGTTCAGACTGTTTGTTTCATGAGCAGATGTCTGAATGGTTAAGACATTTGCCTCTAAATGGTTAAGTATTACACAAAGTCTGAATGGTTAAGACCTCTAATCTGAATTGGTCAGACATTTGCCTCTGAACGGTTAAGCATTATACTGGCTCTTAATGGTTCAGGCGTCTTACCGGTTCAGCTCTTAATAGTTCAGACCTCTTATTAGTTCAACACTTAACCAGTCAGAAGTTGCCAAAAAAAACTTTTATTTATATGATTGTAAGTGTTTAGTTAAATACGTTTGAATGCAGCTATTGTTTGGACCACTAGACATTTTATATCTAACCAAGTTAAAAAAAAGTAAGTGTTTTAACAAATCTAACTTATAATAAAAGACTACAAAAAATACCACATGGCATTCTCTTATTCAACCTCATAAATTTTAGAGTTAATTACTGTTTTCGTCCCTGTGGTTTGTCAACAATCACTATTTCAGTCCATTAGTTTAAATTTTGCGATTTCAGTCCCTGTGGTTTCACTTTCGTAACCATTTCAGTCCACCTCACAACCATTTCAGTCCCTGTACTTACAGAATAAACGGATTGAAGTGGTTACGAAAGTGAAACTACAGGGACTGAAATGGTTACGAAAGTGAAACCACAGGGACTGAAATCCCAAATTTTAAATTAATGGACTGAAATAGTGATTTTTGACAAACCACAGGGACAAAAACAGTAATTAACTCTAAATTTTATTAATATTAATATTAATATTAATAACTAATATATATATCACTTATTTTTTGTCACACCCCGACCCGCAGCGGAAAAAGGTGATCGGGGCATAATTGGGTTATCATCAAAGCTCATGACATTTATTATGACGTTTCATATTCATTAATACAATTTAATGGGAAATATACAATCATAATTACATCATGTCCTAAACATCATTCTAGACTTCATTGTTTTCTTCTAAGGCATTTCCTATGTTTTCCTTGCTTCATCCTGTTCACCTGTATCATGTGTAAAAATGGTTTTTGGATCAACAAAAAGTTGGCGAGTGAATCCTATGAAAAACATTTGAACAAGTTTATTTAATTGATTATAAAATAAAGTGCACAACCACACATGAGTAAAAATAGATGTAAAATTATTCACCAATCATTTAATATTAAATAATGTACACATGAACAATAATGAATCGTTTTGAGGCACGCGTTGCTCAACTCGTCTCCCACGAGGAACTGATGGGCCTAATGAATGTTTTGCATATAATTGACAACATGAAATACATAACTACAAACAATATATACAATCTAAGTTTAGATCACAATATGGTATGGCACAAGTTTAAATAAACAAGTTAATTTTTAGTGACACATGACACACCCCAAAACGTGTAATTAAAAAAGGGAGTTGTAAGATTCACTCACAGTTGGTGCGTTCGGTTGATGATGTTGAATGCACGCGAAGTTGGTTTTAACCACGAGTGAAACTAACCTAGATAATAGCATAATGGTTCGGTAAGTAAGCGGATTTTATTAATCCATTTTAGTAGGATTGTTGGATGTATTTTTTGTGAGTTTAAGGCTATTTTCTAACCTTAAAAATGTTATTTTTAAGTATTTTTAATGTAAATAAATAAATAAAAGTAATAAAAAAATTGTTGGTTTTTGACTGTTGACCTGTTGACCATTGACCTGTTGACCGGTTTTATTGTGTATTTGTGTGCGCCGGGTGAGGCTCGAACCCGAGACCTCCCGTATGTGTGCACGCAGCTCTACCAACTGAGCTACATGTCTAACCTGAAATATTTCTGTTTTTAATTATATTTATATACTAATTGAATTAATCCGAAAATCATTTATTTTAAAAACGATTTTAAATGTCTCGCTCGGTGCTCTCCACAGGTCTCGAACCCGGGACCTGTGGTTTGGGTTAACACACAGTCCACCGCTGGACTGTGTGTCTAACTTGTTAAATAATCTGATTTTTATTATACTTATATACAAACTAAATAATTTCATTTCTGTCTTATATAAAAAGTTTGATAATTATCAGGAACGGTGCGGTAGTCCGGACTCGAACTCGTGACGTGTGATATAAACGTTCACACAGTCCACCACTGGACTGTGTGTTTATCTTGGTTATTATTCCGGTTTTTATTAAACTTAACATCTATTGCAGTGAATCCGGTTCAGTTAAAAAAAAGAACATTTTTATTAAGGCGAGTGTGCGTGGGACAAGAATCGAACTCGGAACGTAAGCGTGTTTTATTTGCACACAATCCACCGCTGGACTGTGTGTCTAACCCGAGATATATCTTGATTTTAATTAAACATATATACAACTGATACTTCGTCTTCTTCAGAATCGGATTCCGGCTGGTTCGACGATTTAATCAAATTTCTTGAGGGTGTTGTGATTAATTACATATAAGATTAATAAAAAGAATGAGAGATTAAGTGTAAGGTATACCGAACAGTGGCTCCTCTGTTTTACCGGCGAAACTCCGATGACAGCAGATGATTCCGGCGACGTGTGTCTTGCGGCAGAGGGTCTTCAACGAGCTTGAGATGAATGTGGGTGGCTTCGGTATGAGCTCTGGGGGTTCAGTAAGGCACAGAGGTGAAAGGCTCGGTTTTCCGGCGAGTTGCAGAAGTTCTCCGGCGAGTGAAATTATGTCGGAAAAGAGTGTGATTGTGAGCGAAAAAGCTAACAGAGGTTAGAGGGGGTATTTATAGGGCAGGACATCGACGAATTTGGCCCGTTTTCCGTCTTGATTCGTCGGTTAAAGATTTTCCGGCGGTTATAACTTGTGTCGCGGACTGGACATCGGTTATAACCGACGTTGAGGTTAATGTTTACGTTAAGTCATTGATAACCGACGCCGTTTGACGAAATCGTCGGATTTTCCGGCGTCAACGGATTTGGGCGGTCAGTTTGACTGGGTTTGATTTCTGTTTCGATATTTGAATTAATTGTCTGGATATATTACCAAAGAATACAAGTGGCGGAGTGGTTTGATGGATAAGTGTTAAGGCTTTGCTGAATTCGCTGGCTGACCCGGGTTCGAAACCCGGCAGCAGCCTTTTATTTTTATTTCCTTATTTTAAATACTTTTTCAAATATAAATTATATATTCCAATATACTTGTTAATTATGTATCGTTTAAAATTAATTTGGGCATTAAATACGCAACGAAATTTTAACTGATTGTTCGGTTAATAAACGGAGCGGGTTTGGTAAATCCGGTTTTTTTTTTCGGATGTTACATTTTTATCCTTATCTTTATCTAAAATTAATAAATAACTTCAATTTTGCAATTTGGACCCTTTGTTTTTTTAGTTTTAACCCGAAATTTTTCATTTTTTGTAATTTAATCCGAACTCTTTTTTATTTTCAGTTTTGGTCCATTATGCTTTTCATCTTTCCAAAGTTTTTCGTTTTGTTCTAAATTTTGTGAATTAACGCACCGCAACGTGCGTGTGGGTTTAACATATTTCCGTATATTTTTTTCCGACTGACCCGTCGCAACACATTTATTTTTCTTCATTTGAAAAGTTCGTCCAACACGCGGGTCCTAGATTGACTTAGTTATTTTTCTATGTTTTACATTTCGGTTTAATTTCTTTGCAACGAGCGTTCGTGATTCAAAGATTTTACGTCTGCTTTTCGCTCGGCGTTATTTTTGTCGTTTATTTATTTATTTTGTTTTTACGAGCTTTCTCGGTGTTGGTGGTTGCTGACAGTGGTATAGCATTGATACTACTTGACACAATTTTACGACAACCGCTGCAACGCAGGGGCTTAATACTAGTCAGAGATAAACATATAACTAAAACCGACATTGTCTCTTGATACATGTTTTAAACGTAATTGATATCTCTTAACTACGAAACTAAAACATAGTCAATATAATCAACTAACTACTAAAGTGAAGAACAATTAATATGTTTTAAACTGTTAAACATTATACTTAGGATATTGGATTTAAACAACCCTAACTTTCACCAATTGGCCGATAACACTCCCAACTTTCGATTTGTACATAAGCACTCCCAACTTTCGATTTGTACATAAGCACTCCCAACTTTCAACTTATTGGCCGATAACACTCCATAACTAACTGAACTCTAACTCAGTTAGTATTTGCTGATGTGACATCCGATCTTAACATTTTTGCTGATGTGACATACGACATGGCAGTTGATGTGCCATTTTTTATGACGTGGCAGCCTACATGGCATTTTTTGATGACGTAGCAGCTGATGTGGCATGTGACATGGCATTTTGATGATGTGGCAGCTGATATCAGCTAACTGTTTTAAGGTGAAGTTAGTTAGGGAGTGTTATCGGCCAATAAGTTGAAAGTTGAGTGATGGTGTACAAATCAAAACTTGATACTGTTGTCGACCAATTGATAAAAATTGAGATTATTTAAATCCAATATCATTATATTTCATCATGTGTTTAAAGGCGACAAATTACATTTGCATATTTGCCTATTATCAAGTCATACAAGATTGGCAATCCAATTATTCAGTCGACTAACAATATTAAAACTCTATATGTAACCTCACATCATCAAAAGTATAATGTAGTATAGGTACATGAAAATAACCATTTTAATACACATTAGCATCATATATATACACCTAACTTATAGCAATTTAACATGATTGGATAAATGAATTTGACATCATTAATGTTTGTATATATCTTACAACCGATTACAGAGCAAATCACAAACTTAAAATGAGCAACAAATAAGATGTTTAGGAGATTTTGAAAACATTTGTTATGAGAGAATATTAAAAAGGGTACGATTTAGATTTAAAATTGTGCTGTCATATAATCTTTTATCTTCTAAATAATATAAAATTGAATACATGTCACCATCATAATTCACTTTATTAATTTTTTCCCGCTCAATGACCTAAATAAATTAATATTTTATAAAATAAGAAAAAAGCTTTTTAATCCTATTTTAATACTATTATTATTTATTTACCTAATTGTGACCTAATAAATTAACCATTAATTATAAAAATATTTTACTCGACATATATAAACCGTTAACTTAGATTACAATTTCATAATAAGAAACTATGAGTTAAATCTGCATAGCAATTATTAATAAGAATAGCAAATCCATATGACACACTAATAAAAATGATATTATTTATATTATGTATTGTAATACGTAATTTCAATCACATGAAATATATATATATATATATATATATATTAATGTATTACTTATTTTTCAGTATTCAACTCGTGTAATACACGTGCTATTATGATATTCCAGTGTTACTAATTAACATAGGCCGGTTTTTGTGATAAATTCAAGTTAGTTGTGTGAATTGTCAGAGTAATGAAAATAAGTCAGTTACAAGAAGTTTTTTTTATATACATACAATTATATTGTTTCTATTGTACAACCTCATGTAATAAACATGTATACAACCTAGTATAATTAGGTAGGACGGAGTCGAGCCCGGGGAGGTCATGGGGGAATTCGACCCCGATCGGGAACACCATTCCCCCGGAAACAGGAATTCCCCCCCCCCCCAACCGGGGACCTCTCACCGGTTTGTGTGGCTTGTTGGTATAACGATCATATGACCGTTGTATTTAAAAAATAATAAGTATTTAAACTCTTTAAATACAAACTAATTTTTAACATTTTTCACAAACAATCCTACAATTCTCTCTACATCAAAAATTATTCCAATTCACACACAAAAAATGGAAAGACAAGGTGCTTTCATCAAAAAAATACCAAACCCAAATTCCACAAGTCTCGTCAAAATCCGATTCGTCATCACAACAAGCAAATACAAGAGAAAGTGGTGAGGGCAAGGAACAAGTACTTCAGAAGACCATGAATGACTACAAGAGGCAAGTGAAGAAAAATGGCTGCGTGGACAGTTGTTCGTTATAACCCGTATCGGGCCATTATTCCTTTTGTGGCTAACCGTTTTAGGTTATGTATTTTCTTTTTTATTTTTCATCTTGCATTGTATTTTTTTTGTTTAGTTTAATGTAATTTTTTTTAATTAATTTTAGTTTAAGGCAATTTTTATTTATTTATTTTTTATTAACTTAATTTATGAAACTTTATATTAAACTAAAATAGTTTAGTTTGAAGGAAATATGGGGAAATCCGAGACAACACGAGAAGGAATACTGCAAGTTGATATATTGAATTTGATGAAGGAATACTGCAAGTTGATATATTGAATTTGATATATTACAAGTTGGGGATTCACCTATGAGAACTCAAATGGTTAATACCATCCGACTCGATCACCTCGCGTCGGATAAATCATCATTAATACGACATATTAAGAAGAATATGTTATATTGTCATGCAAATAGAAGATTCGCAATATCTCCTAGAAAATGGGGATTATCATGCAATCAACTTCCCGAATTTGAGGGAAACCCTAATCTACCAAAAAATATAAATAAATGATACATCTTGAGGTAAGATCATCACAACTCTCTCTCTCTCTCAAATACTTTCACTCCCACAAAACAAATTCTTATTCTCACGCCAGAGGGTGGTTACATGAATAACCCATTCCTGTAACGAGTCCTAACGGTGTTCTATTTTGTAAATCGGAGTTCAAGCCACTTCTAGCCGGATTACCAAACCAAGGGACGTATCTCAGGTGACGTTTCTACAATACCAATAACATCAGAATTACTGAATAAATTCTTCAATACCAATAACATCAGAATTACTGAATAAATAAAAAACTGACTAAACTGAATTTTGATTGAGTTAAACATGCTTTAATTGGTGAATAAAGTCTTATACCATATGTCACACTCTTTTGTGTGGCTCATGATTAATTAATAAGAAGTGTAATGAAAAAGATTTAAAACTAACCACAAAGTGTGGCTCATGATTAATTAATAAGAAGTGTAATGAAAAAGATTTAAAACTAACCACAAACTATGTTACTAACATCCTTGATTAGAGCATAAAACTTAAACCGGTTTTGGGTTTGTGGTTCTTTTGGTAGATAATAAGAGCTAGTGGATGAAGATGGAGATTGCGATTTTGAGTGATGAAAAGTTTGATTTTAATAGCTATAACGAGTTTCATTTTTTTTATGAACTCTATATCTTTGTTTTATTTTTGAATTTATCAAAAGATAACATTTATAAAGAAATCGAGAGGTTAACGAAGATGAAGACATTTTATTCATTTTTATTTGAATGAAGGAATTTATTCATACTTTATGAAACAAAGACCCACTTTGTAATGCTAAAATGCTATGATAATTACTTAATTTCATAATTAATGATATTTAGTATGTACTATTAGAAACGTAAACTTTGGTCAACATAAACCTATATACTCCAATTTTATTTCTATCAAATACTTTCAAGAGCTTTTTTTTCCTAAACTTGTGTTGATGGAGAAAATATTTACCATTTAATAAATGTTATTTACCAAAATAATGTTTTTCATTTATTTTATATTTACATTACATTTTAAAACCCACGTTCAAATCTACCCTGTATATACACACCGAAAGTCTTCAACCTTTGTTATAAAAGCTACGTACATATTTTATCGTCTCTCATATAAAAAGACTCATTGAGTAACGTACTAGTTAACTTAAAAGTAACGCATGTTTTTGCATTTATTAGAATGTCAATATTTTATTAATAGGTTTAGGCTTTACGGAGGCGCCATTGGGGCCACCTCATCCCCTATAACATCACCCGGCGCCATCGTCCCACACTCACAAATTTAACTAGGGGCGCTATAGGGTCCTCGTCACCATGTTAACGGTATCAAATTGAGAGGATCGAGGTGGGTGGTCAAAGATATCCGTTGCCAACGTTCGATTTAAAAAAATTATTCAAATATAAATACAAACCTATCCCAAACTAAATAACACACCAATCACAACTCAAACACACACCAAGCACAACTAAAAAATGTCATCTGATTCTTTGAGCTCTTCATCCGACGGTGTTCTTGACGATATGGTTATCGCAATTACGCAAGAGGCGATTAATTATTGACGAGAAAAAGCCAAATCCGCTACATCGCGTACCAGGCAACCGACTCTTAAATATGATCGGTTAGGTGCTCATGAACGTCTAGTGCAAGGTTATTTTTGTGTTGTACGATGATGGTCAGTTTAAGCATAGGTTTCGACCGTTTCGTATGAGTCGTCATCTTTTCTTTAAAATTTCTAATGATCTTGCGGGCGAATTCCCTTTTTTCACGCAAAGAGAAAGTGCTTGTCACAAAGTTGATTCCTGGAATACAAAAGTGTACAACAGCAATTAGGCAACTAGCGTACGACACAGCGAGTGATGTGTGGGATGAATATTTAAGGATGTCGTCAAGAATGTGTCGTGATTCTCTTGAAAATTTATGTGAAGGTAATTTTTATTCTTTATTCTTATTGTTATTATTTTTATTTACATTGTCATTATTTTTTTATTAACACTATTTTATTAGGTGTTATCTCTCTGTACGGGAGACGATACTTGAGGATGCCAACCGCCGCCGACGTTCACTTCTATACGAGGCTCATCTGCGCATACACGGGTTTCCTGGGATGTTGGGTAGTCTTGATTGCGCGCATTGGATTGGACGGCATGTCCAACCGCTTGGAAAGGGCAACACTATCGTGGTGACCACGATGGTCTTACCCTAATATTACAAGCAGTTGCTTCTCAAGATTTATGGATTTGGCATGCGTACTTTGGCATGACCGGTGCGAACAACGATATCGCAGTTTTAATGTCCTCGAATCTTTTCGACGATGTCATAGACGGAGTTGAACCAGATACTTCGTTCTATGCAAACGACGTGGAGTATAAGTATGGGTACTATCTCACAGATGGTATTTATCACGAGTGGGCGATGTTGGTAAAAACTCTTTCGTGTCCAGTGACGAAAAATGATTGTATTTCAAGAAAAAACAAGAGTCAGCAAGAAAAGATATCGAGCGGGCTTTCAGTGTGTTAAAAAAGAGATGGTCTATCATCGCCCAGCCGTTGAGGATACATGAAAAAAGAAAAATGAGAAACATCATGTATACGTGTATCATTTTGCATAACATGATATTGGAGGACTCGGGTAGAGCGCTTTGTGGAGAAAGTTATGATGAAAGTAACCAACCGACGAACCCAATACTAACATACGCTGAAAAAGAAGCTATCCGATCGAAGGTACGAGCCAGGAACACACACCATAACCTTTGAGTTGATCTGACCGAGCACCTATGGTTTTATCATGAACAAGGAGGAGACGACGAAGACGCGAGTGGCTTTTTATTTTCTTTATTTTAATTATGACATTGTATGGTTTTTATTTAAATTATGGCATTTTATCAATTATGACATTTTATTTTTATTATTTAAATTATGAGTTATAAATTAATATATCAAAATTAAATAATTTTTAAATTTAAAAAAAATATAATTAGGTAATGATGACAGAGGCTTCATCTCACACCCTGCAAGTTAAGAGAGCGTGATAAAACCCCCTCGCTGAATCCTAATTGACGCTGAGATGTCTTGATAAAGCCTCTAGGGACTCTATCCACACCCTTCCGCTAAGATTAACTTCCCAGCCTGCAATAATGTTAAGACATTGTTTAATCCAACTGTAGTCATGCTGAACACTGAACAATGGTCAACTCTCCTGTCTCAAATATATATGGTCCCTACCAACTTGCTTTAATATAACATACTTAACAATTCACATAGAACTAAGGGGTTATATTTATAGCTGGCCCCTTTTTTATATTTCTATCCCCTTTTCTATATAGTTTGCCACTAATTTAAAAAAAAAAAACAATGTATGTAGGGAGATATTAAAGAATATTTGTAGGATAACACAGATTTTAAAAAATCAACAAATTTTTACATTGTAGGGAGATATTAAGGAATATTTGTAGGATAACACAGATTTTAATAAATCAACAAATTTTTACATCTATCATATATATATATATGGCTAAAACTATTGGCACGCCCAAAGTGCTTATCTGCACACTTTAGGGTTTATATATGCTGGGTACAGGTTTATACGTAACGTATAGGGTTGCATAAAAATCAGTGTCTGACTGGTGTCAGTTCTGGTCTGTCTGCTCCTATACGCCACATATAGGCCTATATGGGGCGTATATAAAATGGTCAGTTTTTTTACAAACATTTTTATACAATATTAATCGCTTTAGCAAAGTCTTATAAAAAATAAGCTTTATATTTTAGATAAATAAAAAATAAGTATTTCTTAAAAACGCTTTTATACAACATTAAGAATTTATATACGTTTATTACAAATATCGTATCGTATAGGTGTAGTTTAGATCCCGTATTAACCTTGTATAAGCCTATAAGTGTGATATCGTATTGTATAATGTAGTATAGGTTCCATATAGACCTCATATAGGCATATAGGTGTAATATCGTATAGTATATGTACCATATAGGCCTCATATAGAAGTATAGATGTAGTGTGGTATCGTATAGCATAGTACAACTTAAGTCTCGTATACGTGTAGTATACTATGTAGGAATATACAAGACCTATAATGGACCTATACGAGACTTATACTATACGATACGATATGATACGATATTATAGGATACGATACATAACCAGTATAAATATAATATAGGTCCTGTATAGGACTATAAGTGGGGTTTAGGTCCCGTATAGGCCTATACAAGACCTATAGGGACCTATACGAGACTTATACTATACGATACGATGCAATACACTATGATACTATAGGATACGATACAATACCGTATAGGCCTATAATTAAGTATATGTTTCATATAGAACTACACGTGTGGTTTAGGTCGCATATAGATCCATACAAGACCTGTTAGGGGACATATACGAGACTTATACTATACTATGATATACGATATGATAGGCTATAAGTGTGATATCGTATCGTATGTGTAGTATAGGTCCCATATAGGCCTCATATAGGCATAAAGGTGCAGTATCGTATAGTATAGGTACCGTATATGTCTCGTATAGAAGTATAGATGTAGTATGGTATAGTATAGCATCGTATAACTCAAGTCTCATATATGTGTAGCATAATATAGTATAGTATAATAGGAATATACAAGAAATATAAGGGACCTATATGAGACTTATACTACACTATACGATACGATACAAAACCGGTATAGGTATATTATACGATACTAAATCCATAGGCCTATACGAGACCTATAAGCCTATATGGAACCTATAAAAGACTTATACTACACCATATGATACATGACTTATACTACATTATACGATACGATACCATAGGATATGATATTATGCTACACGTATAGGCCTATACGAGACTTATACTACACTATATGATACGATAGTACATCAATAGGCCTTACGAAACCTATATTATACTATACGATAAAATACTTAACAATGTTTTTTATTTGTATTTTTTTAACTTACTTATTATAATAGTTTGCTAAAACCATAAATATTGTATAAAATGTTTGTAAAAAAAACCTTATACGAGACTTATACTATATGATACGATACTTGACAATGTTTTTTATTATATTGTTTTTAAAGTATCTATTATTGAACTTTGCTAAAACAATGGATAATGTATAAAAAGTAGTCTTTGCCCCACCGCGTTGCGGGGCACTAAACCGAATATTTTTCTCTCATAACATGTACGTCTTTGTTTTGATTACTTGTACATACTACTAATAACACGATCTTAAAAAAATTACATTGAGTAAACCAATTAAAACAAAACACTACATGTCACACCCAACCGATGGGGAAACATCGGAGCGAGACTGAAATAGATTGCTCATCACACATAACACTAATTGTGACAATATTTAAATCAAAACCGTTTTCATCGCATAACTCAAAATGTCAATCACATTACATGAAATTCAAATTACAACAAACAAAGGACAATACGGCGAGTTCAACATAACATAATAAACGAAATCTAGAAATTTCTTGAGCGTGTTTCTAGTCAACAACCTGTAACATATTTAAAATAAAATCAATGCAAAAGCAAAGGCGAGTACACAAGTTTTGTGTAAGTATAGCATAAGTATAGAAGCATTTTCCTCGAATCCACATGGCAATTTGTAAACAAGGTAACTAGCATGCATAACAATATATCAAACCCAAGTGTCCACTAGTATTTAGCATACCTCGCCACAAAAGTAACGAGACCGTTTTAGAATAAAGACTTAACAAGACCCCGACAGGTGGTGTGCTACTCCTATAGCGCTATAAATGTTAAGGTGATGGCTTAGCAAAGTTAATGACATAAAGCATGTAAATCTAGCATGAACCATAGTAAACAAGTAGCATGTATATAGGATTGAGAGTATCAAGCATGTTTAAGTGAGTGATAGTCAAGTTTATATAGTAACATGTTACAACCAAAGTGTTTTAAAAGTAAAACGGGTCGAGTGTACTCACGGTTTTGCAAGCCTTCCACTTGGTGAGTCCGCGAGAGTTGTTGGTTGGTTAGGATGGAGCACCTTGTCCTTCTACACGAGGAGACATAGGTGTGAGTATTGGATGATAACGGAAGATTAGGAATTTGGGACGAAAAGTACAAGAAAATAGCATATGAAAGTAATCATCTAATACACATAATACTTGTTCTTGACACTATGAAACTCAAAAGAGTTTGAATGTTTTCATGGGTCACAATGCCCATTAGAATCTTAACAAGTGTCATGGTCATAGACGATGCAACTTAACACTCCACAAATAACCACTAAGCTATCATCAAGGTCTAGTCACTTAGATATTATATAGGTTATATAATGTAGGTACTAATCATATAAGTCAAGCATGAGGTAGGAGGATAAACCATCCATTTAAGACCTCTTTTGGATTCACATAAGTCAAGCATGAGATAGGAGGATTAACCATCCATTTAAGACCTCTTTTGAATTCACCACTACACATGTTATAGACAACAAGGAGGGTCATGAACATACAATAAGGAATGAAGTAAATACAACTAATCTAGGAAAACCTCAAGTGATGTGTGGATTTTCAAGTAGGATAGCCCAAGCTAAATCTATAATCACACAACTTCAAGTTCAAGACTTGTTCATCATTTGTGAGTTACAACTCTACCAAAACAGAAATTTATGAGGATTAAACCTCTAGATTTATATTTCACAACCTTGTTTTTAAGCCCAACTAACCATAGAATTGATTATGAGCATAAGCTTGGTTTCAAAAAGCGCGCTGAGGCGCGCGTAGGCCCAGGTCATGGGGCTTTACCGCTCAGCGCCTTGTGTTTTTACAGGAAGCGACCAAAAAGCGCAAAAGCGATGGCATTTTTTGGCCTGAGGTGCACGCGTCATTGACCTGAGGCGTTTTACAACATAAAAAAATGTTTGTACCTTGGGTTTTTTGAGCAAAAATAAGTCTTTTTTAAAACAACAGCGTGGTCGTGTTGTCGGAGCTGCATTCGTGTCCGCAAGGACGTGCGGGCAAGCACGAGTGCAACCAAATTCCAGCTCCGAAACTCAATTTTTTGCACCCCCCTGCGCGCACAGGTAGGACTTTTGGTAAAACATGTCATAAAGTTACAATTGTTTGATAAATGTTTTACCTTATAAACAACCATTTCCTTTGTTCCCACACCTATGTGGGACAAGGTATAAAACCTTATTTATAGCTATATTTTGGTTAAAGGAAGCTAAAAACCTATGGGATATGTATGGGATATATAAAAAAATCATATAAACACCTTGCGCCTCGGGTACGAAAAGCCCACCACTTTTGCGCTTTGCGCTTCGCGCCTCAATTTTCGACCTCGTCGCTTTTGTGCGCCTCTCGCTTTTTTAAACCAAGAGCATAAGGACATGGGAATGTGTATGAGAAACCTCAAGTTTAAATCGTTTAACAAAGTTTACATCAAAACAGAAAGTTTACATCACTTTGGAGCCTGTTTTGCTGATGTTCCAAGTCTTGGTTTTCCATGAAAAACCTATGGAAACATACCTAAGGTTGTTCCAAGTGTTTAGGAAGAAGAATGAATGGAAAAGATGAAGTATAAGTGAAGTTATGCTCACTTTTGTGACTTGGAGTGGATCTGACTTTGCTACTGATTTCAGCTGATTAGAGAGTTTTTTGAGAGAGTTTAAGTGAGTTGCAAAGTGAAAAATGTGTGGAGGGGGCTTGGGTGTCACACCCTGACCCGCAGCGGAAATGGTAGTCGGGGCATGATTGGGTTTTCATCAAAGCTCATGACATTTACTATAAAGTTTCATATTTATTATTTCTCTTTAAAGAAGAAGTTACAATAAACATACAAGCACAACATGTTCAAATACATTTCCATTCAAATTACAAATTAAAGTATTCTTTAAACAAAAACCATACAATTGCAAAGGAAAACAAAACTAAACGTCAATTCCAAAGCATTAACTTGTTTATTCTTCTAGGCCATCCTACGTGTTTCTTTTTTCAACTGGATCACCTGTATCATGTGTAAAAATAAGGTTTTTGGGTCAACAAAAGTTGGCGAGTGTTTATTATGAAAACATTTGAACGCAATTATTATATTGGTTATAAAAAGGTGCATAACCACATATGAGTAAACGTAAATGTAAATTTAATCACAAAACACATAATATCAAATAATGCACACGCACACACCAAATGATGAACAATGAGATCAAGGCTCAATCAAACGGAGCCGATCTAATGAGGCACCTGATGCTCAACTCGTCTCCCACGAGGAACTGATGGGCCTAATGAATGATTTGCACGCAACTTGACAAGAATGTAAACATGCATCACAACAAACAATATTTACATCACAAGTTTAGGTCATATAATGGTAATAGCACAAGTTTGAATAAACGAAATAATTAAAGTGACACATGATACACCCCAAAACATGAATAAAAAGGGGAATATGTAAGGATTCACTCACAGTGGGTGCGTTCCTTGATAATGATGAATGCGCACGAAATTATGATTCGACCGACGAGGAAAAACTAACCTAAATAATAACGAAATAATTCGATAAATAAATAAAGTTCATTTGAAATTAATATTTTTAATTAGTGCTCTTAATGAGATTGTTAGATTTATTTTTGTGAGTTTACGGAAATTTTCTAACTTTAAAAATCCTATTTTTAAGTATTTTTAATTGATTTTTCAACTTAAAAAGAAAAAAAAAGTTGACTTTTTGACCATTGACCGGGTCTGACCGGTCAGACTGTGTTTCTATGCGCTGAGTGAGGTTCGAACTTGTGACCTCTCGTATACGTGCACGCAGCTCTACCAACTGAGCTACGTGTCTAACCCGAAATATTTCTGATTTTAATTATATTTATATACTTGTTAGATTAAACCGAATTAATTTAATTTTAAAAAGAATTTTAAACTCATCGTACCGGCGAAGGGGCTGGCCTCGAACCCGCGGCCTAAATGTTGCGTTGCACCCAGCCCAACCAACTGGGCTGGGTGTCTAACCCGTTATATATTTTAATTTTATTATACTTAACATCTTACAGGGAGTTAATATGGTTTCGGTTTTAAAAAGAACATTTTATTACAGTGGATAGGGGTTGTGTCAAGGATCGAACTCGGTATCGTTAGTATGAAATGCACACAATCCATCACTGGACTGTGTGTCTAACCCGTTTAAAATACTGATTTTAATTATATTCATAAACGACTCGATGTTCATCTTTTCATTAACTCAGAACTGAAAACAGATTTGTTAAACATTTTGATTTTACTGATCTACTGTTTTAGATTAAACAAATGAATCGAATAGAACTGACAGAAAAGATTAAGAATTCATACCGATCGGAGAATGTTTGGAAGTTCCGGTTGGATTCCGGTAATGTGCAGAAACTCCGCGTTGTTTATTCAGAACATTAGGTTCTATCAGAGAGTTCTAAGTGTTGATGTAGAGAGAGTTTTGAGGGAATGAGCGAATTCGTTTGTGGTGAAGCGATTGGTATTTATAGAGTAACCAGTAAATCACCGATTTCTGTTCCACATTTCGGCGACAATTTCCGGCGAATGCAGGTGTTTCCGACGACAAGATCTTGATCAGAGAATTTAGAGTGGAACTTCGAAAGAAATGAGCGAGGTAATTGAGATGAGATGCATCGATATTTATAGTGCGAATGATCAACACATGATTTCGGTTTCAATTTCAATTAAACGTATGTTTTGGGTCAGTTTTGTTTGAATTGAACATGGTGCCGGTTATAACTGACATTGTATCATCAATTATTCACAGAATTCTCGCGATCAAACCATAATCCGAGATTTTTGCAGCTGTTTTGGGCGGGTTCAGTATTTTGATTTGCAGGTCTTAGGTTTGTTTGAGTATAAGGTTTATTTATTTTGGGTTTTAAAACATATGGTGTGTGTATCTCGGTGGTGTTGTGGTGTGTGTAGGTTTGTTGGGGACCCGGGTTCGAAACCCGGCAGCCCCATTTATTTATTTATATTTTATTTTTCTTTATATTATTTAAGTTTTAATTATTTTATTGGTTATAATTTATTTGTTATTCAATAATTATAAAGTCTAAATAAAATTGAATAAATGCTCAGCGAAATCCTATTAACTACTTGATTCTCAAACGGTGCGGGTTTTGAAACCTGTTTTACACAAATGTTACATTGGGTTTTATAGGGATGAGTTAGGGTTAATGGTTGATTCCATTTAATGCAAGAAACACAATGTAAACTCAACAAAAACAACAAAACTCGCCCATCCCGTAGCTGGAAATGGGTTTCTGCGGATCGGGGGGCTAGACGTAGCGCGTAGCCCTGGGGGGTTAGGCTACGCGCACGGCTGCGCCCCTGGTTTCCGTTTGAAGTTTGATTCCTTTCATTTTGGCCCCCAAACTTCCTATAATCATTTTATGCCTAAACTTTGATAATTAACATGTTTTCAAGTATGATAAACGTATGTAAGTATAAATTGAATATCGTGAATGCATGTACGAAATTTTGCACGTATATTAAGTATCGATTGCGTATAAAAGTTGATTTGTAAGCATAACAAGTGTGCATAAAAGATGAATTTCATTACGATCAAAGTCTCGGATTACAAAGGTGAAATTGAACGAGGTACACGATACGAGATACAAGCTTTCCAAAAATAGGAATACAAGACAAGCTTTCTAATTAAGGAAGGTTACGAAAAAGCAGGGCATTACACTACGTTACTTTTGGTAAAAACTTAAACGATGGAAAGACTATAATTTAAACTGAAGGCAAAATTGTATTTTTTTTCAGGACAAATGAACGTGTGTCAGGCAGTCGTCTGGCACAAATAAAAATTACACCGAGTCAACCAGTTAAAACAAAACACTACAATAGTTTTGTCAATAAAAAAAAACTAAAACGATCGCATGATTATAACTTCACAATCACAGGGGACAAACAAAAACGATGGTAAAGCTGCAAATTTAAACTAACGTAAGAATCGTAATTTAGCTGAGAGGGGAAAAAACCAATGGTAAAATAGTAAATTTATATTGAGCAAAATCGTAATTTAGATGGACCAATGAGGGTAGAATCGTAATTTAGTTGGGAGAGGAAAAAAAAATAAAACTAACGGTAAAACAATAAATTTAAACGGGATAAAATCGTAATTTAGATGGACCAATGGGGAAACACTATTGGCGGCCGCCCATTTAAGCCAATGGCAAGGAAACAATATTCCCTGCCATTGGTTTTGTTATTATAGTAAAAGTAAATGTTTCGTTTAAAAAAACCACACTTTATATACGCCACGTATAGCCTATACGCGACATATATAAAGGGTCAAAAAACTCATTTTACCCCTGGTTTAGGCTGCGTATAGCACTAAACCAGAGGTAAAATGATATTTTTTTTCCTATACGCAACGTATATGCCTATACGCGTCGTATATAAAGGGTCAAAAACAGATAGTTTAAAAATACAAAAGTCACTTAACGTGCAAAGCGTACACGACCACAAAGTAACGTGCGTAATTATACATATAACATGCGTAATTAGGGTTAACTCATGTGTGATTTTTTGTTTTTTTTCACTACATGCGTGGTTAGGGTACTAATGCGTCATTTTTTGTGTTTGTTCATGCGTGATTTTGCCTTTAGGCTATGCATGATTAGGGTTTGAATTTTTTAACATACGTAATTTATGCGCGTACAATTCACACGTTAAAAGACTATTATATATTAACCTTCCCCTATATACATAAGCTATAACCTATACATATATCGTGAAAAGCATAATATATTTATTAGAGTTAATTACGTTTTCGTCCCTGTTGTTTGTAAAAATCACTATTTCAACCCATTAGTTTAAAAATTGTTATTTCAGTCCCAGTGGTTTTACTTTCGTAACTATTTCAATCCACATTCGTTAACTCCATCCAATTATTGTGACACTGTATTGCAAACAAATGGATTGAAATAGTGATTTTTGACAAAACAATGGATTGAAATAGTTAAGAAAGTGAAACCGTAGGGACTGAAATAGCAATTTTTAAACTAATAAACTGAAATAGCAATTTTTGAAAAACTTAATTAACTTTATTTATTATATGATCTATTTATCATAAAGTTAAACGTTTTAATTATTATTTTATTCTATTCCATCATGTAATGATGATGTGCGTATGTGTTTGTGTAGCTTCTTTTTTGTGTGTTATATCATGTTTTGTCTGTTCCTTAAACTCGAAGGTAGTTGCCGAATATGAAATTGCATATTATATGCATATGTTTTATTGTTCTCATTTTCAAACCTATTTATAATCTATCAACATCAAACCGACCTAACTATATATCATAATAACGAAAGAACTCTTATCTTAAAGAAATACACGTTTTATTTTGAATTTTCAAAGTCTTTATTTATAAACTTTGAGTTTAATTATATATTTCTTTTGTCATATAAAACTTGATGAAAATTAACCCGATAAAAACACTTGTAAAACACACTCAAATCATATAACTTTCATCAATTATTATCTAACACAAATAAAATTATTTAACGTCAAAGTTTATAAATAAAAACTTTGAAAATTCAAAATATGACACTTTTAAGGGGACGAATGAAGTATTTATTATTCATGTGTACATATATACGGTGTTAATCATTACTATTACTACATTACTACATTTAGTACATATAATATATTTTATTTAGTATTTATGTGCACTTATATACGGTGTTAATCATTACTACTACTATAAGTATAGTACTACATTTCTAAGCTGGCTTGACACTTTCGTATTGAATCAACTAATTACAATTTTATACTTAGTTTAAAATTACAGTTTCATACTCAGCTTAAAATTACGTTTTCGCTCAAAGTTAAAAAAAAATTATGCTTTTGCCCCTAGCTCAAATTACGATTTTGCTCTCAGTTTAAATTACAATTTTACCCTCAGTTCAAAATTACAACTTTGCCCTCAATTAAAAATTACGACTTTGCCATCAGTTCAAAATTATGATTTTGCCCTCAACTCACAATTACGTTTTTGCCCCCGATTCAAAATAAATTTATGTCTTTCCCTGGCTCAAAATTACAATTTTCCCTCAGTTCAAAATTATGATTTCGCTCCCAGTTTAAAACAATATTATGATTTTGCCCCAGCTTAAAATTACGATATTCTCATTTGTTCTCCTGGCACTTCCCTATTAGACCAACCAATTTATAATTTTATGCCCAGTTTAAATTACGGTTTCGCCCTCAGTTTAAAATTACGCTTTCGCTCCAAGTTCAAAATAAAATTATGCTTTTGCCACTAGCTAAAAAAAATGCGATTTTGCCCGCAGTTCAAACTTATAATTTCGCTCCCAGTTTAAAATAAAATTATGATTTTGCCCCCGGCTTAAAATTACGATTTTTCTCTCTGTTAAAAATTATGATTTTGTCCCCATTTCAAAAATTACGATTTCTCCACCAGCAAAACTATAGTAGTGTTTTATTTTACTTGGTTGACTCAATAAAATTACCACTTTGCCCCTGATCAAAGTTACGATTTTCTCCCTGGTAAAACAAATATTCTATTGCCATCGTTTTAGCTTTTAGTAAATTACGATTTTACCACAAACCTAAATTACAATTTTGCTCCCACGTTAAAATTACAGTAATGCCATCGTTTTAGTTTTTTAAAAGGTGTGTGGGGAAATAGTGTCAAGCTGCTTCATGGGACTCCCCCGTTGGCCCATGTATTTTACCATTCTAACCCCAGTTAAAAATTATGATTTTGCCCTTAGTTCAAAATTACACTATTGCCATCACTTTTGCTTTTGGAAAATTACGATTTTACCCGCTCAAAAAATACGATTTTACCCTTAGTTCAAAATTTTAATATTTCCATCGCTTTAGATTTTTTTACAAAATCTATATAAGTGTTTTGTTTTAATTGGTTGACTTGATTTAATTTTTTATTCGTGTCAAGGAGCTGTCTAACACGCTCATTAGTCCTGACAAATTATAGTTTTGCCCCGAGCTCAAAATTACGGTCTTGCCATCGTTTTCGATTTTTTCTAGCAAAACTATGGTAGTGTTTTTTTAGTTGGTTGAGAAATATTCGGCCTACCGTTCCGCAACGCGAGCGGGGCATCAACTAGTTACATTACATAACACTATTATCGTGAAAACTAAAATTACAAATCTAAATAGTTAATATTTTAACCATATTTATATCTTTAATTTTTTTTCTTTTCATCCATATTTATATCTAGGGTAGATGTACTAATCGGCCTTTGTCTCAATTACTGAGTGTTATATGTATTATGTCTAAGGTTTGATGTAAAACTACCATTTAATCGGGGGTCTTACTGGAAGTAGTCTCTTTCTTCCTTTAGGGGAGATGCAAGACTGTCTACATCTTACCCTCTTCAGACCTTACCTTAGCTTTACTATTGATGGAATTTACTAGGTATGATGATAATTAATTTTTTTTCTTTCCATGTTCAAAATGCATATATTATACATAAAAAAAGTAATCAAATGATCGGGTTCATATATGTTCTAATTATAAGTACATTTACCTACAAATGTAAAGTTTATATAGGTAACGAATATTCAAACTAGTTTGCATTGGTTTTTTTAGGAAATAATAGTGATAAACAATAATCATTGAATTTAAATGTAAATTTTATATTATTTTAAAGATTTAAATTTTATTTTCTTTTATCTTTATGATTAATAAAAGAATATTAATTTGGTTGCATGAAATGTAAATTTTCTTTTTTTTTTAAAGATTTAAATTTTATTTTCTTTTATCTTTATGATTAATAAAAACATATTAATTTGGTCGCATGAAATTCTTATAAAACTCATATATTTTGGAAAATGACAAAATACTTTTTGTCACACATGATCTTGTACATATTCTCAAGTTACCATATAAACAAATATATACATCCTTGACCATCTAGAAGTGAAGGTGACGCTTTAACGGGTTAAACTCTATTTAATCAAGGCCATACATAGTTTAGATAACACTTTTAAATTGTGTGTTTGTTATTCTAGTGCCGTCTTGACATAATGACATTGCAACGTTTATTTTTTTTTAACGGCTAATTTTCCCCATTAAATACTTACACCTTTCAAAGATTGAACATTGGTCTCTCTAAAAGAGATAATTCCTCTTGACCACTAGGCTATAACCTAAGTGACGTTTAAAATAAAACTGTTATATTATACTATATAATAGTGCTATAATTAAGAACACAAAACTATGCATGGAATGATTATGGAAGTTATACATTGCTCAAGATTTACTGTGTTCGATTCTCATAAGGGGGTTTTCCATTATTTATTAGGTTTCTCCTAAATTGATGTATAACCATTATTCCTAGTGAGATGGATATGATCGGATGGTTACACTGGTGACACGATAATTCTCCAGTGGTCGTTGGTGATCCTTATTTGCCGTTCAAAGAAAAAAAAATAGAAAACAAACCAAAGAAATTGCACGGAAACTAATCTAAAACTAGCTTTAACTTGAGTGTCACAAAACCAACTAATAGAAAGAAAATAGCTTCACATTTTTAGTAGCTTTCCATTGATTTTCATCATCAAGTACAGATCAACACAAACCTCATGAAACTATGATAAAAGGTCTATGATCTGAACTTCCTCTAGGAAACCAAAAAAGGCACTCAATGTTCTTTCAAATCATAACCTACCTGACCATCTTGTCTTAACTACCACTAATTACAACAAATTTCAAATTAAATAACCTAATCACTTAATCAGTAGTAATAAGAGCACATCCCCTTTTGATAATGTGTTGTCTTGTTTTCATCACCATCATGGAACAAATAGTTGCTAAAGTTGGGTTGCTTCACTTCCTCAAGATCATTTTGCAATGGGGTTACATGGTTGTTCTTGATCATGAAACTTTGGCTTTGAACTTGAGTTTGACCTCCAAGAACATGATCATGAAGGGGTAGTTGATACTCTTCTTGCTTGATTTGATACTTTTGTTTCTCTTCATGATCTTTATTATAATTCCCGTAATTGATTTTGCCTTCAGAGGATGAACAAGCTCCACTTCCAAACATGAACATTCCTTCTTTCAAAGCTGATGAGTTGTGATAATACTCCTGCATTGGACTGTTGCACATGCTATAACTACTATAACAGTTATCATTAACATTTACATTAGTATTGTTGTTGCAAATCAAACTGTTTGCATGAGGTTGTAGTGGTGACTGAAGATCAGTAACATTAGTATGCTCATCATGAACAAAGAGAGAGTTAGAAGTGTTGTCAACATTCATGAAGTTAGGGGTACTAAAAGTGTACAATGATGATGAATTGTGAAAGAACTGGTTTGATGTAAGATGATCATTTGATGGTGGTTGTGGTTGAAAGGGTATAGATGGAAAAAAAGATGATTTTTCTTGAAAATAAGGAACCATAGTTAAAAGCTTCTTCTTCAGTTTGGTGTTCCAGTAATTCTTGATGTCATTGTCAGTCCTTCCTGGTAGCTGAGCTGCTATTACTGACCATCTGCATATACATTTTAGGGAAGAATTGAATTTATAGCTAGTCACATAGTATTAAGAGTTTACATAAATAAAAGACACCACACAAAGTGAAACTAAAAGACTGATCATTATTCATTACATATGTATTATCTTATCATGCATGCACCTATAGTTTTCAAGATATTGTCATATTACAGAATCTTTTTCAAGAGATTAATCAATCATTTTCTGTGAAGACATTTTCTCTCTCACACACACATTATTAACTCTATCTTTCCACATGGAGTTTGACCTAAATCATATTATTTCAGTGATAGTAATTAACTAATCATTTATGATAACAAAAAAAGAAAAAAAGAAGATAATGAACCTGCTACCAATGCTAGCATACAAGCTGCAAATGATCCTATCTTCCTCTTCAGAGAATTCACCATGTCTTATATTTGGTCTTAAATAGTTTAGCCATCTTAACCTGCAACTCTTTCCACATCTTTTAAGACCTACAAAAGATCAAAAATCATATCAAAGATTAGAAGATCAAACCCTTTTGTTAGTTTAAGAAACACACAAAAAAAAATTAGGGTTTTAGAGAGAGAAAGATACCAGCTTTTTGAGGGAGAGCTATCCAGTTACCACCAGTTCCATATTTCTCAATAAATTCTTTAAGTTTTGCATCTTCTTCAGGAGACCATGGTCCTTTCTTCACATTTGCTTTGTCACAACAAGGGGCTCTCCCCATCTCTCTCTCTCTCTCTCTATAATGTATCTCAGTTGAGAAGAAATCTCTCTCCTCTCTATCTCTCTCTCTCTCTCTTGGAGTGAATTGACAGATATGTTTGGTGGTTTTGCTCGTTGGCTTTTTATGGAGGGAGAGACTTTGTTTGCCTATGTAGGATGAAAGTCAGTAAAGAAAAGATATTATAAAGAAAATGGTAAACAAGTCAAACTCAAAGAGGGAGATTGGATTATTAAACTTTTGATATAAAGTATTAATTAAATATTCATTTCACATAAAGTTTTGATTCATGTATGTCCTCCATTTTTGTTTGCTTGTTGTAACATCTTTCCTACATATGAAAGTTATTTTGTCATATCAAGTTTTCAAACCCAAAGACTAGTTTGGTTTTAGACTATTTATACAAAAGAAATATACATGTATATTGTTATGTTTTACTTCTTATTTAACCTATTTTCTTTCTAAAATTCTTATATTTCTCTACATAATGTAAGGTTTAATGACATTTATATTATAGAAAAATATATTAATTAAGCAACCGTTAGACATGTAAAATTAGGGCCGACTTAATACATATAATACTAGCTTGAATTTTTATTTTTATTATACAATTTGTATTTTTGAAATAAAAACGTACAATGGAAATAAACTAGACGGATTTCATATACTATATATGTAATGTTGGTGGTAGTGGTTAATGGAAATTAAAATATGCAATATTTAAGCCATTGATAAACCTTCTAACTTCCTTAGCAAGAACATAAAGTCAAGTGATTAAGAAATCAAGTAACAACTTGATGGCTATAAAATAGACATGCCTCTCAATTTTCACACATTCTAGAACATTTATATTGCTGTTTAACAATCAAACTTTACATTATTTATAACACTCTGTTAGAAGCCAATGTATCACATATTAAAAATTAGTATATAACATAAGTTGATCGAATAATGAAAACTGTATAATATATAAATATTTAAATTATTTTTATAATTATAATGACGATAAATTCAAAGTTACAATTATGATTCATAAATCATTTATTTTGAGTATGTTAACAAAAATTTTTTTCATTTTTGGTAGAATTTTCTTATTTCTTATATGCTAACGAATAGAAATAAATTACTTGTATGCTTTTTACAACGATCATGTGAACATATGATTGAAGGGTTTTTTTTTAAGTTGGATCTTACCTAGCTATAAAATCATTTTCAGTTTGTAAAATTCAAAATACTATAATTGAACATTTTAGTTGATAATAAACATTTTTTTTAAAATAAAAAAATTGTAGATAAAAGTTGAAACTAATTAGTGATTTATTAAACTAAAATACTTAAGTTCATTAAGATAGACTTAATAAATGGCAAAAAGGAGACAGGAAAATCTAATGTGATAACCATAATTACTCTTTTATTAAATAGTATAGATATAGATATAGAAAGATTAAGGGGCTGTTTGACAACTTCTGAATGGTTAAGTGCTGAACCATTAAGATGTCTGAACCATTAAGTGCTGAACCAGTAAGAGGCCTGAATCATTAATAGCCAGCATAATGTTTAATCGTTAAGAGGCAAATGTCTGACCAATTCAGATTAGAGGTCTTAACCATTCAGACTTAGTATAGTGCTTAACCATTCAGAGGCAAATGTTTTAACCATTCAGACATTAATTTGCTCACGAAACAAATAGTCTGACTCATTAAGTGCTGAACCAGTAAGAAGTCTGAACCATTCAGAGCCTCATTAAGAGGTAAACAAACAGCCCCTAATACATAATATGATATTTTCCTTGTTAAATGTAATTCAATTTAAATGAGAAATAGATCTAATATTCACTAGCTACGAGCTAGGTAAAGACTTTCATTGAGGGTGGGATCCACAGGGATCAGTGACAAATAAAACATGTTAGCTTTCAAGAGTAGTAATCAAGTTTTAGAATTATTCTAATCAAATCACTCATAAAAATTTTGTTTTAGTATTGTCATTTAAGTTTACTTTGATATTTCAATTCTGCAAATTTTACCTAAATAACGTGTAACTAATCCTACATGGCACTTGTTTTTTTTCCTTTTATTGTATGATGTTATTGCTTAAAAATACAACAAGGATTAAAAAGTTGTGAAATATTTTTAAAAAATTCGAAAAATTCCAAAAATTTATGAAATTCAAAAAAGACCGAAAAAACATTAAAATGTTTTGCCATTTTTAATTTTTTAACCATGTTGACATTTTTAAGCCATGTCACAATATAATTAAATTAAAGACAATGAAAGAAATGTCATTCAGGATTAGTGACCTACTATATATTCAGGTAAAATATATAGGATTAAAACATTAAAATAAACTTTAATAAATTGATTGAAACAAAACTTTATATTAATGTCCTAATTGGAACACTCCTTAAACTTTACTACTATTCTGTGAAATATTCTTTAAAAATGGGAAAAAACCTAGTCATGAAAATAAAATTAATATTTGTAGGTCTCGGTAATTTCTGCCTTAAAAAAATTGTATAAATTGATAGAACCCGTCCGGTTTTCTAGCAACAATCGAACTATATATGTTATGCCAAGAACAATAAAACCTTGTTTATTGATAACAAGTGGACTCCATCTGTCCTCGTCCTAAAAGCAATAAAACACGATTTATTGGTAACAATCAAGCAACATATACCCATTGAAAGTTATCTAAATAAATAAGTCTTGTTTTAAGTAAACAACCGGATTTCATTTCCCCCCTCTTAATCTTTTATCATAACTCACCACTTATAGTACTTTATATGTATAGGAGAAGGATAAATTGAAAAACACTCATGTAAACCCAATAAACTGAATTCTCGTGATCCAGACTATTGAGTCTATTAAGCAATATGTGATCCGGACTACTGAATCTATTAAGCAATACGAGTTATATTAATTAACTTTTGACGGTTTATTAGTTCAACTAGTCATAGAAACTCGTCGACCAATAAAGAAACTAATCAAGCATCAACGGTAAAATTAGTAGGTTCACTTGTGCCCAATCCCTAAGCTCATTACAATCCAGACCAGTTTTCAGAATGTTGCTATTAAGTCTCGAGTAAACAATATTGTATTATTTATATAAGTTGGAATATGATCTGAAGTGTCATTTTAGATAAATGAAATTACCGTTACATATTTGAAACAAATGGGATCATTTGACAAATCTCATGCATTGAACTATTTGATTCCACAAAACGTAAAGAATCCACATTCTTTGAAGACCATTTTACAATTGCATAAATAATTGATTTAATTTTCTTTAATATTGTAAAGTTTACAACTGCATAAATAATTGATTCAATTATCTTTAATATCGTAATCATTGAACGTCGTCATTGTATACAAAAACAACAAAGATATTAAGACACACCAAGTTAATCCAAGGATTAACTTGTGTTTGTGTCTTATCCAAATAAAGTTAATCTTCTTTCTGCCTCGTTTAATCATAACACCGTGAAGCTCATTACGAGAATAATAGGGGGGTTCTTCTTATAACCACCATCCAACATGAAATGAAGAACTTGTTTTGAGTATAAAAGTATGCGTATTGAGTGAGAGAGTAATAGAGCGGTCCTTAAACATGGATATAGAGTCTTCTATTTATAGCCGAAGAGAGTTGTAAAGGACATGGGTTGATGTGCTGTCACACCCCAACCGAGGGCGGAGTCATCGGGGCGTGACACTAGGCGAACCAGATTGTCTCATGAGAAATTCCATAACACTATTTAAGCGACAATATTTAAACGCAATATCCCATACTATTAACATATAATCCTCAAATAACATTACAAAATATCATATTCTCATAACACACAAATTCAAGTTCGATCTTCCCTAGATTTATTATAATGCGTTTCTAAAGTAAACCTAGGTCATTTGCATGCAAACGTAATCCTCAACCTGCCACATATGTTAAAATAAAACGTCAATACAATTAAGTAAAGGTGTGCATACAGGTTTGCGTACATAATAGATATAAAAGCGTTTAGCATACACCGCATGACATAAGTAAGAGTTGTGAACTATGTAACTACTCAGATTCATACAAACCAACAAACCGCGATTGATCGAGGCATGCGAACAAGCGTTCACATCCTAAAAGAGAAAATAAATGCGAAATAAAAATGTGAGCCTTAACAACCCCGGGCCTCCGGGGTGGCGTACAAGCAATCAAGCAATACATACAATTCAGCAGATTTCACGTATAGTCATGTAATTCAGCGGGTTGCGAATAAGCGTTTGAAAGTTGTGTGATGTGTTTTGATATACGAACATATGTGACACCCAAAAATGCGTTTAAGCGTAAAAGGGTTCAAGTATACTCACTTTTGGTGCGTTTTGGGAGATGAGACGGGATCTGAGAGAAGTTGCGGAGAGTGCCGGATCAGCCTGTAAGCGAGAAGAAGTGCATCAGTCTTTCGAATTGCTGAAACGGTTAATGGGTTGAGAGAACAACGGACAAGGGCGAACTTGTACCTGGAGGTACAAGTTCGGGCGAACTTGCATGTCTGGGCTTACTGTGAGCACAAGTTCAGGCAAACTTGTCAAGTTTCCTGAGAAACTAGACAAGTTCGGGCAAACTTGTCTTTCTTGGTGAATGGTGATACAAGTTCGGGCGAACTTGTGTTTATTTGTTGGAGAATTGATCAAGTTCGGTCGAACTTGGTCACCAATCTCGTGACAAGTTCGGGCGAACTTGATGCTTTCCGAGCGGACTTGACTGTTTTGGCTTCTAAATCGTGCGTTTTCGCGTCGTTTGCTGAGGAAATCGAGTGTCCATCCCTCCAACCTTAAGCCACTGAGTAAAATTTAGGCTGGAGAGGGTCTTTTGGAGCGAGTTTAGCCATTTTACAGAAACTCGGGCTAATCCAAGCGAACTTGAAGGTTCGTACAGGGTAGTCCAGCTTGTGTAAAGTGACGATTTCGTCCTTGTGCTTCCGGATCTGAGATCTTGCTTGACAACGCCTCGTTCCACTTCAAAGTGAACGAAACATACGTCATTAGTCCGAATATTGTGTGAAAATTTATGTTTTAAAAGGTTTTACTCAGATCTAAGAGTAGATCTGAGTGAAAAACAAAAGTTTTATAGAAAAAGATAAAGATTTTCGTAAACAGAAGAGATTTGATGAAAACAAACGCAAAGCCTTGTGCAAAATCGTTGTAAAACGTTGTTGTAGTTGAAAAGGTTTGAATCTTACTTAGAAAACAAAGGGTTTCGGTTTTGGAGAGCTCCGGGCGAACTTGCAGCAAGTTCAAATGAAGAGTGGAGCTGAGTATTTATAGGTGGAGTGAGAATGGGATGAGCAGACATCAAGTTCGGGCGAACTTGCTACAAGTTCGAGCGAACTTGTTTGTTCTGCTGAGTTTTAAGACAAGTCCGTGCGGACTTGATGTCTCTGAAACTTTATGAGGCTTAGACAAGTTCGGCGAACTTGTATTATACAAGTTCGGCCGAACTTGACCTAGTGGCCAAGTTTTGCTTGATTATTTCGCGTTACGAGTTCGTTTGACGATTCGGTTCATATTAGATAGTTATGTTAAGCGTTGTAACTAATATAATAGTGTGATTTAGCGATTTGTGCGGGTGAGAGCGTTGCGCTAGCGATTATTACCATAACATAAACAAATATAACACACATAAAACATATTTCCACATAATTAATTGCGTTTTGCGAAGCGATGAGATAAGCGATGCGATGGCACAAGTGTTTGTTAACAATAACTCACTCGGCTCGTATAGTAGCATAATTACTTGTGATTGCGATGAATTTGCGATTAATAAGCGATTAAATGCAATATAATTGTAAATAAACATATTTAATTAACATAACTTTCCCATAATCGAATATTCGGAGTGCAATAGAAACAAAAGAAAATAAAATACAATAATAACGAATTTCCGAGTTGTTACATGTGTCTTGATCCAGACGTCGACAACAAGGAATATCCTCTCTGCCTACTTGAGCACCGTTAGTGTTTACAGGCGAGAGAGAAGTTAGCGCACATTGAATGGATCCACGTGGCCTGGTAGTTGTTCTTATTGTCGGGTCTGTCATCAGCAGTTAAATGGAGATCATGGAGCAGTGGTCGGCGCATGGTAATTGGTGCCACGTAAATGTCAGTGTGTACTTCTTGTCTCCTGCACGATTACTCGCAGTGCAACATTGCTGGACACAGCCTGTCGTGAGCCCATTGGCTATTTGCTCTGACATTCGTACCAGATGTACTTTCTAAAATCATCCTGCTGGCGCAGTGAAGCTTGCGCTTCTTAAGCTTGCACCATTTAAGCTTGTGCCATTTCGTTTGCAAAATAGACTAAGCGTTAGATTGTCTTTTTTGGGTATAATCCCTGCGCGCGACTTGAGCTTGCCTCGTGTAGTCGGCGGAGAATTAGAGACCATACCCCTTCAGATACTATGTATTAATAAACCGGGAGGAAAAAAAAGAGAGAAAACAAACTACATAACTAAGACTCTCTTATCTTTATTTACTTATACTTAATTATCATCGCCCCCTTTGATATTCACTACTTTGTTACATATGAAAATAATAAACATTAACTCGACGTTTAGTTATTGGTTTTTTACACTAGCTAACTCTACACTTTCTATTCCAATTACTAAATCTACATATTTGTCCACTATTAAACTAGAATCCTTAGTCACATATAGAAAAACATTTTTCTCACGCTTTGATTTCACAAAGCTACAAGTCTTTTGATTTTCCTTTACAACTTACTTATTAAAATTATATTTTTAGATCATGCCATAAATAGGCGTCCATGTTTGGGTTCGTGCATTTTGGCTTAAAGAGAGGAACGACTGGTTAGGTTGGCTAACTCAGCCAGACCGGTCAAAACGTACCGGTTTAATTCTTTAAACCATCTCTTTTGTATCTTGTTTTAGTTAATCTATCGGTTTGATTGTTTAAACCATCTCTTGTGTATCCCGCTTTAATTGATCATATGCTTTAAATGATTGCAGAGTTACGTACTTACAGACGATTTTCCGATATAATCTCTTAACCGTGTGCTACAAAAAGGCCACCGAACTCGTTGCATGTGCTATTTGATTGATTTTGTTATACAAAGTCATACTAGGCCCCAACATATCTTTTTTAATACATGATGATATAGTCTTGGTGATTATTGATGGATTGTTATGACATCGACTATAATTGGGTGTTGAATGGGCTTATTTGGGTCGGTTTTTGTTACATGATGTGATGTTAGGCTACAACAAATTATATTTGTTATCGTTTAATTTTGATAGCACCAGTTCGCCATTTTAATCACCACCAATCAAATACCAAGGTCATAAAAGTAGGAGGTTTGGGGGGGGGGGGGGGGGGGGCGAAAAGGATAAAGAACAACCATTACTAACTATGATTCGATAAAGGTTAGGTTGCCATTAAGGCTATGTAAGATTATTTTTAGTGTGAAAATCATTGTAGTCAGTATTGAACCCCATTCCGACAATAGTGCGAAAAGGCAGAGTGTGACAATTTTAGTGGACTTTTATCTCAATTACTGACAGAACAACGACGATCTACCGAAGGAATCCTCGGCCTACACCAACAATTGTGTAAATGAATGGGTGAGAACAGGGTTGGCCCTGAGAATTCAGATGCCATGTCCGAGCTCGAAAAAATGTGCCCCTCAGGTGCTATGAACTATATAAATATACAATGTAAACTCATTTTTTAAAACAACAATTAAAGTTATTATAGCAATAATAATATATATAATATATACAACATATATATCGGACTTTTTTTTATTAAAATTGTACCCCCGAAAAACATGTGCCATGGACGATGGTCCTCCCCGCCCACCTCAAGGGCCGGCCATGGGTGAGAATCTTATCGGAGACTCAATCCCATAATACTAACAGAGTTTCGACGAATTCTACGCCGATGATGATTACCTACCATACCGGTGAAAATTTTTAAATAAAAGTGTCTTTTTGGGTTTTTTGTCGGTTATTACAGACATAAATTTTCCCCCTTTAATTAATTGTCGATGATACTCATTTGTTTAGTAATGGAATATACTATACAGACAGAGACAGAGGTGAAATATACTATAGAGGTAGAGTTAAAGGAACTATAGTATGATGAAAAACTTAAAAGTTTTTAACTTTTTCAAATTTTAGTTTAAACTTAAAATATATAAAATAGAAAAAGGTAAGAGAGCCAAGATTCAAACATGGAGTTGGTGGACATATATAGATAGAACCATAGAAGGGTCTCGCCTGTTATCTTGCTTCTATATTTTTTGTTTGTGAATGAATAAAAAATGGTCATTCCTAAACAGATAATTTTATACCTAAAACTTGCAATTTAAGTTATTGGAATAGAAATTGCCCTAATAAATATGGATACAAACACAGGAAAAAACAAAATATGCATTTTTAACAATCAATTACAATGAATGCTCTAAAAAAATTACAACATGGATGGCTACTCTTCAATGTTCAACCTTTAGTGTTCAATGAAATTTTATAATACGAATAGTCTTTATAGAGTTCAATTGATTCATAAGTGCTAATAGATAATCAAGCTAAATAAATCAGAAAGTCAATGTTCAATCTTGAGCGTCCACTAGTTATTTTCTAGAGCTGAATATAAATAAATAAATATTCAATCAAGCCTATAAAATATATAAAAATTATGATAGTTACGTAACCAACTGATATAGCACATTCAAAATATCATGTGTAAGTGTATTAAACGGTTATGGTACTTCTTTAACACCCCAAGGGCACATAGCCCCAACTTATCTAAAGTGTTGAATTGGTACCCTCCACTAATGGGTTTAAGTATCACTATAAGCATATAATGTAGATTTGGGTCGTCGTTTATTATATAGTATATATATACACACACTCACACACAAATCCTTGTATAAATTGTTTTTATTTAAAGTAAGCCAATGAAAAAAAAACCTCTTGTGATTGATTGATTTTTGTCTTTCTGACTCACTATATATATTTATATATATATATATATTATATATATATATATATTATACTATATATTATTATTATTATTATTATATATTTATATAGTATATTATATTTATATTATATATTTATATTTATATCATATACTATTGACGAAGCTTCATGAATAGTAATTTTATTTTTATAATAATATATATTTTCTTTAATATTGTGTTATTTAGTATTATAATTTTTATTATTATATATATTTTAAGTTTAAACATATTTTTAATTTTTTAAACCATATTTCCTTTGTCGTTTATTTTTAGTTTTAAAAATTCTTTTTTCTTTAATAATATCATATTCCTTTATCAGTTAATTTACTATATTTTTTAACCAAATTGCCTTTATCGTTTATTTTTTGTTTTAACAATTCTTTTTTCTTTAATAAAAAGTTGACGAAGCTCTATGAATAGTAATTTTATTTTTATAATAATATATATAGTTTTTTAATATTATGTTATTTAGTACTATAATTGTTTATTATTATATATATTTTAAGTTTTAACATATTTATTCTTTTAAAACCATATTTCCTTACGTTTATTTTTAGTTTTAACAATTATTTTTTCTTTAATAAAATCATATTACTTTATCAGTTTATTTTATTTTATTTTAGTTTTTAAACCATATTTCCTTTATCGGTTATTTTTTTGTTTTAACAACTCTTTTTTCTTTAATAAATCATATTCTTTTATCAGTTAAGTTAATGTTTTTTTTTTGTAAAAACTTATGTTCCTTAAAAAAAACAAGTACGTAGTTGTGTTTGATTTCTTTTTCCCTTGATACTCCGGTGTAAGTTTAGTTAAAAAATATAGTTATATTCAAAATAGAGTATTTATAAATAGTGATTTTTATTTTTATAATAATATGTAGCTATTTAATATTATAATTGTTTTTCTAAGTTTTAACATATTTTGATTTTATTTTTATTTTTTTATAACCATATTTCCTTTTTCATTATTTTTTTAATAATTATAATATTTTTTCTTTTTTAAAATTATATTTTCTTTATCAATTAATTTGTTATTTCTTCAATAACTTACGTTCGCTATTTTTTTTTTGACATTCCGGTATAAATTTTGTTAAAAACGAAGTTGTATTCAATAAAGAATATTTATTTGGTATCGTAAAATAGTACGATGATAAACTGAACCGATTATCACAGCTTGGTTTTCTAAACAATATGCTTCCTTTTCAAATAACGTCAGTACTACATTGTTATTTGCCATGTTTCGCGCAACGCGTGACATCCAAAAATCTAGTTATTATTACTTATAATGTGTGAGCAAGTATAATAGTTATCACTTAATATTACTTATTTATTTATATACTATTATTTTGCAACACATGTGTGGATTTATAAGTTATACATGTTGCTTTAGTGGTTTTATTATGCTAATTTATTTATTTATATGCTATTATTTAGCAACAAGTTTTTGCATTTATAAGTTGTACATGTTGCTAAGTGTGTGCATTTATAAGTTGTACATATTGCTTAAATACTGCGCTACAAGCGTGTGTGGTTAAATGTTTTTACATCGTCTATTTTTCCCGTTTGACAGGTTCATCGTAACGCTCGGTTCATAGATCGACTTAGTTATTTTTTATATGTTTTACGTTTTCGTTTAATTTCTTCGTATTAACACGTTGCAACTTTAGTGTTAGTGGTCGTTGGTAGTAATGTGACATTGGTATTCGCCTCCGCCGCAACGCGGGGGTGCTTAATAGTAGTTATTAGAGGATTTTAAAAGTTGAGGATCTTAGATATCAACTCTAATGTAATATATATAAATTTTGTTATGAAAGTTTGAACATATTTGTGTAAATTAGGTTTTGGTTGAAAAATTTGTCTACGAGAGATGAGAAATATGTCTACGAAAGATGTATATGAAGAAAGGAAGGAAACATGAAGAAAAATATCTTTGAAGTTTTCTTTGTCTTGCTCTTGCTGTTTGGTCCAAGTGAAAAGGGAGAAAATTTTCTTTTGAGAAATGTGTATCTTCGAGATATTACTTATATTTGTATATATTTATGATATTTACATATTTTAGATATTAAGATTTTTTATAGTGATAAATACATTTATATAATTAATCATATTTAAACTTGTTGTAGTTATTAATAATATAAAGTTATATAAAACTTACAATGGTAAGAAAAAATGGTTTTGGAAATCCCAACGGGCGTTTTTTAGAAACTAACGGGTATATCCGATACCTGATGAGTAATTACTCGGCATATACCTGACTGGCATAGGCCCGGTATGGGACACGGTTTCTCAACCGGATATGACACTAGGATTACCAAAATTAACGTTGTGTGATTCATATTTGTTTATTTTATTTTATTTTAAAGTTAGAAAAACAATTTAACTTTCAAAAAAGTGAAATGGGCTAAAAGAGTTAATTAAATATAACTTTTGGACCTAGACAATCTATCTACTAACATGGGCTTAAATTTTTTATATTTGCTTTGTTGCAAGTTTAAGGGTTTTTTTTGGCAATTAAGTGCTGAATCAGTACGAGGTCTAAACCATTAAGAGTCTGTATAATGCTTAACCGTTTAGATGCAAGTGTATGACCAATTCGGATAAGAGGTCTTTAACCATTCACACTCAGTATAATGCTTAACCATTTAGAGGCAAATGTCTGAACCATTCAGACATCTGCTTGCGAAACAAACAGTCTGAACCATTCACTTCTGAATCAGTAAGAGGTCTGAATTGTTAAGAGCCTCATTAAGAACTAAACAAATAGCCCTAAGTTATATTGTTTGATATTTGTTATTTAGATTATATTACAAGTTTATATTTAAAACCTTTAAGTGGTTCTTTTCTGTCGGTGTCAAAATTTTATGGGGCGTGTTTACTCTTTTTCAAAATTTCATGGTGGCCATTCGGGATTTTATCGTATATCTAACACTTAAAAAAATTCAGTATGCAACCGACCCCTATACGCTTGCTTTTGGTTCGCCAATGACCCCAGCCCATGATACTCGTTGTGCACGCGCAAGCGACACTGTTCCACGACATGGGTTTTCGCCAGCTCGGACCACCACGCCTTCCTTCTACGCTCCGACAGTCGATAAGTCTTGTGATTGAATTTATGGCATCTCATAACACGAGTGCATGACAAGATAGTTTGGGTGGGCCATATATACAATGATGACGTTAGCAAGCAATATATTGCGTAAATAAATTACCCTCCTCAAAGTAGTCCAATTCATTACGTCACAAAGGACCCAGGGCTGGGCTTTTTTTATACAAAGATTCAGGCCCAGGCGGCTCATGGTCCTGGCTAGCCTAGCTATGCCTATAGGGCTGATTGGTCTATCGGACCCTGACCCTGGTCCCTTGCCCCATCTTTATCCATACTAGATGTAATGCTTCTTTTTATGTATAGCTATAATTTCGTTCATGTTACGACTTTGATTTTTAGTATTTTCTCTTTTGGTTGCTATATCGAAGTATATGTACGATATTAATACCGTGACAAAAACGAATTGGTAGCAACCAAGTTTCCGCTGTGTAGCGCGGGGGAATTTTGCTAGTTGTAACGGACCATTATATTTTGTCATGTTATATGGAAATTCTCATCGTTAAGAGTGGACATTATTCGTGGTGGGTTTTTTTTTTTCTGGTCTTTATGTGTACTTGGGTTTTTGTCTTTTTATGTACGTCGCTTCCCTCAACTTTTAGCATTGACATTTATATCAACCCAATTTTCTAAAAACTTCGTAAAATGTCATTTTAAAGCCCTCGAGTTTTATGTCCTTATTGTTATTTACGTGTTGGTATAAATTCAAGTTGTTTACGTTTCGACGTAATTTTTTTTCAAAAAAGAGTCGGGTGCTTACTTTATCTACGTTTCCAGTTAGTCTGTGTTTTGATGTTTAATCATTCTTTTTTTTTTCTTTTTTCTTTAACCATTACGTTTCTACCCTAACCTTTAATAAAATTATCACATCTAAACTTCAATAAAGTTGTCATTTGACTTTGTCTATGTTTTACGTTACGCAAGCCACTTGTTATTAGAAATTCGTGTTTTTGTGTCACGTTTTTTTCCCCAATTTGATCATCATTCAGTTAGCACGGTTTTACGCAACCCCACCAAACGCTTGTAACACAGTTTTACATCTCCTCGCACGCAACACAGGACTTAACACTAGTTTATAATCATAAACTCTTTGTGAATATTCAAACTTTAAAATAAAAATGAATAAAGATAAGTTAATATTTAAAAAAACACTCTTTATGCTTTTCTTTTCACGTTTGGAAAGTGTGGACTTTTATCAGGGTCCATGAATTAATTTCTTTTTATATAAGTGTATATATATATATATATATATATATCTCAAGATGTGGACACTTTCTTTTATCATTTATAAATGCCTATGATAGTTAAATTATTTATACATACAATTTGCCTCGAACCATCTTTACATGCTAATAAGCGTTATGTAAATGTATTATTGTATGTGTCTATATTAAGGGTTGAGAAATCACATATTTGTTGTGTATAATCGTTATAAGTATGACTTATATTTTTTATCAATTTAAAAAAGAGTAAGTTATATAAAACATTAAAAAAAACGAGCCTATATTTGTTTCGCATTCATTATGTATTTTGAAAGGCATATATAGGTTATTAAAGTTGACTTTTCCGAGCGATTTACCCATTTGGTGACCTAATGACCAACTAGAAATTGTGACACCTTGTTTTTAATTTTTTGTCGTTATTATTTTTGTTATCATGTTATATTTTAAAGTAGCTTAATTAATATTTGTAAATTCTCGTTTTACTTTATCTTATTAATTTTTTTACCAAAATAATTATACATATTAATTAAAACTTGTGATGAATAATAATGAATTAAAATAATAATTATTTAATTAAATAGTATATTTTTAAAATATTTCATTTATTAGTTAATTTGATTTTTACTAATAGTTTGGTGGTTCAGTGATAAAAACAAAATTTTTAAACACTTGAGTTTGAGAAGGGGAGTGGGGTCTTGAGTTCAAGTCTCATGAACGACATATATAAAAATAAATTAGCCGTTCAAAAAAAAGTTATTATGATTTTTTTTCTTACTTGATAACTTTCATTTGATTTTTGTTCTTGCTTCATAACTTTGATTTGATTTTTTTTCTTGCTTGATAACGGAATCGTGCTGCTAACGTAATGAACCAAATTGAAACCAACCGAAAAACATTTATTTCTTACAAGTACTTACTTTATTGTTTTTTACTTTTGATAAACTCAAACCGTATCACTACTGTACGGTGTCGAACAACAATGGTATCGTTACCTGTATTTATTTTTATGGTTTCTGGTTTCGATAACTTTCATTTATACAACTTTCTCTACGACGATAAAGGAATATCCGTACCAATACCATGACTATTTGCACCTTTAAATACCGTTCGAACAACATCGTTGCCGCTACCGCTGCCGATACCGGTGTTTGTTTTATTGTTTCGGTCAACATAAAACACGTGTTAATTACTATACCGAGTGCGTATATCATACAAGTATGTAACATATCTAACCGATACAATACTCATCAAATTCCCACAATAGCATCCCGCGACAAAGCGTGAAAAAATAACCTAGCAAAAGAGAATAACAACCTTGTAGATTTTTCTAATCTTTCCTAATATCTCCAAAGCCCATTGTCGTTCTACCAAAACAAGTGTTGCACTAATAAAGAGATGTGTAGATTATAAATGCATGTATGAGAAAAAAATTTAATGTTAAAGTGCTATAAAACGTGTCTAAAATGCAACTAAAGTATATTAATTATTGGCGTTCTCGTTTCTTTGTTCTCATTTTTAATTTCAAATTTTTGGGCTAGTCTCTTAAAACAAAAGATTTCCATTAGGCTAAAATTTAAACAAAAAAAATTAGGTTTCTCACAACACGATTTTTATAGTGTTATCATTCGTAAATTATCGGTCACTAAAGTTTTAATTCCTTGGCCCTTGTGAAAATAACTTGATACTTATTATAAAATAATAGTTTTACTTTTTTTTCCCTTTTTCTACTTATATATTTTGTTTTCCTCAATAGAATTATTCATTTGTGTATAAAGTTTCCTTAGCATTTGATTAAACAAATTTATATTTCCTCAATAGAATTATTCATTTGTGTATAAAGTTTCCTTAGCCTTTGGTTAAACAAATTTATACACGTATGTTGTTACGAGCAGTACCTTTTTTGTATTAGCTTTTTTTGTCTTGTAGTAAAGTCTTTTTTATCTTTTGTTGTTTTTTTGTTAAGGTGGTTTACATTTTAAATTCCTCAAGTTTGTATATTTCCTTTTGGGCCTCAATTTTGTTTGTTTTACTTTTAGGTCTCAAGTTTTGTTTTTGTTTTTTTCTTTGTTTTATGTGAGATCTGGTTTAAATTCACATTTGTCTTAGTCTATGTTTTACGTCACATGACGGTATAAATTCACATTTTTGTTTTTTGATTTCTCCTTTACATTTTACGTCACCTGACGGTATAGATTCATGTTTTTTACGATTTTCCCTGGATTTATGGTCGTTTGCTTACTACTTAGCACGGGTTTGCGTCTCATGTGCCCGTAATGCGAGGGTTAAACACTAGTTTATTATTAATCTTTGTATCCACATTATTATTATTATTATTACTATTATTATTATTATTATTATTATTTCTAATATTTCTACCACCATTCCACCACCATTACTAGTATGTTAGCTTTGTTTATTGAAAGTATACCATAGTTAGCTTTGTCTATTGCCATAATGCCGTAGGGAGTGTGTACTAGTAATGATGCATAGATGCCTGGTCAAAAAATTATTTTTTCTAAAAGAAACTTAGTATTTTTTTTATTTACATCACCAGTAAATATTTTAGTATTTTTTTATTTACAGCGCCTAAAACAACACTTTAATTTTTTACGGTTGTCTTTGTAATATTTTAATCTAGGGGTGTGAAAAAATGGGGGCAAAACTCACATGAAAAGACCGAGTTCTCTAAGTTCTCACAACTCGTAAGAGTTTTCCCTTGATTTGAATCACACACACACACACACACACACACACATATATATATATAGGGTTAGGGTAAAATGAAAATTTGTACGAGTTGTGATAACTTAGAGAACTTGGTCTTACAAAAGATTTTTCAAAAAAGTTTATTAAAAATCCTATAAAAAATCAACTTTTCAAAAAAAGTTTTTTTTTCATCTATGGCAACCGTAAATGTTGTCAAAAGTGAAATCATGCTTATGTCATCAGCTTTTTACACCTGTTGTAAAGGCTCAAAAAACACCACTTCAAAAAAAATTAATTTTGTTTACGACAGACTTTTGTAACATTTTAATATAGGGATGTGAAAAAAATGAGGGCAAAACTCGCATGGAAAACTCACACGGGAATGCCGAGTTCTCTATATTCTCACAACTCGGAGGGTTTTCCGTTGACTTGATCTTATATATATAGGGTTATGTTAAAATGAGAAGTAGGCCATCCAAAAGGGTTTTACAAAAATAAATTTTCTCAAAATTCATAAAAAATCACTTGTTTCAGCGCAAAAAAATATATATATTAAATGCCACATACACAAGTTTACATGAGGTGTAAAAAAAATATCAATCTTCGTAACAAATTTACATCAGTGCGTAAACAAAACTTACATCAGGCAAAACTACCGACTCGACAACTTTTTTACAGATATGTTTATAATATTTTCATCTACGTTTGTGCAAAAAATAAATTTCGCCCAACTCACGCGGGAAGTAGGAGTTTTCATGGTTCTCACAACTCGTGGTGGTTCTCATTTGAACTAAAGCCTATATATAATGAGAATCTTTGAGAACCCGTGCCACTCGTTGATGCTTCCTCACCCTCATTTCCCCACTCTTCTATTTATTATACATATTTCTCTAATTCTTTTTGGCTTTGGTTATCCACACATCCCCCCATTTTATTTGTATATCCCTAAAACCCTGTAGGAATCGTATAAGGCAATATGGTTTCTCTGAGTCCAGGCGTATTGAGCTATACCCTTCCTATAGTGTATTTGAAGTACAAACTTTTCAGACCAATGATTAGGGACTAGGGGAATCATATAAGGTAATATGGTTCCTCTGGGTCCAGGCGTATTGAGTTATACCCTTCCTATAGTGTACTTGAAGTAAAACTTTTCAGACCACTGATTATGGGACCAGGGAAATAATATAGGGCAATACGTTCCCTGGATGATTTTTTTTTCGAGAGCAACATATAGTTGTTAGTATCTTTTTACACTTTTTTTTAAATTGAGTTGGTTTTTTTTGTTATAAAATTATGTTGGTTTTTTGTTATAAAATTATGTTGGTTTTTTGTTATAAATTTTATAAAATACGTAGTGAAATTAAGCAATCCAAACAAACTAAACATATCCATACATTATAACTTATCAAAACAAACATATCCCAATTAAACATAAAAACTAAATTGTCCGTAAAGTACTGCATCATATAAAAGTAACATATATAATCCACTATCGTCATTAATCCTTGTTAGAGTCCACGAGCTCCTCCTCCGTAAAGTTCGGGCCACGCCTAGTAGAGGGTAACGAGCTGTGCACCGTATAGGACGTGCCTGGAGCCTATAAAAAATTTAAACAAAATACTCATTACACAACATTAAATTGTTCGCAGAAAATGAAATAAAAACAAAAAATATACTTGCATGGAAAGGTCGGACAGAGGAAAGAGCGGCATGGTCTGGCCGGACTGAGAAAATGAGGCATGGAAAGTTCGGGCTAAGTATAGCACGGGCCAGAAGTCTATAAGAATTTAAACAAAATACCAGTTACATAATATTAAATTGCTCGTAGATAAATGAAACAAAAATAAGATAACATACCTGCATGGACGGGATGGGCTGAGTAAAGATCGGCAAGGACGTGATGGGTTGGGTAAAGGATGGCATGGACGAGTCGGGCTACTGCGTATAGAATGAGCCGCGGTCCGGATAAAATCGTGGTGGTGGACGGGGTGGAACCGATATACCCATATACTTATACATTTCACCCATGTCTATCATCAGCCGCCCCATGTCACCATGCATCCAGCAGTGTCAGAAGCCGCATCTGCTAATCCTAGTTAGTAGTTACACAAAATCCTATCGAGAAGACGGTTGGTTGACCGAGGCAACCTAACCGCACAATAAACTCTCTGTGGATACTGATGATCCCCTTGTTCATGTTGAGGTGGGATCTCAACATTATCCTGCCTGTCCTGTCAGCATATAATTAAATTGGCTCTAGTTGGATCTTGGAACAAACGTTATTAATGTGCGCCTCTAGTTGTTTTATTAATATTAAAAAATAATTCAAGCCAACCGAGTCGAACCGAACCAAGCGGACTTTTGTTCATGCTCGGTTTTTTCAGACCAAACTGATCCAAATCGAGCGCGTTTTTCAATCGAGCAGAATCAAACGAGCAAATTCCGAACATTTTTCAATCGAGCATTGAACGAGTCTCGAGTGTCGAGCAATTTGAACACCCCCTAGATGGGTGTATACGTATATAGGAATACGCTCGGTAACAGATTAGGGGCCAGGGGAACCGTATTGCCCTATACGCTTCCTATACTTTACTGACAGTGGAACCGTATTGCCCTATACAACTCCTAGACCTTTTCAGACCTATGGGAATCATATTGCCCCATACGCTTCCCATTGGGGTCACTTTTCAAATCTTTTCAGTTCTGAACTACGTACATGTAAGAGAGTAGGTACATTGTACCAATAGGAAGCGTATTCCCTATACGATTCCTATTGGTGTCGCATTTAATGCGTTTAAATCCTATGGGAAGCGTATTGGGCTATACGTTTCGTATTGAGGGATGTACAAATATCTTGAGGATGTCTAGATACCATCACCCTTCTTTTATTAATCTTTTTGTTTCTTGTGTCTTTCTCCTATTAAATAATAAAGATTTTTTTTAAAAGTTTTTTAAAAATAAAATGTTGACTTTGTTCATAAAACTTATTATAATTATATTGTTTCTGTAAGAACATTTATAAATTTTCGTATATGTAACCCTTCATACTGATCAGCTGAAGACATTATTAAGATGTGTGTAAATTCTCATATTAATCATTCAATTTTCATACTGTTAGTCTATACATATATGTAAAATTTTATGCTAAACTTTCATTTATTGATCAAAATAATCATATAGTTACATATATGTAAATCTTTATACTAAATTTTCATTTTCCAGATTGATTGTCTATTTATGTATATGTAAAGGGACCTAAGAAAATATTAATCATTCAATTTTCCTACTATTGTAAATTTTTATGCTAAACTTTCATTGATCAAAATAATCATCTATCTCGATGTAAATTCATCTAGTTACGTATATGAAAATCTTTATACTAAATTTTCATTTTTCAAATTGATTGTATATTTATGTATATGTAAAGGGATCTAAGAAATTTTCAATAACTCAAAAGACATAACCAATATTTTACACATATATATAAAGATGTTTACACATGTGTAAACAACAACAAAAAATACACATGCACATTCAAAATATTCAAATACTAAATAGACTTTAACCCACACATATACAAATTTACTCGCCTTCTTTTTTCTTACCACATTTGGGAATGAGGAGATCTGACGGCAAGTGCAGGAATTGTTGTCGAAGGGGCGGGCCGCGGGAGAGTCTCAGTCCGTGTTCAACGCCGCTTGACTAGCTCAAAAGGAGGCATTTGGAGTGTCTAGATTATATGTGAAAAAGCTTCCACGTGAGTTATCCTCTGGTGAAAATACCTTTTGAGATTGTTTTACAGTATTAACTTTTTCACCAATTTTAAATCGGAGAAAGTCCCAAATTGAACATCTTGGGTCGTAGCAACATCCTTACATCCAAGCCCATATACATTATCATTCCAAAGCCCATCAACATTAGAATCCTTCATGGTGCTGGACTGTTTAATTGGTCCGGCCCATTAATAGACTTTTCGGTAGAACTACCAATCGGCTCCACACCTTCGATCGGCCCATCAGTACCATCGTTCTTCTACTTAAGAGTTTTCAAATTGAGGCCCAACCTTATATTCCACTTCTCTAGACATTTGAATAGGCCCAATAGAAGTCTCATTAATAGCAATAATGGTAGGCCCAACATCTTCTTTCACAACATCATTAGTATCTGAATTCAAAGTAGTTTGTTGAGCAGATATAGGTGGTTGATCCTAGAAAGTGTCGGCGGCGAAGGCTTCTTTTTGTTCACCATCTTCAAAACTCATAGTTCTAACGAGCATAAACCTCTAATGACCAGAGAAACAAAAACCAGGCGAGAATGTTTTTGCGATGGCGGGTAGACAGAGTTTAGATTTTAGAGTTTTGACTTTAGGATTTAGCCATATAAATGACGATTGGAACATATCATACGATTCTCATAGTTTGACTATGAACTCAACGAACTAGGGGATGTCCGAAGTGAGGCTAATACGAACGTGATGTTGATGCTCATAATGTTGTATTTGGAATGGATATTTTGTGAGAAAATGAGCGAGGATTTTCCCCGCATATGAAGATGGAACCTCACAAGGGTTTATAAAAACAGTCTTATCATTTCCTTAGCATTAAGAAAGAAATGGAGTCATAGCGTACAAGCACCCTCATGAGCACACATGCTATGTGACCACAGATGATACGCGTATAACACTTTGATAGCGAATTTTACACTTGACACAAAGGCATCATCAAGAGTCGCTTTTATATTTTTTGATGATTGATACAATGACAGGTTCACCACTCACTTCATGCGGGGATTTTTACCCAAATACTTAACATAGTTCAGCAGATCATTAAACCGATTTAATTGCTTATAACAAACAAAAGTTGTAAGAGATAAAACTATTAATTAAAGACGTATATTATTTATAGTATAAAGGGTTAGATTGAAACTTAAAGAATACTATTGTAGGTTATGTGTTTTAATATTACTTATAATTTGTGTTGTAAACAGGTATATATTATGGGGATGGTTACACTACAAACCATATTTATCCTAAAAACCATCAGAACATATCCTAGCACTTAAAAAAGTTAAACCAGCACATACATAAAAATAGCACTTTTGAATTATACTAGCACATGTAAATTAAACAAGATAATTGATTTTAGCACACATGTGAATTATATGAGCACTTTTCTATGTGGAGAATTATATCAGCACGTTGAAAAAAAAACATATTATTAAAGTTATTATTTTACGCCTTGGTTGGATGCCGTAACCATCCCCAATACAACGCATTCTTTTGACCAAAGTGTAGTTTACGACTATGCGAACAATTGCCAGCCATCAACAATCATACTTAACTAATTACAAAAGCGGTTTAAATGGTATAACTTTGTTAACAAGACTTAACTATTCAGCAGCTCAAATTCTTGCTCATAGAAGCTCACCCAAAATCAACGGCCTAATCCGTCCAAAAACAGTACCAACCAAACTGATGTACGTTATCAAAACGGTATGTTTAATCAAACTAACACCTAAAAGAGAACAAATACAAAATAACCCCACCTCAAAAGTCTGGTACCAAATTTTGGGCTACGAACCATTTCCAACGCACAAGGTACATGTCGGTATGACATTGTTACTTCTGGTTTTCATCGTCAAACAAAAATGTGATATAAGAAGAGGAAACTCACCATCCCTTTGTGTAGTATCTGTACAAGTCATGATGCAGCAATTTGTGTAAGGAACGCTGCAAATTTATTTTGACCTCGCGGAGGATCTAGGTCAAGACTTTGTTGATGAACAGAAGAACCAGCATTAACGTCGATAATTCAAGCATGAATCTGGGGGTTGTAGCGTATTCGGTTAAACGAATCCACCTGTAAGTTCAACCAGTAGATAGCTGCTGATAAAGCCTGTTTGACCATTTCAGAATGTTCATCACATTCATGATTATGGCTAACCAGAACACAATTGCATACAGAAACAAAGTAAAAGTACATTGTACAAGTACATCACCTTACTTTTAAAAACAAGGATAATTAGAAGAGAAAATCACAAAAATAACCGGATTTGTGTATATTTATACCTCTATTGTCATAAACGACAAGTAGACAACTTTTGACTCTGTAAAAGATATTTGGCGCATCTACTTATTTTCAGACATTGTCATAAATGTACAAGAATAGCCCTATTATTTTTTTGAAAAAAAAAGTAGATACGTGAATACAAGTATATATGTAAAAAGTAAACAAGAAAGTAGATACGCGAGAAAAAGTAGATTCACAAAAACAATATATAAAAATTGGGTCAAATACTGTAAATTAAGAACACTTTGTACCCTATTTAACTTCGTCAACAATTTACCTAAGGAATATTGGACTTTAATAATCCCAACTATTCGTCGATGGCCGCCAACAGTCCCAACTTCAAAAATAACACTGGCAGTCCCAACTATTAACATATTGGCCTCCAATGGACCCTGACTGACAGAACCCTAACGCCGTTAGTCTCCGGTCACCGGAAAAATGTTTTTGACCGGAAAACTCAACATTTTCGTCCCGAACCTCTTTGTAACCTTATTACGGACCTTTAGAAACCCTTTTTCTAGTAAAAGCCCCGATTATTGAAGTCGCCGGAAAACTTTTTTTCGCCGGAAAACTTCTTTTTGGCCGGAAAACTTAACATTTTCGTCCCAAACCTCTTTGTAACCTTAGATTGCACCTTTAGAAACCTTTTTCTAGCCAAAAACGGTTTTCCGGCGACTGAAGACTAACGACGTTAGGGTTCTGTTAGTCAGGGTCCATTGGTGGCCACTATGACAATAGTTGGGAGTGCCAGTGGTTATTTTTGAAGTTGGGACTGTTGGCGGCCAACAGCGAATAGTTGGCATTATTAAAATCCAATATTCCTCTACCAAAAGTTAAAAAGAGGTACTAACCAATTTCCATCAACTGCCATGTTCTGTGCTTGTTCAATTTCCTCCTTGGCAAATTCTTCCAGTATAGCACGTTGACGATCATTTACTACCCTGCGGTATAAACAACTTTCACTTTTCTGTGTTTAAAATTATATGATCATAAAGTAAGCTCGGTGTAAAATGCTTACGTGGGGAAATTAATGCGGAAACGTACATACTGGTCTCCATGATCCACAAAAAAACCTTTCCTTGGCAAGCCTGTCATAATAACATACTAAGTATGTGTCAAGAAGAAGAGGAAGAAGAAGAACCAACTAAAGGAATAGGTGGCAACTGGCAACTCGACCCATTTACTTGTTACCCATCAAATGAGCGGAATACAAGTATTAGCTACAAGAAATGAGCAGGTGGATGGCAATGGGTCGGGTATGGGACGGGTATTTACCCATTGGGTATCGGGCATGCCCGGTGAGATTTTCATGTATATATATTGTTTACTTTTCTTTATAATATTATGTTTTAAAAACCTATATAATATTGATATATTAAAAAACGTAAATATATTATAATATTAATCTCAAAACTATAGTTAACAGTTTACTAAACAAAACTATAGTTAAAATGTAAATATATCATATAACATTACTAAACTATAATTAAAGGAAAATAAATACACAACTTTCGTGTATACATTTCGGTATATAGTTTCGGGTAATCGGGTAAGGTAGTCTAATCCCATACCTGTCCCATACCCGCGAAATATTTTTTTCCATACCCATACCCGGCCCAATACACGTAGGGTATCGGGTATACCCGTCCCAAATGCTTCGGGTTTCAGGTATACTCGCCGGGCTTGGTATTTTTGCTATCCCTAGCAGGTAACGAACTAAAGTTGGAACTCACCAAAAGTGTAATAAATGATCCTAAGTCCTAAATCATTTTAGTTTGAAGTTAGATTATAGTAGTCGTGCTAACACAGTTTTTTTGTAATCATATTTAGTTCATTAAATAAACATAAAGATTGGAAGAAAAAAAAAGATTGTGGGCCCAGCCAACCTGGCCGTAAAAAAACCAATTACGAAACCCGGTCGTTCTACCTATTTGGCAAAAAAGGAAGAAAATGTGTACCTTTGCCTCTTAGTATTGTCAGTTGTCCATGTTGAACCCCTTTGGGTATCTGTGGAAATATGCATGTAACCAATGCTATCAGGTTGATACTTGATATACACAACCTCATAAATATTATAATTATAGATTAATATTTAAATTTAATTTACTCAAATAAATTCTGATAATTGTAAAATTTGTGAAGTTACATCCGGATATAAATACATCATAGCTTTTAAAATACTAAAGGCATAACAAAAGAGTTAATTACGTTTTTCGTCCCTGTGGTTTGTCAAAAATCACTATTTCAGTCCATTAGTTTAAATATTGCAATTTCAGTCCTTGTGGTTTCACTTTCGTAACTATTTCAATCCACCTTCATTAATTCCATCCAATTATTCTGACACTATATTGCAAACTAATGGACTAAAATAGTGATTGAAATAGTTAAGAAAGTGAAACCACAAGGACTGAAATGGCAATTTTTAAACTAATGGACTGAAATAGTGATTTTTGACAAACCACAGGGACGAAAAACGTTATTAACTCCATAACAAAATTAACAAGAGCCCTGGTTGCTCTCTATGTAATATATATTTATAATTTTATATAATCCTTTTTGACTAAATTTTACCTCTTTTTCCAGCCGGGAATATATAAATCTAAAGAGTCTCTATAAAGGTTCTACTAAAGATATACCAAAGACTTCCGGTTCATATATAGATTAAAAAAATAAAATATAAAAAGTGCCCATGAATATAGCAAACAAAAATTAATAGTCATATGAAGAGAAACTCACTTTTACTTGTGCCTTCCCATTTAAAGTCGGCACATCAACCTTACCACCAATCAATGCCTGTCAAATTTGAAATTCTATTAAGAACCTCGCAGGCAAGCAAAGTTATATTAAAAATATTGGTATCTTGGTTTTAAAAAGCGAGAGGCGCACAAAGCGACGAGGTCTAAAATTGAGGCATGAAGCGCAAAAGCAGTGGCCATTTCGTACCCGAGGCGCAAGATGTTTATATAATTTTTTTCATATATCCCATACATATCCCATAGGTTTTTAGCTTCCTTCAACCAAAATATAGCTATAAATAAGGCTTTTATACCATTTTACTTACATGTACAAACAAGTCAAAAAACACAAGGTACAACATCTTTCTGCAGTAAAACACCTCAGATACCTGAGGCGCGCGACACAGACCAAAAAGCCCCCAAAAAAACCCTAAAATTTGTGCTTTTTGGGCGCTTCTTGTAATTACACAAGGCGCTGAGCGAAAAAGACCCAGAGGCTAGGCGCGCTTTTTAAAACCCAGATTGGTATGATAAAGAACAAAACTGGAAACATGCAACTCACTTGAGTAAAGCCAATATTTGAATCTACGTATAGATCTGCACCGTCTCTTTGGAAAACCAGGTCTTCAGCAACCTACATGAGAGAACAAAAGAAGGAAAGATGAGCACTGCAAACATACTACACCGAATAAACAATAAAAAAAATTACGAGTTAAAGTAATTCACCTTTAGTTTTATAACTAAGGTACCAGATTGACCTCGTCTTCCAACTTTGCCAGCTCTTGGAACTGATATTATGTCACCAGAGTCTACACCTATTTAATGCAGATTAAAAAAAGATAAAATAATCAACATTCTGACTAAATTAATAAATTAATCTCATTTTCTTTTGGGGGGTGGGGGTGGGGGTTGGCAGATTTAGGTTTTTCATAGTGTTGCACATGTGTAATACTATTTTTATCTGCAAAAATGTTAATAAAAAAATAGGTGTGTTTTTTAAGTTTCTTTTGGGAGTTTTCGAGTTATCACAATAAAAGGAGTTTTCTCTTAAACCCTCCCCTACAAATCATAATGCCCAATTTTAATTTTAATAAAATTTATATTATTATAAAAAATCACCCACAATGATAAAAGTCGCTTAAAAAAACATTTATCATCAACCTGCTGGTATGGGAACTGTGACTTCCTTGACTACCTCAACAAGCCCGGAGCCACCACATGACCTACAATATTCCTGCACCGAATAATTACAGAACATTGATGTAATTTCTGTGAGAATACAACAACTTCAATCATAGTTGTCAATAGCGGCTATAGCGACCGCTATAGCGCGCTATGTAGCGAAGCGACCAAGTGTCGCTATTTGGGTCATAGCGACCAATAGCGTGAATACCGACAGTTAGGTGTTTTTTTATGTAAATAGCAATTAGATATAGCAATAAAATAGCTGGATTTATAGGTTTTTGTTAAATATACATGTAAAATAGCATATATACAAGGGTATTTTGATGTAATATACATATAAAAATTTCACAATTCTTTTTCTAGTGTATCGCTATTTATAAAATAGCGGTCGCTATTCGCCACGTAGCCTATAGGTGCCTTGTCGCTATTTGTCGCTATTCGCTATCGACAACTATGACTTCAATTAACTTTTAGAAAACAAACCTTAATAATATGGCCTGACCCTTTACAAGTGCTGCATCTAGCCAAGAATGGATGAATAAAAACCTAAAAAAATAAGGTGAGAATTTAAAATTATAATAGACTTAGTGACACTTTCTTAAAGATTCTAGGTTAAATCATTCCGGTGGCTATTAATAAAGCAAAAATTTAAAAGGAAAAAAAGGAAGACTTACTGTCCCTGTTCCCTCACAAGTTGGACAACGTTTCGCCTTAGCGTTAACAGGGTAACCATGCCCATCTGCATCACAACATAGTAAGTTAAAGATTTCCCACGAAAGGGTAAAACCATAAAAGATGTAAAATAGAAACTCTCAAAAAAAAAGATGTAAAACTGGTAAATCTAACAAAGATAAAGTACTCGCCGCAAGAATCACAAAGAATATTTGAATCAAATGATAGGTGTTTTGTGCAGCCTTGAGCAGCCTCCAAAAAGGAAATTGACAACTCAACCTAAAAATATTTAAAACAAATAAAATGTTGGAATAGCTTGAAATGTGAGTATAGAAATTGGTACACATTCTTAAACCTGAATATCGCTTGTAGCATTATCTGTCTCTTCTTCAAAAATCTGTAAGATATTCAAAACTTATAGTATTATTAACGAAACGTCAGAAATTTGAATAGGATTATAGGAAAATAAATGGAGTACCTCAGAGAATATTTTTTGAAAAGAATCAGAAAACTCAGCACTTCCATTAGCATGTCTAAATCCGCCAGTACCTCTAGAAGAAGAAGTCGTGTTTTCCCGGGATTGCTGCTTCAACTGACATTACAGAAAACATTGTGCCTATAAGTACTTAATAATTAAGTTCAAAACTAACTAGACAAAAACAAACCTAAAATAAATTACCATGTCATACTCGGCTCTTTTTTCGGAATCTTGTAGAACCTATCCACAACGGGAAAAATGTTCAGAATTCAGAAATAAAGTATGTTTACATAATAGGTGTACATAATTGAAATAAAAGACCAAAAAACAACTATACCTCATAAGCCTCTCTTATCTCTTGAAACTTTCTCTTTGCGAAAGGGTTATTTTTATTTGCATCCGGATGATACTTCTTCGCCAGCTGAAGAGCATATAGTGAAAAAGTTTAAGAAATCAGATGCCCAAGAAGTATTTATAAAACTATGTATCTTGCATTTGAAGGTTATGACAAATAAGTCATACAAAGAACAATAATGCATAACAAAGTGGTAACTAGAAATAGTTTTCCTTGATAGCTGAATTCATTTTCATAAATGTAGCCCGCCAAGAAAATTTCAAATATATATGTGAAATTTGATGTTATTAAGAAGCTATGAAAATTGATGCATATCCTTACCATTTGCTTAACCTCCAAATTAACAATACAACGATGTATTTACACTTAGCCCAATTAATAAAAATATTTAGAGTAAATTGCATGGTTTTGCATCGTTTGTCCTTTATCTTTAGAAATTACACCGATTGTCCTTTATTTGAAACTTTTGCACACCGTATGTCCTTTGTACTAACCTCCATCCATTTTCATGGTTAAAACCAACCATGTGCCCCTTACATGAGGGACAAAACTGTCGTTTTATCATTTTCTATATGAGATTTTATATTCCACATATGTAAACTAATTTTTTTACATATATGTAATTACTTAACGCGTATATATAATTTGGTTATTACACATATGTAAATTTCTTTAACATGTATCGAATCATAAAAATATATAAATAGATGATAAAAATATCACACACACACATTTATATAATGATTATTTATTAGGAGTTTTGAAAGTTAGTTTAAATGAGAAAACTAAAAACTACCAAAAATAGCCTAAAAACATACTAACTTTTTCACAATTATTTTATAAAATTTCGTTATTTTTGTTATATAAAAAAATACTACACATGTACATTACTACGAAAAAAACCTAAACTCCCTAACCCACCCCCACACCCCCCCCCCCCCCCCCCCCTTAAAAAAAATACATAAATAAATGATAAAAATATCACACACACACACACATATATATATAGATTGTTTATTAGGAGTTTTGAAAGTTAGTTGTATGAGAAAACTAAAAAACTACCGAAAATAGCCTAAAAACATACCAACTTTTTTACAATTATTTTATTAAATTTTGCTATTTTTGTTATATAAAAAATAAAATAAATAAATACTAAACATGTGCATTACTACGAAAAAAAGCCAAACCCCCTAACCCACCCCCACCCCCTCAAAAAACATGAGATGTTTTTTAAAAACAATACACGTAAATTAAATAAAAATGACGAAATAGCGGTTTTGCCCCTCATGTGAGGGCATATGATTGATTTAACCATGAAAATGGATAGAGGTTAGTAAAAAGGACATGGGTGTGCAAAAGTTTCAAATAAAGGACACTCGGTGTAATTTCTAAAGATAAAGGACAAACGATGCAAGTTGGTGTAAAGTTAAAGGACAAACCGTGTAATTTACTCTAATATTTATTAGTTTCAAATCATTATTTCCGTTCCTCACAGCATTCTCCCCATATTGGCACTCGCCTGGTGCTGTTTGATCATATCACCTGAATTAAGTTGTTCTCATATATAACTTTTACATCAAATGAGAGAATAACTATTTATATGTTGTCATTTATCGTGAAAGATATGTCAGATGTTCAAATCATAAAAGCCCAACAAGACCAATGATTCTAGTGACGGTGGAGAATATTTACGACTTCATTTTCTTTAAAGTCATCACACTCAGTAAATCCCACCAATAGCAAAGCTAAGGTAGGGTCAGAGGAGGGTAAGATGTAGACAGCCTTACCTCTACCCCGTAGGAATAGAGAGGTTGCTTCCAGTGAGACCCCCGACTCGATAGTAGTTTTGCATCAAGCCTTGGACATAAGACACATAACACTCAACAATCGGGACAAAGGCCGATTAGTGCATGTACCCTTTTGTCTTTCGGCTATCAACGCCACAAAATGAATGCATGATTAGTCGACCGCCGCTTTTAACGTTATTTTCACGAAATAAGTAAAATAATGTTAAAATTAGTGCAATTTCACTTTTGCCCGCCGAGGGCCCACACACGTATACATTCATTTTCTTTAAAGTAATTTAACTAAAACAAGGAATCATTCAACTCCACTTAGATGTGTACCATTTATATAGGTAATAGATTTTCTATGATATATATCACAGTTTGAGTTGTAATATGATACAAGTTGCACAGAAACGAATCCACATATCGCAAGATTCATGAACAAATTACAATATTCATACAAATGCCTCTACCCCGGTTACTACATTCAATTCATACACAATGTATTTTACATTCTTTTTATTAAAAGATGTGATCTGAATCCAGGATATACTTACAGCATGAAAAGCCTTTTTGATCTCGTCTTTGCTAGCATTCTGAGGAACACCTAGAAGTTGGTAGTAATCTCCTTCTCTCGAGTTATAATAACCTGAAGAGTTGAAAATTTTGTAGTTCCAAAACAAATAAGCCAAACCGTTAGAGAAAAAATGATATATATATATATATATATATATATATATATATATATATATTATATATATATATATATATGTATGTATGTATGTATGTATGTATGTATGTATATATATATGTATGTATGTATCTTGAGATAAAACCTGTGGCATGGATGCAACGCTTCAACAGTAGCATTCTGATATTTGCAAAATCTAAAGGCTTTCCAGCATTGTAAAAATCTGACAAACAGATCACATAAATATCCAAACCACCATTAAAAGAGGCGTTCGTATTTCATGAGATAACATAACTGGATCCTAATACTTTGAAATGTACCTTTAAGTACTTATAAGCTTGGTTTTAAAATGCGCGCATAATGCGTGATGCGCTGACGAGAGCGCATCGCCACAGCTAATGCGTTGCGTTTACTGATGCGAGAATAATGCGCATTTAGCATAATGCGCTCATCGCATAATGTGCCTTGATGCACGCAACATTGTTTCTTATGTTATTTTCAAGATTTTATGAACTAGGTTCGGTTTTTTCAATAATTAATATCTTAGTATGCTTGATTTAAACAAAAAAAACACAACTTTTATCTTCTTAATCTTATTACATCATTTGTTTTACTTGAAGTATGTTTTTATAAGCATTTATGTATAAATAATTTTTAATATTTTTTTATTAAGAGCGCATCACATATCACGCATCACCTATGTAGCACGGGGACTCCATTTATGTGGCCGTACCCGTCTGGGTACTTGTTAGAGACGGAACCACCATGGGTACTCGTTGGGGACGTTTCCTAAACGTTTCCAACATCGGGGACGTATCTGGTAGAAGTATCCAGCCCGTTTCCATTTATTTTTAGGGTTTTAACCCTTTCAAATTCCACAACCGGCCATTAAATAAATAGACCTATCATTCAGCTTCTCTAATCTCTAAACTCTCAAGTCTCATCATCTCTAATTCTCTATCGATTGCCGATCTCTCACTAGATGAACCGGAATTTGAAAATGGTTTGATTATTGATAAATAATTACTCTTGGAAGAGTAGTATTTTTGGAATTTGTTTAATATATTTTTATTTTTTATTTTTTTTATTGTCGTACCCGTATCTTGGAATTTTGAGTTTTGCCGTTCCTCGTTCCCCTATCGTCCCCGTACCCCGATCCCGTACCCGTTCCAGTGCTACTTAGCGCATCACGCATCAGATTTCTGGACCAAACGCATCGGAGCGCATCACGCGATTTAAAACCAAGCTTATAAGCCTAGAATCACCCTTTTGACGGCCGAAATTCGGGTTTCCAACCATAACTATGACATTACTTTTGCACGCTCCAAAACAGTAGTAATTTCATATACATACCTCCTCGACTGTGAACAATTGGATGAAAAGCCTTTGAAGCTACACGACGGCTGCATACTGACGCCAAATGTTGAGGATACTGAAACAGTCAATTAATTAGAATTAAAAAAAAAACCCTAAAAAATCAAAACATCAAGTTGATGGTATACCAGAAATTTATGCAAGATGAAGTTTTGCCGATTTCTTAGCCAGCTAAATCCGGCCATTTGAAGAACACACTTCAAAATTCATATAATTGTGTTAAACAAGTTCACAGGACGTCGTCGTTTGGATTTCTTTCTGCTCAAGGTATGGGTAGCGTTTGTTACATGACCTGATTCAATTTAAGCAAAAAATTAATTAATTAATTAATTAAATCGTAAACAATAATTAAAGGAACAAATAGTGTTGGATACATTGAGAAATTAGGGTCGTGAAGACGGTTATTATTTCAATTTCGCATTTGTATCACCGGAAAACAGAAACGGTACCTGGTCTTCAATGGCGGCGATACGACGCTGTGACGGAGACGAGGATGAGAAGGGTTTTATAAGATTTTGGAGCGTATGACTTTTTGTGGTAACTCCAAAATAATCTTAACTCACACACCCGCGATTTACATCAATCGAATCGTATCTTTTTCTGATCAAAAGCTCTAAAACATCGGTTTGTAACTCATGAAAAAAACTTAATTCCGTTAAGCTATTTTAACGACGGACTATTTTAAATTAAAAAAATTGACCAGTTTATATTATTATTAGCGAGTAACTGACTTGAGATTGTTGTCGACCAATTTAAAAAAGTTAAGATTATTTAAATCCAATTTGGCTCACAAATATATTAAAATAAAACCATTTTTATACTTTACTCTAAATATATTAACTAACTTAATCCCAAAGGTCAAGTGACAATAGCTTCAAACAACCTCATATTCCTTTTAGTCAACCCACTTCCATCCAACAAAACACAACAACAATGAAGATCAACAAACCAGATCCTCTTCATCATCTCCCCAACCCGACCCGAATGAAATTCATCCTCATCATCACCATCCTCTCTCACTCCACAACCACCACATCTTTCCCAAAACCACCACCAATTCCCATTCTACCCCTACCCACATCCCACCAACTCTCATGGCAACTCTCCGAAATGGCACACTCTTCCTCCACTTCGGCACCAACACATTCACCGACACCGAATGGGGCACGGGTCAAGCCGACCCATCAGTCTTCAACCCGACCCAGTTAAACGCAACCCAATGGGTCACTGTTGCAAAGGAAAACGGGTTCTCTCGGGTCATCTTGACCGCGAAACACCATGATGGGTTTTGTTTATGGCCGTCTGATTACACGGATTATTGTGTCAGATCGAGTGATTGGAGGAATGGGAGTGGTGATGTTGTGGGGGAGTTGGCTATGGCTGCTAGAGATGCTGGGGTTCAATTGGGGCTTTATCTTTCTCCATGGGATAGACATGAGGGTGTTTATGGGAAAACTTTGGAGTATAATGAGTATTATATGGGTCAAATGACTGAATTACTCACCAGGTGATTATGTTTTTTATCAGTTTTTTTAGTTTGTTTTCATGTTGTTGAGATTAATGTTTTAAAAACCGGTATTTTAATCGTACCGGGTTAGACTCAGAAATGGTACAACCGGTTGAACCGGGTTATATCGGGCGGTTCAACCGGTTTTTAAAACATTGGTTGAGATCAACTGGGGTCTTGGTGATTCATGATCAGTTGCATGATGTTTAGGATATATTAGTTTGGGTTTAATGTAATTGTTTCTATGGTGATCAGGAGATATGATTTCGTTAAGTGGTGTTGATCGGGTTATTATTTGGTTTCGGGTAGTTCGGGTCGGGTTATTTAGGTTTTTTGTGTGATTGTATCCGATGACTGATCGGTATCACAATCAGATTCGTTAGGTCAGGTTATCTGGGTAGTTAATGTAATTCAAGGCAAGAACATTAATGCGTATTTAGAGAATTCTTGATAATGTTCTAAAAGTTGATACGATTAGGGCTGTAAACGAACCAAATGAACACAAACGAGGCCATGTTCATGTTCATTCGTTAAGGAAATGCCGAATAGTAGTTTATGTTCGTGTTCGTTCGTTAAGGAATTTCAGTTGTTCGCGAACAGTTCTGAACACTGGTCACGAACACAAACAAACGCAAAGAACACAAATGAACACAGACGAACATTAAACTTGAAATTAAAAAAAACACACCATTAACCTTAAACATACTATACGACCATTAAATGATAAATCAAGAATTCAAGACACAAGAAGTTTACTATAAGCACCATACGGTAAATCAAGTTTGGCTAACTTAAGACATAATTATCTAAAGTTACTTGGAAATGCCCAAAAAATGTCTTTAGTGTCCAACTCCTACGTATGTTTAGATAAGGGTTTACATTTTACTATCTTTTTTAAATAATTATTCACTAATGTTTAGGGGAAAGTAAAACTTAAGAAGGAAAGCGAAATATTAAAGACATTAAAAACTTTTAACAATTAACATAAACAAACAAACATGAAAGAACGAACGTAAACGAATCTATTACCGAACGTTCACGAACGCAGTCGAACGAACGAGACCTTTGTTTGTGTTCGTCGATCGTTTAGTTAATCAAACGGAATATCTTGTTCGTGTTCGTTCATTACCTAAACGAATAAACATAAATGAACTTCCCGCCAAACGGTTCAGAAACTGTTCGTTGAACATTTGGTTGGTTTACAACCCTAGGTATGATGTAATCCTGGTTAATCGGGTTCAGGTTAATCGGTTGGGTTATTCCGGTATTTGGTGTTTAAATGTCTGATTGATTCCTGACCCTAATAACGTTCGGTTTAATAGGTATTCGGGTAATGGGTTTGTTCGGTCCGGTGAAATTGGGTTGGGTCTGGTTAATTGGGTATAATTAGCATCAACGGGTCCAATTTGATTACATTTTCTTGTAATTATGGACTCCAATAAATAGTTGGCCTATCAATAATACACAATACCTCACGGGGTCTGGCCTTCATTGATACCATATATAGTAATGAATACTTGGTAAGGTATTGTGTATAATTGATCAACCTAAAATCTTTTATTATAATATAACATTACTGATTTGTTTATTCACATATCGCACAATCACATCTAAAACCGAATACAAACACCTGCAATTAGTTACTAACTGAATCTCGCAGATATGGGAATGTAAATGAAGTATGGCTAGACGGTGCTAAAGGCGAAGGAGAGAAAGACATGGAGTATTTCTTCGAAATCTGGTTCAGCCTGATCCACCAGCTGCAGCCCAGTGCGGTCATATTCTCCGATGCAGGTCCGGATGTCAGATGGGTCGGTGACGAGGGTGGGTACGCAAGCACCACTTGCTGGTCCCTTTTCAACTGCAGCAACGCCGCCATTGGCAACACCGATTCCCGATACTCGCAAGGCGGAGATCAGCTTGGACACGACTGGGTCCCGCCCGAGTGTGACGTGTCCATCCGACCCGGCTGGTTTTGGCATCCGTCTGAATCTCCAAAATCCGCTACGGAACTCCTTGAGTTGTATTACAATTCAGTGGGGCGAAACTGTCTTTTACTACTAAACGTGCCACCGAATTCTTCGGGTCTTATATCCGAAGAAGACGTTAAAGTTCTTAAAGAGTTTACTAACCTACGAAGAACGATTTTCTCTTATAATCTAGCGAAAACGGCCGTAGTTTCCGCTAGCAGCACACGCGGTGGTTATAACGATACGCGGTTCGCTGCTCGTTTGATTTTAGACGAAGGCATTTTTACTTACTGGGCGCCGGATAAGAACAAGTCTCCGTGGGAAATATATCTTGATTTTCAAGAACCGGTGAGTTTTAACGTTGTACAAATACAAGAACCGATTCAAATGGGGCAGAGGATTGCGAAGTTTCATGTAGACGTTAACAAAGACGGTGTATGGTCTAGAGTTTTTAATGGGACCACGGTTGGATACCGGAGGCTTTTACGGTTCCAGATGGTGAAAACCCAGAGTCTACGGCTTGTTATCGAAAAGGCTCGAGCAGATCCGTTGGTTGCTTATTTGGGAGTTCATGTTGATACGGTTTCTATAAATCGGACCGTGAAGAGTAACACGAGCTTGTTTTCTAACTTTAATGGTAGTCAAGTTTTGCATCAGATTGTTCGTAACCACACTCGTGTTTCTTCGATATAGCAGCCATGGATCCGTAGCTTCGTCTTCGGTTGTAAGTATTTGTGGGATCAAGATTCGCGATTCGTTCAAAGTCGCGATGCAACCATGTATGCTTTGATGCTGATACTTGATTATGAAGAACATTTAAACATGTTGTAAAATTAGTATACATTTGATATAGGCACTATTTTCATTTCAAAATGATTTATACATGGCTGAATTGTTGTTCATGAACATTTGTTGAAAGAATATCATATAGTGAACTGTTAAGTAATTAATTGTTCCATAATTACCAACATTGTGGTTTTTGGTCCTGATAATGCAAGCAATGTTTGCAATAGACCTTGCAAGCAGAGATGCAAACGAACACGAACAACTTGTTCGTGTTTGTTTGTTAAGAAATAGTTGTGTTCACGAACAGTTCATCCACACTTACCGAACCCGATTTTTTGTTCGTGTTCGTTCATTAAGGAAATGAACGTGTTCGTGTTTGTTCATTAAGGAAATGAATGTGTTCGTTTGTTAATTTTAGGTACCGAACACAAACAAACTTTCATGAAAACAAATTAACACAAACGAACACACATAAACGTTCATGAACAAAAGCGAACACAAAAAGCATTTATGAACAAAACGAACACAGATGAACATATTCGAATAAAATAGGCATCTTTCAACATAAACATTAAGAAGATCAACCCAAAATATACTAATGAACTTGGAATACTGGAATAGGGTGTACCATCTTAATTACCTAAAATAAAAATTTAAAAGAATATAAAAAATAAATGTAAACGGACGAACATAAACAAACACAATCAAATATAAACGGACGAACATAAACAAACATGTTACCGAACGTTCACGAACATAAATGAATGAACGGGACATCTGTTCATGTTCATTCATTTAACTAAACAAATGAAACTTTACAAACGAACTTTTCGCCAAACGGTTCATGAACTGTTCGTTGAAAGTTTAGTTCGTTTACAACCCTACTTGCAAGACAAACATAGGAATCAGGATTGTTTTAGCATATCTTAGATTTAAAAAGACAGAAGCAGGTTATATATTTGACAGGAATTATTTATTATTATTATTATTATTTATTTTTCATCATATAAAAACACAAAAAGCATTTTCGAAAAAAGATTTGCGGTGAACGTGGATCGAACACGTGACCTTCAGATCTTCAGTCTGACGCTCTCCCAACTGAGCTATCCCCGCTTCATGTTTAACTTTCTTGGATTAATCATTATAAAAGGTACACTTTCAGCCAAGCTGGTGCCAACAGTCGTAAAAACCGATCGATCGAGCTTCATAGTTCACCTTCACCATATCAACAACAACAGACAATATACTTAAGAAATGAAAACACTTAAAAAGAGTCTTCGATATCTTTCTTTCTTACATGTAAATTCTCATAAATGGATATCGCGTAACAAAATTGATGTCTAATTACACATAAAATTGCAAATACATCAAACAATCACAAGTATAAAATCTTTATATGTTCAATGTTTTTTTGTTCAATTATGGGAACTAAACATCCCCTTGCTCGTAAGTTTTCCGCTAGTCTAGAGTTGTAACATATGTAACGCAGCAACCGGTTGATCCATTGGAACCATATGTCCAGCGTTAAACGTAAGCGGCCATAATTCTTCATTACTCCAGCTTCTTTCCCACCAACCACAAACGAAACATTCGACGCTACAAACTGTTTTTGACCAGACCACACCATTGCGTCAACCCATCTCGCATTTCCTACAAATTTCCCAATATTCGTTAACAAAAATGACGTATGAATCGTTTTTTTTAGATTTTTTAAGAATTTTAAACCAAGTAGTCACCAAGCCAATTGCAAATAAGATCATATTCTCCTGCATATACAAGCAACTCGATTCCTTGCTCCAAAAGTGCGGGAATACCAACTTCAAGATCTCTCATCCAGTCATTTAACATTGCGTTGTGCACTGTATCGCTACACGAAACAAAATCTATGTCACTTGGTACACCTAGCGCTGTTTTCACCGATGATTGACTCAGAAAAATTTCCATTTTCGAGAAATCATAGCATAAAGTCCCCTCGCATTGCTTCCTGATATCATAATACTACAAAAAGAGAATAAGAAAACATATATGTAACATTAAATGATTATGTTTCTTGGGTATTAACAATTTAACATTGTTTGTTCTTACGTTTATATTGCCTGCGATGTTCAATATATCGTCGAAAATTTGTTGACAAGCATCCAACGCTTGTATGCATATGGTTGTACCGGTTGTACCTAGAGACACAAGGACATAAATGATCAGTGTAACTATTTTTTTATCGTTGGTAACCAACAGGGTCAGGTAAATCACAACTTGCGCTGGGCCGGGTGGTTGTGGAAACAAGATTCAAACTTAAGACCTCTGCTAGAGGTAGGGCTCGCAATTTCTACACGAACACAATAACACGACACAAACCTACACAAAGTTAACAGGTTTCGTGTCTATAACAGGTCGATACGTTAAGACCTGTTAATCACACCTTTATAATTTTATATAAAAAAATATGTGGGGATCCTAATTATAAATAAAAAAATGCTTGTAAGTAAAGTTTTATATATTTAATAACAGGTCATGTTCGTGTCTTAATAGGTCATATGATACGCTGGTAACTTAACCAAAAGTGGTACTGAAAAGAAAGTAAAAAAATAGTTACACATGTGTTTACCGCATTCTTTATTTGTGACTTCACATTCTGGGATTTGGCGGTTTATCCGCGTGTAATCCGATTGTGAAATCAACTTATTAGCCAAAGCATAATCCGTGTAAGATTTATACTGGATTCCAGGATCTGTAATTCCATTTCCGATTCCAAAACCCTTCAAGTTTATATGAATGCCTTCTTTGTTCTTGTTTCCTCCGTTAACTCGAGCAGCAAATGCCGGGATGTAATGCCCCGCATACGATTCTCCGGTTATGTAAAAATCATTGTTGACATAATCCGGGTGCGCTTTGAAAAATGCCTAAATTCACGCAAAATTTTAAAATTAATCGAAATGATCAACAACGGTATAAGGGCAAACCTGGTGCACAAGGCTCCCGCATGCACAGGGTTCGAGGAGTGTCAGGCGAACTTGGGTCTATTGTACACATCCTCCAATATAAGGGTGTTGCTTAAAAGACAATATAATATATATATATATATATATGAATCTAACCACAAACCTGTAAGAAGAAATAAAGATCATTGCTAACACCCGTTTCATCATGGCGGATGTCTTCATCGCTAGAACTATAGCTAAAACCAATTCCTGTAGGTTGATCAACGAATATCAAGTTAGAAACCTGTCACGAAAACTAGGTGGTGAGTGTCGCTAATACATTGAAAGTTTACGGCTCGCAATATTTTTAGAGTTTTGTTTTGGTTAAATGAACCTTATCCCAACCATAGTCATTCCAAATAAGAGACAAGTTGTTGATGAGTTTAAAGGGTCCATTTTCATAGAAAAGAGCCAGTTCACTACTGCATCCTGGTCCTCCAGTTAGCCATATGACCACAGGGTCAGCTTGGACCTTCTTGATTCAAAGAAGAAGTAAAACATACTGCAAAACCACATAAAAACACCAAAATTTTGAGAAATGTAAGTAGATATAAGACGAGAATAGGACAATTATCAACTTTTGTGAATAATAACTTTGACATTTTTGTTGTTTTTTTTTTTTTTTTTTACTGTGATTTCTACTTATACTATGATAATATCCTTTTTTAACCCTGTAGTTTATAATAGTTACTAACTTATGTGAACGGTAACTTTACAGTAACTTTGACTTTTTAACACACCTTATACTATAAATAATACACGTTTTAACCCTATAGTTTTTTTTCTTATAACTTCCGTTCCTTTATTCTTTATAAAGACTAAATTCGTGGTTGCGTTAAATTTTTTTCCTCACTTCAATTTTGAAATGTTTATACTATTGGTAGAGTTTAAAACTTTTCATCTACGATATATATTAGAGAAATAATATGGATTTTCTTTTTTGGTTGCCTTTATTAAGTGTCGTTACCGTACCGATATCGTAATGAAACGAACATACACCAATCAAATTCCCACCGCGTAGCGCGGAGGAATTTTGCAAGTTTTGTAATAATACATGAAAGTTTGTTATGGGCCTATGGCCACATGGGTAAAAGGTAATAGCCAAACTTGTTATCTTTTGATTTTTTAAAAATAACTAATTTTAATATAGTTTTAATGGGTTAGGATATAATAGGAAGTTTATTTGGGTAGGAAGTGTAGGAAGTAATCTTGTCCATCTATTTAGTAATCAATGGTTAAGATTAATTGAGTGAAATTGAACAACGAGAGGAGGCGCGTGAGTTTGTGTAGGGGTATTCTAGTCAATCCAAAGCAATAGTTTCTCTCTCCTTCAATTCCCCTCCGTTTTTTAAACGTAAATAACTCTTTAATACGACATTATTTTTTTTATAAAAATTGCACCATAAAAACGAGCGTTTTTTTATCTTTAAAACGAGCACACTATTGCTATACTTTTGAAAAAAAAAGTTTTCGATAACCCAGATGCGTAAAACGCAATGGACAAAAAACACAATCTTTTTTCTAAACGCAATAGACTAAAACACAAAAGAATGTATTCTTTCTAAAACGCAATAGACAAAACACAAAAGAATGTGTTTTTTTTTTCTAAAACGCAATGAATAAAAAACACAAAACAAAGTGTTTTTTTTTTTTCTAAAACGCAATAAACTAAAAACACAAAAGAAAGTGTTTTTTCTAAAACGCAATGGACAAAAAAACACAAAAGAAAGTGTCTTTTCTAAAACGCAATGGATAAAAAAACACAAAACAACGTGTTATTTCTAAAACGCAATGAACTAAAAATATAAAAGAAAGTGTTTTCTCTAAAACGCAATAGAGTAAAAACACAAAAAAATGGTGTTTCTAAAACGCAATGGACTAAAAGCACAATAAAATGTCTTATTTCTAAAACGCAATAGGCTAAAAACAAAAAAAAGAATAGTTTTTTTTTTCTAAAACACAATAGGCTAAAACACAAAAAATATGTTTTTTTTTTAAACACAATAAGTTAAAAACAAAAAAATAGGCTTTCTAATTGTTTTGTAAAACGCAATTACTAAGAAAATGTGTTTTATAATTGCAATTGAAACACTCTTTTAAAACGCAATAAGTTAAAGACAAAAAATAAATATGATTTTTGGATTAAGTTAAATAGTATATAAATATAATTAAAAACAGAAATATTTTGGGTTAGACACGTAGCTCAGTTGGTAGAGCTGCGTGCACGCATACGGGAGGTCACGGGTTCGAGTCTCACCCAGCGCACATATACAAACGACCGAACCGGTCAACGGTCAACAGTAACGGTCAACGGTCAAAAGTCAAAAAAAAATTTATTATTTTTATTTATTTATTTAATTTAAAAATCAGTTAAAAATACTTAAAAATAACGTTTTTAAAGTTAGAGAATAGCCTTAAACTCACAAAAATATATCCAAAAATCCTATTAAAATTGTTAATAAAATCCACTTACTTACCGTACCTTTTCGTTATTAATTAGGTTAGTTATCTCTCGTCGATCAATCCTCTAAACTCGTGCGCATTCAACATCTTCAAACAAACGCACCCAATGTGAGTGAATCTCTACCAATTCCCCGTTTTAATCACATTTTGGGGTGTATCATGTGTCGTTATTATTTATATAAATTAAACACTTGTGCATTCATCATATTCATGATCAAATGTGTTGCCAATATATATCTATTGTTTGTGTGGTTAATGTTTAGATTAAAGTTATCATTTTCAGTACATACATTATCATAGGCCGCCGCTCCCCATTACCTATGAGCGTGAGCCGTTCCCCATTACCTATGAGCGTGAACGAGGCGTTGCCAACATACGATCGGCTCCGTTTGATTGAGCCTTGATCGCACATACATTACATCATAGGCCGTCTGCTCCCCATTACCTATGAGCGTGAGCCGTTCCCCATTACCTATGAGCGTGAACGAGACGTTGCCAGCATATACATTGTCATTCATATCATATACTCCTGCAAGGTGTTTGTGATTGTTTGTTTACGTACGTTTGTTCATATATGATTATTGCATAATTTTCCACATTAATTATAACAAGGAATCAATAATAAACGTTTTTAACAAGGTTCACTCGCCAACTTTTGTTGACCCAAAACTCCCCATTTTTACACATGATACAGGTGATCAAGTTGAAGCAAGAAACATATAGGGCGGCCTAGAAGAATAAACCAGTTTAGATTTTGGATTGTTTTAGTTAATTTTTCCTTTCCTTGTATTGTATGAATTTGACTTGAAACTTTGAGATGTAATTTGATTTTAATAAATATGAAACATATTAGTAAACATCATGAGCTTTGGTGATAACCCAATTATGCCCCGACTCTTATTCCGCTGCGGGTCGGGGTGTGACAGATTGGTATCAGAGCCATGACTATAGGGATATAGGATAGGTTATTAGACCCTTAGAGCCTATACTATAGTTGATTAGAATTTTTAAATTGTTTGTGTGTTACATGCAAAATTCATGATGTTTATATGCTTTATGTTTATTGTTACAATCAATGTTTTGCAAGCATGTTCATAAGTACATATTATTATACAATGCCTATCATGAATCATATTCTCATAACATATCATATTCATGGGAGCACACACCTCACAATTCATATGATTTTTACAACGATTTTCGTATTTTCAAATCACATCAAAGTGAGTTCTCATGACGGGCATGTAGTAACTGGAAGGGTACAAGTACCGGTAGTCGGAACGTCCTGTCTAGGCTTGGCATTCGTATAAATCCAAAATAAAGGACCAGTTTGCCTACCTGGGGACTAACGATGAGAGTATGAAGGACCTATTAGGCCAAAGCATGCTATACCAAACGTCGTGTGAGCTAACACCACTTTGAGTTGTCATTGTGTCTACACCTGGACACCCTCCGACCATACATCTCGCAAACATATTTTATGGTTTTCATTCGGGTGATGCGAGTGTTAAACCGCCAATACAATGTGAATCCTACTAAGCCAATAGTCATGGGGGCCCACATGACTATACAGGCGATGGTATGGGGGACATTGGAGGCCCAAACGTGAGCAAACCCAAGACATCCTATGGATGTAGTGCATTATTGATGATTATGTTATTTTATTATTTTAAAACGACACATGACACCTAAACACTCCTTAAACTCACCATCTTCCTATGTATATTCCTGTAGATGTCGGCTAGGCAGCTACGTGGAGGTCGAAAGTCGGGAAGGTCGAACGCTTGGCCACTCAAATTGCAAAACAAATGGCCGCGGTGCTTCCTGATATTGTAATTCAAGTCCAACAAGCTCTCACCGTGAATCCTATCAACCCACCCAATCAAGAGGATCAAAACGTCGACAACCCTCCCTCCAAGAAGTGCTCCTACAAACACTTCAAATCTTGCGATCCCCCAAAGTATGAAGGGACTGAAGGTGTCACCGCTCTCCTCCACTGGTTTGAGGAAATGGAAAACACCTTCCTCAATTGCGATTGTCCCGAGGATCGCAAGGTACGTTACGCAACCGGGAGACTATTTGGGGTAGCCCTGACCTGTTGGAACACCGAGAAGGGTAAAAGAGGAGTTGAAGACGCTATGGCCTTAACGTGGGAAGAGTTAAGGGAAATAATGACAAAACGTTTCTGCCCAAGAAGCGAACTCAAGAAGTTGGAAGACGAATTCCACTCGCTGAAGCAAAAGGAAGGAGACCATACTTCCTACAACAAAAGATTTCTTGAGCTGAACCAGATGGTTCCTAACTTGTTCACCCCAGTGTACCGCTTGGTTGAACACTACATTCGAGGCCTCCCCTCGAAGATTCAAGACTCAGTCCTCAGCACTTCGCCTGCAACTCTCGAAGCTGCCATGGAATTAGCCACCGAACTTACCGAGAACCGCATCAGAAACGGTAAATTCAAAGAGGAGAAAAAGAAAGCCCCCGTTGAGGGCCAAACTTCAAACCACTCCACCTCCTCCTCAAAATTTTCAAACAAGAGGAAACGAAATACCAGAAATTTTGCTGTCACCCAAACCAATTTCCCTATCCCTGCTGCACCCATCACTCAAGTTGCCCCTTCACCCACACCCTACAAAAGGTCATACTCCGGCCCCTACCCAGAATGCACCCGTTGCCAATACCATCACTCTCCCGAACACCCCTGTCAATATTGCACCAGCTGTGGCCGTGCAGGTCACACCATCCAAACCTGCCGCTCGCTGCAGCGAATGAACCGCAACCAACCCACAACCCAAACCCACCATCAAATAATGGGTCAAGCCCAACAACCCCTACTACCACCACCTACACAACATACGGCCCAAACCTACTACCAACCCAACTACCCCATGATGCAACCCATGCGGGCTTGCTACAATTGTGGAGACCCAAACCACTTTAGAAACACTTGTCCACGCTTGGTGAACATCATACATGCTCAAGCTCAAGCAAATCCGGTGAACCAAGCTAACCAAGCTCCTCCACCTGCTAGAGGAAGAGCTTTTAACATCAACGCCAACCAAGCTAGGGCCGACAACAACGTGGTTAATGGTACGTTTCTCATCAATGGTAGTTATGCATCCATGTTATTTGATAGTGGCGCGGATAAGAGTTTTGTGTCCTTAGAATTTGAACCCATCCTCAACCAAACCCGCGATAAACTCATGGAATCCATAACGGTAGAAGTTGCTGACGGAAAACCGGTCTCATTAAACTCCATTATCCGAAACTGTACTCTCACTCTAAACGATCACGATTTTCCAGTTGACCTCATTCCTATGAAGTTAGGAAGTTTCGACATTATAATTGGCATGGACTGGCTTAGCCAACATCATGCTGAAGTGGTATGCCGCGAAAAGTTCATTCGCATTCCTCTTGCAGACGGTCAAACCCTACGAATCTTTGGAGAAACCCCTTCGAAAGGACTCAAGCTGATGTCCTGTCTTCAAGCCCGAAAATATCTCCGCAAGAACTATGTAGCATTTCTAACTCATGTGGTTAAGAAGGGAAGCAAGGAGAAGAAACTCGAAGACATACCTGTAGTGAAAGAATTCCCGCAAGTCTTTCCCGACGACATCTCAGGACTTCCTCCCAAGAGAGAAGTCGAATTCTGCATTGATCTTATACCTGGCGCTACACCCGTCGCGAAATCTCCTTATAGGTTAGCCCCATCCGAAATGCAAGAGCTGGCCAGTCAATTACAAGAACTGACCGACAAAGGATTCATACGTCCTAGCTCATCGCCTTGGGGTGCACCTGTTTTGTTTGTAAATAAGAAGGATGGAACGTTTCGCATGTGTATCGATTACAGAGAACTCAACAAATTAACGGTCAAGAACCGCTATCCATTACCTCGCATCGATGATCTTCTCGACCAACTCCAGGGTGCCACATTGTAACATCCGTCAAAAAATGGATCTACCAAACCCGCTCCGTTTATCAACCGAACAGTCAGTCAAATTTTTCGTTGCGAATTAAATGCCCAAAATAATTTTAAACGATCCGTAATCAATTAATATGCGGGGATATATATTTAGTTTTTGGAAAACTGATAAAAATAACAAAATAAAAATGTTTTACCCATGCCGGGTTTCGAACTCGGGTCTGTATCCGGTTCAACCAAAGACTTATCTCTCAGCCGACAAACCACTCCGCCATTTTGATTTTCTGGTGAATAAAGGAATCACTTAATTCAAATATTAAAGTTCCGAAATCAATTTCAGAAATTTGCGCCCAAATTAGCAGTCGTCGGAAATCCCGACGACTTCGCCGTTTATTTACGTTATCGCTCAAAGTAACCGAAGACTTAACTCCTGCGACGGTTATAACCGACGTCTGAACCCGCGACATCAGCTGTAACCGCCGGAGAACGGATGACTCCGAATTAAGACCGAATTCAGACCCCATTCATCTCAATACTATCCTATAAATTCAACCACAACTCGCCAGAAGTCTTTCACACTCAAATCGCACCTTTTCTCGGCGAAACCTCACTCGCCGGAAATTTTTATTACTTCGCCGGAAAACCGTATCAGTAATCTCTGAGCTTACTGAACCCCCTAAACTTTTACCGAAGTCACCCACAACCTTTTCAAGCCTTCGGAAGACTCTCTGCTGCAAGATACTTGTCGCCGGAAAAAGACTTCTGTCGCCGGAGTTCTGCCGGAAAACAGAGTAAAATCAGTCGGTACTTTTCACGCCTAATTCCTTTCCTTTTTACTTTTATCTCGTTTGTAAATGATCATTAAACGCTAAAGAAACATGAATCAATATTTTGAACCAGTCAGTCACCACTTCCGGTTAAAACCGGTGAAGATGACGAAGTTTCAGTAATGGTTAAGTGTAATTAAAATCAAGATAATTACCGGGTTAGACACACAGTCCAGCGGTGGACTGTGTGCACTTTTAATACTAAGGTCACGAGTTCGAGTATTGTCCCTCACACGCCGCCTTGATAAAAATTCTTCTTTTTCAGCAAACTAAACCGGGTTGATTGAAGTATATGTTAAGTATATTGATAACTGAGTTTATAATCAAGTGCGACACACAGTCCAGCGGTGGAGTGTGTGTCCGCTAACCCACAGGTCCCGGGTTCGAGACCTGTGGAGCACACCGGTTCTGAGATTTAATTCGTTTTTAATAATAAAGGATTTCTGTTAATTCTAATTAATATATATATGTAATTAAAATCGGATATATAACGGGTTAGACACGTAGCTCAGTTGGTAGAGCTGCGTGCACGCGTACGGGAGGTCTCGGGTTCGAGCCTCACCCGGCGCACAACAATATGCCTATGAACCGGTCAACGATAGTCAAAGTCAACGGTCAAAGTTACTGTAGCAAAAATAAAATATTTTTTTATTATTTTTATTCAATTATTTTAATTAAAAATCAATTATAAATACTTAAAAATAACATTTTTAAGGTTAGAAAATAGCCTCAAACTCACAAGAATACACCCAACAAACCTACTAAAATAGATTAATAAAACCCGTTTACTTACCAAACCGTAATGCGATTTATCTAGGTTAATTTCACTCGTGGTTAAAACCTTTTCGCGTGCATTCAACCTCATCAACCGAGCGCACCCAATGTGAGTGAATTCTTACAAACTCCCCTTTTTATTCATGTTTTGGGGTGTATCATGTGTCGCTTAAATTAATTCTCTTATGCAAATTCGTGCCATACCATTATATGAACTAAATTAGAATGTACCTATTGTTTGGTTGTGATGTGTTACATATTGTCAAAGTCGTATGCAAATTATTTAGGCCCATCAGTTCCTCGTGGGAGACGAGAACAACGCGTGCCTCAAAACTCATACATTAGGCCCATCAGTTCCTCGTGGGAGACGAGAACAACGCGTGCCTCAAAACTCATTCATTAAGGCCCATCAGTTCGTAAGAACAACGCGTGCCTCAAAACTCATTCATTAGGCCCATCAGTTCGTGGAACAACGCGTGCCTCAAAACTCATTCATTAGGCCCATCAGTTCCTCGTGGGAGACGAGTCGAACATCGCGTGCCTCAAAACAATCATTTGGTGTATGTGAGTTTAATATTCAATATTATGTGTTGTGTGAATAAATTTACATCTACATTTACTCATATGTGGTATGCACATTATTTATAATCAATTGGATAAACTTGTTCAAATGTTTTTCCATAGGATTCACTCGCCAACATTATGTTGATCCAAAAACCTTTTTACACATGATACAGGTGAACAGGTTGAAGCAAGGAAAACATAGGATATGCCTTAGAAGAGAACCAAGAAGCTTAGACTGATAGTTAGAATATGATGTATCATTTACTTCCATTAAATTGTATTAATGAATATGAAACATATAATAAATGTCATGAGCTTTGATGATAACCCAATTATGCCCCGATCACCTTTTCCGCTGCGGGTCGGGGTGTGACAGATTGGTATCAGAGCCATGACTATAGGGATATAGGATAGGTTATTAGACCCTTAGAGCCTATACTATAGTCTGCCTAAATTTTAACTTGATTAGGTGGTTACATACAAACTTGTGATATTTATTTGTTTCATATTTGTTTACATTTCAGTCAAACATACATGCTCATATACATATTCATTATACATATATACATATTCATTATACATATATCGATGTTCATGTATTCAATTTATTTTCATACTCTCAATATCCAAAGATTTTGTGCAATTTTCAATTCTCATCAAAGTAAGTTCTGCGACGGGCATGTAGTAACTGGAAGGGTACAAGTACCGGTAGTCGGAACGTCCTGTCTAGGTTGGCATTCGTATAAATCCAAAATAACGGACCAGTTTGCCTACCTGGGGACTAACGATGAGAGTACGACGGACCTATTAGGCCAAAACATGCCACACCAAACGTCGTTCGAACTAACCTCACTTTGAGATGTCACCGTGTCTACACCTGGACACATTCCGAATATCACACGTCGTATACATATTTCTCGATTTTCTCCGGGTTTTGTGTACGCAACCAGGCAGAAACCGTGCGAACCATATGAAAAACCGGTATTCATGGGGGCCCACATGATTACACAGGTAAAGTATGGCGGCATGACGGGCCTAACAGCGAGCAAAGCCCAAGACATCCTATGGATGTAGTAGATTTATTTTTCTATATTTATTTTATGAACGTTCAATCCCAAACACGACCCACGATCCCAAAGGCATCCAACTCATACTCTTGACATGTATTCCTTGTAGATGTCTTCTAACCTCGCCCGTAGGAAGATGAGAGCAGAAAAAGCCCGTGAACGCATGGCTACCCAAATCGCTCAGCAAATGGCGACCGTAATACCCAACATCGTAGTTCAAGTTCAACAAGCCCTTACCGCTAATTCCGTTAACCCAACCCAACAAGAGGATCAAAACACTGTCAACCTTTCAGTCACTAAATGCACCTACAAACATTTCAAATCCTGCGATCCTCCAAAATACGAAGGAACTGAAGGTGTCACCGCTCTCCTCCATTGGTTCGAAGAAATGGAGAACACTTTTCTAAATTGCGATTGCCCCGATGATCGCAAAGTGCGTTATGCTACCGGTCGTTTACTTGGAACAGCACTCACATGGTGGAATACAGAAAAGACCAAACGAGGTGTTGAAGAAACTATGACCTTGACTTGGGAAGAATTGAAGGGAATCATGACAAGACGGTTTTGCCCAAGAAGTGAAATCAAGAAATTGGAGGATGAGTTCCATGCTTTGAAACAAAAGGAAGGCGACCACACCACATACAACAAGAGATTCCTGGAGTTAAATCAAATGGTTCCCAACTTGTTCACTCCCCTCTACCGTTTGATCGAGCACTACATTCGTGGTCTTCCATCAAAGATTCAAGACCCTGTAATAAGCACCTCGCCTGCAACTTTGGAAGCAGCAATGGAGCTAGCAACCGCGCTCACCGAGAACCGAATTCGGAACAAAGATTTCAAAGAGGAGAAGAAGAAGGATAAAGCATCAACGGAAACCTCAAACCCCACCCGAACCGAATCCTCTACACCACCTACATCTAAGAGAAAGCGTGATGGGCAAGTCTTCGCCGTCACCCAACGCAAACAACCAGCTTCACAAGTTGTACCTCCTCAAACTATCCTAAACGCTCAAGTAGCACCCAACTCAACTTACCCAAATAAGAAACCTTACATTGGACCCCACCCTCAATGCAACACCTGTTTCTATCACCATCCAACTACTTCACCCTGTCGACTATGTGCGAATTGTGGACGCTACGGTCATTTGAGCAAAGTTTGCCGCACCGCTCAAAATCAAACCTCAACCCCTACTCAACCCATGACCCAAACATATCAACAACCTCAATACCCCATGTACCCATATGTTCGAGCTTGTTTCAATTGTGGCGACCCTACCCATTTTAGAAATACGTGTCCTCGGTTGGTTAACATCATAAACGCCCAAGCTCAAGCAAACCCAGTTAACCAAGCAAACCAAGCAAACCCAGTTCCACCACCAGCAAGAGGAAGAGTTTATAACATCAATGCCAATCCAGTTGAAGATGTTAACGGTCCAAACCAACCACTTAACTAGCCTTCTCTCACCAAGAATCAAGATTCAACTCTAATCACTTAGTTTTTATGTTTTTTTTTTCTTTATGTTATCTCAATTTTCACGTATCTCAATTGGAATTTTATCCAAGAATTTTAATGCAAATTACTAGTTCAGTTGGTTTTATACTCATTGATTTAATATTCATAAAAAGTTGAGTTGTGTCTCACATGCAATACATTTCATTTCAATTTACATTTCAATACATGCAATACGCTCGGCTCCGTTTGATTGAGCCTTGAGCACACAGTTCAATTTACATTTCAATACATGCAATACGCTCGGCTCCGTTTGATTGAGCCTTGAGCACACAGATCAATTTACATTTCCAGTTCATGCAATACGTTCGGCTCCGTTTGATTGAGCCTTGAACGCACATACATTTTCATTATCAGTATCTTGTGGTTGTGATGTTTGTTGTAGAGTCGCATAGAACTAATCATAACTGGCGGATGAAGTCAATGAGAATTTGACAAGAATACGGTGGATACGCCGCTGGTACTTCCTATATATAAGTATTTTTGTCAAATGATCGGAGGCATTATCAGGCGGTTATGAGAGGTTCCATGCATAGGCTGTTTGTGTGGTGAAGTTATTCATATTCAGTACATGCAATACGCTCGGCTCCGTTTGATTGAGCCTTGAGCACACAATTTCAATTTCAGTACATACAATACGATCGGCTCCGTTTGATTGAGCCTTGATCGCCCAGATATATTTCATTTCAGTAATTTATGTTTGTTGTATTGATTGTAGAATTATAGGACTAATCATAATTCACTGATAAAACCAATGAAAATTTGACAAGAATACGGTGGATACGCCGCTGGTACTTCCTATATATAAGTATTCTTGTCAAAGGATCAGAGGCGTTATCAGGCGGTTATGAGAAGTTCCATGTAGGATTTACTATTGCCTTGGTTGAAATTGTGTTACATTTATATCATCTCACTATTTAAAGAAATTGGATTGTGATCCATTTCTATATAGACTAACCTCTCCATCATAACAAACGAGAGAGGAACCATCACCATTCAAACATATATGCTATCAGAATGTGGATACAATTGTTAGTTGTTGTGTTTATTTGTGTAGATTGTAGAATTTCTGCCTTAGGATATAACCCTAAGCATATTCAAACTTTTATGCGTGATATCATTTTAGCGAATCATTCCTGCTTAACAATACTTATACAGTAGGCAACAAAAAGCGATTCCTGTATTAGGATACTTAACCTTTACAAGGAACGTTACCGCCTCAAACAAAAACCCAAACCCTTATTTCTTCTAAGTATGTAACTGTCAAAACTAAACACCATCATTCTTTTAGTCAAATATATCACTATTTAAATTTCGGGACGAAATTTCTAAAAAAGCAGGGGATACTGTAACATCCGTCAAAAAACGGATCTACCAAACCCGCTCCGTTTATCAACGAACAGTCAGTCAAATTTTTCGTTGCGAATTAAATGCCCAAAATAATTTTAAACGATCCGTAATCAATTAATATGCGGGGATATATATTTAGTTTTTGAAAAACTGATAAAAATAACAAAATAAAAATGTTTTACCCATGCCGGGTTTCGAACTCGGGTCTGTATCCGGTTCAACCAAAGACTTATCTCTCAGCCGACAAACCACTCCGCCATTTTGATTTTCTGGTGAATAAAGGAATCACTTAATTCAAATATTAAAGTTCCGAAATCAATTTCAGAAATTTGCGCCCAAATTAGCAGTCGTCGGAAATCCCGACGACTTCGCCGTTTATTTACGTTATCGCTCAAAGTAACCGAAGACTTAACTCCTGCGACGGTTATAACCGACGTCTGAACCCGCGACATCAGCTGTAACCGCCGGAGAACGGATGACTCCGAATTAAGACCGAATTCAGACCCCATTCATCTCAATACTATCCTATAAATTCAACCACAACTCGCCAGAAGTCTTTCACACTCAAATCGCACCTTTTCTCGGCGAAAACTCACTCGCCGGAAATTTTTATTACTTCGCCGGAAAACCGTATCAGTAATCTCTGAGCTTACTGAACCCCCTAAACTTTTACCGAAGTCACCCACAACCTTTTCAAGCCTTCGGAAGACTCTCTGCTGCAAGATACTTGTCGCCGGAAAAAGACTTCTGTCGCCGGAGTTCTGCCGGAAAACAGAGTAAAATCAGTCGGTACTTTTCACGCCTAATTCCTTTCCTTTTTACTTTTATCTCGTTTGTAAATGATCATTAAACGCTAAAGAAACATGAATCAATATTTTGAACCAGTCAGTCACCACTTCCGGTTAAAACCGGTGAAGATGACGAAGTTTCAGTAATGGTTAAGTGTAATTAAAATCAAGATAATTACCGGGTTAGACACACAGTCCAGCGGTGGACTGTGTGCACTTTTAATACTAAGGTCACGAGTTCGAGTATTGTCCCTCACACGCCGCCTTGATAAAAATTCTTCTTTTTCAGCAAACTAAACCGGGTTGATTGAAGTATATGTTAAGTATATTGATAACTGAGTTTATAATCAAGTGCGACACACAGTCCAGCGGTGGAGTGTGTGTCCGCTAACCCACAGGTCCCGGGTTCGAGACCTGTGGAGCACACCGGTTCTGAGATTTAATTCGTTTTTAATAATAAAGGATTTCTGTTAATTCTAATTAATATATATATGTAATTAAAATCGGATATATAACGGGTTAGACACGTAGCTCAGTTGGTAGAGCTGCGTGCACGCGTACGGGAGGTCTCGGGTTCGAGCCTCACCCGGCGCACAACAATATGCCTATGAACCGGTCAACGATAGTCAAAGTCAACGGTCAAAGTTACTGTAGCAAAAATAAAATATTTTTTTATTATTTTTATTCAATTATTTTAATTAAAATCAATTATAAATACTTAAAAATAACATTTTTAAGGTTAGAAAATAGCCTCAAACTCACAAGAATACACCCAACAAACCTACTAAAATAGATTAATAAAACCCGTTTACTTACCAAACCGTAATGCGATTTATCTAGGTTAATTTCACTCGTGGTTAAAACCTTTTCGCGTGCATTCAACCTCATCAACCGAGCGCACCCAATGTGAGTGAATTCTTACAAACTCCCCTTTTTATTCATGTTTTGGGGTGTATCATGTGTCGCTTAAATTAATTCTCTTATGCAAATTCGTGCCATACCATTATATGAACTAAATTAGAATGTACCTATTGTTTGGTTGTGATGTGTTACATATTGTCAAAGTCGTATGCAAATTATTTAGGCCCATCAGTTCCTCGTGGGAGACGAGAACAACGCGTGCCTCAAAACTCATACATTAGGCCCATCAGTTCCTCGTGGGAGACGAGAACAACGCGTGCCTCAAAACTCATTCATTAAGGCCCATCAGTTCGTAAGAACAACGCGTGCCTCAAAACTCATTCATTAGGCCCATCAGTTCGTGGAACAACGCGTGCCTCAAAACTCATTCATTAGGCCCATCAGTTCCTCGTGGGAGACGAGTCGAACATCGCGTGCCTCAAAACAATCATTTGGTGTATGTGAGTTTAATATTCAATATTATGTGTTGTGTGAATAAATTTACATCTACATTTACTCATATGTGGTATGCACATTATTTATAATCAATTGGATAAACTTGTTCAAATGTTTTTCCATAGGATTCACTCGCCAACATTATGTTGATCCAAAAACCTTTTTACACATGATACAGGTGAACAGGTTGAAGCAAGGAAAACATAGGATATGCCTTAGAAGAGAACCAAGAAGCTTAGACTGATAGTTAGAATATGATGTATCATTTACTTCCATTAAATTGTATTAATGAATATGAAACATATAATAAATGTCATGAGCTTTGATGATAACCCAATTATGCCCCGATCACCTTTTCCGCTGCGGGTCGGGGTGTGACACACATGTTTTTCAAAGATCGACCTTCGTTCTGGCTATCATCAACTCAGAGTACATGAAGAAGACGTCCCAAAGACCGCCTTCCGAACTCGTTATGGTCATTATGAATTCATGGTCATGCCATTTGGTTTAACCAACGCTCCAGCTGTCTTCATGGATCTAATGAACAGAGTTTGCAAACCCTATCTCGGTCGCTTTGTTATAGTCTTCATCGATGATATTCTCATTTACTCAAAGTCTAAGACTGATCATGAACGACACCTTCGACTCATCCTCACGCTCTTAGGAACCGAAAAGCTCTACGCTAAGTTCTCCAAATGCGAATTCTGGTTAAAAGAAGTACAATTCCTTGGACATGTCGTCAATGACAAGGGAATACATGTCGACCCCTCAAAGATCAAAGCAGTGCAAGAATGGCAAGCGCCACGTACACCAACCGAAGTAAGATCTTTCTTTGGTTTGGCTGGTTACTATCGCCGTTTCATATCAAATTTCTCTCGTATCGCTGTACCACTCACGGCTTTGACACATAAAGGAAAACCCTTCATATGGGGACCTAAACAAGAAGAAGCCTTCCAAACCCTTAAGCAAAAGCTTTGTGACGCACCTATCCTCACACTCCCCGAAGGTTGCGATGACTTTGTAGTATATTGCGACGCATCAGGGCAAGGACTAGGCTGTGTATTAATGCAAAGGGGAAAAGTGATAGCCTATGCTTCTAGGCAACTCAAAACTCATGAGAAGAACTACACTACCCACGACCTAGAACTTGGAGCCGTTGTGTTCGCTCTTAAGATATGGAGACATAACCTCTATGGTACCAAGTGTGAAATTGCCACAAGAGCCTCCAACATATCTTTAATCAAAAGGAGTTGAATATGAGGCAACGAAGATGGGTCGAACTTCTTAATGACTACGACTGTGAAATTCGGTATCATCCTGGCAAGGCAAATGTGGTGGCCGATGCACTCAGTCGAAAGGGTTATGCGAACTCCATTCTCTTCTATGTTCACAAATCATAACCGACATCAAAGATCAAATCCGAGAAGCTCAACATGTTTCCATAACAGAATACGACATACGCAATGAGTTATCTTGTGGAGCAGAACTTAAACTCGAAACAAAATCTGACGGCATTTTGTATTATCTAGATCGCATATGGATTCCCGATCACAATAACCTTCGCGATACCCTTATGAAAGAGGCGCACAAAACACGATACTCTGTACACCCAGGAGCCGACAAGATGTATCAAGACCTTCGATACACCTACTGGTGGCCTGGCATGAAAAAGGATATTGCTGTTTTTGTTTCCAAGTGCCTTACCTGTTCTAAAGTGAAAACTGAACATCAAAGACCCTCAGGACTTCTAGTCCAACCTGAAATACCTGTATGGAAGTGGGAAAACATAACCATGGACTTCATTACCGGGTTACCTCGCACTTCTGGTGGGTATGACACTATATGAGTAATCATTGATCGTCTTACAAAATCAGCTCACTTCATTCCGATTCGCGAGGACTTAAAAAATGAGAAGTTAGCTCGTATCTACATCAGCGAAATCGTAAGCCGTCATGGTGTACCGTTAAGCATTATTTCAGATCGTGATGGTCGTTTCACTTCACGAACATGGCAAGTCGTACAAGCCGCTTTGGGTACACGATTAGACCTCAGTACCGCTTATCATCCTCAAACTGATGGACAATCTGAACGCACCATCCAAACTCTTGAAGACATTCTTCGAGCATGTGTCATAGACTTCAAAGGGAATTGGGACGCTCATCTACCATTAGTTGAATTTTCGTACAACAACAGCTATCATTCAAGTATCGGCATGGCACCTTTCGAAGCGTTATATGGTCGTAAGTGCCGATCACCAATATGTTGGCATGAAATTGGAGAAGCTCAAATCACCGGTCCAGAATTAATACAAGAAACAACAGACAAGATCCATCAAATTCGAAACAATCTTCTAGCGGCACAAAGTCGTCAAAAGAGTTATGCAGACAAACGACGAAAGCCCTTGGAATTTAACATTGGTGACCAAGTACTTTTAAAAGTATCGCCGTGGAAGGGAGTAGTTCGTTTTGGCCAAAAAGGCAAGCTAGCACCACGCTACATAGGTCCTTTCAAGATACTCGAAAGAGTAGGACCTGTAGCATACAAGCTTGACCTACCAGAGGAACTCAACAGAATTCATCCCACATTCCACGTATCGAACTTGAAGAAGTGCCTCGCCGATGAAAATCTCCATATTCCTCTAGAAGACATTCAAGTCGATGAATCTATGCATTTCATTGAAAGACCAGTAGAAATTATGGACTTCGGAGAAAAACGTTTAAGACGAAGCCGCATTCCAATTGTCAGGGTACGCTGGGAGTCGAAACGAGGACCTGAGTTTACTTGGGAACGTGAAGACTCAATGCGCGAGAAATACCCACATCTATTTCCTGTAACTACTATTACTTATATTTCGGGACGAAATTTCTAAAAGTAGGGGATACTGTAACATCCGTCGAAAAACGGGTTTTCAAAACCCGCTTCGTTTATTAATCGAACAATCGGTTTTAAATTTTTGTTGTTTATTTATGATTAATTTTAATTTTAAACAATACATAATTAATAAACAAATTAGGATTTAAAAACAAAAATTGTTAAAAAGTGAAAATAAGAAAATTAAAAATAAACAAGGCTGCCGGGATTCGAACCCGGGTCAGCCGGGTCAGCCAAAGTCTTAATTCTCATTCACCAAACCCTCCGCCACTTGTGTTCTTTAGTAATATATCAAAACAATTAATTCAAATATCAAATCTCGATTTCAAATCAGTCAACCGACCGCCCAATTCGCAGTCGTCGGAAAACCCGACGATTTCACCTTTTACTGTCGGTTTCTTGTGACTTAACGTATATAATAACTCTTACATCGGTTATAACCGATGTCCAGACCGCGACATCAGTCATAACCGCCGGAGAATTTTTGACAAACGAATCAAGACGGTAATCAGACTCAATTCATCGATGTTCTTCCCTATAAATACACACTCTAGCCTCTGATAATCTTTTCGCTCACAATCACACCAATTCTCGACGAAATTTCACTCTCCGGAATTTTTCTGTCATCACCGGACTTTCGCCGGAAAACCGAGACTCACATCAACACGGTAAATACCTCGACTCTCTCTGCTTCATTCCATTGTTAGACCATTACTAACACAAATCCACTATCCAGAATCAATCCCAGACGACGCTGTCGGAATTTATGCATTCGCCGGAAAACTTCTGGAATTTCCAGAATCACGCTGTGAGCCGGTATGATCATTTAAACCTACTGATAATCGTTGCTCAGTAGTTCAATTTCACATCTAATCCATCCAAACTGTTAATTGATCCTAACAGCCGGAGTTCACAAAACAGAGCCGACGAATCCTTGCCGGAGTTCTGTGAAAGACACTGATCGGTACATCCTTTCCCCAAACTCTCTCCGTTCATTACCTTTCAATTGCTTATAATGCTTGTTAATCGAATTAGACATGAAACAGTTGAATTATCATTATCTGTGTTCTTGAGCGAAGAAGACGAAGTCCGGTTATGTTATAAGATTAATTAAAATAAGTATTATGAACGGGTTAGACACACAGTCCAGCGGTGGACTGTGTGCAAACAAATACATACACGTCGCGAGTTCGATTCCTGCCCCAACCTCACTCTCTTAAATAAAAATGCTCTTTTTAACCGAACCGGGATAACTCACAGAATCATGTTAAGTATAATAAAAACCGGATTATTAACCAGGTTAGACACACAGTCCAGCGGTGGACTGTGTGCAACACTAACTCATACGTCCCGGGTTCGAGATTGGTTGACGGCACCGGTTCAATGCAATTAAAAATCCTTTTTAAAATAAAGGATTATCGGATTAAGTTAAATAGTATATAAATATAATTAAAAACAGAAATATTTCGGGTTAGACACGTAGCTCAGTTGGTAGAGCTGCGTGCACGCATACGGGAGGTCACGGGTTCGAGTCTCACCCAGCGCACATATACAAACGACCGAACCGGTCAACGGTCAACAGTAACGGTCAACGGTCATGGTCAACGGTCAAAAGTCAACATTTTTTTTATTATTTTTATTTATTTATTTAATTTAAAAATCAGTTAAAAATACTTAAAAATAACGTTTTTAAAGTTAGAAAATAGCCTTAAACTCACAAAAATATATCCAAAAATCCTATTAAAATTGTTAATAAAATCCACTTACTTACCGTACCTTTTCGTTATTAATTAGGTTAGTTATCTCTCGTCGATCAATCCTCTAAACTCGTGCGCATTCAACATCTTCAAACAAACGCACCCAATGTGAGTGAATCTCTACCAAATCCCCATTTTAATCATATTTTGAGGTGTATCATGTGTCGTTATTATTTATTTAAATTAAACACTTGTGCATTCATCATATTCATGATCAAATGTGTTGCCAATATATATCTATTGTTTGTGTGGTTAATGTTTAGATTAAAGTTATCATTTTCAGTACTTACATATCATAGGCCGCCGCTCCCCATTACCTATGAGCGTGAGCCGTTCCCCATTACCTATGAGCGTGAACGAGGCGTTGCCAACATACGATCGGCTCCGTTTGATTGAGCCTTGATCGCACATACATTACATCATAGGCCGTCTGCTCCCCATTACCTATGAGCGTGAGCCGTTCCCCATTACCTATGAGCGTGAACGAGACGTTGCCAGCATATACATTGTCATTCATATCATATACTCCTGCAAGGTGTTTGTGATTGTTTGTTTACGTACGTTTGTTCATATATGATTATTGCACATTTTCCACATTAATTATAACAAGGAATCAATAATAAACGTTTTTAACAAGATTCACTCGCCAACTTTTGTTGACCCAAAACTCCCCATTTTTACACATGATACAGGTGATCAAGTTGAAGCAAGAAACATATAGGGCGGCCTAGAAGAATAAACCAGTTTAGATTTTGGATTGTTTTAGTTAATTTTTCCTTTCCTTGTATTGTATGAATTTGACTTGAAACTTTGAGATGTAATTTGATTTTAATAAATATGAAACATATTAGTAAACATCATGAGCTTTGGTGATAACCCAATTATGCCCCGACTCTTATTCCGCTGCGGGTCGGGGTGTGACAGGCTACCCATCTGAGCTGGCGGGTGGACACTGGGTGCACCATACCTATAGGTTTATCCATTAATTTAAAAAATAATAATAAAAGGAATTTAGCTAAGCCACGCCCCAAACCCAACCCCACCGTACCCTCAATTTTTTGGGTTTTGCCAGTGGAGCCCACCCAGCCCACGTGTCAACCCATGCCCCAAACCCCCGCTCCACCATACCCCATAGCCTTAAATCTTAATTAGTGAAGGGGTATGGTTCTAGCGGCATGTAGGTTGCGACCAAACTATTTGTATGCTTAATCTAAAAACACTTAGCTTGTCACCATGTTCCACCACAAGCAACTCCCGCTGGCGCGGGACTACAACAGAGGAGACAATTAGTACAAGGTGAAAAGGACATGCGACCAATCAGCGTCCGCTAGTTGTTGTACCTGAAGATGGCCATGACGTGCAATCATGCAGGAGACAGGAAGTACAAACGAAAGCGATGTTTGACCAATCAACATGCACCATTTCACCTCTCTTTAATCTCCACTAACGGCTGACGGCACACAAGACAAGTAGTACATCCTGAAAGCGACGTGTAGCCAATCACGGCGCGTAATCGTACTCCCACCTCTGCGCGCATACCTGCTGCGACATAGTGGACCAAATGGATATTCCTTTATAACAACGTCTCGCCCAATCAGCTCTCCTCCTTTTCCAACCATTCGGCTATAAATATCAGCCTTCACCAAAAGTTTAAGGATCCGATTTCTTTCTAGCTCACCCTTAACACACACTTGCTTGCTTCCTTTCTCTCTAGAAAAAAAAACAATACTTATTCTTACGCCGAATGGTGGTTACGAAAGAGCCCCCACCTCTCCTTCTCGTAACGAGTCGGTATTGTTTGAGTTTTGCAAATCACACTTAGGAGACTCCAACTTACGTTGATCAAGAGAAGAGATTAGAAGATAAACCCCGGTCAAGATATTACTAGCATATCCCTTGTGAATTAGACTTAATGTTTCTTTAATTAGCTATTTACTTTTGTCTCAACTACTAATATTATCTATTTATCTTGAAGTTAAAAGTAATGTTTTAATGGTGTTACCACTTTGCCACTTTGGTATAAAGAGATGACATAAACCTTTTATCTACGCGTGCTCCCTTGATGTGTTATATACATGGATTAAAATGTTGAATACTTTATGAAAAGAGATTAAGAAATATTATTTTAAGTTATCATCCCGTGTTACAGGGATTTTCTTCATGACTGAATATAAAATCTGAAATAGTTATATCTTATTTTTTATTTCTATTTTTTGGTTCTTTAATATTATCTATAATTGTAGCCTTTTTTTTAGATTTGAAGTACTATATATTTTTATACTAGGTTATGGCCCCATGTACACGGGTTGATTATTGAAAACGATACAATTTATTATTTGTAATACTTATTATTTTTAATCTACTCTTCATAGTTTTGATTGAACGTGCATGATAAATTCATAAGTTGTCATTAATAACATTGAATTTCATGGGACAAACCTCTAATAACATTGAATTTTATGGGACAAACAACAAAGTCATCAAAATTCACACCAACAAAACTTGGCAAAAGTTGAATTAAAGCAAGGAATATTAGATTTTAATAATCCAAACTATTCGCCGTTGGCGTTAACGGTTTCAACTTAAAAAATAACCACTGGTTGTCCCAACTATTAACATATTGGCTTCCAATGGATTCTGACTAACGGAACTCTAACGTTGTTAGTCTCCGATTGCCGGAAAAACGTTTTTAGCCAGAAAAAGTTCCTAAAGGTCCGATCTAAGGTTACAATGAGGTTTGGGATGAAAATTTTGAGTTTTCGGACAAAAAGAAGTTCTCCGACGATAAAAGAGTTTACAACGACCTCGATAATTGAGGATTTTAGTAGAAAAAGGTTCCTAAAGTCCGTAATAAGGTTGCAAAAGGTTTGAAACAAAAAAAGTTGAAAAAACGTTTTTAGCCGGAAAAAGGATCCTAAAGGTCCGATCTAAGGTTACAATGACGTTTAGGACGAAAATGTTGAGTTTTCCGGCCAAAAACTTGAGTTTTCCGGACAAAAAGAAGTTTTCCGACGATAAAAGAGTTTACAACGACTCAATAATTGAGGATTTTAGTAGAAAAAGGTATCTAAAGTATGTAATAAGGTTGCAAAAGGTTTGAAACAAAAAAAGTTGAGTTTTCCGATAAAAAAGGAGTTTTTCAGCAAAAAATGCTTTTTCGGCGACCGGAGACAAACGGCGTTAGGGTTCTGTTAGTCATTGGAGGCCAATATGTTAATAGTTGAGACTGTCAATTGTTATTTTTTAAATTGTTAACGTTGGCGGCCAACGATGAATAGTTGGATTATTGAAATCCAATAATCCTTAAAGAAACATGCAATTATTTTGATTATTTTTACTTATTTTTACTACTTTGTCTGCGTTACTTATTGAAAAGAAAAGTCTTGGTATCAATACATGTACCTCAACCCAATGGAAAATGTCCCCATTTTATTTCTTTTATTATATAACCACTGTATTGTACGGGTTGAATTAATGTAATTTTATATAACAAATAATAAAAAAAGTTATATCTTTAAAAACCCCATATATTATACAGGTTGGATAAATGTAATTTTGTATATTAAATAATAAAAAAGTTATATCATTAAACAAAAACCATGTGTATTGTACATGTTGAATAAATCTACTTTTATACCAAATAATAAAAAAATGTTATATGTTTAAAAGCAACGTGTATTGCAGGGATTGAATAAATGTAATTTTGTATAGCAAATAATAATAAAAAATATCTTTAAAAAGCCTCGTGTAATACACGGGTTGAATAAATGTAAGTTTATATATATTGAATAATAAAAAAATTATATCTTTAAAAACCCTATGTATTATATAACTTTTTTATTATTTTATATATAAACTTACATTTATTCAACCCGTGTAATACATGAGGCTTTTTAAAGATAGCTTTTTATTATTATTTGCTATACAAAATTACATTTATTCAATCCCTGTAATACACGTTGTTTTTAATATATAACATTTTTTATTATTTGGTATAAAAGTAGATTTATTCAAACTACGTTGGATAAATATAAATGGAAAACAAATCAGTAAAAGATAAAAAGATAAAATTTAGTTGTTTATAAATAAGAAAGTTGGTTATAAATAAACAAAACATAAGGGGTTGTTGTATTAATATCGTATTACAATTTTATTTTTTTATATAGGAGCATAAATTTTATTATATAAAGAAGGTAAAAATCTCTATAGGAGCATAAATTCCATTTATTATATGAAGAAAGTAAAAATCTCTATAGAACTTAAATTTCACGCGATCAAAATTTCAAATAATTTTAAATTATATTCGTAAATTAAATACTTATTATACTTATTTGAATTTTAAAAATTAAGTAGAGATAAATACTTATTGTATTAGTTTGAACTTAAAGATTATATTCGTAAATTAAATACTTATTATACTTATTTGAATTTAAAAAATTAAGTAGAGATAAATACTTATTGTTTTAGTTTGAACTTAAAAGATTAAGTAAGGATTAAAAAAAATAAGCAGAGATCATTACGGAAAAAATAATTTTTAGGCGGGAAAACCCCATAAAGATCATCCCATAGAATGTCACGTGTCCTTATTGAGTTTACTTTATTAAATGTATAGATTTTTAAAAAAGAATACTATAGTAATAACAGTTAGATGTCAAAATAGATAAAACTGTTTTATTGATTGAATTTACATCATCAGGAATGATGAACTAGATTTTGATTTAACATGGTACTTTCCATTTACTACTATAAAAGAGTTAATTACATAGTTAGTCCTTATGGTTTACACAAAGTAACATATTTAGGGAGTAAAGTTTAAACTCACATTCTAGGGTATTAACTTTTCATTGTGTAACGTTTAAAGGTATTAACGTTAATTGTTTGTTAAACTATTAGTACCTAAGTATGTTATTGTGTGCAAACCACAAGAACTAACTATGTTAATACTCTAATACCTCCAAACGTTACAAAATAAAAAATTAACACCCTAGAAGGTGATTTTAAACTATTAGTACCTAAGTATGTTATTTTGTGCAAACCACAGGGATTAACTATGTAATTAACTCAATATAAAATTTATGTTACTACATTTTATTATATTTTTAAGTGAAACCAACTTAATAGAAAGTTTTTAAACTATATATTTGAATTTTAAAGCTTTGTATTATTATTATTATTATTATTATTATTATTATTATTATTATTATTACAAAATTTAAACTTTAATGTTGGTGTTATCACTGTGGTATAAAGAGATGAGATAAACCTTTATTTAATGCTGGTGTTACCACTATGGTATAAAGAGATGAGATAAACCTTTATTTATGCGTGTTGAATAACGTTCCTTGATGTGTTTTACTCGTGGATTAAAATGTTGAATACTTTATGGAAAGAGAGTAAGAAATATTAATATTAAAATTATCATCTCGTGACCCGTACGTGTCATAGGTATTTTCTTTCATGAATAAATATATATAATTGTTATAGTTATATCTATTTTTTTCGGTTCTTTTATTTTTATTATTATTATAATTATTATTATTATTATCTATAAGTATAAGTATTACTCATTTTCAAGACTTTAACGAGAATATATTTATATTCTATTACATGAATTTATATTTATATTATCGTAAATAATGAATTAGCTTTTTTTTAACATAGAGGCAAATGCAGTAGAGTTGTAAACGAATCAAACGTTCAGCGAATAGCTCGTGAACCGTTCGACGAGAAGTTCGTTTATTTCATTCGTTTAGTTAATGACTAACACGAACAAGATATTCCGTTTGATTAACTAAAGGAACGAACATGAACAAATGTCTCATCCGTTCGACTGCGTTCGTGAACGTTCGGTAATATGTTCGTTTACGTTCGTTCGTGTTTATTTGCTTACGTTAATACGCTAAAAGTTTTACTGTTTTTAATACGTTAATATGTTAAAAAAATTTACTTTTTTTAATATTTCATTCCCTCTTAAGTTTTACTTTTACCCTTTTTTTACTTTCCCCCTAAACACTAGTTAATAGTTATATTTAAAAAAATAAAATGCAAATTATGAAGAAGTTAGACACTAACGACATTGTTTGGGATATGTCTAAGTAACTTTAGATAACTAGGTGTTAAGTTAGCTAAACTTGATTTGTTGTATGATGCTTGTAGTAGACTTCTTGTGTCTCAAATTCTTGACTTATCATTTAACTGTAGTATTTGACTATTTATGTCGGATGTTTAAGGTTAATAGTGTTTTTTTTATAGTTTAAGTTTAATGTTGTTTGTGTTTGCTTGTATTCGTGATCAATGTTCACGAATTGTTCACGAACAACTAAAATTCCTTAACAAAATTGACACGAACATAAACTTATGTTCGACATGTGTTGGCGAACACTTCACGAACATCTTCATTTCCTTAACGAACGAACACGAGCATGGCCTCGTTTGTGTTCGTTCGGTTCTTTACAACCCTAGATGTAGTGTATTGTGAGGGTAGCACCAGCTACCCTTTAACTTTTCCGGCAGAGTGCAATTAATTTAACCTTTTTTGTATTACACTACCCCTTAAATTAAATTATGTTACTCCTGAAAATCTAAAAAGCCCAACACCCTTATCAACTCAAAGTTTTATTTAAAAGCACGCTACTTAATTTATAAGTTAAAAAACCAATTAATATGATAGTTTAAAGCTCAAATACTAGTCCGAATTGATTTTTGAAGGGAAAAAGAACTGAACGTGAAAACAATGACCACAACAGGCAACGTCATGCACCTCCCCTGTCGCTAGGGATGCAAACGAGCCGAGCCCGAACTCGACCAGGTCGAGCTCGATCTCGAATAACTTATGAGAACTCGAGCTTTGTTTTCAAAGCTCGAGTTCGGCTCGTTTATCATCTATTAATTAATATATTAAATAAAAAATATAGATAATAGGTTCATTTAGACTTGCCAGCTCAATAAGTGAAGTTCGGACTTGTTTACTAGACAACTTTAAATGAGGGGTAAATGTTACTAAGTACAATAAAAACTAATATTATACTAGGGCTCGATAAGGCTCGGTGAGTCTGATGAGCTTCACATGCTAGGCTCGAGCTCGGGCTCGATAAATAAACGACCTCTATTTAAGACTAAAGCTTGGCTTAAACTCGATAAGGCTCGGCTCGTTTCGGCCTGTTCCCGATGTCCGGCCGGCCACCCTCCGACCCGACTTCTGGCCGCCTCCCAAGTCTGACCTACTGTTACAATTTGGGTATTCTTCCACTAATCCAGTTCTAGTTCTAAGCTCTAATTGTTTATATAAATTGATTATTTGGAATCGTTTATGTGAAAAAATACATTGATTATGGTTTACATTGGATCATGGTGTATGTGGAAATTGGATTTGATTACGCTTTATGTGTAAATGGTTTTAGGGTTTATATGTAATGGATTATGATTTATGACTTTTTGTGAAATTGATTATGGTTTACATGTTTCTTCTAAAATTATGGTATTTGGAACTTGGAAGATGGATTTAGGCAATCGAATGGGTGAGAAATATTTGAACAATGCTCTAATATGTGCGGTCGAAAAAGAAACTTTTGATAAAGTAAAAGTAGGTGATGTAAAGGCTCTATTTTAAATCTTTCAAAAATTAAAAAGAAGAAATCTATTAGGTATATGTTTAACTTTATTTATTATCATGTTTTTATTTTTATTTTTTGGTTTACATTGTATGAACTACCATAAAAAAATAATTAAACATTAACCATGAAATTTTAATTATCAGTTTAAAATTCTTATGTTACTACATTTTATTCTGTTTAAATTTAAATCAACTAAACAGAAATTTGATAAATTTTATATTATTATAAGTAATTACATAATTAACTTAATTTTTCATCGTTTCTCTAAATCATACAAATTTTATTCAAGGTAAACTAGAACGTACTTTAATATATTTTATATCTAATAATATACCTTCTGTGATGAATACTTGTACAAAGATTTGTCACTCACTACTAAATCCGCATAGTAATCTAACATACAAAAATCTCTACGACAAGTAAAAGTAGGAACAAAATTTACTTATTGCTACCTACATTTGAAACTGTGATTGTGTTTTTACTTTTTTCTTTTCATCTACAAGTCTCTTGAACATCATCATATTCAGTAAATCATACTAATAGAAAAATTAAGATGTGGTCTGAGGAAAATAAGATGTGGACAGTCTTACATCTATCCCGTAGGAATAAAGAAGTTGCTTCCAGCGAGACTCTCGACTCAATAGTAGTTTTGTATCAAGCCTTGGACATGAGACACATAACACTCAGCAATCGGGACAGATGAGGATTTGTGCATGTACCCCCTTGTCTTTCGCCTATCAACGCCATCACACGATGCATGATTAGTCATCCGCCGCTTTTAACGCTATTTAGACGAAGTTAGTAAAATAACGTTAAAATTAGTACAATTTCACTTTTGCCCCTAAGAACCCACATATACACACATTATATGAGCACACCGCAAAGAGATCATATCCTAAAAACCATTTTGAGAAAACTCCTAAAAGAACTTGATATCTAGCATCTAGAATGCCGCCTTCATCTTGATCTCCAACATCAAATGTCCCTAGAATAACATTATTTGTCTTGGGACCGAAATCATGGTTTCTTTTTCAACAATTAAATATTTAGAAACTGCATTGCATATGTCATTACATGTATGTACCTTATAAGGGTACGCAGGGGCGGAACTACAGGAGGGTCAGCTGACCCTCCGGCCACCGGCGATCCATGCAAATTCTGATCCTTCATTCGGTGGTCTTGCGTATTTTGACCCCCCCCCCCCCCACCCCCAAGATTGTTATTTTACCGGTAAATGCAACGAAAAAGAAGAAAAGTATTAAAAGAGTAGTCGTCGGAATAATTTTTCCGACGCAACGTTGCAGAGGTGAGTGAAAATTTTGTGTTGTGGAGAAGATGATGTACATAGAGGTATTTTTGTCATTTAGTCATATCATTAAAAAGTCAAACATCTATTTAGCAGTCAATGTCATTGTACGGTGCTTTCTTTCTTTACAAATGTTTTGATTGTTTTTTAGATTAATTAATAACAAAGCCTAAGGCTTCCATTTTACTAGAATTTCTCTTTCTATTAGTTTTGTTAACTTTTGTTGTTCGTGTATTCAATTTAGTTTATAAAAAGTGAAGATTAGATATTTATCACTCTTTTGTTTTTTTTCCTAATCGTTTTATCTCACTGAAATGATAATTATTATAAACCAATATATGTATCTAGGGTGGAGTTCGAATACAAAGTCCAAATCTCATAAAAAGTGTAAAAAGTCATAAAACACAATGATGTCAGCATAAACACACTCAAATTCCACAAATAAATAATGAACAGTACTTACTATATTAGAACCTTAACAATCTATAAAAACTTCAAACACATAATCATACAAATACGAATATAAAACACAACATGATCATTAATATAAAACACAATAATGTCAACTATTTGATAATTAGAAGTTTATCATCCAAAAAACAAAACAAAACTCAACTCAGACATGGTGTTTTAATAATCTTCATGTTGTTATATGTGGTTTTTTAGTGTATGTATTTGTTATATGTGGTTTTTTAGTGTATGTATTTGTATGTAGCTTAATAAGCTAGTTTGAAGAAGAAATAAGAAGTATGAATCATGCTAATAGTGTTAATTTTATCAATTTTTTGTAGTGTATACTGGATTTTTAATAATCCGGCCCCAGTGATTCGGATTTAGAGAGTCACGCATTGTTCAAGCTCCGCCACTGGGCGCTCCCAAGTCAGTCGACTGGGGAGTTGCACGTACTCGGTCTAAACAGAGAGTACTCGTGTAATACTCAGACGTGGTAAATTAAAAAGAAATTAGTGTTCGGGATATTATATATATGTTAGATATCATAATTTTATTAATATTTATAACAAATATGTGAATATTAATATAAATAAAAAAGGTGCATCTTCAAATACTAAATTATATTAAAAAATTTCTTAATTAATATTATAGAGATAGAAATTGTGTTTTATTTTATTTATTTTAAGTCATACCCATCCTGAGTTGACCGACTAAATTTGATTCAAGCCAAGGTTGACCGCCTTGATCGAATCCGATTAATTAGACGGAGTTAAGAAAAAAATCGCTTTCATACCGTCAGTCAACCATTTTAACCCACATTAATCTTGTATGTTGTCAATCCCCCAATTGAAGGGTACTCATTTTGACCCCATTTCATACGTATGCTCACTTTATCACATGATCACTTTATCACATGTATTGTTTTCTTGTATGTTTATTAAAAAAAAAAAGAAACGTGAACCAAAATTTGCATATCAGCTTCTCAATACAATATTAGCTATTTATTTTTTTATTTCAACCAACAATATTTTTACTTTATCTTGGTTATTTAACATGATCTAGGTTTTATCACCATGGTAAAAATAGCTGGCATAAACTTTGTATTTATGCATGTTGAAATGACCTCCTTTATATGCTTTATTAACGGATTTTAATGTCGAATACTATATTTTAATCTATGAAATAGAAAATTATTAATTCCTTTGATACAACGACTGATTTATAAAAGTTTATTAAGAGACATATTTCCAAATAAATGTTTGTACTTATATCTATTTTTAATTGATATTATAAAATTAAAGTATTTGATATATTATAATTTAACATAATTACACAGTGTATATTATATTTGGATTTTGGTAATCCAATTATTTAACCCTCACAACTTGTTTGATATGTTCATTACGTGTGTGTTTGTTTGGTAGGTTTTGAAATGATAGCATGTGATTGATAGTGATATATTATAATTATATTGAAGGACATGGGCTCTACTAAACCAACGAGACAAATGGGATTTTGTTAAATATCAATGATGGTTCACTTCTCTAAGTGTATACACTATACAGGGAAAATCAAATACAAAAAATGTTTTTTTTTTTCTTCCTAAATCTTCACTTTTAAACTAATTTGAGATAATTAATATGGTAACAATTTTGTATTTGGTTGGAAGTTAGTAACGGCTTAAATAGGTAAACAAGGAAAGACGAAAGAGGTGAATCTAATCTATGGTGAAAAGAAGCAGTTTAAGGGGCTATTTGTTTACCTCTTAATGGGACTCTTAATGGTTCAGACATCTTACTGGTTCAACACTTAATGGTTCAGACTGTTTGTTTCGTGAGCAGATGTCTGAATGGTTCAGACATTTGTCTCTGAATGGTTAAACATTATACAGAGTCTGAATGGTTAAGCATTACACAGAGTCTGAATGGTTAAGACCTCTAATCTGAATTGGTCAAACATTTGTCTCTGAACGGTTAAGTATTATATTGGCTCTTAATGGTTCAGACCTCTTACTGATTCAGCATTTAATGGTTGAGACTCTTACTAGTTCAGCACTTAACCATTCAGAAGTTGCCAAACGGTCCCTAATATATGATATGAGATTGAATAATAATCATCCTAACTTAATATATGGAAATGATTTGAGCCAATTAAAGTCTAATTTTCAATGATTGTATTAACAAGGCGGATATCAACAAATCCAACCGTCAACAACAAATTATTCAAGATGTCCAAACAATCGATACAATTGTTCTCAAGGAAACCAAAATCAAGGGTAAACACCAAATAACCAACATAGTCTAATCCATCTCAAGGGTATAATGAAGGCCAAGGAAGATTCTCAATTAGCTGAATATGTTGTTATTAGAAAGCATGGTAGATTACCGAGTGATACCAAGCTCAATCCACATCAAAAAACAAGCTCTTTAATCCTCATCACATCCTATTGGGGATATAGTGAAGGATACTATTTCTGATACCGAAAATGAGGCGAAACCAACTTTAATTACACTAAAAAATAGCAACGCGAGCTACCAAAAAGCTTAAATAAACAACTCGCATGACTGTAATCTCGTCAAGTTCTCTTCGACCTAAGCTCAAAGACCCCGGAGCACCTTCATTGCAATTCAAGCAAGTTACTTCAAAATTTAACCGGGCACACCTAGCTCTTGGATCAAGCGTTAATATTCTCCCTCGAAGTTTACACGGACCAATGTCAATTTAATAAACCGGTTAATGCAAGTATGGTTTCATTTGACAAATTGTACTTCCTCATATGTTTTTTAGTTTTGATCCACATGTTTGGGGTCTGGAAGGATGCCGGGCCAACTTGAGCCTGATGTATGCATCCTATTCCTTACTTCGCATTTATGCAAGATACTATTTTCAAACAACTTAAAATCACAATCACTGCACCCAGTAAACAAAAATAAATTATGCATGAATCAGCCCGTAACAAAGATCATTAAACTATTTTGAAAAATTAATATGTTATCACAATAGGTCCTCCACTGCAGCGCAGTGGTTGTTCCCATCTCGGTGAAGGCTTGGCCCGGGGTTTTACCCGGGTTCGAGTCTAGGGGGGGGGGGGGGGCAGTTTTACCTATTCCACGGGTTTTCTGCGCATCAGAGGTGTGCTACGCTTTCTAGCGGTGATCGAGTAGTCGGCCTTTGGACATAGCTCCGAAAGGGTGGGTTTACACGTGGAAAGCAGTTAGCCGTTCAAAAAAAAAAAAAAACCAGAGCGATGAACATAACAAGATATTACATTAATAGCACGCAAAGAAAAACTTGGTTTACATGAAGAGGGTATTCATTTGGCCACAAATACTTCTTATGAATAATACTTTTAAGGTTGCAGCCATCTTAATTCTTAAATATTAGTATATACATCAACTCACAAGTTAATGCAGAAGATCAAATCATGACCTTACTTTGGCAAGTCGGGCCCGTATTTCTTCTAACTCTTCCTCATCATCAACGCCCTCATCCTACATTTTTACATCATACGATATGTTGAAACTAGAACGTTAAAATATAACGAGGAAAGGTGTCGGGGAAAAGTACCTCTGCTTCTTCGGTTGCCTGAGCAGGTTGTTTTAACCGCTCTTTCCTAACAGCTTCCGGAAGCTGTGCAGCGGTCTCGCCAGCTATTGCAGTTAAGACTTTGTCAACTTCTTCATCGATCTCGTCTTCTATGTCGTCTGAATCTAGCGCTGAGTCAACTGCATCGTTCACAATCTCTTCAATAACACCCGCCTGCAATAATAAAACATTATAGAATTCAGTTTACCGGATCGGCGAATCATAAAAACGAAAACTGACTTGGTCTTATAACATATCATGCTATACTTAAGATTCAGTTTTAGGTTTTCAACTCGTTTACCTATGATATGAACGGGTCGTTTTTAATCAAAAATTTGGATCAGTGTCATAACAGTTTAACTGCTTTTGTAATGAAAGTTACCACATCATTTATTCAAACACTAGTTTAGCGCAGCAGCACCGAGTTTCATCCTCAACAAAGATGCAAAACTTATTGTGCTCTTCTCTAAATCCAGGACATCCCGAAAAATGTTACCCATTCCCAATGAACTACTATTGTAACACCCCACCTCCCATGGCCAGTCTAGGGGTGAGCAATAACCGAACCATTAACCAAAAACCGACAAAACCAAACCGAAGATTGCTTATCGGGTTTTTTTGTAGTTTGTACCCTGGGTTAACCAAAATTAATCAACCGAACCGAACCATCCATATTTTCATATGTTTCTAGCTTTTATACCACCATTTTATGTTTTATACCTCCATGTCATATATTTATACATCCAGTTCATGTATTTATACCTCAATTTTATGTATTTATACTACCATTACATGTATTTGTACCTACATTCCATGTATTTCTATGTAAAAAATTAGCCTAACTTCGCTTTGGTTATTAACGAACTGACCCCACCCGACCCGACCCGACCCAACCCGAAAACCGACAAACTGACCAAATAAACCGAACAAATTAACCAAACACTGAATGGTTAATAAAAGAGATTAACTGATGACTTCGGTTTCGGTTAAGGCTAATAACCGAACCGTGCACACCCCTAATGGCCACAGTATTGCCGATTTTGTCCCTTGGCACATGAGTTGCTTCTGGCAACCAAGAAATGATTTCCTAGAGGATCATGGTCACCCATCCTAGTACTACTCTCAACCAAGTAGACATATAGTTCTGACAGGGTCTACGGTGCTTATGGACCTAAAAAGTGTTGTCTGGTAAGACCAAGGTTTACTTATAAACCCAACACCCTTGATTGCCAATGATGTGTAGACGAGTTCTCTATACCCGAATTTATCACCGTCATTCCCTCAACATGGCTGAACATCCTTACTAATTGAGATCACAGATCGCGACAATTCCCATAGGTTGCTCTAATATCACTTGTAAACTTGAACACCAATAATTAAAAAAAGGTCTATGACCTCTAGCCCATCAGCAGATATCTGGACTGAAAAGGTAAAGGTTTAATTCTCCCCTTATTAAACTGGCCTATTTTGACTCCTTGACTCTTCTTTGACTTTTAATTGACTACACCATTTTGGTACCAATTTAACATTTAAAATTGTGCAATTCAAAACATTGCCTATGAACGTGACTACTTTTACCCAACGCTAGATCGTTATAATAATATTATTGTTCCATTTATTTGTAATAATAGTAAACACATCAATTATTCATAAATATTTTTATAGTTAGACAAAGTACCTTAGTCATCTCTTTATTAAACTCTTGCATTGTGACAGCCATTTCCGGAGCCTTCATCAGATTATTAACAAGCTTCATGACTTCAGCACTCTTAGACAGATGCCCAACCGTACGCGCAATAGCTGCAAAACCTCAGATTCAGTAAGCTTAAAAAGTGAACTCAAACTAACACCGTTAATCAAAAAACCGTTGAAAAGGTATCTAATTTAAACTCAAGTATCATATAAACTCATCAAAAAATAAAGCATCATATAAACTCATCAAAAAACCGTTGAAAAGGTATCTAATTTAAACTCAAGTATCATATAAACTCATATAAACGTAAAGGACCTACCAACGCTTTCGCCTAGATGCATTGATATTGAGTTCAACTGCGCTTTATTTTCATAGAGACGGTTCACCGTTCTCCTCGATCTCACAATTTCTTTAGCAAGTGACTGAGGTCAGGTCAATTCACATTAAAAAAAACTAAATCAGCACACACTACAACACATATAAATGTAATCTATGATCCCTAAATGTGACATCAATGAAACCTAGGGCTGCAAATGAACCGAACTCACACGAACATGACCTTGTTCGTGTTCGTCTGTTAAGGAAATATATGTGTTCACGAACTGTTCATGAACACTTATCGAACGAGATTTTATGTTCGTGTCTGTTCGTTAAGGAAATGAGTGTGTTTGTTTTTGTTTGTCTTTTTTAGGTAACGAATAGCACAAATGGAAACAAGCAAACACAAACAAGCGTTCATGAACAGAATATATAACACACTGATACTTATTACATATTTTATTTTTCGAAATTTTAAAGCATTTAAATAAAATACAAAAACTAAAAACACTAACGAACTATCGCACGCAAACGGACATAAACGAACACATTATCGAATATCGAACGTTCATGAACATAAATGAACGAACGCGGCCTCTGTTAATGTTCAATCATTTAACTAAACGAACGGAATTTCTTGTTTGTGTTCATTCATTTATTAAATGAACAAAAACAAACGAACTTCCCGCCGAACAGTTCATGAACCATTCGCTAAACGTTCGGTTCGTTTGCAACCCTAATGGATCCTATGAATAACACTTTTTTTAACCGCAATTCCAATTCAAAAAATATAAACTAAATTCAAACCTTTAACTACAATGTTAAACAATCAACCATACCTTAGCAGAACCCATATCATTCCTCTTAGCAGCTTCTCTGATCGCTTTCTGAACATTCTTCTCTTCTTTCTGTATTTCTAACAAATACCCACATAACAAACAAAACTAAAACACTCATAAACTCATAAATTTCACAACTTTCACTTCTCAGATCACAAATTTCTACAACATAACAAACAATTAAATAAAACATATTACGATACCTCGAATCTGGCGATCGATGTTGCGACACTCTTGGCGGAGACGACGTTGCCAGTCGCGTAACAGCTGTTGGGGATTGGGTTTTGGTTTCAATATGTTCATCACTTTCTCCATATGGAGACTGTAATTTTATGAGGATTTGTGATAAGAGTGATAAGATGGATCGGTAAGAAGTGAATTTTATGAAGATGAAGATGGGTTTGAAGATTGAAAGGTGATTTTGAGTGTTTGGATCTGTTAAAGGGTTTGGTGTTGAGGATGATGATAAAGTGTTGATTTGGGGAAGAACAAGATTCTTCTAACGCGTTTTTGTTTTTAATCTTTGGTGGAGTGGGTAAAGTAACCTAATCCGTAACCAGGGGTGTTCATCGGGTTTCGGGTTTTTTATGTCGGGTTGTTCGGGTTTTTTTTTGAAATAAAATAACCCGATAATCTATCCATTTTAAAGTTCGGGTTAGTCGGTTCATGTTAGTTCAGGTCGGGTTTAGATGTAAAATGAAAATACATATTTTTTTATACAAAATATCATCAAAATTCATATTGCTACTTTAAAAATATCATCAAAGTTTAAAGATTAGTTGACATATAATCATCAAAGTTCAAAGATTAGTTGACATATGCTATTATATTATTTAAAAGTCTGTGTTCCATCTGTTAAAGACTCAAAATCTAAAACTTCTCTAAGAAATTAAACAATAAATGTTCGGGTTTTTTTGGGTTTCGTGTTTCGGATTTTCGGGTCGGGTTGTTCGGGTTTTGACAAGGAAAAAGTGACCCGATAACCGAACTATTTAAAGTTCGGGTTGGTCGGGTTCGGGTTTTTCGGGTATTCGATAATTCGGGTTCGGGTGGCTTTGAATTCGCTTCGGATTTCACGTTTTGGATAAAAGTGAACAACCCTAGTAACATGACCATAACATAACATTCAACTCATTGGATGTTTATTTAGGATTTTGATCATTTATGTTCTTTTAATCTAGTTTCATAAATATCTCCTATGTTTCATAATTTTATAATTTTAGAAAATATTCGGATAGTCTCTTTAGTTTATTCTAATTCTACTTATAGTCCTTAATTTTCTAAAATTACATTTACAGTCTCTAACTTTTGCTCTCTCATTTCCCGTATAGTGCATAACATGGATGAGATTAAATTTTCCAGTTAAGTGGATATGAATCATAAAATGCCCTTGCTGGATATTATAACAAAGCGGGATCTGCCTCTTTTTTTCATCAACCCTAAACCTCTCTTTCTCTCAATACAAAGAAAAAAATCATCACAAACATACCCAACAAGATTAACACGAAGACGAACACACGATTCCACAAAAAGAAGCATACGAACAAAATTTTCAAATTGAAGAAGATCAACCCCCTCAAAAAGGCATTTAGGTCATTTCACACTCACATAACATCAAAAACTAACTCCCATCCACGTTAGGGACTATCTAAGAAACATGAGAGCAAAAGTTGAGAACTATAGGTGTAATTTGAGAAAGTTAGAGACTATAGGTGAAATTTGAGTATACCACAGGGACTATCCGGGCATTTTTCTCATTTTATAATGACTAACGATCTTTTTTCTTAAAATTATAAGAATAAGTTTTACATTAAAATCTAGCGGGATTCTTCGAGCGTTGCGGCAAACATTCAATCGATATCAGTTCGATTCGTTGCTATATTGATACGATACTAGCATTTGGTTTTGCAATCGAAAACGATATGCTCAAGTGCATATTGACACGTGTTTTACACCAATCGAGAAGCTTAAAAACGAATAGTGGTACCGTGATATTGGCACTAATGTTATTCAATCGAAACCAGTTTGGTTTATCACGACACGGGTAGGAAATTCGAGAAAACCATAAAAAATAATACGAGTATATTACCGATGATATTCAAGCAGTATTGATTTGTTTTGTCGCAATAAAGAACGAAAAACTCAATGATGTAACTTAAGAGCTTTGAATATAATTGTAAGACGAAGTAATAAAGATATAAGAGTATTCATACTACAATAATTCATGATTTGGGAGACATGATTTTATTATAGATTTGAAAAGTGTCTTCATCCGATTAGTCATAACACACATATAGGTATATATAATTCTTTTTCTAATATATAATATTTTTAGACATATATGAAGAACAATGTATCAAGAATAAATGATATATTTCAAAGGTTAATGTGTTTAAAATTGAAAAATGAAGGATATAATACGAGCATGTTGTCAAACATTTAATGCACAATAGAAAAGAAAAAAACAGAATAAACTACCAACCACTCAATCTTTTATTTATTTGCATCTAAACTTATATTATGAGAAGTTCAAGAAATGCGACTTGTGGCAGATAGAAAACATGTCTCCTTTTACATATGAATATTGATTTTCAACATAGGTATGTGCCTCTAAATAAATGTACTTTGGAAAATCAATGTGTACTAATTGAAAAACTTAAAAATAGCTTGCAGTTCGATCAAATAAAGGATGTCACACAAGGAATAGCAATTTGATTTGTCATTGTATTTGGGATGCCCAAATCCTTTTGTTTGAATATAAGTGGAGCCATTTAGGTGTGTTTGTTTTTCTAAAAAAAATTACGCAATTTTTCTGTCTCTGCGCAGACCACACGCAAAAATTGTCATTGTAGACTGTTTGTTTTTCCGAAAACGTTTCATTAAAAAACGTTTACGCGAGCTCCTCTTGATGCAGACTTGAACCTAGTCACTTCTAAGATCTTCTAAGGTCTGCAGAGGGTTAAACACTACCACCCACCACCACCGTCCCCACGCCATCACCGCCACTACCACTGTCCACCACCCACTACCTTCCATCACCACCGCCCACCACCGTCCATCACCACCACCGTCATCAACCACCCACCACCATCGTCTACCACCACCACCCACCACCATCGTCCAACACCCATCACCACCACCCGTACACTACCACCAATTTATTTTAGAATTCTACATACGTTAAAAAAATAAACAACATTCTTCTTGCTGAATATGCAACACAATCCAAGGTTGCATACCCAGACGGAAACTAAGCTCCCACTCACGACCCATGTAACAAGCTACACCAAGTAAGAAGTGTAGCACAATTAGTTCATAAAGACCACCATTGTATAACCAATAGCCGCAGAAGTAGGAATAATGGCACCGGAAATGATATCGTTTCCGTAAATTAGAGATCCAGAAACAGGTTCACGAATCCACCTCTTCTACATATGTTTGTTTTGTGGTTCGCAGACTGAAGACACTTTACCTCTTAAAAACAAACAATGCCTTAATAACATAGGTGGAGGTCATTAAGGCATCTATACTTTTTATCGATATAACCATAAACTTTTTATACATATACATATCTTGTATCAATGTGATTTTAAAGAAAAAACATGTAATGACAAAAAAATGTCGTTAATAATGTTGACCCATTGTGAAAGATAGGTTTTGAGATTTTATTTTTTAATTAAGACTATGTTTTATTTAACATGTTTTGAACGAAACTAATATAAATGACATGAGATACATATTTGCATGGTTTGTATGATAGTTTTAAAAGTTTCTTGCGTAAATCAAGACCCACAGTAATTAAGAAATACAATGTGTTCATATTATTTAGAGCTGTTATAACCAGTTAAGTTTTTTTTCCTTTTAATTGTATTATTATATATTTAATAACTGAACCTAATAAGAATTCGAAAATTTGGTTCGCTTTGTAACCGTAACTGAATTCATACTCGGCTATTCGCATCAGTTTTCAATTTTACAATTTTATTTAATTTGGGTAGTTCGGTTAATCCGATTTACCCATATTAATCTTTAAATATTTATAACTGATTATGTATGGTTTATTTGAACTACGAAATGTTTTATTAACCCAACCCCATGTTATGTTAGCCCATATCCATCATCCATTTTCATCTCATTTCTTAGACTCTGCCAATTGAGAGTAATCACATTGGCTTTTTTTTTAGACTCTCGTCTCTCATGCTCCATCTTCACTTTTCACTACTTTAGTTCACTGTCGTTTGTTGCAAGTAAGTCTCGTCTCTTTGAGTGTAAGGTATATAAATCGCTAATTTGATAACTTTGCAGGTAACTCCACACCTTCTCGTTAGTCGCCACGTCTCTAAATTAGTTGAACTTGAATTTCCTTTAAATTTTGCTATTTTACACTTCAACTGCCTTTGAATATGTGTAATTTTACACTTCGATAAAGGTTGAACCTGGATTTTTTTGTTGGATTTGTAAAGGGTCGGTCAATCTATTGAACAAAATATGACTTTTTGGATGAAATCGGTTAATTCGGTTTTAAGCAAAACTGAACCAAATCATATTCAATTATTGGTTCAGTTAGTCACTTCTTCAAATTGGTTTGGTTTGATTATGTCCAAAAAAATAAATAACAATTAAATGAATTAACCGTTAACCAAGCTGATGAAAACCCATGAATGACACCCCAACAAAGGTTATCCAACCCTTGTGTCACCGCCGATTTGCAGATCCACACAATGACGGCCCACCCTTACGGGATGGAGATCGCTCGACACTCATGAAACAAGATGTATGCATAATATATACAAGTGCAACCCAACGTCACCTCTGGTTTTGGGTGATAAACCAAAAGTGACATGCATCAAAGTGGTTAAGAGTATTGTAAATATCCTAAAGGTCTTGAGTTTGATACTTGCTTCCACCGGTTCTCTAAAGGCCACCGGCCTGGCGCTTGCACCGCGCTTTACCTGTTTCCCTCGGTTAGTCAGGTATTGGGGGGGGGGGGGGTTTACCATGTAAGCGGGTTCCCGCGGTTATAAAAAAAGTGCTTAATCCGCGAGTGTAAGGGTTCACACATTTCTTCATGTTTTTATTACCTATCTTGAAATGTTACGTATTTTTTCTTACAAATCCAAATATTAAAATGGTTTAACTAATTTTAAATATAATCTAATATGTTAATTTAGCTATTTATTATTTTGTTTTAACTCACTATTTTTTTAATTAACTTAGTTTTCTTTTGGTTGTATACTCATATTTTATTTTTATTTTTTTATAATTATCCAGATTATTACATAATGTTGTTATTAATAATATAACGGTTTTATAAACATTCGGTTATTTTTATGACTATGTGATTTCTTGTGTATTATAATGTTATTTATCTGTTTTTACATAGGCATATTAAAAAAAACACCTATAATACTTAATACAGTTCAAGGGTTTCTTATATCATTAATATACTAGTTTAAGATCTCATGTGTTACACGGACGGCATAAAGAAAAATAGTTTTTTTTTTAAAACTGTTAATTTAATAAATTACACATAGATGTAGATTTACTATACTCACAATTGTTCCCGTGTTATGATTATTAACATGCATTAATACCCCCACCTTTAACACGAAGTGACTTCTCATTAACAAATAAATACAAAAAAAATCACATGTCGTTTTATATAATATATTTTACTTTATTTAATATATAGTATAATTTATTTTATAATAATATGAAATGGTGCATTAAATATGGAAAATGTTAAATTACAATATACAAGTTTTTTTGTTCTTTATTTCTGTTTTATATGGGATTTGAAGTCTTGAACCTAACACCTTCAAATCTAAGTGTACCTAAATGCTTTTACGTCTGCCCATTGATCATCAACGTCTTTGGTAATCACAATATATAAGTAATAAACATATAAACAATCTATAAATCTCTAAATATTTCTTTGTACCCCAAATTTGTCGTCTTATTTGTATAATATTAGTGACTTAACTTTGTGTCTTATTTTTATATCTTTATAGTGTCACTGTTCATGAGAAAAAAATTGATTCTTTTAAGTACTAAACCTTTAATAATGATCATGTTTGACTTTATTAATAATCATGGACCAAACATCAAGTTGTTGTTTATTTATAAATTATGCAAACATTTTAAATAGAAATGATCTGCAGTTATCATTCAAGATTTCATTAAAAAATAATAATAACAATACACAAAAGGTAGTAATTATTATATTAATTTATTTAAACAAAAAAGGGCAATTTAAACTATTACCATTCTTGAACATAATTAAAAACTTTAATTATTTTATAATTTGAATGCGTTAAATATATAATATGTAAAAAATGTAAAAGTCAATTATAATTTCCATTACAATTACATATTATAATTTAAAAGGTCATTGTATTTTATTGAGTGTTTTAAGAATAACGACTTCAAAAAGGAAAAAAAATATGATAGTTATAACGAAATTGCATATACAATTTAGTCACAGCAAAAAAAATATGAAAGTTATAACGAAATTGCATTTACAATTTAGTTACAGAAAGAACTTTATATAAAGGAAAACGCAATCTCGAAACTAAAGTAAAAAATCTCATAAACATAAAAAATGATTTGGTTAATCTTAAAACGGAATGTAAATAAAATTTCAATGATACATCAAAATAATCAAAAACATTTTTAATTATTTAATATAAAAATACGTATGAAATCGTTAATTGATTATGATTTATTATAGAAAGTTTGATAAAAAAAACAAATTAATATAATCTTGAATAAACTATTGACAGATATATATTGAATGGAAAGAATATTATTATATGTAAATAAATCAAAGGATACAACTCAACCTTTAAATAAGCATCGAAGTTTTCATTAGAAATGTTAAAGTAATTAAATATTTAGAAGTTTAACGGATCAACAAATACCTAGTAAAAAATCGGTGTAAAATAACTAATCATATGCATGATTTTGCAAATACATTTTTACGAATAAAATACTACTATAAAAGATAACAAAGGAAAGTGGATATACCTTAAAAGGAGGACAAATCCTTAACATTTTCTACAAGTAATTTTTTAAAAGGAAACAGTCTGCACCAAAAGGAAAGTCTGATTTCTTAAAAATTTATGACAAAAATAAGTGAAATAAAGGCTTGTGTTTTCCCTTCCAAAACAAAATAATGATGATTATAACAATGCGGCGTGACAATTAATAGCTTAAATGATTGACATGTGGCCTAAGATGGTTTTGATTTATTATAATTTATAGATTACAGATTACAAGAAAATGTAGAAAGTAAACTCCATGAAACTAAAATACTTAAAAAAAATGTTAACGATTAAAATTTTCAGTCGTTTAGAAAATCATTAAACTAAACTCCCGAGGGAGCCGCTTGATCTTCAAACTCACTACACATGGTCTAAATATCAACAAATTAAAAGTCATAAAAGTTTTTGTTGTCGGAAATCAATCAATCAACAAAATAAACAAATTAGCTCAGCTTCAATAATTGAATCTAGAAAATAATATGATTTGCATGATCTTGAACCTGTTATAGGATTTTATCATGAGTTGAATTATTGGAATTTTGGAGACCTAATCCGGTAAGAAAAAAATGTTTGGACGTATGAAAACAGAACATCATGATATTGATCAATTGTTTTTAGATCACCACGTATCGATAACATGTTCCATCGTAGACGAACTGAAGATTTCGTCGGTAGAAGAGATCAGCCGGCCATGACAATCGTAATCAAATACTAGCAATTAAGAGTAGGGCCAAGTTATCAATACAATATATTTCGTCTCCCTTTGGTCTATAATAGAGGCTTATGAACCAAGTTGCTTTTAGAATAGTTAGGGACTCTTGGGCTTTAAATAATAAATTATATGAATCCATACATATTTGAAAAGCAGAGATGCTAAAATAACAATTTGAGTTTAACTGACCATATATCATAATGGATTAAATTTAAATGGGTTATTGGATTAATAATCCCAAATTTCACTGGTTGGCCAAAAATCTTGAGTTTTATAAGCATTGACTGTAGTTACCCTCGTCACAGGCCACATGGGCATCCAGCATTGAGTTTTTAAACACATAGCATCCACGTCATCTGCCATGTCACATTTAACTAACCCAGTTAGACAAGGATCACTGGTGGCCAAAATCTTACAAGTTGGGACTGTTGTAGGAAATTTTTAAAATTGAGATTATTATCGGCCAACCAGTGAAACTTGAGATTATTTTAGATTATTAAGATCCAATAACCCAATTTAAATTAACATTAATACACCTTCAAATCTAAGTGTACCTGAATGCTTTTACGTCTGCCCATTGATTATCAACGTCTTTGGTAATCACAATATATAAGTAATAAACATATAAACAATCTATAAATCTCTAAATATTTCTTTGTACCCCAAATTTGTCGTCTTATTTGTATAATATTAGTGACTTAACTTTGTGTCTTATTTTTATTCTTTATAGTGTCACTGTTCATGAGAAAAAAATTGATTCTTTTAAGTACTAAACCTTTAATAATGATCATGTTTGACTTTTATTAATAATCATGGACCAAACATCAAGTTGTTGTTTATTTATAAATTATGCAAACATTTTAAATAGAAATGATCTGCAGTTATCATTCAAGATTTCATTAAAAAATAATAATAACAATACACAAAAGGTAGTAATTATTATATTAATTTATTTAAACAAAAAAGTGCAATTTAAACTATTACCATTCTTGAACATAATTAAAAACTTTAATTATTTTATAATTTGAATATAATATGTAAAAAATGTAAAAGTCAATTATAATTTCCATTACAATTACATATTATAATTTAAAAGGTCATTGTATTTTATTGAGTGTTTTAAGAATAACGACTTCAAAAAGGAAAAAAAATATGATAGTTATAACGAAATTGCATATACAATTTAGTCACAGCAAAAAAAAATATGAAAGTTATAACGAAATTGCATTTACAATTTAGTTACAGAAAGAACTTTATATAAAGGAAAACGCAATCTCGAAACTAAAGTAAAAAATCTCATAAACATAAAAAATGATTTGGTTAATCTTAAAACGGAATGTAAATAAAATTTCAATGATACATCAAAATAATCAAAAACATTTTTAATTATTTAATATAAAAATACGTATGAAATCGTTAATTGATTATGATTTATTATAGAAAGTTTGATAAAAAAAACAAATTAATATAATCTTGAATAAACTATTGACAGATATATATTGAATGGAAAGAATATTATTATATGTAAATAAATCAAAGGATACAACTCAACCTTTAAATAAGCATCGAAGTTTTCATTGGAAATGTTAAAGTAATTAAATATTTAGAAATTTAACGGATCAACAAATACCTAGTAAAAAATCGGTGTAAAATAACTAATCATATGCATGATTTTGCAAATACATTTTTACGAATAAAATACTACTATAAAAGATAACAAAGGAAAGTGGATATACCTTAAAAGGAGGACAAATCCTTAACATTTTCTACAAGTAATTTTTTAAAAGGAAACAGTCTGCACCAAAAGGAAAGTCTGATTTCTTAAAAATTTATGACAAAAATAAGTGAAATAAAGGCTTGTGTTTTCCCTTCCAAAACAAAATAATGATGATTATAACAATGCGGCGTGACAATTAATAGCTTAAATGATTGACATGTGGCCTAAGATGGTTTTTATTTATTATAATTTATAGATTACAGATTACAAGAAAATGTAGAAAGTAAACTCCATGAAACTAAAATACTTAAAAAAAATGTTAACGATTAAAATTTTCAGTCGTTTAGAAAATCATTAAACTAAACTCCCGAGGGAGCCGCTTGATCTTCAAACTCACTACACATGGTCTAAATATCAACAAATTAAAAGTCATAAAAGTTTTTGTTGTCGGAAATCAATCAATCAACAAAATAAACAAATTAGCTCAGCTTCAATAATTGAATCTAGAAAATAATATGATTTGCATGATCTTGAACCTGTTATAGGATTTTATCATGAGTTGAATTATTGGAATTTTGGAGACCTAATCCGGTAAGAAAAAAATGTTTGGACGTATGAAAACAGAACATCATGATATTGATCAATTGTTTTTAGATCACCACGTATCGATAACATGTTCCATCGTAGACGAACTGAAGATTTCGTCGGTAGAAGAGATCAGCCGGCCATGACAATCGTAATCAAATACTAGCAATTAAGAGTAGGGCCAAGTTATCAATACAATATATTTCGTCTCCCTTTGGTCTATAATAGAGGCTTATGAACCAAGTTGCTTTTAGAATAGTTAGGGACTCTTGGGCTTTAAATAATAAATTATATGAATCCATACATATTTGAAAAGCAGAGATGCTAAAATAACAATTTGAGTTTAACTGACCATATATCATAATGGATTAAATTTAAATGGGTTATTGGATTAATAATCCCAAATTTCACTAGTTGGCCAAAAATCTTGAGTTTTATAAGCATTGACTGTAGTTACCCTCGTCACAGGCCACGTGGGCATCCAGCATTGAGTTTTTAAACACATAGCATCCACGTCATCTGCCATGTCACATTTAACTAACCCAGTTAGACAAGGATCACTGGTGGCCAAAATCTTACAAGTTGGGACTGTTGTAGGAAATTTTTAAAATTGAGATTATTATCGGCCAACCAGTGAAACTTGAGATTATTTTAGATTATTAAGATCCAATAACCCAATTTAAATTAACATGTAAGTTGCATCATACTGTTCTAAAGTGCCAGTTGAGTGGATATGACTATGAGCCACCATTATTTTGAACTCGAACTTATAAGAATATGAACCTAGTTGATACGGCTCGTATTCTCTTATTTTTGTTATTTTTTATACACGTCATGTGACAAGTTAACAAAATCTAAAATTGTACAAATATAAATAATATAATATAGTAGCAAACTGTTAATATATAAAAAAAAACTCAAGCATTTGAATGACGACGTTTACATACTCCTAAATTACATAAAATAAATCATAATTTACTCCTTATTTGAGCGAACTACCTTTAACTCAAACTCATCTCCAAAATTTATAAGATTTAATTCAGTTATAGCTAAATCTTATAAAGTTTTAAAGAGTTATTGCAAGATAGTTATGAACAAGTTATAAGTATCATAACGGGTTTGGTATTCGTAAACCCATCAGACATAAAGTTTTAAAGAGTTATTTAGACATAAAGTTTTATGAACGAGTTACAAGTACCATCTATCCGTAAACTCATCAAACAAAAACCTAAATGTGGGGACTGCACGACTTCAAACATCCATGAAGAATTGTGCAACTTCCATATATATATATATTTTTTTTTGACAAGTCATAAATTTGACTATATTTTGCGCACACATATTTGTCAAAATAGGAGCAATGCTGGTGTCCCCTTGACACAGTACACATGTGGAATTTATCTTTGGAAATAAACTAATTTATTTTGATAACAATCCAAAAAGGAAATCAATAAATAAGTTTACTAATGCAAAGGCCAACTAAAGTTAATTTTAAATTAAGAAATAGTTTACTATGGAAAGACCAATTAAAGTTATTATTAAATTAATAAATAGTTTACTATGGAAAGACTAACTACAGTTATTAAGTTAATAAAAATGACCAAGTCAATTATGATGGCACGCTAACTTTATTAGAAACAACCAAACCTGAAAACCACGACGAAACCAAACATAAAGATTACATAATTACCCCGATAGGAGATCTCTCTCCCCTTGTCACCACGTCGTCTCCACGCCACCGCAGGGGCCGGTGTTCCCGGCGTGGAGGTGTTGCCATTTACCACAAGGCCGACCACACTGTGTGGTCTAATAGGTACCTATGATCGGTAAAAATAAAAGTATAGTATAATTGAAATACTTTTTAAAGTACAATTATATTATATTGTTATATTATTCTGAAACTATTTTATTATGCATGTTATATGTACATGTTAGATTTGATCTATGGAGAGAATGTTTAATTTTATGTATATACTGATGCAATAAAAAACATGGAGAAAAGTGATATAGAAGTGGCAAATCTATGTTTTTTTTAAAATTATTATTGTTAACCCTATTAATATAGAAGTGATACATAGATAACTAATTAAAATGAGTAGCTTTTATTATTACTTTTTTCATTTGAAGCTTACTTTATAACTTATATTACGTCCACGTTTTTCTGAATGACTAAATGCATAATAATTTATTTGATTCTTTTTTTTACAGCTTAAATTTACATCAAATTCGTCTTTGGTGGAGCTCGAATCATCGACCTCAAGGAGAGCAATATCTTAATTTCAATGATTCGTCAATTGGACTCAACCCCAAACGATAATTTATTTGATCTATATATATTAACTGTAACATATACTTCGTAAAAATGTAAAATGAATATGACTAGAGTATGGAAATTTTTTTAAACATAAACATAAGTTCACGGGTTCTATTATATGCAATCACGTATGGTTTTTTTTTTCAAACATAAACATAAGTTCACGGGTTCTATAAAAATTCCAATATTAAATACAAAACGCCTCATAGAAACTTATGGACATATAAGAGTTCCGAATCGAATCTCTTTAGAAAGAAGATCTTTTGTCTCATGCCCTCAGAATGATTTTTTGGTTGTGCGAACCAAAGGAAAACCGAACATGAAACTTTGGTTTCATTCGGCAAACTTGTAATTTTATATTTTTAATTTAAAAAATTTCAAAAAAAAATCATATTGGTTAAGCGTAAATAACTCCTTTGATCGAGTTTTTACTATAGAATTAATATGTAATTCCGAACAGTAATGCGTACAATAAGATTTTATTTTTAGGAGTATATGTAATTCGCTTTTATTACATTTTTGCCATCAAAATCATGACAATTTTACAAAGAATTTGTTCTTGACTTAATTACATAGTTAGTCCTGTGTTTACATAAAATAACATATTTAGGTACTAATAGTTTAAAATCACCTTCTAGGCTATTAACTTTTCATTTTCTAAGGTTTGGAGGTAGTAACTTCTAGAGTATTAACATAATTAGTCCATATAGTTTGCACAAAATAACATAATTAGGTACTAATAGTTTAACAAACAATTAACGTTAATACCTTCAAACGTTACAAAATGAAAAGTTAATACCTTAGAATGTGATTTTAAACTATTAGTACCTAAGTATGTTACTTTATGCAAACTACATGGACTAACTATGTAATTAACTCATTTGTTCGTTTAAGCTTTAAATTATGATTTCCACGTTTTCAACTAAAATCTACATAGCTTACTAGATTTATTCTTCTGTTAAAAACTTAGTTTAAATCACTATATTTTTCGGGTGAGATATGCATGCAGCATGCCATCACTTTTCATACGTACAATATATTAAAAAAAAAGAATAGAAAAAGAAACCCATATTTTAATTATGTTATTGAGTTAGAAAGAAATAGAAAGATTTGATTCATCCACTACAATTTTTGGAAGTACGTCATTAAAAATTACAATATTAAACACAAACTAATAAAATCAAACTGTAACTTTAGTAGTATTAAAAAGTTAATTAGGTTTTTTTAAATTTGATACATACCATATAAAAATAGAATATAATATAAATTAGTTTAGTGGACCGTATTAATTTGTTTCTAGAAAATATTACCAATAATCAGGAAATCAACCAAAAATAGAGAACACAAAAAAATAAACAAATAAAAAAAAACGGCCTTTTTTCTTTTCCTTATATATTGTTTGAATTCATAACTTAATTTTAGTATTATTAAATATCAACCCTATCTAATTGCAATATTACATGCATGGGTCCCAAATAATCCCCCTATTTATATCCTCTCTAATGTATTCTTTGTACAAGCCTCTCATTATTTCTCCTTAATCTATTGTGCTTCCATTTAAGCACACAATTCAACTCTCCATTTCATGGCTTTCTTTCTTCCTATTTTTCTCTTCATGTTCACTATTTCAACCAATGCTCAAGACAACCCACCTTCACCAGGATACAACCCTAGTTCTAGGATTGACACCGTAGCCTTTGATCAAGCTTATAGAACCTTGTGGGGCCCACAGAACCAGCGGTTCGATCAAAACTCGCTCACCATCTGGCTTGACGAGTCTTCTGGTAAGTAAGCATGCACTATCATGCATGTGTTGTTGATATTCAGGATGTTAAACATGTTTGTTCACGGGAAACTTGACATGAGCTCGGAAAGTTTACACAAAACCGAATATTGTGTCACCCACATAAACCCAACACGACATGTTTAACCCGAAAAATATAGTTATTTTTTTTATTTAATACTTTAAAAATTCTAAAATCACCTATCTTTTTTTTAATCATTTAAGTTGAAACTATATATTTTTTAACATTTAAAGTTTGTCATTGAAAATTCTCAAATAGTTTACCTTATTACGCCATATTTTTCTAAAAATGAAAAAGTAAACAAATGGGTTTATATGTTTAGCTAAATATGTTTGTTGGTCCCACCCAAAAACTAACCAAATCCATTTATACTTAAGCTAAACCTGCAAATTTCGTATTAGCTTTGTGTCACATCATAACTAAATGTAAAGAATCATATGATCGTATGTTCTAAATTTTGTGTGACAGGAAGTGGTTTTAAGTCGATAAAACCATATAAATCGGGATACTTTGGGACAGCGGTCAAGCTTCACCCTGGTTACACGGCTGGAGTCATCACATCATTTTACGTACGTATGAACTTATATAAACGTTTACTTACAACCCAAGCAATTGCAAGTTATATATCATGCATGATATTGAGTTTTGTTGCTTATTCTTTGTGATTGAGTGTTCTTACAGCTTTCTAATAGCGAAGATCATCCTGGAAACCATGACGAAATCATATCGAGTTTCTTGGGACAACACCGGATTAACCATACATATTACAAACGAATGTATACATGAGAGGAGGTGGAGATGGGATCGAATTCACCTTTGGTTTGACCCGACACAAGATTTTCATGATTATGCGATATTATGGACACCCAACGAGATAATGTCAGTTTTCTTCTGATATCATTTTAAAAGACTTGGTTTTGCTATTAAAAAGGAGGTAACAGGCTAACAACGTAGCTTGTTGCCTATTTACCTTCTATTTTGATGTAATTTTTTTTCAAGTTTGTTATAAGAACTTAAAAGTGTTTTAACCTTTTATGATGTCATGTATGCATTTTTTTGTGGACGATGTGCCGATTCGAAGGTACCCAAGAAAAAGCGATGAGACGTTTCCTTTAAGACCTATGTATGTGTATGGGTCGATATGGGACGCGTCTTCATGGGCCACTGAAAACGGTAGATACAAAGCAAACTATGGGTACCAACCTTTTGTTGGTAGGTATAGGAACTTCAAGCTCAAAGGTTGTGAAGCTGACTCACCACTATCATGCCTCCCTCCTACCGGTTCTCCGGCCACCACCGGAGGGCTGAGCCGCCAACAAGTGGTGGCGATGCAATGGGTTCAAAGCAGATACAAAGTGTATGATTATTGTTTAGACCCAAAAAGAGACCAGACTCAGACACCAGAGTGCTAGAAAACTTTTTTTCTTTCTCTTAAAGAATTTATGGTTGATATGGTGCAAAGTCTTTTAAATATTATTTGCATGCATGCTTGGTTTGTTTTTGTTTGTTTTTTTCTTTTGGGTTGTGTTTTATTTGTCATTACTAAAAATGTAAGTTAAGAGTTGAGTGATGGAATGAATTATTAAGAGTGTTGACCCTTATTAATGATTGTATTTTATATTATTTCAATGACAAATCATTATACACTTATATTTTTATGATCGGATTTATCAATTTTTCCCTAATTTTTTTTTCACACGATATATCATATATGTATATAATATGAATAAATACAATTAACTTAGTAGGTCAATCTCAACCACCCACTGCTAGAAATTTGTTTTTCTATGAGAAATTGGATACTAAATAGCTATCTTAAATTTATTTCTGAAAAGATTTTGATTAATTTTGAATTTGGTTTTTAGTTTTATTACATCTATACATATGTTTTAATAACCAAAGTAAAAATAGATAGTCTCTTTTACCATATATAGCATATTCATTCATGTATATATATATATATTTTTTTTAACCAAGGTAAACCGGCGTCCGGCATAAAAACAAAATCTATATTTTCCACAAAAAGATCAACAAACACCTACCATTCAACAAAGTAATACGACTCTCATAAGTCATATATAAAACACAACATATCAACTCTGATAACAACCATCAAAACAATATAATATTAACTCTGATAACAACTTGAAAACAATATAATATTCACTAAATGAAGGGTCTTTGTGTGAGTTCAGACAATTTCCAGAGTCCTCGATCTTCAAATCCATTTCTCTAAGGTATATAGTGGCAACATGATTACATTATATTTATTTAACCTATGTTTTTCTAACATCTGAAATATATATAAAAACACTAGTAAGCCGCTAGCAAAACAACATAGTACTAATTACATAAGGAGAGGATTCCTCATATGAGACATAATTTTCTAATATTATTACACAATCACAAAAAGACAAAAACCGAGAAATGAAAAAAATAAGATCATTATTATGAAAGCTCCATATCACCCACCATGTTGTAAGAATGATCCCATGAATGATTTCGTTTCTTAGTTAAAACTGGAATTGAGATGAGCATATTAAGATGCGCAAACACGTAAGATCCACGATCTGCGAGACACCCAACCATTTAGAAATGGTATTGCACGTCTAACTGCTATCTCACAAATGCCAAACAGGTGATCCATGGATTCCTCCGCATTAGAACATAAAGAACAAAGAACACTAGGTAAATCAACACCTCGATCAACCAGATTCAGACAAGTACGAAGTCGATCTAAAGAAATCTTCCATCCCAATGCCTTGACCATTTAACACACCGACCCAGTCACCAAGAACAACCTTGATAATCTTAACCCAAAAATCATTGGGCCTAGACACGAAACGCCACCTTCACTTCTAAAGTAATGAAAGCTAAATTAAAAATTTTTAGACTACCAATACCAACTCCACCCTTTTGTTTATATGCTAGCGCTAAGTCCCATTTAACCCAAGAAACTTTTGTTATTCCCCTCCATCGAACCCTAAAAAACTTAGCACGGATACTTTCCAATTGTTTAGACACTATCTTCGGCATAAGAAAAATAGATATATAGTGTAACATCCCGACCCGAATAGGGCTGACGTGTCACTCATACATATATCAAAACTAAAAATTGTTGGGAATAATTCGAAATTGCTTGGATAAATCTGAAGTCGTGTAATCAGAAATAACTAATTTTCTAACTTTGAAAGGCTATATTTAAGAAATAGAATAATTCAGATAACATGGATTTCAAAAGGAAGTACTTATGACAATCTTGTAAACCAACATGGGAAGTCGATGCGGAAACATAAACAAATACGTAAGCCGAAACATTTAAAATACCATTTATAATCTTTAAAAGAAGAGAATTGTCGACATAATAATCTTAGATAAATGTTTGGATTCAAATCAATAGTTGTTAATTAATCGAACTTCATAAGTAATTATATAGTCAAAACAACTATTTTTATAACTATGAGAATATATATATTTTATAACAAAGTAATTTAAACTATATGGGTTTAAAAATAAAATAATTAAATCTTTATGGAAATTTAGTAACTCGTTATGAAAGAAAAAAAAAACATTTCTAAAAACAAGTATCGAGACAGACACCGGAACGAATACTGGAAACGGATTATGACGAAGACAAACTAAACGTATAACATGATATTCGAATCTACATCGAACCTGAAACTGACACTAAGACGGACACCGAGACAATAACTAATACAAATGCTGAGTCAGAGCAGGTATAACAAATATGAAACATAATCAGATATTAAACATAATTAGACCCAAATCCATAAACAGATCAGAGACATAATCAGAACTGAACTTATCAGAAACATAATCCGATACACGATCAGAACCATAATCAGATGCACACATAACTTATCATAATGTAATCAGAAACATAACATATTCACAAATTGAAAAATATACTAACTTACACGACAGATATATCAACAAAATAAGTCGTGTAACACAGAAGCACCCAGAGCCAGAAACAGAGGGGTACACAGGTAGCTACTCTATGCACCAATGAGATGGTGAGTGTGGCGTGCACCCATTATTCCATCCCCCAGAAGTCAGAAAACATAAGTCAGAAACAGAACTAGGATCGATCCATACGCCTCTAAGGGCCAAGGTGCTACACAAGCACAAGTCAGAGACGCTGTGATTTTGATTACGCACTGTTACGGAAAGTGTTCATGTCGTTGACGCCCAAACGACAAGTCAGAAACGCTCGGGTGACAGAGTACAAAAGCTTAGGTCATGTAAATAATTTACAGACAACTAAAATTAATTACCAACAGGAGCATGCGACCATGAGTACAATTCTGAGGTATGGCATGCTATAACATACTAGTAATCAAAACAGACAATACCAACATAAAGAGAGCTAATAGACAATTTAAAAAAAAAAACACTAAAAGATCTCACAATAACGTAATTAAGACTGACCAATGATGACAAAATCCGTATTACAAAGTAACAGATATGATAAAGATAAATACTATGATGAGAAGACCAAAGAATCCGTACCTTAATTTAGCAAGCAAAGCAAATCAATAACTAAACCGTTCCGTTCATAATACGTGAGCAAACCTATATTTCATTATTAAGATCACTACATTAATTAGTTATATGACCGTTATTATCGATTGTCCGCGACAAAGACCTTACGTATGACTAATTAAGACTAAAAGATCTCACAATACGTAATTAGACTGACAAATTTATGACAAAATCCGTATTACAAGTACATATGATAAGAATACTATGATAAAGACCAAGAATCCGTACCTTAATTAGCAAGCAAGCAAATCAATAACTAAACCGTTCCGTTCATAATACTGAGCAAACTATATTCATTATTAAGATCACTAACATTAATTATGTTAATGATCGTTGATTTATCGATGTCCGGACAAAGACCTTACGTATATGACTAATAAGACTAAAAGATCTCACAATAACGTAATTAGACTGACCAATGATGACAAAATCCGTATTACAAAGTAACAGATATGATAAAGATAAATACTATGATGAGAAGACCAAAGAATCCGTACCTTAATTTAGCAAGCAAAGCAAATCAATAACTAAATCGTTCCGTTCATAATACGTGAGCAAACCTATATTTCATTATTAAGATCACTAACATTAATTCTGTTATATGACTCGTTGATTTATCGATTGTCCGGCGACAAAGACCTTTACGTACATGACTAATTATCAAATGATTTACACAAAGAGTATTAAGTTACTCATCCTAAAAAAAGTTTGTATGATGAATTTAGTTAACAGAATGTTTTTCATTTTCTTACAACACATAACTCTTTTTGGTTACTAATGTATATAATAAAGTAAATCAATATGTGACACATGTCATTTATTGGGGCATCTATTTTTTTTATTTTCCCGCCTCTCTCTCTTAATTATCTTCTATTAATTAAATAAATATTAGTAAATCTTATCCGAACAATAATCCAATATTGAGTAAATGTTATTTTTAATTTAAAAAAATACATAAAATGTTAAAAAAAGTTGTATCTTAAAAAACCCCGTGTATTTCACGGGTTGAGTAAATTTAAATTTGTATACTAAACAATAAAAAAGTTATATCTTTAAAATACCATGTGTATTACACGGGCTTAATAAATATAATTTTGTAAACCAAATAATAAAAAAGTTTTATCTTTAAAAATCCTGTGTATTACAGGGTTGAGTAAATGTAATTTTATGTAGTAAATAATATTAATCTTTTTATTATACAGTAATTATAGATTGCATACGGATTGAACTTGTATCTGATTCTCCTTTTTAGTTTATTTAATCACCAAATTCTACATCAATTGAATTTCTAGATATTATTTTTCTATACCGATTTAATCACCAAATCGTTTTATCTTTCAATTAGAATTCACTATACTATCAAAATTCTTTACTCAATATTATTCACTGAATATTAAAAAGTAAAGTGATAACCACTGTAAATCAAACTCCTATAATAATTCTTAACGCATGGTTGACTTTTTAATTGAATTGATAAGTTTGTTGGATTAAATTCTTTACCAGTTCAATATTTTACGTATTTTTTTAAATTAAAAATAACATTTACTCAATATTGGATTATTGTTCGGATAAAATTTACTAATATTTATTTAATTAATAGAAGATAATTAAGAGAGAGAGGCGGGAAAAGAAAAAAATAGATGCCTCAATAAATGACATGTGAAACACATTGATTTACTTTATTATATGTATAGATTTGTTCTGAAATCCTCCAATATACGAGGTTTTTTTATAGATATATAGTTTATATTTTTGTATATCAAATTATTTTTATTCACTCGTGTAATACACGTAGTTTTTTGTTTATTATTATTTGATATATAAAATTACATTTATTCAACGCGTATAATACACGAGGTTCTTAAAGATATAACTTCTTTTGTTATTTAATATACAAAAATATACTTATTCAACCCGTGTAATACACGTGGTTTTTGAAATTAACATTTTTAAAATATGTAATTTTTTTTATTACTTAGTACTTAAAATAGTATTTATTCAGCGCGTGTAAACACGGGCTTTTAATCTATTACTTGTATAAAAGACATCATAAATAGTGATATATAAACGTCAAAATCACCATGCCCATACTACACCAATTTATCATTTCAATAATCACTATCAACTGAACTATCTACTTAAAATAAGTGTTATATAAACTTTATTAAAATAAGAATATTCTAAAAGCATGAGACCGAATCATCTTTTTCGTTTGGAAATTAGTAGCAGAAATAAAAAGGGTTTTAAATACATTATTATTAGCCAAAGTTTGTAAGGTCTCTTTTAATTTTGACTACTGTAAGAACCAGGTATCTTGTTCAAACAAGCAAAACCCAATCACCAAAACAGGTCTGAAGTCGCCGGACATCCTAGACAGAAAACGAGAGTTTGGATAACTAAATTCAAATCAACGTTGGATCAGAGTTGAACAAAAACAGACATAAATCTTCCAGTTGTCGCTCCAAAATTCTCGTAACAAGATGGGGGTTTGTTTGAACCAGAGGGTGTCGCGGCGGCTGTTCGTTGATCGGAGATCTTGAGTGACTGAAACGATGACGGAGGTGCGGCCATGTGCGGCGGCGTGTGGTGCTAGTGCGGCATGGACTTCTACGGGGTGGTTAAAAACGTAACAACGGCGGTGAATGGTGGTGCAACGGTAAGTGGTATCGGGTCGCTATTCCGGTGGCCGGAGGCTTAACTCAAGTGGTGGTAACAGTAACTAGCTAGTTCGGAATGATGACAGCCACGATGGATTGTGGAGGCGGCGGTGGTCAGACTCATGACCGGTGGGTTGAGCCGGATGAGAAGGATTCGATAAATTGTGGAGTTTCTCATTATTATGATTGAATATGATCAATTGATTTAAACACAAACAGTTACAACGATTAATTGTTTTCCGATTGGAAACGTTGCCGGTAATAGAAACGTGAGAGGAGCATTTACCCCAATAGAATAGAATATATGATATAATTAGACATTTTCAAACTACACCCTTTAGCTTTAAGATATATATATATATATACATATATATATATATATATATATATATATATATAGATGATTTCTTGTACCCTCAAGTAAGTGTTTATATAAATCCATATCCTTAAAATAATGTGACAATAGTAGTACTAGAGTATGCATCTATTCATTAAATAACACTCAATTTATATATAAATGTACCGCATCTAAATGCATTAGTTTAGTTTTTTTTTTTTTAACAATTTAGTTTATAAGGGTAATCATGCTTATGTGTACAAGACTCACTTCCAAACTTAAATCGTAAAAACTAGCTTTTCATTTGTGAAATTATATAAGTTATCTAATTAATGCATACATCAATGGTTCAAAATAGCCAATATGGCAGAAACTATATTTATGAAAATTCCATATTACTAATTATGGTAACACTTCAGCCATTTAATCAATTTAAGTGATGGCCAATATTTTTACTATAACAATTATTTATTTTAAACAAAATTTAAAATATTGTCAAATGACTTTTATTAAACAAAAACGTTTTAGTATCCGACATAATAATTTGATAATTATTATTTTAGGGTTTCTGATTTTTCATATATTACATATAGTTAATACTCAATGCCCCAGGAACATATTTTATTTCCAACCACTTAAACCTATGTAATAAACGGGTTTATTTAACCCACACTACTAGAACTAGTTGAGTACTCGTCCGTAGGCCGGGTACCTTAACGGCATAATGACATAACTGGGTATGTATGTAACATTCGTCGAAAAACGGGTTTTCCAAACCCGCTTCGTTTAATAACCAAGTATTCAGTTATAAATTTTCGTTGCGTATTTATTGTTCAGATTATTTTAAATAATACATAATTAATAAACATTTTAGAATTTAAAAACCATAATTAATAAATAATAAAAATAAGTGAGCCGCCGGGTCTCGAACCCGGGTCTCCCACAAACACAAACACACACCACACCACTCCGTCACACACTTTCTTTGTGACAAATACTGAAACAAATGATACTTAAAGTAAAACCCGAAATCAAAACCGGAATTTCACCGGAAAACCGAGGCTTTACTCCTAATCGGTATAATTCTCAACTCTTTTTTTTTTGTAATCCATTATTCGGCATGTATTAACCTTAATCGGTCAACCAGAGTCTGTCTCAGACAACGTCGCCGGAAATTCCCGCGCTCGCCGGAATATCACTGGAGAACCGAAGCCTTATTGCCGATCGGTATAATCATCTAAACCTTCTTGCTATCTCTTGCTTAGTAATATAATTGCTCAAAACAATAATCGAAACTGTTAATTCAGTTCGTTCAGCCGGAATCACTGTCGGAAATTTTTAAGTGAAGAAGATGAAGTTGAATATATGTATTAATATAATTAAAATCGGATATTTAACCGGGTTAGACACACAGTCCAGCGGTGGACTGTGTGCAAATACAATACACACGTCCCGAGTTTAATAACCAAGTATTCAGTTATAAATTTTCATTGCGTATTTATTGTTCAGATTATTTTAAATAATACATAATTAATAAACATTTTAGAATTTAAAAACCATAATTAATAAATAATAAAAATAAATGAATAGAAAATAAAATGGAGCCGCAGGGTCTCGAACCCGGGTCTCCCACAAACACAAACACACACCACACCACTTCGCCACACACTTTCTTTGTGACAAATACTGAAACAAATGATACTTAAAGTAAAACCCGAAATCAAAACCGGAAATCAACGCGCCCAGAACTCGCAGTCGCCGGAAAAACCGAGATATCAGCAATTTTGGCTATTTCCTTTTGACTAAAACGCGATAACTGACTACGACATCAGTTATAACTAATGTCTAACCATCAATTTCAGTCATAACCGTCGGAGACCTTTGATCGCGAATCATGACCCAAATTCGAACCCAATTCAGCATGTTTCCACTATAAATACCCACTTGAACTTCCTGTAAACCTTTCGCTCAGAACCACGTTCGTTTCCGAAGCTTTATTCCTTCCAAAACACGTCGCCGGAGATTTTCGCATTCGCCAGAATTTCACCGGAAAACCGAGGCTTTACTCCTAATCGGTATAATTCTCAACTCTTTTTTTTGTAATCAATTATTCGGCATGTATTAACCTTAATCGGTCAACCAGAGTCTGTCTCAGACAACGTCGCCGGAAATTCTCGCGCTCGCCGGAATATCACTGGAGAACCGAAGCCTCACTGCCGATCGGTATAATCATCTAAACCTTCTTGCTATCTCTTGCTTAGTAATCTAATTGCTCAAAACAATAACCGAAACTGTTAATTCAGTTCGTTCAGCCGGAATCACTGTCGGAAATTTTTAAGTGAAGAAGATGAAGTTGAATATATGTATTAATATAATTAAAATCGGATATTTAACCGGGTTAAACACACAGTCCAGCGGTGGACTGTGTGCAAATACAATACACACGTCCGAGTTCGAATCGCACACGTTACCGACTTTCAGAAATAAAACCAACATTTTTAAAAACCTAATCAGATCAAGTCACAGTATATACATAAGAGGAATATAATCCAGTAGTTAAACAGATTAGACACACAGCCCAACTGGTTGGGCTGTGCGCACTCGAACCGAAGGACCCGAGTTCGACTCCGGGTCTCTGCAACCGGTTCGGCCATATAAATCATTTTTAATAAAAACCAAATAAGGTAAAAGTTAATTAGTATATATATATATATATAATTAAAACAGAGAATATTTCAGGTTAGACACGTAGCTCAGTTGGTAGAGCTGCGTGCATGCATACGAGAGGTCCCGAGTTCGAACCTCACTAGCCGCATAGAATGAACACAGTCTGACCGGTCAAGACCCGGTCAAACCTGACAAAAGTCAACCTTTTTATTTCATTTTTATTTATTTATTTAATTGGAAAATTAATTAAAAAATACTTAAAAATAGGATTTTTAAAGTTATAAAATTTCCTTAAACTCACAAAAATAAATCTAAAAATCCCATTAAGAGCACTAATTAAAAATATTAATCTCAAATAAAATTTATTTATTTATCGAATCATTTTGTTATTATCTAGGTTAGTTTTTCCCTCGTCGATTGAATCATAAATTCGTGCGCCTTCATCGTCATCAAAGAACGCACCCATTGTGAGTGAATCTCTACCAATTCCCCGTTTTAATCATGTTTTGGGGTGTATCATGTGTCGTATAATTCTTTTATTTTATTTAAACACTCGTGCATTACATCAAATGTGTATCAAATGTGTATCAATTGTTGTGTGAATTATATGTAGATTGAATTTATCATTTGCAGTGCACGCATTTCATTAGGCCCATCAGTTCCCCGTGGGATACGGGTTGAGCATCAGGAGCCTCATTAGATCGGCTCCGTTTGATTGAGCCTTGATCTCACATACATCATCATTCATGTCATATACTCATCCAAAGTGGTTTGTGATTGTTTATCTATATATGTTTGCTCACATGTGATTATTGCACGAATTTTCCTTATTAAATAAAACAAGAAATTAGTAAAAATGTTTTATCAAGGTTCACTCGCCAACTTTTGTTGACCCAAAATATCCCCCGTTTTACACATGATACAGGTGATCCAGCTGAGACAGGAAACACTTAGGAAGGCCTAGAAGAATAAACAAGTTTATGCTTTGGAATAATTATGTAGTTTCATTTTCTTGTAATTGTATGAATTTTGTTTTGGATATTTAAGTTGTAATTTGAATTTAATAAATATGAAACATCTTAGTAAACATCATGAGCTTTGGTGATAACCCAATTATGCCCCGACTTTTATTCCGCTGCGGGTCGGGGTGTGACAATGTAGTGCATGATAATGCAAATTAACAATAAAACATCCATAATGTGTACGAAGTAAATGATAATACAAATAAAATGTATCTATAACGCTAAGAAAGAAATTACCAAACATTAAAATGAACATAACAAAAGAATACAACTAATGGAGCTAAATATTTGGTGATGCAAGAGTCTTGGTATGTACCACTCCTTATAACCTGCCAAACCAAAATGCATGATAGTAGTAATCTACATTGTCTATGTCTATTTTATTAGCATCTCCATCATTAAAAGAGGCGATAGAACATATGAAGGTTTCTTAAACCTAGAATTAGAAAATCAATTGTTGCAATAAAAATGTATATATCATGCTGAAGCTGATCAAGCTTTCCAGCAGATGAAAGATTGTTTAGTTCAACTTCCCACACTTACTGCTCCTCATGAAAAAGAACCCATGGTCTTATATCTTGTTGCATCTGAGATAGCAGTAGGTGCTATCTTGTTGGTAGAGCGCGAAGGGGTCCAGTCTCCAATTATTATATCTGCAAGATGTTGAACGATCCAGAGACAAGGTATTCAATCATCGAGAAATTAGTTTTAGCATTGGTCCATGCTTCGCGCAGGTTGCGAAGATACTTTTCAGGACATGTTATTACAGTTTTAATAAATTTTCACATTGGCCAAGTCCTGGCCAAACCAAATGTTTCTGGACGGCTTGCGAAATGGGCAATAGAATTGGGAGGTTATAACATCTGTTATAAACCTAGACCAGCTATCAAAGGCCAAGTTTTGGCAGATTTCATCGCTGAAATTCCCGCCGATAAACTTGAAGAATGCCAAGCAATCCAAAACCCAGTCCCAGTCATCGACAATAGAGCCTGGACATTGTTTACAGATGGCGCATCAAACAGTGATGGGGCTGGAGCAGGTCTTCGATTAATGAGTCCAGAGGGAGCATAATTCACACATGCAATTCGGTTGGATTTTAAAAGCACCAACAACGAGGCCGAATATGAAGCTTTTCTAGCAGGCTTACGCCTCGCTATCAAAATGGGTGCAACAAATTTAGAAGCCCATGTTGATTCATTACTAGTTGCTGAGCAAGTAGTTGGAACGTATGATGCAAAGGGAGATATCATGGCTCTAAACTTGGCGCAAGCCAAGGCTCTTATAGCACAGTTCCAACAATTTAAAATCACACACGTCAAGCGAAGCGAAAACAAACATGCTGACGCTCTAAGCAAACTCGCTGCAGCTAGTTTCAAGCATTTGGCAAAAGAGGTTCGCATCGAGGTCTTAAGTAATCCATCAGTCCCTCTCAGACAAGTGACAATGGTCGAAGTAGGAGATCCATCATGGATGTCTCCAATAATGATGTATTTGTTACATGGTTCTTTACCAGAGGATAAAGCGCAAGCACGCAAGTTACGATGCAAAGCCCTCAATTATGAAATGACTGACGGTATTCTGTACCGACGCTCTTACATGGGTCCTTCGCTCCGCTGTGTTGACAAACATGACGCGCAATACCTAATCAGGGAGGTCCATGAGGGGCTATGTGGCATACATTCTGGGCCGTGCATGGTCGTAGCCAAAGTGAAAAGCGCAGGGAATTATTAGCCCAGAATGTACATTGACGCGGTAGAGATCTTGCGCAAATGCATGTCCTGCCAAAGGCATGCCCCTAAAATGTTGCGCCCAAAGAATCCTTTGGTACCCGTCACAACAGCTTGGCCATTTCAACAATTGGCCATCGACTTAGTAGGACCATTTCCGGATGCGCCCAGCGCAATAAAGTTTATCATTGTTGCGGTCGATTACTTCACCAAATGAGTTGAAGCCAAACCTTTAGCTTCCACTACAACGATGGTAATTCGCAAATTCATCTGGGAATACATTATTTGCCGTTTTGGTCTGCCCATGCGCATTATTACAGACAACGGTCCAAATTTAACGGCTGAAGAGTTGCAAACATGGATGACCGACATAGGAATCCAGCATGTTTTTGCTTCTATTGCGCACCCACAAGCAAATGGCTAAGTTGAAAGCATAAAAAAACAGTTGGTTGACGGTATCAAGGCACGCCTTGGCACAGCACGACGGGGATGGGTTGATGAATTGCCTAGCATCTTGTGGCACACCGAACTATGCCCAAAACTAGTACTGGAGAAACTCCTTTTAGCCTTGTGTACGGCACGAAAAGTTGTGATTCCTGCCGAAATTGGGTTACCATCTCCAAGAATGCTAGCTTTGGAAAACAAGATAACGAAGAACAAAGGCGCATCGACCTAGACTTATTGGAAGAACGACGAGAAAATGCAGCGATTCGCGAAGCTAAATACAAGTCCCAGCTTGAAAAGTATTACAACAAAAGGGTGCGCATCTGTTCCTTTTTTCCTGGTGATTTTGTTCTTCGCGATAATGAAGCGTTGAATGCCGAAAAACCAGGGAAGTTAGCCCCGCGATGGGAAGGTCCATACGTGATAAATGAAGTATTGGGAAAAGGCGCGTACACTCTGAAGCGTATAGACGGATCCAGCATTCCTCGAACCTGGAACGCCCAACAACTACGCCGATGTTATATGTAATCTCAGTCTTCTAAGCAACTTCTGAGCGTTGCGTAATGAGGCTGCTTACTTTATTTTGTTATGTAATCTTAGTGGCAGCCATAGCTTTGCGCTTTATCAGTATGAATAAAATACTTTGCCACTAGTTACAGTCTTGTATATGTTCATTTACAAATGCATGCAATTCCTTTGGATAAACAAAAACACAAACTCATGAGCCTTAAGCTAACTTAATACTTACGCTCACACATGAGAAAAGAAATTGTTCATTTGTCTATCCTACACAAGTAATTGGTCACATAGAAACATTGTAAAGCTGAAATATATTATATTCACATCCACAATACTTGCACAGCAACCCAACGTTACAAGTTATCATAAAGTAAAAAGTTACAAATTTCCTATTCTATATATTGGTTTCCCGCCTGCTTCTCTGTTGAAGAAAATATCTCCTTTAGCTTATCAACAAAGTCGTCTTGCTGCATCGCGGCGTCCACAAGGTCCATAATCGGAATTTGCAATTGATCATATTTTTCTTTGGCAGCAGAATAAATGGCGGCAGTATTTAGCCTGTGCGTAGCAGCACGGCTGGTATCCCATTCAATCTTCAGCGCATGGGCCACGTGCAAAGTGCATTCTCTATAGCCCTCGGCATGCCCGTCATTGCGCGCCGCCATCATTAATTTTGTCACTCTCTCATCCAACTCCGTAGAGTTAAGGATGGCATTTGCGATCTGTACACAAAAACAATTAGTATATGTTGCGACAATCAAACCAGACATATAAAGAAAAGGGAATATTACCTCCACAATCCCATACTCCCGCACCAGGTAAGCTGGTTCATGAGGGATTCGGCCAAGCTTTCTGCGGTAGCGCGAGCGACCTCCGTGTTGTTAAGTTTTTGTTCGCCTTCAGTTAAACGGCGGATCAACTCGGCTTTCTCTGTTCGGTGAAGGTTGGTATCTTTTTTCAACTATCAACCTCAGCTTGCAGCCCTGCCTAGTCAAAGAGCATAGCAGTTAGATCACCAATTTCTTTATTCTTAAGAAGGAGAGTCATTTAGGTTGATACCTCATTCTGCTCGCTCCTTTCTCTGTGTGAGCGCGCCTCTTCTGCTGCCGCAACTGCATCAGCTTTCTCTTTTTTTAGTTTCTCAATTTCGTTGCGCAGAGAAATTTTTTCTTTGTTGTCACGATCGCAAGCCTCCACAAAGCGCTTGCGCTCGTCCGCATATTGCGCAGCAGAGGCCTCACACTTGCGCTTCCACGACAGCGCAGCCCATTCTTCAGTCTTCTTCTCTTCCTCAAACTGGGCCTTTTCCGCCTCAAAATCAACAAGCATTTTCAACGTCTTCTCTTTCTCAAGCTTGGCCTTCGCCTTCTCAAGCTCAACCTCATCCCACTCCTTGTTCATACTGCGCCATTCGCGCATAATTCTATTTATAGTGGACGAGGCAAGGGCAGACTCTGGCAGATATGACTTGTAAGTAGCCTCATGGTCTTTTTCTTCCTGGCGCTTCACCTCCGCCGGCGGGAAGATGCCCTTATACCACTCCTACAGGAGTGCCAATCAGTGAAAACATCGTCCTGCTTAACTTTCCACACGGGCTGATGAATCGCAGAGGCCCGCCTCTCAGAATAAGAGCGATAATAATAATCCCCAGGCGTCTCCTCTGAGCGAATATGCGACTCCTCCTCCGAATCCTCAACAAACACAAAGCCTTCGCTTTGTGTTGAAGGTCCGGCTCCCTTGGATATCACCTTTGACGGTTCCCCAACATCTGTAGTCGTATCTTTAGCCTGCTCGCCAGCAGGATTTCAGCATCAAAATTTTTGGGCTCTTTTTCCGGAGCCACTTTCCGGGACGATGGGGTCGGCATCAAGAACAAGAGTTTCTTGCCCTGCATCTCCCTCCTTGTCACACCCCGACCCGCAGCGGAAAAGGTGATCGGGGCATGATTGGGTTATCATCAAAGCTCATGACATTTATTATAACGTTTCATATTCATTAATACATTTTAAATGGGAAGTATACAATCATAATTACATCATGTCCTAAACATCAATCTAGGCTTCATTGTTTTCTTCTAAGGCATTTCCTATGTTTTCCTTGCTTCATCCTGTTCACTTGTATGATGTGTAAAAAGGGTTTTTGGATCAACAAAAAGTTGGCGAGTGAATCCTATGAAAAACATTTGAACAAGTTTATTTAATTGATTATAAAATAAAGTGCACAACCACACATGAGTAAAAATAGATGTAAACTTATTCACCAATCAATTAATATTAATTAATGCATAAACTTGACAATATGAAATACATAACTACAAACAATGTAAACTCAATAATACACACACGAACAATAATGGATTTGTTTTGAGGCACGCGTTGCTCAACTCGTCTCACACGAGGAACTGATGGGCCTAATGAATGAATTGCATATAAATTGGCAATACGAAATACATAACTACAAACAATGTAAACAATCTAAGTTTAGATCACAATATGGTATGGCACAAGTTTAAATAAACGAGTTAATTTTGGTGACACATGACACACCCCAAAACGTGTAATTAAAAAGGGGAGTTGTAAGATTCACTCACATTGGGTGCGTTCGGTTGATGATGTTGAATGCGCACGAAGTTGGTTTTAACCACGAGTGAAACTAACCTAGATAATGGCATAATGGTTCGGTAAGTAAACGGATTTTATTAATCCATTTTAGTAGGATTGTTGGGTGTATTTTTGTGAGTTTAAGGCTATTTTCTAACCTTAAAAATGTTATTTTTAAGTATTTTTAATTGATTTTTAAATAAAATAAATAAATAAAAAATAATTAAAAAAATGTTGACTTTTTGACCGTTGACCATTGACTGTTGACCGGTTTAAATGTGTGTAAGTATGCGTCGGGCAGGACTCGAACCCGAGACCTCCCGTACGCGTGCACGCAGCTCTACCAACTGAGCTACGTGTCTAACCCGAAATATTTCTGTTTTTAATTATATTTATATACTAATTGAATTAAACAGAAAATCATTTATTTTTAAAAACGATTTTAATGCATCGAACCGGTGTTCTCCACAGGTCTCGAACCCGGGACCTGTGGGTTGAGTTAACACACAGTTCACCGCTGGACTGTGTGTCTAACTTGTTAAATAATCTGATTTTTATTATACTTATATACAAACTAAATATTTTCATTTCTGTCTTAAATAAAAAGTTTGATAATTGTCCGGACCGGTGCGGTAGTCCGGACTCGAACTCGTGACGTGTGATTAAACATTCACACAGTCCACCACTGGACTGTGTGTCTATCTTGGTTATTATTCCGGTTTTTATTAAACTTAACATCTTTAAGCAGTGGATCCGGTTCAGTTAAGAAAAAAAACATTTTTATTAAGGCGAAGGTGTGTGGGACATGTATCGAACTCGAGACGTAAGCGTGTTTTATTTGCACACAGTCCACCGCTGGACCGTGTGTCTAACCCGAGTTATATCTTGATTTTAATTAAACATATATACTACTGAAACTTCATCTTCTTCGTTAATCTTAACCAGAATCGGAAGTCCGACTGGTTCGAAGTTTTAATCAAGTTCGTTAGTGTCTGGTGGTTAATTACATGTGATATTAATAAAAAGAATGAAAGATTAAGTGTTAGATATACCGAACTGGACTCCTCTGTTTCTCCGGCGAAACTCCGGTGACAGCAGATTATTCCGGCGACGTGTGTCTTGCGGCAGAGAGTCTTCACCGAGCTTGAGATGGATGTGAGTGGCTTCGGCATAAGTTCTGGGTGTTCAGTAAGGCTCAGACGTGAAGGGCTCGGTTTTCCGGCGAGTTGCAGAACTTTTCCGGCGAGTGAATTTTCGTCGAGAAAGGGTGCGGTTTTGAGCGAAAAGGCTACCAGTGGATTGTGGGTGAATTTATAGGGAGGAATCGAGATGTATAGAGTCGGATTTCAGACTTGATTCAAAGTCATTACGTTTTCCTGCGGTTATGACTTGCGTCGCGGGTTCAGACGTCGGTTATAACCGATGTCATAGTTAAAGTTTACGTTAAAACTGAAGAAACCGTCCAATCTTGGCGAGATAGTCGGGATTTCCGACGACTGCAAATAGGCACGTCGGTTTTGAATTCGATATTCATGTTATGAATTAATTGTTTTCAATATTGAACAAGAAACATAAGTGGCGCAGTGGTTGGAGGGTTGAGTGTTAAGGCTTTGCTGACTCACTGGCTGACCCGGGTTCGAAACCCGACAGCACTAATTTATTTTTATTTCATTAATTTCAATACTTTTTCAAATAAAACTTTTATAACCCAATATACTTATTAATTATGTATTGTTTAAAAATAATTTGGGCACTAAATACGCCACGAAATTTTTAACTGATTGTTCGGTTAATAAACGGAGCGGGTTTGGTAAATCCGTTTTTTGACGGATGTTACAGTATCCCCTGCTTTTTAGAAATTCGTCCTGAAATTTAAGTAGTGACATATTTGTCAAAAAAAAAAGATGGTGTTTTTGACAGTTACATGCTTAGAAAAAAAGAGTAAGAGTTTAAGTTTTTGTTTGAGGCGGTAACGTCCCTTGTAAGGGTTAAGTACCCTGTTACAGGAATCGCTTTTTGTTGCATACGGTAAAATATTGATAAGCAGAGTTAATTCGCTAAATATGATATCATGCGTAAGAGTTTTGATATGTTTGGAAGGATAGGGTTATATCCTAAAACAAAATTTCTAATACTACCACATACATGGAACTTCTCATGACCGTCTAACAATGCCCCTGATCCTTTGACAAGAATACTTATAAATAGGAAGTACCAGCGGCGTATCCACCATATTCTTGTCAAATTTTCATTGGTTTTATCAGCAAGTTATGATTAGTTACCAAGAAACTACTAAATCCTACATAGAACTTCTCATAACCGCCTGACAATGCCTCTGATCCTTTGACAAGAATACTTATATATAGGAAGTACCAGCGGCGTATCCACCATATTCTTGTCAAACTTTCATTGGTTTTATCAGTAAGTTATGATTGGTCCTATGATGTAACTCTATAACATAAATAAACACAACAACCAATATCTGAGTCCAAATTCTGATAGCATACATGTTTGAATGGTGACAGTTCCTCTCTCGTTTGTTGGAGAGGTTAGTCTATGTAGAAATGGAACACAATCCAATTTCTTTAGATGATGATATGATATGAATGTAACACAAATTTCAACCAAGACAATACTAAATCCTACATGGAACTTCTCATAGCCGCCTGATAATGCCTCTATCATTTGGCAAGAATACTTATATATAGGAAGTACCAGCGGCGTATCCACCATATTCTTGTCAAATTTTCGTTGGTTTTATCCGCAAGTTATGATTAGTTACCAAGAAATTACTAAATCCTACATAGAACTTCTCATAACCGCCTGACAATGCCTCTGATCCTTTGACAAGAATACTTATATATAGGAAGTACCAGCGGCGTATCCACCATATTCTTGTCAAATTTTCATTGGTTTTATCAGTGAATTATGATTAGTCCTATGTGACTCTAAAACATAAACAACACAACAACCATAGCTTGAGTCTAAATTCTGATAGTATACATGCTTGAATGATGACAATACCTTTCTCGTTTGTTATGATGGAGAGGTTAGTCATTGTGGAAGTGAGACATAGCTCAACTTCTATAAATGATGAAATTGAATACACTGAAATGTATGATGAACAAACTTCAACCAAAACATACTAAATCCTACATGGAACCTCTCATAACCGCCTAATAATGCCTCTGATCCTTTGACAAGAATACTTATATATAGGAAGTACCAGCGGCGTATCCACCATATTCTTGTCAAATTTTCATTGACTTTATCCACAAGTTATGATTAGTTCTATGTGACTCTACAACAAACACAACAACCACAAGATATTGATAATGAAAAATGTCTGTGCGATCAAGGCTCAATCAAACGGAGCCGATCGTATTGCATGTTCTGAAAATGAAAAATGTCTGTGCGATCAAGGCTCAATCAAACGGAGCCGATCGTATTGCATGTACTGAAAATAATAAATTTAATCTAAACAATAATCACACAAACAATTTATACATGGAACCTCTCATAACCGCCTGATAATGCCTCCGATCCTTTGACAAGAATACTTATATATAGGAAGTACCAGCGGCGTATCCACCATATTCTTGTCAAATTTTCATTGACTGTATCCACAAGTTATGATTAGTTCTATGTGACTCTACAACAAACACAACAACCACAAGATACTGATAATGAAAAATGTCTGTGCGATCAAGGCTCAATCAAACGGAGCCGATCGTATTGCATGTACTGAAAATGAAAAATGTCTGTGCGATCAAGGCTCAATCAAACGGAGCCGATCGTATTGCATGTACTGAAAATAATAAATTTAATCTAAACAATTATCACACAACCAGTTTATACATGGAACCTCTCATAACCGCCTGATAATGCCTCCGATCCTTTGACAAGAATACTTATATATAGGAAGTACCAGCGGCGTATCCACCATATTCTCGTCAAATTTTCATTGACTTTATCCGCAAGTTATGATTAGTTCTATGTGACTCTACAACAAACACAACAACCACAAGATCGTATTGCATGTACTGAAAATGAAAATGTCTGTGCGATCAAGGCTCAATCAAACGGAGCCGATCGTATTGCATGTACTGAAAATGAAAAATGTCTGTGCGATCAAGGCTCAATCAAACGGAGCCGATCGTATTGCATGTACTGAAAATAATAAACAATAATCACTCAAACAGTTTATACATGGAACCTCTCATAACCGCTAGATAATGCCTCTGATCCTTTGGCAAGAATACTTATATATAGGAAGTACCAGCGGCGTATCCACCATATTCTTGTCAAATTCCCATTGGCTTTATCCTTAAGTTATGATTGGTTCTATGTGATAAAGAAAAACATAAAACTAAACGATTGGAGTTGAATCTTGATTTTCGGTGAAGAGGACTAGTTGGGTGGTTTCGTTTGGGCCGTCATTATCTTCGACAGGATTGGCGTTGATGTTGAAAACTCTTCCTCTTGCTGGTGGCCTAGTGATTGGGTTTTCTTGATTTACTTGGTTAATCGGGTTTGATTGAGCTTGAGCGTTTATGATGTTAACCAATCGAGGGCACGTGTTTCTAAAGTGGGTAGGGTCGCCACAATTGAAACAAGCCCGAACATATGGGAACATGGGGTATTGGGGTTGTTGATAGGTTTGGATCATGTTTTGAGTAGGGGGTGTGGTTTGGTTTTGAAGGGTGCAGCAAACCTTGCTCAAATGACCATAGCGTCCACAATTTGCACATAGTCGACAAGGTAAGGTAAGGGGATGGTGATAAAAACAGTTGTTGCATCGAGGGTGAGGTCCAAGGTATGGTTTCTTATTTGGGTAAGTTGAGTTGGCTGCTATTTGAGTGATTGGGATAGCTTGGATGGGTATGGCGTGTGAAATTGGTTGATTTCGTTGGATAGTAGCGAAAAGTTGCCCGTCTCTTTTTCTCTTAGAATTGGGTTGAGAAGGGGATTCGGTTTGGGTGGAGTTTGAAGTTTCAGTTGATGCTTTATCCTTCTTCTTCTCCTCCTTGAAGTCTTTGTTCCGGATTCGGTTCTCGGTGAGCTCTGTAGCTAACTCCATTGCTGCTTCCAAAGTTGCAGGCGTGGTACTTATTACAGAGTCTTGAATCTTTGACGGAAGACCTCGGATGTAGTGCTCGATCAAACGGTAGAGGGGAGTGAACAAGTTGGGAACCATTTGATTTAACTCGAGAAATCTTTTGTTGTAAGTGGTGTGGTCGCCTTCCTTTTGCTTCAACGAATAAAACTCATCTTCTAATTTCTTGATTTCGCTCCTTGGGCAAAATCGTCTGGTCATGATTTCCTTCAATTCATCCCAAGTTAAAGTCATGGCATCTTCAACACCTCGTTTGGCCTTCTCTGTATTCCACCAAGTAAGTGCTACTCCATATAATCGACCGGTAGCATATCGCACTTTGCGATCATCGGGGCAATCGCAATTTAGAAAAGTGTTCTCCATTTCTTCAAACCAATGGAGGAGAGCGGTGACACCTTCAGTCCCTTCGTATTTTGGAGGGTCGCAGGATTTGAAATGCTTGTAGGTGCATTTAGTGGTATTTGAGGGAGGATTGACAACATTTTGAACTTCTTGATTGACGGGATTAGCGGTAAGTGCTTGTTGGACTTGGATTACAATGTTGGGTATTACGGCAGCCATTTGTTGAGCGATTAGGGCAGCCATGCGCTCGCGAGCTTTTCCTACTCTCATCTTCCTACGGGCGAGATTAGAAGACATCTACAAGGAATACATGTCAAGAGTATGAGTTGGATGTTTTTGGGTTCATGGGTCGCATTTAGGAATGAACATTCATAAAATAAATATAGAAAAATAAATCTACTACATCCATAGGATGTCTTGGGCTTTGCTCGTCATTAGGCCCTGCATGCCGCCATACTTCACCTTCGTAATCATGTGTGCCCCCATGAATACCGGGTTTTTCATATGGTTCGCATGTGTTAGCCTGGTTACGTACACTAAAACCCGGAGAAAATCGAGAAATATGTATATAACGTATGATATCGGAATGTGTCCAAGTGTAGACACGGTGACAACTTAAAGTGGGGTTAGTTCGGACGACGTTTGGTGTGGCATGCTTTGGCCTAATAGGTCCTTCGTACTCTCATCGTTAGTCCCCAGGTAGGCAAACTGGTCCGTTATATTGGATTTATACGAATGCCAAACTAGACAGGACGTTCCGACTAACGGTACTTGTACCCTTCCAGTTACTACATGCCCGTCGCAGAACTTACTTTGATGAGATTTGAAAATTGCAACAAAATCTTTGAATAACAAAAGTATGAAGATGAATTGAATATATGAACATTGAAATATATATGATGAATGTGTATATAAGTACGTATGTTTGACTGTAAGTATAAACAAATATGAAACAAATAAACATCATAAGTTTGTATGTAACCACCTAAACAATTAAAATTTAGGCAAACTATAGCATAGGCTCTAAGGGTCTAATAACCTATCCTATATCCCAATGCATGGCTTTGATACCAATCCGTCACACCCCGACCCGCAGCGGAAAAGGTGATCGGGGCATGATTGGGTTATCATCAAAGCTCATGACATTTATTATAACGTTTCATATTCATTAATACATTTTAAATGGGAAGTATACAATCATAATTACATCATGTCCTAAACATCAATCTAGGCTTCATTGTTTTCTTCTAAGGCATTTCCTATGTTTTCCTTGCTTCATCTGTTCACTTGTATGATGTGTAAAAAGGGTTTTTGGATCAACAAAAAGTTGGCGAGTGAATCCTATGAAAAACATTTGAACAAGTTTATTTAATTGATTATAAAATAAAGTGCACAACCACACATGAGTAAAAATAGATGTAAACTTATTCACCAATCAATTAATATTAATTAATGCATAAACTTGACAATATGAAATACATAACTACAAACAATGTAAACTCAATAATACACACACGAACAATAATGGATTTGTTTTGAGGCACGCGTTGCTCAACTCGTCTCACACGAGGAACTGATGGGCCTAATGAATGAATTGCATATAAATTGGCAATACGAAATACATAACTACAAACAATGTAAACAATCTAAGTTTAGATCACAATATGGTATGGCACAAGTTTAAATAAACGAGTTAATTTTGGTGACACATGACACACCCCAAAACGTGTAATTAAAAAGGGGAGTTGTAAGATTCACTCACATTGGGTGCGTTCGGTTGATGATGTTGAATGCGCACGAAGTTGGTTTTAACCACGAGTGAAACTAACCTAGATAATAGCATAATGGTTCGGTAAGTAAACGGATTTTATTAATCCATTTTAGTAGGATTGTTGGGTGTATTTTTGTGAGTTTAAGGCTATTTTCTAACCTTAAAAATGTTTTTTTAAGTATTTTTAATTGATTTTTAAATAAAATAAATAAATAAAAAATAATAAAAAAAATGTTGACTTTTTGACCGTTGACCATTGACTGTTGACCGGTTTAAATGTGTGTAAGTATGCGCCGGGCAGGACTCGAACCCGAGACCTTCCGTACGCGTGCACGCAGCTCTACCAACTGAGCTACGTGTCTAACCCGAAATATTTCTGTTTTTAATTATATTTATATACTAATTGAATTAAACAGAAAATCATTTATTTTTAAAAACGATTTTAATGCATCGAACCGGTGTTCTCCACAGGTCTCGAACCCGGGACCTGTGGGTTGAGTTAACACACAGTTCACCGCTGGACTGTGTGTCTAACTTGTTAAATAATCTGATTTTTATTATACTTATATACAAACTAAATATTTTCATTTCTGTCTTAAATAAAAAGTTTGATAATTGTCCGGACCGGTGCGGTAGTCCGGACTCGAACTCGTGACGTGTGATTAAACATTCACACAGTCCACCACTGGACTGTGTGTCTATCTTGGTTATTATTCCGGTTTTTATTAAACTTAACATCTTTAAGCAGTGGATCCGGTTCAGTTAAGAAAAAAAACATTTTTATTAAGGCGAAGGTGTGTGGGACATGTATCGAACTCGAGACGTAAGCGTGTTTTATTTGCACACAGTCCACCGCTGGACCGTGTGTCTAACCCGAGTTATATCTTGATTTTAATTAAACATATATACTACTGAAACTTCATCTTCTTCGTTAATCTTAACCAGAATCGGAAGTCCGACTGGTTCGAAGTTTTAATCAAGTTCGTTAGTGTCTGGTGGTTAATTACATGTGATATTAATAAAAAGAATGAAAGATTAAGTGTTAGATATACCGAACTGGACTCCTCTGTTTCTCCGGCGAAACTCTGGTGACAGCAGATTATTCCGGCGACGTGTGTTGGAACGAATAAAAACCGGTGAACTGTTGGAACGAATAAAAACCCAAGTAGCAGTGCAACTGGTAGAAAACTCTAAACTTCTCGACCGACGGCACGATCTGCATCGACCGGCAAACGAACTCAAAATGCCGGATCCTCACCATTCCCGTTGGGCTCAACTGAGAAATGTGAATCTTGTAAAAATCAAGAATTTCCAGCAAGAAATGGGTCACCGGAAGTTGGAAGTTCCCTTCGGCAAAATAATCGTAAAATAATATAATGTAGCCGGCCAGCGCATCAGCCGCCGTGGCATTCGCCACCGGGAAAAACGCCTTCTAGGACGGAGCAAAGAGAAAGTTGGTGGCAAGATTATCGATATCTTTCTTCGACCACTTCAACGGTGGTAAACTTGACGATGACATCTTAGCAGAACTTACACCGGTGGCCATAACTCGGACTTTGAAGAAAACTTAGAAAACTTTGAAGGTCGCCGACACTTTTGAACACAAATTTCTCTCGAGTTGTGATTTGGTGAGGAAGCAAATGGATCGTTGATCCCTTTATATACTAACCGCAATTAATGCACGATTTGACTGCAGCGACTTTTGAGACCATCACGTATCCCCAAGTAACCTCAGGGGTGAGTGGGGAACAGTAAACGCCCCACGCGCGTGAGTGTCGCCGAAAAGCATTAAATACGGTAAGACATGTACTGTTGACAACCTGTCAACAGCACCACCACGTCTCAAGAACGTGCGTCGTCACCAACTACACCATCCAGATAAGTGACACGTGTCTAAGTATATTTGAAATTCTAATACTTTTTCAAAATTCACTTACGACACATCATCAAGATGCATAAAGCAACAAAAAGGTAGTCCTTACCTAGTGCATCACATTTATCTTAAGTCCAGTGCTCCACCTACTTTCTATTCTTACATAGGAGCAACACTGGACTGGGGGACTTCAAGGGGTATGGTCTCAAAAACCTTACGCCAATCAAGGAAACCATACCCATTAATAACTTCTAAGAAAACTGCGCGCAGACTTCTTTGCCAAAATAAGGTTTATTAGAACTATGCGCAAAATATCCAAGAGAAGAAAGGATCATATAACTACCTTGCGCGGGCTCGCGCTAGGTTCAAAGTTAAAAGCCTAAACATTCTCTTGGGATAAATGCTTCATTTAACTACCTTGGGCGGGTTCGCGCAAGGTTCAAAGTTAATCTTGAACACTCTCGTTTGATAATGCTTCATTTAACTACCTTGCGCGGTCTCGCGCAAGGTTCAAAGTTAACCTTGAACATTCTCGTTTGATAATGCTTTATTTAACTACCTTGCGCGGGTTCGCACAAGGTTCAAAGTTAACCTTGAACCTTCTCGTTTGATAATGCTTCATGCACAAACCTTGCGCAGACATTTATATCAAAGCAAGTATCCACCGAACGATTGCGCGAAGCAGCAAGGAGAAGAAGGAAGATCAGATTAACTAACTTGCGCTTCTCGCGCAAGGAAACAGTAAATCCTGAGAAACTTTCCCTTAGCAAAGTCCTTGACTTAGTGCAGAAGCAAAGGGAATCTTTTTTGTTGTAACAGAATGTACACGTGGCGAATAATAGATGGGTAACAGCTGTGAAACATTCTAGAAGCCATTAACACCCAATTGTGCAACCATCTCTTCGGTTATAACCAATTGCCACATGGCAGCATCTGGACGACTGAGGAAGATCACGGTGATGGCATGCTCACATTTATAAGATATAGTGATCTCATGTTGACACGTGGCACCTCCCTAACCGCGGATGAGCTCACGATCTGTCACACCCCGATCCGCAGCGGAATAAAAGTCGGGGCATAATTGGGTTATCACCAAAGCTCATGATATTTACTAAGATGTTTCATATTTATTAAATTCAAATTACAAACTTAATTATCCAAAAACAAAATTCTTACAATTACAAAGGAAAATGAAACTATAAATTTATTCCAAAGCATAAGCTTGTTTATTCTTCTAGGCCATCCTAAGTGTTTCCTGTCTCGGCTGGATCACCTGTATCATGTGTAAAAACAGGGGAGATTTTGGGTCAACAAAAGTTGGCGAGTGAACCTTAATAAAACATTTTAACTAATTTCTTGTTTCATTTATTAAAGGAAATTCGTGCATTAATCACATGTGAGCAAACATATATATGTAAACAATCACAAACCACTTTGGATGAGTATATGACATGAATGATGATGTATTTGAGATCAAGGCTCAATCAAACGGAGCCGATCTAATGAGGCTCCTGATGCTCAACCCGTATCCCACGGGGAACTGATGGGCCTAATGAAATGCGTGCACTGAAATGATAAAATTCAATCTACATATAATTCACACAACAATTGATACACATTTGATCACGGATATGATGTATGCACAAGTGTTTAAATAAAATAAAAGAATAGTACGACACATGATACACCCTAAAACATGATTAAAACGGGGAATTGGTAGAGATTCACTCACAGTGGGTGCGTTTCTTGATGACGATGAATGCGCACGAATTTATGATTCAACCGACGAGGCAAAACTAACCTAAATAATAACGAAATGATTCGATAAATAACTAAATTTTATTTGAGATTAATATTTTTAATTAGTGCTCTTAATGAGATTTTTAGATTGATTTTTGTGAGTTTAAAGCAAATTTCTAACTTTAAAAATCTTATTTTTAAGTATTTTTTTAGATATTTTTTCAATTAATTAAATAAATAAAAAGGAAACAAAAAAAAAATAAAAAATTGGGTTGACTTGTCAGGTCTGACCGGTCGGATTGTTTGTTATTCAGGCAGCGTGTGAGGTTCGAACTCGTGACCTCTCGTATACGTGCACGCAGCTCTACCAACTGAGCTACGTGTCTAACCCGAAATATTCTCTGTTTTAATTATATATATATACTAACTAGCCTTAACCTTATTTAGTTTTTATTAAAAATGATTTAACATGGCCGAATCTGGTTACAGAATCCGGATTCGAACTCGGGATCTGTGGTTCGGGTGCACACAGCCCAACCAGTAGGGCTGTGTGTCTAATCTGTATAAACACTGGATGATATTAATTTTATACACATGCTGTGAATTGGTCTGAATAAGTTTAAAAATGTTGGTTTTATTCCAGAAAGTCGGAAACATGTGCGATTCGAACCCGGGACGTGTGTTTTGTATTTGTACACAGTCCACCGCTGGACTGTGTGTCTAACCCGGTTAAATACCCGTTTTTATTTATATTAAAACACTATCTTAACTTCATCTTTTTCATCATTCCAAATTTCCGACAGTGATTCCGGCTGAACGAACTGAATTAACAGTTCGATTATTGTGTTGAGCAATTAAATTACTAATCAAGAGATAACAAGAAGGTTTAGATGATTATACCGATTAGGAGTAAGGCTTCGGTTCTCCGGTGATATTCCGGCGAGTGCGAGAATCTCCGGCGACGTGCTCTTAAAGGACTAAAGCTTCAGGAAGTGAGTGTGGTTCTGAGCGAAATGTTTACAAGGAGTTTGGGTGGGTATTTATAAGGGAAACAGGCCGATTGGTTTCGAATTAGAGGCCATGATTCGCGGTCAAAGATTTCAATCTTCAAAGGAAACTGTTTTGACCAAATTGAGTGTTAAGCAACGGTTATAACTGATGTCGAAATCAGTTTACGCGTTTCAGTCAAGGGGAAATGGCAACATTTGCGGAGTTTCGGTTTTTCCGGCGATTTCGAGTTCTGGGTGCGCGGACTTACAGGTTTTGACTTTCGGTTTTTACTATAAGTGTTATTTGTTTCAGTAACTGAACACAAACATGTGTGTGGCGGAGTGGTGTGGTGTGTGTGTCTTCGCGGGAGACCCGGGTTCGAGACTCGACTACCCTGTTTTATTTATTATTTACTTATTATTATTATTTATTAATTATGGTTTTTAAATTCTAAAATATTTATTAATTATGTATTATTTAAAATAATCTGAACAATAAATACGCAACGAACTTATGACTGAATATTTGATTATTAAACGAAGCGGGTTTTGAAACCCGTTTTTCGACGAATGTTACACGATCAGTGTGCACTAACGGATTGCCAACAAACGTTAAACAAAATAGCAAAAAATCCTGTTAAAGTTAACAATCTCTCTTTTTGGCGCCAAACACTGGCTATAAATAATACTTACTTCCGACTACCTGTACTTATTCTCACGCCGGAGGGTGGTCACGGAGAGAACCCCCCTTCTCCCCGTGGCGAGCTAACGGTGTTCTGTTTTGCAAGTTCAGCAGAAGTACTGTATTATTCACCATCCATCGTGAAACCAAACGGAGGGTTAACCCTTTTATGCAGAGCCCCTTCCATAGATCTACTTAGATTCCGGTCTAGTTGATCTAGGGTTTCTTCACATGCGGACTAAAACGATCACTAATTCGTATAACTTTAAGTTTGCAATAATTAGTAAAAACTCATTATTACTGTAATATTATATTATATATATATATATATATATATATATATATATATATATATATATATATATATTTAATGGCCATAATATGTGTTGTTAATTTAAAAATTTTAGTTATGTGGGCTAAGTTAATGCACCATTCAATGGTATAAAAGCCCAAAAAAAAAGAAAAATGAAAACTGGGCTAGGTTTACATTTAGACATGTGGGTATTTGCACGAGTTGGGCAGTAAAACAAAAAACAATTTATCACTCCCAAGGGTTTGCCATTTCAGTACTCTCTGTATTGTATACTCTGCTTAGGGTTTTCATCGTCAACAATTTTGATGATGATTCACCATGGTTACCCATGTATATCGTCATCAGTAACCTTCCTAATCATCGTATAAATGAAGATATACTTTCTTCTTCTCGGTAGGGATGCGAGAGCATCGTCTGAAAAAACTTTTATAGGTTATATGTTCATCACGAAAATCTCTATTTCTTCTGATTCGATTAACTTAGTAAATCAATGATACCAGACTACGGGTATTCTCATTTCGATTGTACCTATTGTTCAACGGGTATTATCATTCCTACCGTTTTCATATTTTTAGGGTTTTCATCGCTGAACCCCAGGGTCTAAGAGATGATGCTATTCGGTTTGATTGTGGTGTTTAATGATCGATTAGCACCTCCCTTGTGTTTGAATGTGCATATTAACGACGCAAGCTTTTCGGATTTTAGGGTTTTAGTCACTGAAACCCTAGGGTCTGAAAGACTATGAGTAATCGATCGAGTGTGGAGCTTCATGTTCGGTTAGCACTCGCTGGATCTGTAATTGGGCATTTGAAGGGGTAATTATGGTCTTTAATTGTTCAACTTATGCCTGGCGGAGATTACGTAAGAACTTCCATCTCTACTCTGTTTTATCTCTGTAATGTTCTATATTTTTGAAGGTTTTAATTTGTTTTTGTGTGCTAATAGGTGGGTTGATATGATGGATTGAAGTTAGGCTTATAGCTTAATGTTTGAAACAACCAGCATCGTTGATACCCATCTTTAAACCCTACGCATATTCTCAATCACATAGACGTATCGTTGTCATTGTAAGTATTTCTAAACGTCTATCGCACTATTTAGTATTTCATTTGTTCATTAATATTTTTATTAAACTAAAGTTCTCTCCTCTTAACTGACTATATTCATTGCATATAACTAAGTTTTGTGCTTATTTAAAACGCTATGCGTATGTGCATTATATATTACTTGTATGCTTACGTGCTTAAGTGCAAATTTTTTCAACCCTAAAACCTAAACAATTACTCGCAATGAACCAATACTAACAACTCAAAACCACAGTCTTTAAGTAAAAAATCATTAATAAGCAAATATAGTTTAGTAACATACTTGAGAGAGTAGGACGATGATACAAACTACACATATGAATTACAGCAGATGTTGTTAGCTAATACATAATGTAAAGCTGTAAGCATTGTGAAATAATGGAACATTAGAACTTACTATATGTACCAGATTGATTAAGGTGATCCCTGTGTCTATAATACAACGCGTGCACCTGTTCTTATAATGTAACTCTGCTAGTTTATTAACTCTTTTAACAAAAATTACGGAAAATGCTTTTTAGCGGGTGGTTATGAATTAGTTTTGATTCTTAACTCTTTACAAAATTCGTATTCTATTTTATTTTTTATTAAACAGAAAAGTATTGTCAAATTACTATGTATAATATTATATTTCAATATTTGTAAAACACTTTCGAACTTAATATTCTTATATCAGTGTTTAGACATCAACATATACAAAAAGGCAAAACAAAACCGTTTATCTCTATAAATTAGTTATTAGCTACAATAAGAACATGTTAGCGAAGGTACACCACAAAAGGTAAATGCCACACTTAATTTAGAAACATGTAATAATATATTATTGACTATTAATTTTTCTTAAGTTTATTTTATGCAAACTAAAAAAGTTGTGTTAGTATGCACTATGCACGAAATAACTACTTATACTCTCACTCTCACCTATTTGACTTTATAATATGAGCAAAACTACTTTGTTTCGCATATTAGATTAGATGTTGTAACTTTTTTGTAATTTATTTAAACTAAAGTTGGTAATGTGTGGCTATGAATTATTGATTTATTTTTGTAGTTATTTTTTATAAACTTCTAAATCTTTTACTTCTTTTTTATTAAACAAACCTTTTGTCTATTCACTTTGTATGATATTCTATTCAAATAGTTGCCTAAAACTTTTGTATTTATTATTTAGTATATAGTCTAATTATTTAAACAAAGATAAATGTTTAAACATCCATATTTAAAAAAAATACAGACACCTCTGTGAATAACGCTTTTTGTTACTAAGATATTTACATATTTGTAAATGGCTAATAATACACTAAGTTGTTACTTGTTTTAATATAATATGTGTCGATACTATTCATTAAAGTTAACAAAAGAAGTTGCAAACTTTCCTTTCAAAATAATCACTTATGTTAAAAGCTGAACAAAAAGTTAAACAAAGGATGACATAAAGAGATAACTCTTAGAAAAAAGCAACTAAATTGAAAACTATTCACCTGAAGCTCTGTCAACACGATTCTGAGACTGGATTATATGTGGAATCTTGGCTCTTTTCATACATGATGCAATAGAGTCTACCGTGTCAAACGACTCATCATCCGAATCATCTTCATCTTTTAATTTATAAGAAGAGTCCTCATATTTGCCATAGTTTCTTTAAGCGGCAAATTCTCTTTTTGCTCTTTTGTATCTTTGCTTTGTGTAATGTCCATGACTTCATCCCATTTCCAATTTCAAATGACATGCTTTCTTTTTTTATTGCTTTCCAAGCTTCTGAAACTGAAAATAGAAAAATACATATTATAATGTAATTACATATATGTAGGTAACAGTGATGATATTATTGTGCAAATGCCAGTTACTATAAAAATCTTACCTCTTCGCAAACCTCCCTGTGCATATCAGATTTTCAGGGACTGAAATTTTAACCATATGAAATAATCTCCATGTTTCTTTTGTCAATCTAAATAATAAAAATAAAAATCAGGGAAAATTAGAAAACAAATTAAACACTTAAACAATGATAGTAAAAAAAAAATACCTTCTCAGAATCTTTGATTGGGCTACGAAATTCCTCTTTGTTGGTTGTCATGGCATTGTTACCCAGCTCTAATTATTTAATAGGAATTTAAAAACGGATTAAACAATCACACCATGGTTAAAACTGATAACATGTGTTTTACGGAATGAGCCATAAAATTGTTTCTTCTTGCTAGTTGTTTTGTTGGTACCCTTGATTGCATAGTTGGCTGTTTTGAATAGGTAGTAGTCATCCATAGCTATATGTGAAGATAAAAATAGGTTAGACAATGAATCCATGTTTAAACTGCTAAACTGTGTGTGGAAGTAAAAAATACCTTCTGATAATTTTTGGTTAAGCTAGGGAATTGCTCCTTGTTGGTTGTCATTGCATTCTTACCCAGCTGTAATAATTTGATAGAAGTTAGAAAACATACTAAGCGAATACACTATGTTTAAACTGCTAACCTTTGTGTGTGGGTCCGCGTCAAAGAAAAAAATACCTTCCGGTTATCTTTGAATAGGCTGTAGAGTTGTTCCTTCTTGGGTATGGCTGCGTTGGTACCCAACTGCAATAAATAGGCTTGTTAACATATACAACAATATTCAATTTTTGGCTTAGTGGTACCTTCATATGTGGTAGAAGGCATCAATGTCATCCATGGCTGCAAATGTGTTGTTCGAGAATGGGTTGAATGCGAAATGAAGACAGATTTTGTGGTACCTCATTATTGTTATATAGCCATCATACTAGGCAGTTACATTGTCCACTACCCCCACTAACTTGCTGAAAATAAGGAAGATTTTTTAACCGTTAGTTTATAACATGCACTTTTGTTGGACTTCTAATATTGCATTTTTATTGGTCCATCTCAATAAACTGCAGGTAACCGAAAGATCATGGCTGAGAGAGTGTAAAACCGACAACAACTTCTGCTTCTAGAAGGAATTTAGTGACTTTGAACGGCTGAGATTAAAAGATGAGGACTTTAAACGGCTGTAATTGTCCTAAAAGTTGGTTACGAACAACGGGGGCAATATAATATAGAATAATAGGCAATAGCCACCAAATTTTGATACCGAAAACAACGGTAACAAATTAGCCCACGTTTCTAACCAAAATACAAATAAGCGTAGGAAACATGAAATTCTAGTTAGCCCGCGCTCTACCTCCCCTCCTCCTGTACGCCTTAAACTAGGGTTTTTGTGTGTATCAATCTCAAACAAATCAATCGCTTGTACAAATCCGTTGCTAGAAGTCAATTGAAGAACTTAATCAAACTCAATCGCTAAAGATCAATTGCTAACGGTATGACTCATATCCATCACCGAACTCAATTTGTACTTGTTTGATTTGTGTGTATCATTCAACCGAATCACACTGTTTTTGCCCTAATTTTAGTATGCTCACTGAATTGCTACATGAAATCCTCTGATGAACACAATTAAACTCTTGGTTTCTGTATCCTGGTTCAGTTATCGCTTTTTGCCCTATTTTTCGCTCCGATTAGATAGAGCCGATGACAGAGTTGTTGTCGGTTCTGATGACTCTGGAACATTTTGAATCGAATTGGATAAGCTCACATCGAAGATCCAGTCGCTTTGTTTGTCTTTTCCTTTTTTGAGTTACAAAATTTAGATGTTATGTAAGTAGCAGCAATAGAGAATTAAGGATTTAGGAAACTTGTTTGGCAAGTAATGCTGAATTGAAGTGAATAGATGGTTAAGGTTAAGTGTGTGTTTAATTTAGTTTGAATATGATGTTCTGATTTACATAATTTAGGTTATTTTTGACATTAGTAGAATTATAGATTCAGGAAACTTGTCTCGCAAGTAATATCATATCGAAGCAAATATATGGTTAACTGTGTGTTTAATTTTCTTTGGATTTAATATTCTAATAATTACATAACCTAGTTCTTTTACGGAATTGTGTTAGTAGCTGCATTAGAGAATTGGGGGTTTAGCTTGTTTGGCAAGCAATGTTGAATTGGAGCAAATATATGGTTAAGGTTAAGTTGTGTTTGATTTATTTGATGTTCTGTTTGAAGAGTCACTTGTGCACATGAAGAGCGAAGAGTTAAAAAGCAAAGATGAGATCATTGCTGCGAAAGAGAAAATGTGTTGATAAGGAGAAGACGGCTGAAGAGAAATCGGATAGCATTGTTTTTTTACGAAATGATGTAGCTTCTCTTAAGGTAGGATTACGAATGTTTGCTTTGGTCGTTTATTGTATGCGTGAAATCATTTAGTTATGTTTTAATCGCATACTTGCTTCTTTATTTCATTTAGTTATGTTTTAAGTTTATAACATTGTATGTGGGTCATTTTGGAACATTGGCAATCAAGCTGCTTGCGTATGATAGAGACACAATTACCAGTTCAAGTTATTTTTAGTTAGCTGCTTTTGTTTTATGCAGGATGAATTGGGAAGTGTGTCCAAGGTGGTTGCTAATTTGGTATGTTCTATTACAATTTTATGCCTAAATTGTTTATCGAGTATGTGCTTAAGCCTTAATGAAAGTGTAATGTATTTTTCTTTTGTGACAAGACATTTAGTACCTTATACCATTCAATTCAGTATGCATGCTTTATTTTTGTTATTATTAAACGATTAGAAAACATATGCCTACGCTATTGTATTTTTTAACCATTTGAATACTTAAATGATTGCAGGTTGGCATTCTTTATTTAAGTTTTGATCGTCCACTTTTGGCACTACGACAGAGTCGTCTACAATTTTAGGTAAGAGATTTAGTATTCATGTATGATAATGTACAAGATCAAAAGTGATTAACCTGATAAGCATACATGTATTGCTCTATTCTTTCTGGTTTGGAGTATCCCTGATTTTTTTTACCATTTTGTTTATAGAGTGATTCTGTAGGTTAGTAACAATTTTTTTTTAATTGTGCAGTATTCAAGTCATGACCAAACTTCTACCACGTTGCTTGAGAGAGCTTGCTCGTAATTTGGTTTATGGTTTTTGGTTTTATCTCAACGGGTCCAAGTCACCAGCCACCACTAACCCATGCTCGTAATTTGGTTTATGGTTTTATCTCAACGGGTCAATATGATTTGGGTTATATTTCTGTCTCAATGGGTCAATATGATCTTGGTTATTATATATTGTTAATTTTTTGGGCGCTTTAGTGCTGTGGTGTTGAACATCTCCTGTGTTTTTGGATTAATATAGCTTGCTAGAGAGCTTGCTCGTCGGATTTTGAATCGAATGGTTTTGAAACAAAACAGGATTTTATTGCGGCTATGATGTTGCTCGGCCATTTGGCGTGGCAACTTATGTTGCAGCCATGGCAGATCTGAACCTTTAATTTTAGATTTTGACTCGATGATGGTGCGCCTAGGCGCATTTAGGGTTGCCTGGTCTATCCTTGCATTCTACAGTTTAGAGTATTCAGAACTTTTTCTCCTTGAATTTGTGATCTGATGATTCTTGCTCGATGATGATGAGCTTTGGCTTATCTGAGTGGTGATGGAAGTTTTGTTATTGATAGAGTTAAATTTAGGACGAAAAGGAGGCAGAGGAGATATCGACATCTACGACTCTGATTTTATCTGTTCATTTATTCAAGGTAATATTTTTTTGTCGCTCTATTCACACTTTTGTCTTCGGATGCTAGATTTTGTAATCATATTTTCTCAATACAAAAATGAACAAAATGCGTCGACTCGTACCAACTCTATTTTGCCATGGCAACTATAGGCTATACTATTAATTTAGGGTAAAAATCATATATGTGCTGATTATAATTGATGTGGTTACAGGAAATTTGGAGAAAGGTGCTGTTTTGAAGGCCATTTAGACTGATTTTGCATAAACAACCGAGCCAGCATTTGCCTATATAAGTATTCTTCACCTTTATGCTGACTTGTTGAAGGCCATTGATTTTGATGGTCTTATTTTGGTCCAACTATGATATGAAATGTCTTCCAAATACAATGTAGAGTACATTGTTGGTCGTGACTATATTCTTATGATCTGTACAAAAAGCTAACCTGTTCTACTTTATGATATCAGGTCTAATTTCCAATATTTTATTGCAGATGCTACTCATAATTCAATCCGACTTGTCACGGCCCCCGACCCCACCCTGGGAGCGAGAGCCGTGACCGGTGATCATTTTGAAAACAGTGCAGCGGAAATTTCATCAGGATCGTAGTTAGGAAATTTATCATAGTTTAGAAACACCGGATTGTTATCTATTAAACAGATGGGAATAAAACCCATGTTTTATAAAGGTAGCTTTTTAATAAGGGATAAACCCAAATTCATAAAACAACATTTCTTAATTTAATTGATAAAATAAGCAACTCCTTTAAGCCTTTTGGTGCTGTATCCCAACTCTTAATCCGATCTACTGAAATCACCTGAAACATGTTTTAAAAATATTTTTGTCAGCAGGAAATACTGGTGAGTTCATTCAATTTGTACAAAATGACACATTTTTATGTTCACAGCATTAAGAGTTTTTATCTTACCAAACTACTGTTGGCTAGCTTATTGTTCAATAGCAAAGAAACTTATTTTAAATAGTATTTGTCACTCGGTGGCAGTTCCTGTGACTGTGGTCATATCACTCGTTGGCTAACCTGTTGTCCAATAGTGAAGATTATCAAATATTGTATACAAAACCCCACATACTGACAGTAGTTTCCCAGTAAGAATACAAACACTTAATCACTGTAATATAACTTTGGAAAACATTTAGGGTTTGCAAAACATTTGAGAAAAGGAGAATGACTCACTTTGTGGATTTAACTTTAGAGCTTCCTGGTGCTATTCCTGGTTTCCTAATAAATTATAATGCAACACGTGTTAGTGCAATAACCCAACTTAACATGAATGATACTTCCCGAGACAAAACCCTAACGTAGTTAACAAAGCATAGCCTTATTAACGGGCATTATTTGGCATCCGTTGCTGGATTTTAGATCAATCGGGCAGTGTATCGAATCAATGATCGGGTTAAAACACTTACAACAGGGAAATGCTTCGCAGGTTTAGGGGTTTATAGGGGGTGTTTGTTCAGAGAAACGGAGATAGAGAGAGTTCTGATCGGAGAAATTCGATCGAACTGGTGCAAATGTTTCTGTCCCACGCTGCTCCTTATATAGCCCAAATGGGCATCTCCCGCGCGTCGCGCGAGATGACATGGTTCCTGGCGCGTGGCGCGGGAGCGGTCTACCTGGCATAGGTCTGCCACGTGTCCACGTAGGTTGGCGCATGGGCGTGACACGTGTCCCTGGCCGCCTTTTCCGTCCAATCACGTGTTTTTCTCGATTTCCGTGCCGGTTCTTATCGCGTATGCTTGGGTCTTGGTCCCACTTGGTTCGGTTTTTAATTGCGAATCTAACAAGTATACTTTGGTGTGTTAACCGTCAAGTTTTCTTAACTGCTAAGTTTTCTGATCGAGTATCCAACTTTCATCGCGCATACCAGGGGTTTTAATTACGGGTTATTGCTGGGAATATTTTTGAGGGTTGTTACACTGAGGTAAGTAGTTGAACGATTGTTTTTTACTTTTATTTGAAACTATGTAAATGAAAATCCTGTTTTACGGTTTTGTGCTTGTCTTCAGTGGTTACTTCAAATCCCGGGCGTAACAAGTTATATGGGTTGTATTGGGAAGGACAAGTAAGGGGAGGAGATGAAAAAGAACTCGAAAAGTGCTGGTGTTAATGTAATAACCTCCTTTCTTTGTTTTGATTTAGAGTCTTTTAAGCGGTGTTTGGATTAGTGTTTTCGACTACATGATAGTCACAATAAATTATTAACGGTATTGGATGCATGTTTAAATACAAGTATTTATCATGAGAGATATGATTATTATCATTAAATTTTATAAACCTAACTTTTGGTCTTTTGGATGTAGTGATGTGTGTGTATTCGGCTTTGTGCATGAAATTTGCATGGACGGTGCAGCCTCGCAACTATCTACTTCTTGTATGCCACACCTCAAATGAAATGGTTTAACTTTATCAACTCGTTTCTTTTTGTAAGGGTTGCTGTACATAAATGGCATTGACCCATTTCTTTTTGTAAGCTTACATTTAACATGTTTCTTTTATTTTCTGTTTTATGTTTTAGTTTTTTTGAATCGTTTGTGATGAAGTTGAACGAGGCTATCAAGGAGCTCATTAAGGAAGAGGAAAAAGAGAGGTTCAATGGATTTATGGCTCAAAGGGAAAAATATAAAGTGAAGAAAGATGCTATGCTCGTTAGGATGAACATTGAAGCGATGTTAACAATTGCGGTTCGAAAATAGCTATAAACACTCTAGTTTGAATGTTTGAATTTGGATGATTTAATTTGGGTTATTTGATGTTTTGATTTGGATGTTTATTGCAAGGAACATTGGACGTTTGTTACGATTTTGAAATTTCATAAAATGGTTATATTTTAAGTTCAGCTAGTAGGTATAAATGTATATAAATGGCAGGTATAAAACGGTAGCAAAGGATAGAAAAGTAGTAGCAAAATGGTGACAAAAAGCGGTAGCAAAATGGGACAAAAAACAAGCGGTAGCAAGGTCACATAAGTGATAGCTAAATGATGGCAAAATGGTAACAAAAGTAAAACGGTAGCAAAATAGTCATAAAAAATGGTAGCAAAACGGTGGCAAAATGGTCTCAAAAAGCGGTAGCAAAATGATGACAAAAGAAATGGTGGCAAGACGATAGCAAAAAATAAAACGGTAGCAAATAGGTGACAATAGGGCAATTGCCATGTGGGTATTTCCTACCGAGTTTTTGGTGGCAAAACGATAGCAAAAGGGCAATTGCTACCGTTTTCTGACCGGAAATGCGGTAGCAAAAACCCAATTTTCTAGTAGTGCCATGTAATACATGGGTTACTTAAAAACATATTTTTTTATTACTAAGTATATAACATTACATTTATTCAACCGCTGTAATAAACAAAAATCTAAGCTAATTAGTAATAAATACACATTTAGGGCTTATGCTAATATTTCAATGCTTCAAAATCCAAAATCTTACCATTTGACATAAAAACAATCGGGAGACATGATAGGATTTGCGTAGGCTACGCCATCTGCATACGACACTACGCCCATTCTGCACATTTTGCCATTTTTGTTATTTTAAACCACTTAAACTTTAACCTTTTATGTATTAATTGCCCACTTTTCTATTAGTGATTAATATTTATCAAAGGTTAATTTGATCCATTCGTTAGTTCTCAACACAACAAATATCCACATATTCAATTTATTAATATTAACAACTCGATAAGTTTACAACATAAATACGTACCTTTTGGCTCATGCCACTAACTCACATTAACGGGAAAACTTGTTACGATACAAGGGTTGATTACTTGCATGACACATTTGAGTATCTAACATTTCAACTTCAAGTTTAAATTAAGATTAGTCCACAATATAACTTCGTTCTTTGATATGTCATTTATTTGTATATCGTCAACCATTTACCATACTACTTATTACTAGCATATACCACAACTAGTTTAATACCCGTCCGGTGGACGGGTTACGTTGATGTAATATATTATAACATGAATGAAACTATGAACACAAAGAGATAATCAGATTACACAAAATATATGAACAACGTGAATTGTAATGCAAAATAAGGCCATCTACTATTTCATCCACTGACATTGATCCAAAATTTTAAACTTTTCACACAAATGAAAGAATATAAGTAGATATATACATATTCAAGTTGATGATCAAATCTCCACATCATAATATTTGTAATGTAACCAACAAAAGTAGAAAAACCTGGAATAAGAAACTCATCTGGGTCAACATGGTCAAACAGAATGGAAGTCACGCGAAATGTTTTCAGACGCTATGCTTAAAACTTATAAACGATTTATTTAATTTTTGATAAAATTTTAAAAATCAAATAAAAATTATGTTGACTGATCGAACCAAACTACCCAACCAACTTGGACCCATTAAAAAGCCCATTTTGACCCGAACCATTTGACCCATACTCCACCCGTCCATTAATAGGACTATTCAAATAGAGACCAACTCTGCTGCAAACTTATCAAACAGAAAGTTTTGTCTCTATCTCGAGAACCTGTCCACCGTATCGAGCCACAGTCCTCTATCAACGGCCTTCTCAGACACCACGTCGCTGGCTCCATTTTCTGTACTATGTGACAATGCAAACAATTCTTCCTCAATAACATTTCCTCAACATACTTCTAATTTCTACCCGTGGTCTCACAATATCCGTCATCCCTGAATTTATACGATCAAACAGAAGCCTTCTTTCTGGTCTATGTCATTACTCCTGCTTCACGTATTTCTTCTCTAATGTTTCAAAAACAAAAGGACCTGCCGTATATCCATGTTGCCATCTTCGAACCTTGATTCGTTTAGTACAACGACCAAGTATGAAAAGTCTCGATTTTCTTTGGCTCTGGACAATATTGTTGAGACTGTCTTTTGATTAGTACAAGTAGATCTTTCAACGTCAATCAATGAAACATTTCAGACTTGTTGTCGTTTTCTTTTGATTCTAACTTGAGAAGCTGAAGTTGCATCCATAGACCTACCAAATGCCATATTGTCATACATGAGATAATGTAACCCTTCTAATCAAACTTGAGACTAGTTATTCATAAAAAGGTTCAATATTTGCAGATAACGCGTTGCGGGTAAATCAAATCCTAACAAAAGAGTTCCCGTTTTGACCCATTACCTGACCCGGCTGATGCATTACCACCTCTATTATATAAGGTTATGATTCACAGGATTTATCTTATGTAAACCAATCATGGAAATCGGTTTTTTGGGCCTGCAAAACACTCAGAAGGTTAATGAATTGCCTTCGCTGAACGATGTTTCTAGCACTGAATTTGGACTGCGCCGGTACACTTCAACCTTACCATCAGAATGTTCTTCATCAATATGTACACAATTTGATGATACTGAACCATCTTCATGAGTTCATACTATACACGTGTGATGTAAATAATAGTAATATAGATCTTGGCATATATTTAGATAATGGCAAGTTCCTTGCCCACGTCTATTGCAAATATCACAACCAGAAAACTTGTAAAAGAAATCAAAATTTTTCTCCAGATGAAACCGGTCAAATGACTCGTCTATTTTGACTTTTAAAAACCAAAGAACTGACCTTAACATTGTGCTTGGAAACTGAGAGGGCACAAAGTTTCCTTTGTTTCATCACTGTGCTTGCTGTGGTGCACACTCAAAATAAGCGTGGTCTGGTCCATGTGGCAGCAGTTGATGTAGTACAGTAACCGTTATCCCACTGCCTACGTACAAGAATCAAGTGTTATAATATGTTATTTTGTTTACAGATATTGCTTCACGCAAATACAATAGTTTTCCCGCTGCGCGTTGCGGCGGCGTAGAAACTTAAGTCACTTGATGGCGATTTGGTTTATTATACAAAGACAACCAAAAATCAAAAGCGGTATAGAAACGTAAGTGAGTCATAAACAAAAAATCAATTAGCGCGGCTAGCCTGCTTAGATATATTACCTCTTTTTAAATCTGATATCAAGTAGTTAATCCATCTCAATCTGCAATTCTTTCCACATCTGAACAGTTCTAAAAAAGACATACATATATTGTATATCATATACGTACATGTTAAAACGAAATGACAATAAATGTATATAAATTCAGTCCATATACACATAAACGTACCAACATTTTCAACCAAACATCTCCATGGGCCTTCGCCATGAGTCTGAATGTCCTTGCTAATCAAGCAAACCCCTTGTAATGCTTAATCAAGCCTGTGACATTGTTTGTACTGGCAGCATATATGTGTAACACATTCGAAGTAAATTCGAAAAGTAGTATGCATTACAAAGATGTACAATAAGTTAAAAGAAATTAGTTTGTCTAAAATAACAAATTCGGTATATGTTAAGAAACCATAAGAAGCTAAATGCTTTATAAATTACCTTATTTAGATCAACCTTTGGCGGTGGGCCCTCATGATAGAAGGTTGGTGTTGGGTTTGCCTTAAATTACAAACTCTCTCTGAGTTGCTTCAGGGTTGCTTCCTTTCCGATACACAACATATAAACTTCAAGCTGGCATGGCATAGCTATAAAGAAATTAAGAAAAACATATGAGAAAAAAAATGAACTGATAATGATCATAGAGATTTACCTTGGTTCTTGCCTCACATTATTTTCTCCGCCTCCAATGCTTGTTGTTTCTCTTCTAATTTGGAATAAAACTTAAATAAAAAGAACACAAAAGGAAATATATAGGGAGTTGGCATCCTGATAACACATTTAATTTATGTTAACAGGTCAAAAGATGTGACTATAAAATACACATATGGTTTTGTTCACTAAAAATACACCTTTGAGCATTTTTTTCTAGCTAGTTTTTGTTATTATATAACCATTGGACCCATTAAAAATAAAACCAGAATTAGATCGAACCATTCATAGTGTAACAATAGATTTTTGTAGACATAAACAACTATATATGAAACTAAAAAAATGGATAAAAGTGTTTGCGGGTGAATCCAACCCAACCCAACGCATTTCGATCCCAACTCATTTGGCCCCTTACCAACCCGTCAATTTTACCCTCTAAAATCGAATAACAAATAGCTCATTCGGATAGAAGACAACAATGAGGCAAGAAACTCACCCTCTCACAGTTCCAGTAACCCAAGCCGTGTTGGCCGGGTATTGCTGAGCATGTCGAACACGGGATACCTCGAAGGGAAGTAAGCAACCTAAAAGAAAATATTAATTCTGGTAAATAAAAGAACCAAAATTTTAATAACTAAACTAAAACAAAAATATAAAAAGGGTGTACCTCCTCATCTCTGTGCATGAAGTTCATATGCCCATCATATGGTCATATACATCCAAACAAAGTACAACAATTAGGCATACAAATAAATAACGGTAACATCTCGTATGAAAATAATAATAATAAATAAAATGAACTATGTGTTGTACTAAAATTGTCCACTCCGGCACATCGCGAGGGTTCGCTATAGCAATAGTTGAAAGTAGATCTTTTGAAGGTGTATTTTGTAAGAAAAAAACAATATGGTGAAAATTATACTTGAAGAACTAAAATTAAAGTTACAATGTTAGCCAAAATCTTAATAATAATACAATATGTATTCCGAAAAAAAGATACTTATATGATGGTAATTAAAAACCCTTACCCGGATTCTGTTTTAACTCCCAACAAACTGGTCAAGCATATCGTTTATGTACATGTTTTGACAAATCTTCATCCTGTGGAAGAAAGATCATTCCTACCCCTGAATGTAATTGATCAAAGGGAGCAATACCCTCCTTTCAAGCCCAGTTACTAAAAAATTCCCATGGAATTGAAGTCATCACACCCGACCTATCACCCGAACCATTATCGGGCCCCCACCCACCCATATGTTCCCAACATCCATGAGCCGTAAGTGCATCTTGAACTATTTGTCAGACCCCTTGTTGTCCAAATTAGTGATAAACACCCCACATGCCCCTCTTTCGGCTAATATGTCTTTCAAATTTGCAACCTAAAAAGGTCAAATCACAACGGTTAACAGATCATTAAAGAGAAGCAAACCATAATGAAAATGTTGTAGAATTGCTTTCTGATTCTTCTAATTAATAGAAAGCAATATAAGATAAGATGCATTTGGAATAGAAATGGACCAAACATTGTCGTTATCGGTCTGAATTGAATCAGGTTTGGTCCAAGTGTCATGAACTTCATCTTGAGCAACCTTTGTTATCCCAGACTGCCTTCACTCCAGAACTTATCTATCCCAATTAATAACGATAACACAAACATTAAACATACCAACCAGACAGATGCCCTAGAAACTGAGAGTTTGAAACAAACGCTATGGTATAACCTAGGTCAAGGAAACAACAATATCTTTTCAAATCAATGAGATTAACAAATAGACATTTTATCAAACACTTGGTGTGCATACATTAATACACCAAACAAACCCATCTTGGAATCAATAAAATTAACGAATATCTTGAAATCAATCAGATTAACAAATATCAATCAAAACAGATACCTTTCTGCGGTTTATATTCCGGTTGCAACTCACTTTAGGTACCAAATAGAAAAGTGAAGAATTAATGCATTTTGAGAAAAGATAAGGAAACGATGTACTGGTACATACAGATTCATGATGATTGACTTTTAATGTTCCAGTCATTCCTCTTGTTCTTGTTTAGAAACCCTAAAAATCTGTCATATGGTTGTGTCCACCTTAAAATCTTCTGATCATACTCTTGTTCTTCTCCCAATTTCATTGTGAGAGAAAAAGGCGGTAGAAGCACAGGGCATAGAGCGGATGGGGCGGTGATGATGTCGCCGGAGTTAATACTCTCTCTCTCTCTCTCCCCCCTTTATTCTTCATCAACACATCCACAAAAAGTGAGATGTGGGGAGTTTATATTGGATGGAGGTTACCAGCGACATGGGAGGTAAAAAAGGGCACCATAACTATAATATATAATTTATAAAGACATAATTCACCCAATAACATAACATCCTATAATATATATATATATATATAGAGAGAGAGGGGGGTTGGTTAACGTACAAATTGTCTTAACGTACGAAGTATACGAAGTTGAGTATCAACATGTGAAAAAAAGTTTATAACATGTGAGTTTGGTTTTTTGAACCAACATGCGATTTTTTCTTTTTTATTAACATGCGAAATAGTTTTTTTTATAATTAAACATGCATTTTTTATTTCTTTTTGAACATGTGACTTTCTGTTTTTACAACATACGACCTTTTGTTATAACATGCGAATTTGACACTATGTACGCTTGGTACGTTAAGACACATTCAATCAAATATAACCATTTTCATTGAACCTTTTCAGCATAAATAACTATACTAACCACTTATAATAATAACCTTTTAAATTATTTCTTTCTATAACCACTTGTAGACACCCACATCCACTTCTATGATCTATTATTAAATCTTAACCAACACAATATGAAAACCCCCTTATTTAGCTACTGTGCTTTAGTACCAATGTTGCACCTTTCGTGCAACAGCTGTTCGCAACCCCTGTTGACCTCTCTATGACTTTTATTAGCTCTTCATGTTCAAATTTGATGGATTAAAATAGACTAGAGATTTCCATGCATATATAGTACACTTGGTTAATTTTTTATAATGATTTTATACGACTTTTATAAAACAGCTTAGCAGTAAAATTTTCTACTAATCAAATTTTTGTATTAAAGTGCATGTGGTGAGTTTTCTGAAGGCAGCTACATGACCAAGGTAATGAAAGTGCCTGGGTGGAGCAAGTTTTTTTCCCTTTTTTTAAGATATCAAATTTAATATCGTGGGCTTTCATAAATTTACAATCAGACTTTAATAAAAAAATAAAATCTTTGACATGTGTATTTTAATCTAAGGATTATTTAATATTTTTTTGGTTGTTTCGTTTTTCCATTTAATATATAGAGTTGAAAGCAAAGTTTAGTATTAGAGCATTCACATCCAACTCTCCAAATTATGTGATGGAGGTTTTATTTCATGAAAAATAGTTAGTGGTTGTGAGTAGAGAAGAAAAAAATGTTACTATTCATCTGTAAATTTGAGTGGATATTGTTCACCTTTTATAATTTTTAATATTTTTTTTAAAGTAATTGTGAGTGAAAGAGAGAATATATAATAATAAAGGTTTTAAAATTATTATTTAATTAGATGTGAATCCTCTTAAAAGTGTATGTGGTGGAGTGATCTAGATGTTGGCTACATGACCAAGGGGAATGAAACTACCCGGGTTCAAAACTTGGGTGGAGCAAGCTTTTTTCCCTTCTTTGAATATATCAAATTAAATATTCTAGCCTTTTATAAAGTTACAATCCTAGACATAAAGTTACAATCTTAGAATGTAATAATATTTTTTCTTTGACATGCGTCTTTTAATCTACATATGTAATTTTTATTGAGATTGTATTATGAGTAGTATGTATAAGTAAGCGAAACACAAACGTACATTTTATCAAACTGAGGAATCTTTAATTTACCGCGCTGCAATGCAGACATGGCATAAAACTGATATCAACCATAATACAATGTACCTTTTTTCCAGATAAAAGCTAAACATATGATTGATTGTATTTATAAAAAAATAGTTATAAATTCTTACATTTTATTAAACACGGTAAATTTAAAGATACATATTTCTGTTAATAAACACAGTCAATTTAAAGATACATATTTTTATACCAACTATGATTAATCAACACTTATAAGTTGACTTCCACTTACTACGTGAAGATCAAAAGCTATAAAATAGTTAATTTACTTTTTTTTATTAGCCTATTCTTGATCTTTTCATTTGTGGATGTGTTTTTTAAGACTTTTTTTATTAACAAGAAATATAAATACAACTTTAAAAAATATGTAAATAATGATTTGAAACTTTAACAAAGAAAAACCTTGGGTGAGAAGTTTGCAACATATCGAACAACTTTATAATCAGTTAATTCTCTTTTTCAACTCATGTGAAACACATGGGAGTAACTTTATCTTTATATATTCTAAATTGAGTGATAGTAACTTATGTGTCGTATCATGATTCTCAACTTCATTTGTAGACAAAGTTAAAGTACTAAATGTTTCAAGATTCTATAGTTTAAACGTAGGTACCTAACCGACACATGAACATATATAACATATATATGATCCTTGTACTAATACCATAATCACCAATCCTAAATCCTGAAATCCAAAAATGTCGGTGCAACAAGACCAAACCCAAGGGAGCAACGGGGTCACCATTGAATCGGTTATTGACTCAATTTTCGTCCCGGGTACCAATGCCGATGGCAGTGGCGATGTCAATGACAATGATCCCCTGATACGAATCCCCAAAGTTCGAGAAATGGCGAGGGATACCGAAGACTTCAAGGAATGCTATGCTCCAAAGATTGTCTCCATTGGTCCCTACTATTTTAGGGAACCAGAATTCCAGTTGTTCGAGAAACGCAAGCCTGTTTTCGCAATGAGTCTCCTTTCAGGCAACAAGGAGACCCTAAGAAGGTTGTACAATAAGCTTTTTGAACAAGAAATGGTGCAAGAATTAAGAAGCTTCTATGAAAAAGACTCGACAACCAAGTTTTGTGATAAGGTCTTCACTAAGATGATGTTATTGGATGGTTGTTTTATTTTGCATTGCATTGGAATACTTGACGAATGTATTCTACAATGGCTAAAACCGGAAGAGATTGGCCTTATTTATTATCGAGATTTTCTCTTGTTGGAAAACCAAATTCCTTTCAAAGTTCTTACGGAGGTGATGAAGTTGATGAATATGGAAGATTATTTTGATAAGATACAATTGTATGTCAAAATCACCATTTTCACATCTCCTCCGAAGAAAAAATTACCGAAGTGGTTAACATTAATACTTTGTTTACGATTTGATCAAAGTTTGAGTGTAGAACCAAAGCTGGAGTCAACGGACACCAAACCCGATCATCTTCTCCATCTTCTTCATATTTTTCACACGGGAAAGGTTAAAGATTCCAAGAATGATAAGTCAGATGTTATCGATCACAGGTGCAATTTTTACAATGTTAACGAGCTTGTGGATTTAGGGATCCATTTCAAGCCTACTGACACTATGACTTTTGCTCACATCGTGTTCTCTAAAGGCTGGTGGGGGTTTTCACCTATTGTAAAACTCCCTCCAATACTCGTGGATGGTGGCACCAGGGCTAGGTTGTTAAACTTGGCAGCCTATGAAAACTGCTCACGTAATGAAGGTCGATTGGTTTCATTGTACATGACTCTTCTTGATTCTCTGATTGATGACACTGCGGATGTTAAGCTTCTTCGAAAAGCTTGGGTGCTTCAAACCTATATGGGCAGCGATGAAGAAGTCTCCAAATTGTTGAATGGAATCGGCAAGGATTTACTTCTAAATTCTCCATATATAGAAGTTATGCTCACGTAATTTCGTTAACTATATCTTTCCTTTAATTGAGGTAACGTCTATTATACGATAACCCTATGTGTTGTTCACAACACTTTAATCATGCTAAACCGTTAATATAAATATACTTACCGGATTTGCGATCAAGTCTCGAACCGAACATCAACCCTTACCGAGAGCATAAGGTTTAAGTCCAAGCATAGTCCCCCACCATGTTTGAATCTCTTAAACCAAGGCTCTGATACCAACTTGTAAGACCCTTACTTCTATTTAACGTTTTTTTATATAGATTTCGACCATAATGGTGTAATTACGTTTACACATACATTTGAAAATACGGGTTCATTAAAAGCATTTTTATATTGAAACAACACGACATTATGTAAATAAGTTCGTCGTTTAAAAATGACGAAGAAACGTAGCGCGGAAGCTTGTATCTTGATTGTGTTCGGTTCTTCGTTGAGCTTGATCATCATTCGACATCTCGAGATATTCCTACATTTCATAAACCATGAAATGATTAGTCATATAAACTTATAACATGTTTAAATCAACTCCGTATATCAACACGAACAAGAAACGGATTTTTTTTATTTTGCACGTTTTAGGGGCGTCGCCATACGCCACGGGGCGTCGCCATACGCCACCCCCCTTTTTGACAGAAAGTTTCGAGCTGGTTGCTGCATATTTTCAGCAATCCTATCTTTCGCCTAAAACTTCATAACTCACTCAATTCTTATCCGTTTTACGATCCGTTTCTTCCTACGTGATCGTAATTTGATTCTCCATCATATGGATTCAAAACCCAACATCCGAATTAACAAAATTTGAGATTTTTGAAGCCTTCGGCTTATATATATTTACTAAATTTTGACCCGTTCATGTATTTATCAAACAAACATGTTTGTTTGATCCCGATTTCTCGTGAACCTCATAATTTCAATATAATTTATCATACTAGATTCAATTCACAAGTTTATATACATTCTTACACCCATTTTTACTTAGATGCTTATTTTGACCCGTTAAAGCGAGTTTAAGCACTTTTCCGCATAATTCACTTAAATTCGCCTCTATCATTATATTACCACATTACTTAAACAAACATTCTTCCGTCACAACTATAATTGTAGTGGATTTTAATGTGGTGACTATTTGTTTCGAGTTTTATCTATCAGATTACTAATTTATGACAAAACACATTTTAAGGCATTTGACTCACAAGAATCATAACTTTCGCTTTTATACTTGTCCTAGGTGTTTACTTGATCAAATAACTAATTTCTAAACAACTCATAAGGGTCGTTTGTCCGATTTACCCGTCAAGGGTGTTTTAGTCAACTTTAGCCCCTCATTTTACGACAAAGGACTTTTATAGATAATCAACCAAAATTGCTCGTTTAGCTATAGTCTTATTTATGCGTACCTGGCTCGGGTCATAGCATTGACCCATTTAAATACCTTTCACTATTAATTACTAGATAATAGCAACGCGAACCATATCTTATATCCCTGTGATCACAAAACTCAACAAGCGATCATCAATTATTATTGTCAAATGGTGTTAACACCATTTGACCCGTTTAGTTGAAATAACCATTTATCTTTTGAGATGGTATTTAATTACCATCTCACCTCTTTAACCTATTCCGGTTTACTCCGTGAGTTCGTATTTCTCAAAAGTCGTTTCTTATTTTGTTTGACCCGCTATGACTTACGCCATGTGGTGTCTTTTCAAATCTTTTTATCTATCCGTCAACTCATGTCCGGATTAATATTTTACCACTTTTACCCGTCACGGTTTATACCACAACGTAATGTTTCAAAATTCCTTGTTTGTTCTTTATCACATGACTAATTTACCATTTTACCCTTTTTACCATAAATTATGGTTTCCACCATTTTCACTTGTTCCGACTCATATTATTTCACGTCGGAACATCATATTTCTATTACCAAATATACCCTATTCAATATATCCAATACACACAAGTAGGTATCTTATAAAAGGGTGTAAGCTTCACTTACCTTGCATCCTAAATACGCTTTTCCTTCATACTTGGTTTCGTTTGACCCGCTTCCTTTCCAGGCCTCCACGTAGCTTGTCAAGCGTCAAACTATCATCATAATTCGTAAGACGGTTAGATTAGTCATCATTAATTACGACTATTCCATCTTACGGATTTTATGTCGAAATTATCATTCGATCTTATCATTGGTCAGTTTGACTTTTTTTTTAAAAGTCAACTGCCCATTAGCACATGAAATGCACAATCAAGTTCAACAACTTGATTAGGCATTCCATTAATTACCCGGTAGGTGTTACTTTTAGGCCATCTTTTTAACTATAATTCTGACCAAGTTTATTACATTTCCAACACTTTAACTAGTTCAAGCGATTATCTAAGCTAATTTATTCATTCATTTCGCAAGAACTAAGGGTTTTCATCTACAAGTGAAACCCATTTCATTCTATCATTAGACATTCCTCCGAACACTTAATGTAATCAAGTTCTACCTATCAACTAGTAGATATCATGATTTCAAACATCCATATACATGAACATAATTACCAATTTCATCATAACATACAAAACCCATTCCAAGTCATGTATGAGCATTCACTCGAACCTATAAATTGTTCAAGTATATAGCTTCAACTATCAATTATGATGATTTTAAGCACATGCATATCATCATCTTCATTATATAGTAAAAACCCACTTCATAGTTTACTTGTTAATCGCTTACAAGTAACCTTTCATCAAGTACTTCATAATTTCATCAAAACTAACGAAATTAAGCATACATAAACATTCAATTTCAACTTCGGATCATAATCCAACAATCCATTTGCAAGTAACCACTTGTCTCAAATTTCAACTTTAACCAATCTAGGTTTTGTGACATACCTTATGATCCCCATGACTAGGTGATCGTTAACAAACATTCAAATCCGAATTTGGTCTTCGATTGACCCTTCAATTTGAAGATTTTGATGAACTAGGGTTCACCCCTCTCCATATCTTTCTCTGTACGCACACACACACCTACATGTGTGTGTTTGTGTTTAATTAATTTTTTTTTTATAAAACTAGTTTTCAAATTGTCCATTTTAGTCCTCATGTATGGTTTTTGTTATACAAGGCCACCATTCTTTGTTTTCTTACTTAACCATGTATTGTTAACTAGGTTTATATTCCTAGTTAACTTAGTTGGTCCCGGGAATTATAACCCGTTCTATTTTAAGTATCGTTAACTCGGGCCTCTTATAAACTTTGTTTTCTCAAAGCATTTATTTTCCTATTAATTAATATTAGGTTTATTTATTTAAATCCTAATATTTACCGGGTTAATTTTTACCACCAATGGTATCTTACCCGTTCATCAATGATAACTTGGTTTGATTTCCAAACCTGTTTTTGGGGTGTTACAAGTCTACCCATTAAAGAGGTTTCGTCCCCGAAACCTTCTTTACGTAGTTCTTTGGTTTAGACCATGCGAACTTAGTTTCGTTTTCAAGACATTCATTCTTTTGGTCAAAAGTTATCATTTGCATTGGCGAGTGCGCCTTTCATGTATAAGTCCTCACGGACCATAACTTTTATCTTGTATTTCTTATCTGTGTTCGTCGACATGTTTTCTTCACGCTAATCCTATATTGACAGGCACTTTGTATAAGTCATAACACTATTTTGACTTTAAATGGTTTTCACCGGCTAGACTGATTAGTCACCGTCACTTTATACCCCGTCATTCGGGTATACTACATTGCCATCACCGGCCTTTTGTGTGTTTATGATCTCCCATCCCGTAACTCGCGTTATAACGTGGTTATATTCTATATTACTTTTCTAGACCATGATCGCATCGCATCACTTCATGGTTAAGTTTATATAAACCTTTCATTATCGAGAATCTTCTTTTCGAATGTATCGTCTTGCACCCATTCTTTTAGTGTTTTCCTTTTTTTTCCAATTTCTCTCATAATATATATTTGTTAAAACGTTATTTCTCACTAAAACTGAATTTTAGTTTGACGTTTTCTCTTTAATTCATGTCAATCTCTCATATCAAGGAATTTACGTCCAAGGATTTATTCCTTTCCGTTGTCATTTCGGTAATGTATTCGCCCTTTTTGTGAAATAACACAATTTAAATAATTGTGAATTTTCTTCGTCATTTCTGCCCGTTTAGATGTTTTAGTGAGATCCTTCACTTTTGCCAACCAGACTTTTTTATTTACGAATTTATTCATTCGGTTCATTCATATGGAATCCACCGCTAAGAACAAGCCGAATTTTATTTACGAATTTATTCATTCGGTTCATTCATACGGAATCCAACGCTTAAGAACAAGCCGAATTTCCTGATTTTTATCTTATTTTTTTATAACACTATCAATATGTACTATTAACGAAATTCAACAAGCATATAACCATATACCTTTTAGCTTTATCCTTCAATCGTGCTTTTGCTCGATTTGACTTCCCGACACATTGCTTGTATTGCCTTATGATTGCTTAGTATAAGTAGTCAATGTTCTTCGTTAGTAAGGCCTCATGGGCCGTCACTCTTGTTTTTGTAACCATTTACCTTTATTGTTTTATTTGAACGAGTCGCCCTTATGGCTACTTGGTCATATAATTCTTTGTTTATGTTTATTCCATGCTAATTCCATAACAAAATAGCGTATTAAACAAATTCTTAATTTAAATATTGTCCTTAACCAGTTTCACTGACTAGACTTATTAGTCCAGCTACTTTATACCCATCACTCGGGCTACAATGTGATTTATATTTCAAATTACCTTTCTTGACCGTGATCATGTCACGTCATGTTTAAGTTTATATCATCCTTTCATTATTGAAAATATTTCTTTACAGTCCTTGTTTTACGCGGGAATTCTCAAATATTTTCCTCGCTTCATCTAAATATCCCATAGGTTCTTTCACTTAGCCTCATGGGCTATTTCATTAGGCTTTTACCTTATCAAGGCGAGGCCCTTATAGTTCATTTCTCTTTTTTTTGCGACCCGTGGGTCATTTTGGTCTCGTATACCTTTTCATTGTTTATAACCCGGAGGTTATGGTGATCCCGTAGATCATCTTTTTACTCGTGTCATTTCGTTCTTAAAATATTTATTCTTGGTGTCAAAGCACCCTTTTTAAGTTTTAAAACAATTATTTTTTATTCATTCATCATCATTTTTTTTTAAATTTCTATTGACCATGACCGTAGTCTAGGGCTACATTCGTTTTCTTTTGGACTAATCTTCCGACTCTATGACTTCTTACGTCATTTACTCGTCGGTTCGTTCTCTGCTTACCATTATTAGGTTTATGCCTCTATTTCTTTTCAACCCGTTATCCGGATTATTTATCTTAATGTTTTTTTAACACCCCAGTTTCACTGGGTTGCGTTTTCCTTTCTATATTCTTTTACGACCTACCACATAGGTTCATTAATATTTCGCGCTTCTTTATTCGTTTTGCGCTTACTTGCACTATCAAGCGTTATACTTTATTTGACCCGTTCGACTTGTTCGTGTGAAATTTCATCACTTATGACAATCAAACTTCATTCTTTATTTAGCTCGTTCAACTTCGAAATAGTTGAACATCTTTATCAAAAATTCTGTTTGCGAAATTTTATCATCTTTTAGTCATAACTCATAATCCGAGTCTTTTGACTTTCTAATCCGCGTTCCCGTCTCTTGGTTTACGCATATTCTCAAAATCCTACCCATCTATCGGGTATTTTTACCGAAGTCATCATCAAAGCAACCATTCTGGTATGCCTTTAGACTTTGTTTTTAATTTATTTGGCCATTTTAGCGAATTTCATCACTTTTATTCGACCAAGTACTTTATTCTTTATTTAATCCGTTTGACTTATCCGTGTGAATTTCATCACTTATGACAGTCAAACAAACCTTATCCCATATGCCTTAGCATTCTCATTAGTCGGTTTGTATTTTCATTTACTTTGATTCTTGTCCCTTTCCTCGGGCTCGTTATTCTAATGTATTACGCTTCCGTTACCCGGCTTGTGTTTACATTTATTATCAAATATTTTACTTATTTGATCCGTTTTGGGTACCTTTTTAATTTGTCCCATTCGCCCTATGCTTACCACATCGGACGTAAATGTGTCCATCATAAGAAGTTCATGGTATCATGTGTTCACTACTTACTTGGCCAGAGTAAGCGATTAACACATGTCACACATGACCTTTTTATAATCTTCGCATCACGCCTCATGTAAGTAACTCCTCTAATAATTTCCATATTCATGGTTTCAATCGGTAAAACTTTATTTAATTGCTAAACAACAGTCATTAGTTTTACTCATTTTGCTCTTAAACATATAAAATGTTTTCCTTTTATCAACAATTATACTATCACATTCGTTAATGTGATCATTACTTTTCTCAATAGTATTATATTTAGAATTATTTACTTGGATGATAACTTCCGTCCAAGTTTCTATGTAAACTAATTCTGTCATTTTCTTTCCTATTCACAATAGTGAACAACATATATTTCTACTTGATTTCTCTTGGAAACATCACCCTGGATAGTTATCCTATTCAGGTTTTCCAAGTTTTTATCCTACATATGCAACAGTCAATCTCTACGTACTTGTTGCATATTACTATTTGTGCAATAAATTTAAAACGTGCACCTGGTAAATGCTTGCCCTAACGGGCTTTCCTTGCTATTAACCTCATTCGCGATCGTTACGCGATTTAGGTCCTTGGTGAGCATCCTCTACTTGTCATCCTTCGGACCGTTCCTCCGTCATATCCGCAATTTGTTAAACTCTCGCCATCTTCAGATGCGAGTGTCCTTCTACTAAAACATTTACAAAGAATTGTAATGTCGACATCAATAAACGCTTGTACTATAATACAAGGCTCTCCACTATACATGTCAACATACGTAATTTCGTTAACTATATCTTTCCTTTAATTGAGGTAACGTGTATTACACGATAACCCTATGCGTTGTTCACAACACTTTAATCATGCTAAACCGTTAATATAAATATACTTACAGGATTTGCGATCAAGTCTCGAACTGAACATCAACCCTTACCGAGAGCATAAGGTTTAAGTCCAAGCATAGTCCCCCACCATGCTTGAATCTCTTAAACCAAGGCTCTGATACCAACTTGTAAGACCCTTACTTCTATTTAACGTTTTTTTTATACATAGATTTCGACCATAATGGTGTAATTACGTTTACACATACATTTGAAAATACGGGTTCATTAAAAGCATTTTTATATTGAAACAACACGACATTATGTAAATAAGTTCGTCGTTTAAAAATGACGAAGAAAACGTAGCGCAGAAGCTTGTATCTTGATTGTGTTCAGTTCTTCGTTGAGATTGATCATCATTCGACATCTCGAGATATTCCTACATTTCATAAACCATGAAATGATTAGTCATATAAACTTATAACATGTTTAAATCAACTCCGTATATCAACACGAACAAGAAACGAATATTTTTTTTTATTTTGCACGTTTTAGGGGCGTCGCCATACGCAACCCCCCCCCCCTTTTTGACAGAAAGTTTCTAGCTGGTTGCTGCATATTTTCATCAATCCTATCTTTCGCCTAAAACTTCATAACTCACTCAATTATTATCCGTTTTACGGTCCGTTTCTTCCTACGTGGTCGTAATTTGATTCTCCATCATATGGAGTCAAAACCCAACATCCGAATTAACAAAATTTGAGATTTTTGAAGCCTTCGTCTTATATATATTTACTAAATTTTGACCCGTTCATGTATTTATCAAACAAACATGTTTGTTTGATCCTAATTTCTCGTGAACCTCATAATTTCAATATTATTTATCATACTAGATTCAATTCACGAGTTTATATACATTCTTACACCCATTTTTACTTAGATGCTTATTTTGACCCGTTAAAGGGCGTTTAAGCACTTTTCCGCATAATTCACTTAAATTCGCCATCATTATATTACCACATTACTTAAACAAATATTCTTCCGTCACAACTATAATTGTAGTGGATTTTAATATGGTGACTATTTGTTTCGAGTTTTATCTATCAGATTATTAATTTATGACAAAACACATTTTAAGGCATTTGACTCACAAGAATCATAACTTTCGCTTTTATACTTGTCCTAGGTGTTTACTTGATCAAATAACTAATTTCTAAACAACTCATAAGGGTCGTTTGTCCGAAATCCACTTCAAGGGTGTTTTAGTCAACTTTAGCCCCTCATTTTACGACAAAGGACTTTTATGGATAACCAACCAAAATTGCTCGTTTAGCTGTAGTCTTATTTATGCGTACCTGGCTCGGGTCATAGCATTGACCCATTTAAATACCTTTCACTATTAATTACTAGATAATAGCAACGCGAACCATATCTTATATCCCTGTGATCACAAAACTCAACAAGCGATCATCAATTATTATTGTCAAATGGTGTTAACACCATTTGACCCGTTTAGTTAAAATAACCATTTATCTTTTGAGATGGTATTTAATTACCATCTCACCTCTTTAACCTATTCCGGTTTACTCCGTGAGTTCGTATTTCTCAAAAGTCGTTTCTTATTTTGTTTGACCCGCTATGACTTACGCCATGTGGTGTCTTTTCAAATCTTTTTATCTATCCGTCAACTCATGTCCGGATTAATATTTTGCCACTTTTACCCGTCACGGTTTATACCACAACGTAATGTTTCAAAATTCCTTGTTTGTTCTTTATCACATGACTAATTTACCATTTTACCCTTTTTACCATAAATTATGGTTTCCACCATTTTCACTTGTTCCGACTCATATTATTTCACGTCGGAACATCATATTTCTATTACCAAATATACCCTATTCAATATATCCAATACACACAAGTAGGTATCTTATAAAAGGGTGTAAGCTTCACTTACCTTGCATCCTAAATACGCTTTTCCTTCATACTTGGTTCGTTTGACCCGCTTCCTTTCCAGGCCTCCACCTAGCTTGTCAAGCGTCAAACTATCATCATAATTCGTAAGACGGTTAGATTAGTCATCATTAATTACGACTATTCCATCTTACGGATTTTATGTCGAAATTATCATTCGATCTTATCATTGGTCAGTTTGACTTTTTAAAAGTCAACTGCCCATTAGCACATGAAATGCACAATCAAGTTCAACAACTTGATTAGGCATTCCATTAATTACCCGGTAGGCGTTACTTTTAGGCCACCGTTTTAACTATAATTTTGACCAAGTTCATTACATTTCCAACACTTTAACTAGTTCAAGCGATTATCTAAGCTAATTTATTCATTCATTTCGCAAGAACTAAGCGTTTTCATCTATAAGTGAAATCCATTTCATTCTACCATTAGACATTCATCCGAACACCTAATGTGATCAAGTTCTACCTATCAACTAGTAGAAATCAAGATTTCAAACATCCATATACATGAACATAATTACCAATTTCATCATAACATACAAAACCCATTCCAAGTCATGTATGAGCATTCACTCGAACCTATAAATTGTTCAAGTATATCGCTTCAACTATCAATTATGATGATTTTAAGCACATGCATATCATCATCTTCATTATATAGTAAAAACCCACTTCATAGTTTACTTGTTAATCACTTATAAGTAACCTTTCATCAAGAACTTCATAATTTTCATCAAAACTAACGAAATTAAGCATACATAAACATTCAATTTCAACTTCGGATCATAATCCAACAATCTATTTGCAAGTAACCCACTTGTCTCAAATTTCAACTTTAACCAATCTAGGTTTTGTGACATACCTTATGATCCCCACGACTAGGTGATCATTAACATACATTCAAATCCGAATTTGGTCTTCGATTGGCCCTTCAATTTGAAGATTTTGATGAACTAGGGTTCACCCCTCTCCATCTCTTTCTCTGTACGCACACACACACCTACATGTGTGTGTTTATGTTTAATTAATTTTTTTTATAAAACTAGTTTTCAAATTGTCCATTTTAGTCCTCATGTATGGTTTTTGTTATACAAGGCCACCATTCTTTGTTTTCTTACTTAACCATGTATTGTTAACTAGGTTTATATTCCTAGTTAACTTAGTTGGTCCCGGGAGTTATAACCCGTTCTATTTTAAGTATCGTTAACTCGGGCCTCTTATAAACTTTGTTTTCTCAAAGCATTTATTTTCCTATTAATTAATATTAGGTTTATTTATTTAAATCCTAATATTTACCGGGTTAATTTTTACCACCAATGATATCTTACCCGTTCATCAATGATAACATGGTTTGATTTCCAAACCTGTTTTTGGGGTGTTACACTATGTTGCTACCATGGGTAAAAACAGTATCCTATGTATCTATATGTATAGCTATGATTGACAAAATAATTGAATTGCATTATTATTCTACAATTGAATTTAAATTATGCTAGTATTATCGGTATAACTGTAAAAGTACGTTATTACTTTATATAATTTTCTCTTTGCTAGGCATACTACTACAAAAAAGAAAGTGTCCTTAGCCTGTGAGGTATGGGGCCTTATGCCCTTACCATCTCAGCAAAAAAGACACAATAGCACCTCCTACCATACCGCGAGGGCCATCAGGGGGCGTTATTGAGGGGATGTGATAACAATGACGAGCTATAGGGACATATATGTGTGTGAGGGAGGGGGCGCCATTAATGAGAATGGGGTTTTATCCCATACCCTCCAAGTTAAAGGGAGACACTATGGATGACATGACGATGAGGTGTCACAATAGAGCCCCTAGGGGCTCTAACTATACCCTCGAGCCTTAATGTAAGTATGTTTTTTTGACGGCGTTCAAATAAACTAATAGGACCTGATTTGTAGCAGGGGAAACCAGGTTTATTATGAAAAAAATAAAAAAAACTAATTTCTATATCAATGAATGTAACCTAATTTTCATTTACAGAGGAGTTATGTTCGCTTCTCTCTAATGGGATATGGAACTTAAAATGTATAACCTTATATATGGGTTGATTTTACATCTAGAAGGTGTTTGTTTTTGTCTTCTTCTAAAAAAATGTATAACCTTATCAATATATTATGTATATATGGTGGGGTTCCTAAGGTGTTGTTTGTTTTTAAGAGGTAAAATGTCTGCAGTCTGTGGACTACATCTGCATACATTTGTAGAAGAAGAGGTGGACCAAACCTCTGCAGTCTGCAAGAAAAATGTTGTTTGTTTTTTTAAATGTATGTAAACTTCTAAAATAAACTGGTGGTGGTGTACGGACTGTGGTGGTGGCGGACGGTGGTGGTGTATGGACAGTGGTGGTGATGGACGTGGACGGTAAGTGATGGTGATGGTGGGTGGTGGTGGTAGACGGTGATGGTGGTGGCGGTGATGGATGGTGGTGGGTGTTGGTGGTGGTGATGGACGGTGGTGGATGGTAGTGTTTAACCCTCTTTAGAAGATCTTAGAAGTGGTTGGGCCAAGTCTGCACCAAGAAGAGCTCGCACAGACTTTTTTAATAAAACTTCTTCGGAAAAAGAAACAGTCTACAGATTGCAATATATGCGCGTGAACTTCGGAAAAACAAACAAGTTATTGGTTGTGCTCGTGTTTGTCGTTATAAAAGTTTCCAAATCAGTTATTTAAAACTCTTGATGTTTAGACTCGAACGTTAAACAATCAAAACAAGTTGCCGGAACCATAAATGAGGGTTTGGTTTCTGGTTTGGTGAAAACCCCGATGGGGTAAATCATTCTACAGTTTATGTTATAGAGCACAAGGGTGAAATAAAATAGTAAAAGTATTAATCAACAAAATAGTAAAAAGTTAAATTTAATTAATTTTTTTTTTTGTCAATTACAACATTTTAGCATCTATTTTCTACACAATGGTAAAAAACATCATCTTAATATAGATTTAAGAACGTGAAATGTTTGATACGAATCTTAATTAAATTTGTGCGGTTCAATATTTTCTTATGTTTACCTCAAAGCCTAACTAGACAAATTATATTTCAATAGTATAGCCCACTAGCTAACTACTTCATCAATCGAACAAAAGATTGTCCATTGGGCCCTTAATATTTTGCATATAATCTTATTAATCTAGCAAGTGACATGGACAAGCCCGATGAAGCAATTCGTTATAGAAGGGCACAAAAAGAAACCGTATCTGAAATTAGACCTGGTAAAAAAAATCTGGAAACGGTTTCTTTGATTAAATCCTGGTATTCTATACCTGAAATCAAAACCCGACCATGTCCGTAGGGTATAAATAGAGTATGCATTTTGATCTCAAGACCTGGAAACGAAAACCGATCATACCCGATTAGTACCCGATAACCGGACAAGAACCGAGACCGAACTTGATTATACCCGGTCATACCCGATACATGATTTTAATATTTATCATTTGAATTTTGGTTAGTGCATTTAATTTAATTTTTTTTACATTATACAATGCATATTTAATAATAATAATAAACAAAAAGACGAGAAAATAGAGTAATAATAATGCAATAGAGTACTAAAAAACCTGAAAATTGGTATTAAAAAACTCGGAAATAGGATATAGAAAAACTTGAAAATAGGTATATTAATACCCAGTTTCTTATAAACCGGAACCGAACCGTACCCAGAATCAGACACATATGGTATGTTTTTTAGTCAAATAGCAATAACTGGTTTCAACCCTTAAAGCAAGAAACCGAAACCAATTCTATAACCAGAACCGGTTATTAAAAATACCTGGTTTGTGCACCTCTAATTCCTTGTAGTGTTACATGAATTTGTTTACTTGGCTTTCCTTGGGTATAAACTCTAAAGGGTAGAGGTTCACAAATAGGGTTCTAGCCCAAGCCGATTCAGGTCGAAGTCGGGTCAAGTTTAGTAAAAGAAAGTAAAACTAGTTCAAGTAAAAACCTGTTTTTACGGGGAACAGATCGGGTTCTAACGTTGTGAAACCGGGATTTAAACAGTTCGGTTCAGGTTTGAGCGGTTCCGAAGGAAAGAGTTACAAACCAATTTCAACCATACAGTTCGGTTCGGGTTCAACCAAACCGGTTTCAAAATTGTCTTTGGTTGGGTTCTAAAAGCCAATGCGGTTCTCAACCCGGTTTTATCCACCTCTGTATATTATTAGAACAAAATGTTTTTTGTATAGTATCATACAAACTAATGTATAGAAGTACGCATTAATCTCATAAGAATAGGATAAATATAAATTTACAAATCCTTTTCATCAAAGACTTAAGGGCTATTTGTTTAGTTTTTAGTGAGGCTTTTAATGGAACAAGCCTGTTACTGGTTCAACACTTAATGGTTTAGACTATTTGTTTTGCGAGCATATGTCTGAACTACGTCTGAATGATTCAGACATATTCCTCTAAATGGTTAAGCATTATACTGAGTCTGAATGGTTAAGACCTCTTATCTGAAATTGTCAGACTTTGCCTCTAAATCGTTAAACATTATATTGACTCTTAATGGTTCAGACATCTTACTCGTTAAACACTTAACAATTCGGAAGTTGTCAAACAGCCCCTTATAATGTTGTTCAAAGTTATTATAAAGTTTTTTTCTTTACCTATAAGGAGTATTGATTGTTATAGTAAAAACACCCTCAAATTTCTTTACAAAAAAAGTCCATCAATTGGTTTAGAGTTAAATGTTTGGTTGGTCCCTGTGGTTTGCAAATCTTGCAGACTTGGTCCCAGTGGTTCACTAATTACACACTTGGTCCCAGTAGTTTCAAATTTTGCACTCGGGTGGTCCTTACCACTAACCTTTGTTAGATTTCTCAGTTAAGTATATGCAAAATTACTATATTACCCTTGACTCAGGTTCGAGCCTCAATCCCATCGGTTCAGACCTCGCCAATGACGTTACTCTCACGCGCCGCCGCACACGCCCAAAACCGTTCCATATTTGTGACGTCACTCGCTTACTCGCCGCAGTTAAACACTGCACCACCTCCGCCATCGCCGGACGCTTCTCCGCCGTCGATCTCACACACCTCCCCGCCAACACCGCCATCATCCTCACGGCAGTTTCGTCAGCCCCGTGACGTCAACATTCCGACGAAAGGTGGAGTCTTATCAATACCTTCTGCCTGAAGAAACGACTTGCCCTCAAGTCAATTAGGCGAAAACAACCTGTCCCAATCAGCTGACGTCACGGCTGACGAAATGTTGACGTCACGGCTGACGAAACTGCCCAAAAAGTGTATGATTATTGTTTGGACCCAAAAAGAGACCACACCCAAACACCAGTGTTAGAAAAAGTTCTAATTTTTTTTTCTCTAAAGAAGTTAAGGGTTGATATGGGTGCAAAGTCTTTTTATTATTATTTGCATGCATGCTTGGTTTGCTTTTTTTTTCTTTTTTTGTGTGTTATATTTGTCATTATTAGAAAAAGTAAAGGAATGAGTGATGGATTAAAAAGAGTGGCTTCATTAATGATTGTATTGTATATCGTTTTATAGAATAAATCATTATAAACAAATTTATTTTTCCTACATAGTTCGGCTTTCTTAATTGTTTTTGGGCCTTTTATGCATTTGTTAGACTATTAAAACTACTTTCTTACATGTAAGTATAAAGTATGCAACTATGTAAGTATATAACCTCTAAAGAATACAAACTGCTTGAAATGGATCATTCGTGACTTCATGTGAGGCCCAAATGAAGAAAGTCCAATTTTAATGGGATAAACGCTCATAAACAAGGCTCACTTTAGAGGTGCACAAAAAAACCATATCCGAAACTGTACCTGGTAAAAAACCCGGAACCAGTTTTTTTAATACCCGGATATTTTATACCCGAAACTGGAACTGACCCTACCCGTAGGGTATTGATAGGGTATGCATTTTGATCTCAATACCTGGAATCGGAACCGATCATACCCGATTAATACCCGAAACCGGACAAAAACTGGAACTGGAACCGTTATACCCAGCTATACCCGATACATGATTCTAATATATTTCTTTTAAATTTATGTAAGCGTAATTATTTTCATTTTCTTAAATTATACAATGGATAATTAATATTAACGAGTTATAAATTTATAACTAGTTCTTTTTCGCCCGTGCGTTGTGGCGGAGATACAGTGTCTGCAAAACGTGTGCCGGCAACGGCAAGCAGATACCGAATATCAAAACATAGATAAAAATGACGTAGTAACGATAGTAACTCCGTCCTAAAAACGATTTTGAATAATCTAATTTATAATAGTAGAATCCAGACGTCCTACTCTTTGGAAATTCGGTTTTTTTCATTTAAGTTATTACGATACTAGCACGTTAAAATATGGATGAGCTCGGTACCGGTAATGGCACCAACCGTACCGATCCTGAAAATCATCAAAATTAGGTACCGGCACCGAAAATGTTTGGTATGATACTGTAGGGATGAGCACGGTACCCGTTCGATACCGAACAGGTATCGGTACTTAAAATGGGGAAAAGTGGTATCAGTACTGGTACCAAATACACCGTTTCGGTACCGGTACGTACTGGTGTTTTACCCATAAATACCGGTACCAGTACCGAAAAACAAGGATAATGGGAAACGGTACCGAATATACCCGGTACGGCACCGGTTCGGTACCCGTACGGTACCGGTATTTGAGGGTAAAAACCAGTAAATACCGATACTGTAACGGTTTCGAAAATGTCAAAAGATGGTACCAAATAGGTACAAAAAATGTACCCGGTTTGATAAATTCGGTATCGGTACCGGTTTAGTACCGGTACCCGATACCATTTGCTAATCCCTAGATGATATAAAAATGAAAGGAAAAAACACAAAAGTAAAAAACTTATAAAAGGTAAAAAGGAAAAGAAAAAATGAAAAAAGAAATAAAATAGAAAAAGGAAAATAAAAAAAACATTATTCATACAATTCATTGACATGGTTTATTAATATATACACAAACCGGTATCCGATACCATTTGCTCATCCCTAGGTGATATAAAAACGAAAGAAAAAAAACACTAAAGTAAAAAACTTATAAAAGGTAAAAAGGAAAAGAAAAAATAAAAAAGAAATAAAATAGAAAAAAAAGAACATTATTCCTACTATTCATTCGCATGGTTTATTAATATACACACAATAAACAAAAAATACAAAAATGGGGTAACAAAAAACGCAATAGAGTATTAAAAGAAATACGAAATATAGAACTAACAAACTCAATAATTGGGTATAAAACCCGAAAATATGATATTTTAATACCCGGTTTCTTAAGAACCGGAACTGGGCATATAGGGTATGGTTTTTTGGTCAAATAACCAAAACCGAACTATTTATCAAGTCTTCGTACCATGTAAAATATGAATACCATGTAAAATATGAATATGACTGCATTAACAAAACTTATGGGCCATTTGATGCGTGATTTGTTTAGAATTGAAATTTGTCAAAGAAATTGAAAATTTGTATAATAAAGTTGAGTAACAAAACAATAGTCGGGAATGTTGGTGAGGGTTGATAGTGAAAGAGGTGTTGTGACGGGGCGATAGGGTAGCTAGATGGTGACATTCCATAGGATCAAACGGAATAACAACAATCAATTGAGATTTGGTAGACACAAACTTTCAATGTTGTAACATAAAGAATGATCAGATTTGAAGTGAACAATCTAACTATATATAAAAGGAGAAGTAAAGGTGATATAACTTTACATACGTGTCAACCAACTAGACATGTCACGTAAGTTTTGCTGATGTCATAAATAACAATTTAAGTTTAATGTTAATAACATTTAAAATACAAAAATCTTCAAATTTACTTTTGGCTCCATCTTCAAAATTCAAACCTGTCACTCTCTCTCAAATATAATTTCTGGCTCCATTTTCAAACCATTCCTCTCTCTCTAGAATCTGAATTCACCTGCTCTCCCTCTTTCTCAAATGAACTCACCTGCTTCTTCCTCCGATCATAATTTCAAAATACCCATTCCTCTCTCTCTCTAGAATCTGATCAATTAGGGTTTCGGTTTTGCAATCGGTGATATGAAAGATACTTCCAGAACAGATCATGAAGTAAAATCATTAGAGAAAAAGAAGAGAAGGTAATGAGAAGAAAGAGATCTGAAGAAGAGCATAGTCTTTAGAGAGATAATTCCAGAACGGTGGTGGTTGTTCTGACGCCACCGGCTACCAAACCCGGCGTTTTCTTTACGAATCAACACACGAACAATGTAACATTCGTGTAAAACAGGTTTCAAGAACCCGCTCCGTTTGAGATTCAAGTAAATTATTAAATGTTCATTATGCTTTTATTAGTAATAATTGATTTATTTTATCCTATAAATAAAATACATGCATAAATTAATAATCAGTAAAGGAAAAAAAAAGAATTAAAATTTTAAATAACAAAATAATAAAAATACAAGAGGGGTAACCGGAATCGAACCCGGGTTCCCCCACATGGTCACACACTCACAACACCACCAACACCACTGGACTACACGCACTCGTTGTATCTGACTCCGCATAACAACATATATATCTACACATTCACTCGGGCGGGAAAACCTGCAGATAACCAGAATCCTCGCAACGCGCTTTCCTTTTCTTTTGAATCCTTCCGTCAACTAACCACGCCTATTTTTGGCAAATTGGAAACTGACCAACTGTCATTTTCAAGGCAATTGCCAACCCAGAATTCGGTTTCCTAAACCGAATCCAAAATTCACCCTATAAATACCAGTCGTATTCATCAATCAGAACTCGCTCATATCTTCTATTCACTCTCAAAACTCTCTGCATCTTGTATTCTTCAAACAACACCTCGCCGGAGTTAAGCTTGTTCGCCGGAAACCGCTGCTGGAAAACCTGAGTTCATCTTCTAGTCGGTATAAACGCTTTTAATTTTGTTAATATTATTTTTTATCATGAATTGCGAAGCTAAAAACAATAATTAAAACTGTTATCTTTAATTAATGGTTAAATCGGGTTCTGGGTAAATTCATGTGAAGAAGATGAAGATCGAGTTGCTAAGATATATACAATTAAAATCAACATTTTAAACGGGTTAGACACACAGTCCAGTGGTGGACTGTGTGCACAATTATCATGCGCATTTCGAGTTCGAGTATTGTCCAAACCGGTTTTACTTTTTAAGTCAAAAACGCCATCTCAGGCAGTTGTTAAATATCATACAATCTCAAATATAAACGGGTTAGACACCCAGCCTAGTTGGATGGGCTGGGTGCAATATAACGTCAAGGTCTCAAGTTAGAGGCCGACTCTTCCCAACCGGTTCGACCAATTAAAAATCTTTTTAAAATTAATGATTTATGAACGAACCTAATAATTGTATAAGAATAAATAAAAACAGAATCCTAACGGGTTAGACACGTAGCTCAGTTGGAAGAGCTGCGTGCACGCAACTGAGAGGTCACGAGTTCGAGCCTCACCACACGCATGCCAGCCTCATAATCGAACCGGCCAGCAGTTTGACAAGCCTGTCAGGCCCAATTTTTTTTTATTATTTATTATTTTTATTATGTACTTCACTTATTACCCTCAATTATAACAAGATTAAAAATACAATAATTGTCACAAAAATAATCTAAAAGTCAAACAAAAAGTACTAAATCGAAATATTAAATCGTTTATATTTATCGATTTATCGTATTAATATTTTAGGTTAGTCTTCTACGTCGGTTAAATCCTCAATTCGTGCGCACTCTTCATCAATTAAGAAAACGCACCCACTGTGAGTGAATTCTTACAAACTTCCCCTTTTTTATTTATGTTTTGGGGTGTATCATTTGTCATTACTACATTTCGTTTATTCAAACCCTTGTGCTATTACCATTATATGAACTATCGTGTGATGTAAATGTTGTTTGTTGTATTGCGAGTTTACATTTTTGTCAATTTGCGTGCAAATCATTCATTAGGCCCATCAGTTCCTCGTTGGAGACGAGTTGAGCATCAGGTGCCTCATTAGATCGGCTCCGTTTGATTGAGCTTTGATTTCATTGTTCATCATTTGGTATGTGTGTGTGTGCATTAATTGATATTATGTGTTTTGTGGTTTAATTGACATATACGTATACTCATATTTGGTTATGCATACTTTTATTCAAATAACCAATATAACTAATTCTTTCAAATATTTAAATAAGATTCACTCGCCAACTTTTGTTGACCCAAAACCGTATTTTTTTACACATGATACAGGTGGACAGGTTGAAGAAAGGAACACATAGGAAATTGCCTTAGAAGAAAAATAAAGAAGTCATGAAAAATGTATTTGAACATGTTGTGTTTGTATGTTTATTGTAATTTCTTCTTTAAATAGAAATAATAAATATGAAACTTTATAGTAAATGTCATGAGCTTGATAAAAAAAACCCAATCATGCCCCGACTACTATTTCTGCTGCGGGTCAGTGTGTGACAGATTGGTATCAGAGCTTTTGACTATAGGGATATAGGATAGATTATTAGAACCTTAGAGCCTATATTATAGTTGATTAGATTTTAATTGTTTATGTGGTTACATGCAAACTCATGATGTTTATTTGTTTCGTATTTATTACACACACAAATGCATGCAAACACTTCCACTATCATTTTGTGTGATACTTAATGAGTTATACTTGTTGTCAAACATAACATGCTTACGTATACATTCATCACGCATATTTCAATGTTCACATATTCAAATTATTCTCATATTTTCTTTATTCAAGATTTTGTAGTATTTTCGTTTTTCAATCTCCTCAAAGTAAGTTCTACGACGGGCATGTAGTAACTGGAAGGGTACGAGTACCGGTAGTTGAAACGTCCTGTCTAGGTTGGCATTCGTATAAATCCAATATGACGGACTAGTTTGCCTACCTGGGGACCACCGATGAGAGTACGAAGGACCTATTAGGCCAAAGCATGCCACACCCAAACGTCGCATGAACTAACCCCACTTTGAGTTGTCACTGTGTCTATACCAGGACACCCTCCGACCCTATACTTTGCAATCGTGTATTTACGATTTTCATTCGAGTAGCGTGAATGTAACAGGCAACACCAATATGAACCCTACCAGAGCCCAGTAGTCATGGGGGCCCACATGACTACCAAGGCCAAGTAAGGGGACATATGGAGGCCCAAACATGAGCAAAGCCCAAGACATCCTATGGATGTAGCAAATTAATTTTCTTCATTTGTTTTGTGAATGTTCATTTCTAAATACGACACATGACACCTAAAACGTCAAACTCATACTCTCGATACGTATTCCCTGTAGATGTCTTCTAGTCACTCTCGTAGAGGTATGAGATCAGGAAAATCCCGCGAGCGCATGGCTGCCCAAATCGCTCAACAAATGGCCGCCGTAATACCAACATTGTAGTTCAAGTCCAACAAGCCCTTGTCGCCAATCCTATCACCCCAACCAATCTAGAAGGACAAAATGTCGCCAACCATCCTCTCAACACCACTAAATGCACCTTCAAGCATTTCAAATCCTGAGATCCTCCAAAATACGAAGGGACTGAAGGCGTCACTGCTCTCCTCCATTGGTTTGAGGAGATGGAAAACACTTTTCTCAATTGCGACTGCCCCGATGATCGCAAGGTGCGATATGCTACCGGTCGTTTGTTCGGAGTAGCACTTACATGGTGGAACACAGAGAAGGGCAAGCGAGGTGCTGAGGATGCTATGACTTTGACTTGGGAAGAGTTGAGGGAGATCATGACAAGACGTTTCTATCCAAGAAGCGAAATCGAGAAATTAGAAGATGAGTTCTACTCTTTGAAACAAAAGGAGGGCGACCACACCACATACGACAGGAGATTCCTTGAGTTGAATCAGATGGTCCCCAACTTGTTCACTCCCCTCTATCGTTTGATCGAGCACTACATTCCAGGTCTTCCTTAAAAAATTCAAGACCCTGTAATAAGTACCACACCTGCAACTTTGGAAGCAGCAATGGCGTTAGCTACAGAGCTCACCGAAAACCACATACGAAATGAAGACTTCAAGGAGGAGAAGAAGAAGGATAAAGCATCAACTGAAACCTCAAACTCAACCCAGACCGAATCCTCTTCTCAACCCACTTCTAAGAGAAAACAAGATGGGCAAAATTTCGCTGTCACCCAAGGCAATCGACCAGCTCCACAAGCCGTACCCCTCCAAGCTATCCCAATCACTCAAGTAGCACCCAACTCTACTTACCCAAATAAGAAACCTTACATTGGACCTCACCCTTAATGCAACACCTGTTTTTATCACCATCCATCTACCATACCTTGTCGACTATGTGCTAATTGTGGGCGTTATGGTCATTTGAGCAAAACTTGTCGTACCCCTCAAAACCAAGCTTCACCCCCTACCCAAAGCATGATCCAATCATATCAACAACCCCAATACCCATGGTTCCACGTGTGCGAGCTTGCTTTAATTGTGGGGACCCTACGCATTTTAGAAACACGTGCCCTCGATTGGTTAACATCATAAATGCCCAAGCTCAAGCAAACCTAGTTAACCAAGCAAATCAAGAAAACCCAACACTACCACTGTAACATCCGTCAAAAACGGATTTACCAAACCCGCTCCGTTTATTAACCGAACAGTCAGTTAAAAATTTCGATGCGAATTAAATGCCCAAAATAATTTTAAACGATACATAATCAATTATTATATTGGAATATATAAGTTGTTTTTGAAAAACTGGTAAAAATCGCAAAATAAAAATGTTTTGGTTCTGCCGGGTTTCGAACCCGGGTCTGTACCGGTTCAACAACAACTTAACACATAACACTTGAACCACTGCGCCACTGATGCTATTTGTTAATTATTAAGATCATTTAATTCATATCATGCATTACCGAATTCAAAACCGGCGCCCAAATCCGCAGACGCCGGAAAAGCCGACGTTTTCGCCAATTTGCGACAATTACTCTTGACTTAACGTTTATAACCGATGTCTAGCTTTAATTCAGGGTCGAAACCGTAATAGTGGCAAAGAAGTCAAGGGCATAAGCAGCCTATAAATACAGAACTAGTTTTCTCAATCCAACCAGTCTAATCCCTCGAACACTCTCTTAATCTCTCGCTAAAACACTCGAATTCAGTCGCTGCAAGTCGCCGGAATTTTTCTGCACATCGCCGGAAAACCGAGTTCTTCACTGTTAAGCCTTACTAAACCCTCTGAACTTATACCGAAGTCACCCACATCCTTTGTAAGCTGTCTGAAGACTCTCTGCTGCAAGACACACGTCGCTGGAGGTGTTTGCTGTCGCCGGAGTTACGCCGGAGAAACAGAGGAATCCAGTCGGTATACCTCTCGCCTAATTTCTTCATTCTCTTTATTTAATCTCACTTGTATTTAACCCTCAGTCACTAAAGAACATGTTTTAATCATCGAACCAGTCGGATTTCCGATTTCTGGTTATAACTCAACGAAGAAGATGAAGTTCGGTATCATATAAGTATAATTAAAATCAACTTATTAATCGGGTTAGACACACAGTCCAGCGGTGGACTGTGTGCACATTAAACGCAAAGGTCTCGAGTTCGAATCTTGTTTCCACACACGCTGCCTTAATAAAAATTTCCTTTTTTGTTAACTGAACCGGATTCATTTTATGTATATGTTAAGTATATTAATAACCGGAATAATAACCAAGTTAGACACACAGTCCAGTGGTGGACTGTGTGTATGTTTAATCACGGGACGCGAGTTCGAGTCCGGTCTTCTGCACCGACTCGGACAATTATCTATCTTTTTATTTAAGGCAGAAAAAGAAATGTTCAGTTTGTATTTAAGTATAATAAAAATCGGATTATATAACATGTTAAACACACAGTCCAGCGGTGGACTGTGTGTTAACTCAACCCACAGGTCCCGGGTTCGAGACCTGTGGAGCGCACCGGTTCTCTGGATTAAAATCGTTTTTAAATAAAGGATTTTCGGTTTAAATCTAATTAATATATATATATGTAATTAAAAACAGAAATATGATGGGTTAGACACGTAGCTCAGTTGGTAGATCTGCGTGCACGCGTACGGGAGGTCTCGGGTTCGAGCCTCACTCAGCGCACAATTACACACAAGCGAACCGGTCAACGGTCAAGTCAACGGTCAAAGTCAAAGTCAACTGTAGCAAAAAAAAATCAAATTTTTTTTATTATTTTTATTTATTTATTTTAATTAAAAATCAATTAAAAATACTTAAAAATAACATTTTTAAGGTTAGAAAATAGTCTTAAACTCACAAAAATGCACCCATCAAATCCTACTAAAATGGATTAATAAAATCCGTTTACTTACCGAACCATAATGCTATTTATCTAGGTTAATTTCACTCGTGGTTAAAACCACTTCGCGTGCACTCGACATCATCAACCGAACGCACCCAATGTGAGTGAATTCTTACAAATTCCCCTTTTTATTCATGTTTTGGGGTGTATCATGTGTCGCTTAAACTAATTCTCTTATTCAAACTCGTGCTATACCATGATATGATCTAAACTTAGAATGTAAATATTATTTGTTGTGATGTATTACAAACTGTCAAGTTATATGCAAATTATTTAGGCCCATCAGTTCCTCGTGGGAGACGAGTTGAACAACGCGTGCCTTAAAACTCATCCATTAGGCCCATCAGTTCGTAGAACAACGCGTGCCTCAAAACTCATTCATTAGGCCCATCAGTTCGTAGAACAACGCGTGCCTCAAAACTCATTCATTAGGCCCATCAGTTCCTCGTGGGAGACGAGTCGAACAACGCGTGCCTCAAAACAATCATTTGATGTATGTGTGTGCAATATTCAATATCATGTGTTGTATGAATAAATTTACATCTACATTTACTCATATGTGGTTATGCACTTTATTTATAATCAATTGAATAAACTTGTTCAAATGTTTTCCATAGGATTCACTCGCCAACTTTTTGTTGATCCAAAAACCCTTTTACACATGATACAGGTGAACAGGATGAAGCAAGGAAAACATAGGAAAAGCCTTAGAAGAAAACAAAGAAGCTTAGATTGATGTTAGGTCATGACGTATTTATGATTGTAAATTTCCCATTAAATTGTATTAATGAATATGAAACGTTATAATAAATGTCATGAGCTTTGATGATAACCCAATCATGCCCGGTCACCTTTTCCGCTGCGGGTCGGGGTGTGACAACCACCAGCAAGAGGAAGAGCTTACAACATCAACGCCAATCCTGTTGAAGATAATAACGGCACAAACGAACAACCCAACTAGCCTTCCTTCACCAAGAGTCAAGACTCAACTCCAACCGTCTAGTTCTTAAAGTTTTCTCAATCTTTACGTATCCCTGTTATAAATTGGGAATTTATGTATCTAAGAATTTTAATGCAAATTGATATTACAGTTTTGTTTTATATCTTTACTCATTGATTTAACTTTCATATCATCATACATCACGACGTATCTCGATCTCATCATTTAAAGAAGTTGGGTTGTGTCTCACTTTTACATAGACTGGCCCCTTTATCATAACAAACGAGAGAGGTACTTTCGTCATTCAGTCATGTATTCTTTCATATTTGAGACTCAAGCTTTGGCTGTTGTGTTTGTTTATGGTTTGTAGATTTTAGAATCACATAGAACTAATCATAACTTACTGACAAAGCCAATGAAAATTTGACAAGAATATGGTGGATACGCCGCTGGTACTTCCTATATATAAGTATTCTTGTCAAAGGATCAAAAGCATTTTCAGGCGGTTATGAGAAGTTCCGTGTAGGTTTTAATATCGTCATGGTTGAAGTTTTGTTTTATGATATAACCTTATCTTTTCAACGCATCAATTCTCTCAAAAACTCTTATGCATGAGATCATATCCAGTCAATCAACTCTATGTATCAACGCTTTTCATCTTAGGCATCAAAAAGCGATTCCTGTAGCAGGGTATTCAACCCTTACTAGGAACGTTACCGCCTCAATCAGAAACCCAAAACATCACACCTCTCTTTTCTGCTAAGAGATAATCAGATTCTAGTCAGAGTACGTTGGGAGGCAAAACAAAAACCTGATTTACATGGGAACGCGAAGACTCAATGCGCGAAAAAATACCCGCATCTTTTCACTATTACAACTTCTACTTAAATTTCGGACGAAATTTCTAAAAGTAGGGGATACTGTAACATTCGTGTAAAACGGGGTTCAAGAACCCGCTCCGTTTGAGATTCAAGTAAATTATTAAATGTTCATTATGCTTTTATTAGTAATAATTGATTTATTTTATAACCTATAAATAAAATACATACATAAATTAATAATCAGTAAAGGAAAAAAAAGAATTAAAATTTTAAATAACAAAACAATAAAAATACAAGAGGGGCAACCGGAATCGAACCCGGGTTCCCCCACATGGTCACACACTCACAACACCACCAACACCACTGGACTACACGCACTCGTTGTATCTGACTCCGCATAACAACATATATATCTACACATTCACTCGGGCGGGAAAACCTGCAGATAACCAGAATCCTCGCAACGCGCTTTCCTTTTCTTTTGAATCCTTCCGTCAACTAACCACGCCTATTTTTGGCAAATTGGAAACTGACCAAATGTCATCTTCACGGCAATTGCCAACCCAGAATTCGGTTTCCTAAACCGAATCCAAAATTCACCCTATAAATACCAGTCGTATTCATCAATCAGAACTCGCTCATATCTTCTATTCACTCTCAAAACTCTCTGCATCTTGTATTCTTCAAACAACACCTCGCCAGAGTTAAGCTTGTTCGCCGGAAACCGCGCTGGAAAACCGGAGTTCATCGTCTAGTCGGTATAACGCTTTTAATTTTGTTAATATTATTTTTTTTTATCATGAATTGCGAAGCTAAAAACAATAATTAAAACTGTTATCTTTAATTAATGGTTAAATCGGGTTCTGGGTAAATTCATGTGAAGAAGATGAAGATCGAGTTGCTAAGATATATACAATTAAAATCAACATTTTAAACGGGTTAGACACACAGTCCAGTGGTGGACTGTGTGCACAATTATCATGCACATTTCGAGTTCGAGTATTGTCCAAACCGGTTTTACTTTTTAAGTCAAAAACGCCATCTCAGGCAGTTGTTAAATATCATACAATCTCAAATATAAACGGGTTAGACACCCAGCCCAGTTGGATGGGCTGGGTGCAATATAACGTCAAGGTCTCGAGTTCGAGGCCGACTCCTCCCAACCGGTTCGACCAATGAAAAATCTTTTTAAAATTAATGATTTATGAACGAACCTATTAACTGTATAAGAATAAATAAAAACAGAATCCTAACGGGTTAGACACATAGCTCAGTTGGAAGAGTTGCGTGCACGCAACTGAGAGGTCACGAGTTCGAGCCTCACCACATGCATGCCAGCCTCATAATCGAACCGGCCAGCAGTTTGACAAGCCTGTCAGGCCCAATTTTTTTTTATTATTTATTATTTTTTTTATTATGTATTTCATTTATTTTTACCCTCAATTATAACAAGATTAAAAATACAATAATTGTCACAAAAATAATCTAAAAGTCAAACAAAAAGTACTAAATCGAAATATTAAATCGTTTATATTTATCGATTTATCGTATTAATATTTTAGGTTAGTCTTCTACGTCGGTTAAATCCTCAATTCGTGCGCACTCTTCATCAATTAAGAAAACGCACCCACTGTGAGTGAATTCTTACAAACTTCCCCTTTTTTTATTTATGTTTTGGGGTGTATCATGTGTCATTTTTACATTTCGTTTGTTCAAACCCTTATGCTATTACCATTATATGAACTATCGTGTGATGTAAATGTTGTTTGTTGTATTGCGAGTTTACATTTTTGTCAATTTGCGTGCAAATCATTCATTAGGCCCATCAGTTCCTCGTTGGAGACGAGTTGAGCATCAGGTGCCTCATTAGATCGGCTCCGTTTGATTGAGCTTTGATTTCATTGTTCATCATTTGGTATGTGTGTGTGTGCATTAATTGATATTATGTGTTTTGTGGTTTAGTTGACATATACGTATACTCATATTTGGTTATGCATACTTTTATTCAAATAACCAATATAACTAATTCTTTCAAATATTTAAATAAGATTCACTCGCCAACTTTTGTTGACCCAAAACCCTATTTTTTACACATGATACAGGTGGACAGGTTGAAGAAATGAACACATAGGAAATTGTCTTAGAAGAAAAATAAAGAAGTCATGAAAAATGTATTTGAACATGTTGTGCTTGTATGTTTATTGTAATTTCTTCTTTAAATAGAAATAATAAATATGAAACTTTATAGTAAATGTCATGAGATTTGATAAAAAAAACCCAATCATGCCCTGACTACCATTTCCGCTGCGGGTCAGGGTGTGACAGACAAGGATCCGCATTTATGGCTCGACCTATACATCTTAAACCCTAGTCTTCATAACTAATCTGAAAACCTGGGCTTCAATCTCCCAAACAACAAATCTGGAACAAATAGCGTCAGATAGTTCATCCCGCTTGCGTATTGAACATGTTTGAAGTAGGGTTTTAAAATTGGGGATTTAGGGTTTGTTAGATGACAGGTAGAGGTGAAACTAATATAATAGGAGTTTAAGTAATCTGAATACATCGTTTGAGTGTGACTTTGTTTTTTGAAAATGTTGTTTGCAAACAATTGTATTCGCAATCAATTGAGATGGATGCACAATTACTTATTGGTTTTCTTTGTCTATTTGAGATTTCATCTATCAGATGAATACTCAAATCTGATTGGACAGAGGAATCTATGCTTGAAGAAACAGGTAGCATTCTGTTAGTTATTGAAAGTGAGATAATTTGTAATTCTTAGTTTAATGCCTTGATTTATTATTATGATCCATTTTTTGTGATCTCCGAAGAATTGTTAGAGCTGAGCTGGAATTATTGTTATCCGGACCGAGTCACTTAGAACTGTCAAAGCTGGAAATGGATGTAAAAATAAAGGAAAAGTTTATTTCGGGTACGGATTTGTGTTGATATTTGTATAAACTTGGTTAGTTTGTTGATATCCATTGATTACTATGTTGATTACATGCATTGTTAATTTTGAGATCATTTCGTGGACCAGAACGAACAAAATTTCATCCGGCCTACATCACACATGGCTAACTACACAATGTTAAGATTTGGCTTCACCCTTTCGTGGACCAGAACGAACAAAATTTCTCTAAACCTGTTCATGTGGACAGCTACAACGCATGTACAGGAAGAGGCTGAAAATTAATCGAGTTATGTTTTTTATACATATAAGGAATAAACTTGACTTAATTACAATATTTAGTGTCATTGTATATACTTTTGTGCCATTTATTTGTACATTTACCTAAATGCACATAGAGAACAAGAACTACCACGAATCAATAACTTCCAATGATGCTGCTACTAGCTTATCAAACAAAAGTTAACTTTGGGTAGTCAAATAGAGGTTTTTTAATTACAATCAGACTCAGCCCATGGCAATCAGATATTCACTTTGCGATGACAATCAATAAAAGTCAAGGACAATCACTTGAACATAGACAAAAACTTTTATCATTATAGTTATAAAACTAAAAAACACGTCCATCGGACGTGTGTCCACCTAGTATATTGTTAAACCAAGTAGATATTGACTAACTATATTCCACTAATTTGGGCAATATATATATATATATATATATATATAATATATATATATATATATATATATATATATATCCCGTTTGGGGAACGTCCAGTGCCAAAGTCACTGAATGGGTAAGTCGCCAATCCCTAAAACGGACTATGTAATGCTATGTAATGTAATTTGTTACGGGTGGTCATTAGATATATATAGGATTAGGTTTAAGAGTGAACACCATCTTTATTTATGAACCTAGTGAACTAATTCTAGCCATTGATTTACTTTTTGGATGAAAATGGTAGGATTGTAATTATACATATAAACTCAATATGGTAGTTATTAATTTTAATTAAGATTCCTTAATTTTCTCACTTCCACATTCATGCTAAATCTTTCATTCGTTCGTCTCTAAGAGAAAACATAAATCGATTTCTCTATTTCTAATAAGCCAACCAAAGAATCAATAAAAAAAACAAATAAGAGAGAAGATTACATATGGAGACCTAGAAACTGTGCACGCATGTGTATAAAAAGGATATACATATATGTATAAAAAAGATATACATATGTTTTATAAAACAATTTGGCTGAATAGAAATTGTGTATAAAATATACACACAGACCTAATAGATGGTTTATACACATATGTACTTATTTTAAGTTCTCAAAGTACACATATTTATTATTCAAATTACATATGTAAGCATGTGTATAAAACGGACATACGTATTTGTATAAAATAGTTTGGCTGAATAGTAACTGTGTATATTTTTAAATTAATAAATTAATTAATTGGTGAGAGGAATGAAGAGAGAAAATGTACTTAAATATTTAATTGGAAAGGGAATTAGTTAACAATTTATCCTTATACCCTTTGCATTTATTTTCTACACATAAATAATTAGAAAACTGTCATTATTATTAATCTCAATATCTCCTAACTTAATGGACAAGATTTGTTCACAAAAGCAATATGGTTCACTCTTAAACCCTACCATATATATATATATATATATATATATATATATATTTATATATATATATATAATATATTCTGTGTGTGTGGGAAAACTTCATAGAAATATAACTAATTTTTCAAACAGTTCTAATTAAGTCACTCAAACTTGTTTAGTCAATCAACTTTTAGGAAATATGACAATCCTATATAATAAACCTGTTAATCAGGTTAAAGTGCTAACTTGGCATTTCATTTAATAATTATTAATTCAAATTAATTAATATTTAATATTAAAAAGAGTAAAGTATAATATACGTCCTTGTGGTTAACACCCAATTGCACATTCAGTCCCTAAGTGCCAAAATTGACAATTCCTGTCTTTATGGTTTGTCGATTTGAATCAATAACATCCTTTTTGTAAACGTCTGTTACTTGAACGTTAGTGAAATGGTTAAATGACCATAATATCCGTAAGGGATGAAAAGTGCAATTGGGAATCATCTCCGTTTAAAGTCTCGGCAACACACAATTAGGTCATCTCGATCTTTCCGCTTCAATTATCATCATCGTACGTTCAACCAATCTGATCTTCTTCTTGTAGGATAACTTCAATTGTTTCTGTTTGTGATCTTAATTGTGTTTACAATGAATCTAAAATCAAAATGGTGACTAAAAAGAGTGTTAGTAGCTTAACAGAAGGAGATCTAAAGGGGAAACAAGTGTTCGTTATGGTTGATCTGAATGTACCGTTGGATGATACCTTCAAAATCACTGATGATACTAGCATACGCGTCGTCGTTCCTACGATTAAGTACTTGATGTTTCGTGGCGCTAGAGTAATCCTTTCTTCTCATCTGGTATACTTATTTCACTAGTTTATATTTGATTGTTAGATTTTAATCGTATGTATTTTTAGATAGTTGACTGTAATTGTAGAGGTATGGTATTGGACCCGACCCGAGCGGTCTGACATTCCCGTTACTTATTGCTTTTATATTAGTTATTTATTATTGTTGCTTACTAACCCAACCGCGAGGCCCAACGCACTGTAGTTTACACTACATTGGGCTGGGGACTTGTAGAGATAACCCCTAACTGGGCCTGGCCCATTAAGGTTAGGGGGGACCATGTCCCCTATAGAAAGAGGTGTTCCATTCATTATTAGGGTAGACAAGATGGAGCCGCCACACTTTTGTAGCTGGAAAAAGAGGATTCTTTCTCTACCGGCCATCTCTACAATCCCACTTTTATCTTCTCTTTTGCAGATTTGGATACCAGAGGAAGAACAAGGTGTAATTCACGGTCTCCTTACAGAGAGCGGTTTGAATCCTTCTCCAGGTGAATACGTGTTTCTTCAGTAACTGTACATTGTTTGTTAGTTTTAATGTTTAGATCATTAATATACACTAGATCACAAAGTGGTTGCACCTTGGGATGAGCTCGATACCGATCGGTACCGGTACTGAAAATCCTCAAAGGTGGGTTACCAGTACCGGTATTTAAGGGTAAAAACCGGTATATACCGGTATCGTACCGGATTGGTACCAAAAATGTATGCGGTTTGGTAAATTCGGTACCGGTACCTAGTACAATTTGCTCATCCCTAGTTGCACCTTCTACATTCAATCTATAACTTTGTTCCATTTATTCTTTATGGCATATTGGAAAGGTAGTACATGATAGCTTAGGGATGAGCAAATAATACCGGGTACTGTATTAAATTTTCTGAACTGACTCAATTTTTGGTAGTTATTCGGAACCGACATTTAGTGTTTTCGTTACCGGTTTGGTACCAGTATTTACTGGTTGTTACCCTCAAATATTCGTCTATACCGGTACCGAACCGTACCATACCGGGCATTTTCGGTACATGTACCCAATTTTGGGATTTTCGATACCGGTTGATACCGAGCTTATCCCTATGATAGCTACCGTCTTTGTTCATTTTTTTATTTCTCAAATTCTTAAATCAATCTTCTTCCTGGTCTTCTGGTTTTCTGTGGCTCCTTGACCCTCCATATTTTTCTCATGACACTTAGAAACAGATGTTGCATTTCTTGTGAAACATCAAGCCTTTGGAGCATAGTAGGAATGGACATGCATTTGTCAGAGACGCATCTACTTGAACCATATCTTTCTAAACATGTTATCAAGTCGGTGACTTTATGGAATATCTTAAGCTTGTTGCCCGTCTACCGACCATAAGTTTGTAATCTTCTTTGTTTCATTTAACATTAATCACAAATATCAAATTACAATACCTAAATTGAGACGTTAGATATTAGGCACACCGCACATCACATGGCGATTATTAAGCCAACACAAAAATGTTTTATTTATGGTATGCAAAAATTTGAATATGAGACCGGACCTGAATTATCCAAAATTCTGAATCCAAAATATCCGAATTTTGGATATCTAGATTTCGGGCATTTGGTATTTTCATATTCGGATTCGTATAGACTTTTTAAAAATTTTCGGATACGTCAGAATTCTGAATTATCCAGTTTCTTCAAATTTATTATCCATATATACAATTACCAACTTAGGGTACGTCTCTTTTTGTTTAAACATCGTGTCCTTAGAAAATTTATTTATGAAAAACATACGTGTCTTTTGCACAAACATCGCGTCTGTTAGAAAATGATGCCAGACTTGGGTTATGTCTCTTTTGGTTAAACATCACGTTCCTTAGAGCGTCTTTTACTTAAACATTGTGCCCTTTAAAAAATGGTGCCAAACTTAAGTTATGTCTCTTTGGTTTAAAGGCCGTGTCTCTTAAAACAATTGTTTAAGAAAAACATATGCCCTCCTTTGATTAAACATCACGTCCATTTGAAATTTTATTTATTCCATCGTTCAAATAATGCCAAACCAACGCGTAAGTAAACTCCTTCTTTCGGTTAAAATTCCCAAAGCACTTAAATGACAAACTAATATCTTTGCCCACCAAATCAATAATTACCCAAAGATTCATTATATGCCATATATTAACTTATTACTCTCGCACATTTATTTAACTTAATTATAATTTAACATATACAAAGGGAGTCATGCATCTTAATACGCACGGAATGACGATTCAACTAATTTAAACTATTTCAATCAGATGGATTTTAAATATTATTATGAATTATGAATATATATATATATATATATATATAACAGACACATTTAACGCATAATACCTATTGCATTATGCATTTCATATTGATCACCCCCCCCCCCCCCCCCCCCTTATTTATTTGCAAATAGGGTATATGGTTCATTCTTACAACATTAATCACAATCTATGAACTTCATATTATTATAATTATTTGTTTCCCGTATGAATTTATTACACAAAATGGTACATAGTAAGGTGCTAGCATCATACAGGCCACACCCAGACTTCCATACAGTTACATAATGCTCTCAAAATACAAAAAACAGCCATAACAAATTGTACAACCAAGACGAAAAACAACAGGCATCCTTGCCCATCCCAGACCCTGCTTTATCCATTTACACTGAAAATTTTCCATTGTTCCCGGTTCAAGTCCCCAATTTTAGATCTGTTTTTAATCCACAAGACGTTCATCGATTGAATCTCACGGAACAAGGCGTCAATCTGAGCGCGTGTTGGAAATATACGTTCGTTTCTAGCACGCCATATTTTATCATTTCAGTGACTTACAAGAGACTTTAATGATTTTCAAAGGGAGGCCAATGATTAAACCACATGAGACACATTATACTCCAACTAATTAAGAGTTATAAACCGATGGTTGACATACGTAAAAAAGACAACCTATGCTATCTTTTAGTAGATAATTATGTAAGCTTCATAATATATATATATATATATATATATATATATATATATATATATATATATATTACTAATAATACTTTGCTATTATATATTTTTAACGCACTTTAATTTTTCTACTCATCAGGCAGATCCTACCTGAAGGAATAGCCGAACACCATCAAACACATTTTGATTCTCTAATCATGTAATAATCTTGCTATGCTATGAAACTTTACATATGCTACACTGCAACATCTTATATGTTGTACCCTATTCAGCTATATCAAACTTGGGATGAGAACAACCTTTGCTCATGTGCATCGGTGATCACAATGGATCCCTCACCACTACTTCAACTTAGTACAACAATTGTTGATATATGTATATGCTCAATAACACTCAAGATGATTATTATGTATTATTTAAGGGTTATCAGTAATGTTGTATATGTTGATTTTTACCAATAGCAAACAAAAGAATTTTCATATTTGATGCTAAAAGCTTTGATAATCAACATCCCGCCGCAGGGTAGCATCAACTCATTAAAGAATAACAAATTTTGGATATCTTGGACAAACATTTAAAAAATACGATATTTGGAGATCCGAAATATATTTTGAACATTATAAAATATTTTTTTTCATATTTGAGGATATTTTGTTCCATTATCTGAATCTGTATCCAAAATTTCGCATGGTGACATGCATTATCCGAAAATTTCGGATATTCAAAGTTAAATACACTTAGTGGCGATGGCACGATTGACGATTTGAATAACTTTAATTAAATTTTCTCCACCTTTAAAATGATGCTGAATTCTCTTAAATATAGGAATTGTTGGGATTCGTACACCTAATTTTAAAATAATTTGGTGCATCGGAAACGAATATGTGCGAACTGATCCAAGTTGTAACACCTTGGTTCAACGAACTGGTCGCTAAATCCATTCACACAAAACATCTCAAAAATAGTTTTTATTTGAGTTTTACTTCCCTAAACCGAAGGTCCACTACATGAGTATTCCTAAAACACGAACCCCATTGGTTTTCACTCGAAAACGAACCGAACAAGAACCGGAATAAATTAGGTTGATCCACGGCAGTTCACGAGGCATCTCGGTGTGTCGTGATGGTGGCGACTAGGCGACCAGCGGTAGTGGCCTGAGACTACACAGGTGAGCCGGGGTGTCGCTGGTTAGCTAGCAACCGGCGGCAGTGGGGCAGCCCAGGCATGTTGGCGGCTAAAGAGAGTGAAGAGAGTTTTTCAACAACATTCTGTTAAAATAAATCTCCTATATATAATCCCTTAATATTTTTTTTTAAACAAGGTAGGGTTAAAGGTTTATTCCACATAATATTTCTTTTTTTCTAAAATAAAAAGGTTTATTCTAAAGCATATTATTATTTTTAATTATCTCCATAATTATAATATTTAACTATTAATTTTGTAACTTATTAAATAAATTAATTATATTAATTAAGAAACTTAATTAATTTAACCCTTGAGTTTGTTTATTTACAAACAATCCTTTCAGCATATATAAAATTTTCAACCAATTAACTAACTTAATAAATAAAAAAACAAATAAATTATACTAATTAACTAACTTAATTAATATTCCTCAACTTTATTTACTTACAAACAAACCTTTCAACTTATGTAAACTATTCAACCAATAATTTATTCACCAAGTTACCACATTCCGTGTTCAAATATTTAACAATATCTCAATTGAATTATATGTAATAATCAATAAATTCAATTGAGTTTTAGATATACATGTGTTAAAACTCTAGCAACAAATATATAATAAATTCTATAAAGGATACACATATGTTAAAACTCTAGCAACGAATCTATAATAAATTCTGTAAAGGAAATGATTTTCTATAGATAGTTGGACTCTCTATACCAAGTGTTGTGTTGTAGCTTCATGGAGTCATCATGTTATGCATATGCCTGCTCCAACCGAGATCTATGGGGATGATTCCATACTACAGTTCGGTGGTGTAAATTTAGGGCACCCTTGGGGTAATGCAATGGTATCGTAACTAACTTGTTAGTTTTCCAAAGTGTAGGAACTTGTTGAACAATATCTTATTAGTAGCCTTCATTATGGATATTAGGCATACTAATCCAACAGGAGTATGAAGAAACTAATTTTTAATTCTATTCCCTTCATTTCTTGGCTAAACAAAATTGAAATTTCAATTCTAGTAAATTATGCTAACCAATAACTTTAATTATCATAAACACATGTACAAACGTAGGGGAGATGTAGGGTGAAATCGAAACCAATGTTTTAAAAACCGGTATTTTAATCATACCGCGTTAAATTTAGAAATGGTTCAACCGGGCTGTATCAAACGGTTCAACCGTATTGACTAATTAACTCTATAAATCCATAAAATATAATTTCAATTCAAAAAATAATCCAAAACTATATCATTCCATAATAAAAAAAATATTCCAAAAGTAATCCATAATAAAACAATTATCCAAAAGTTCATGATTAAATACCCATTATATAGCACTTAGCAAATGCTATAACAATTAAAAACATGAATCATTGAACAAAAGTCAAAAGAAGGTAAACCTGAATGATCGATTGAAGAACTTAATTTGAAAAACCCAGTGACTTCTATCTTTGAGTGAGGAAGAAGTTTTTCTGGGTACTAAGTTTTACACTTTAACTAAGAAGGTAAATATCAGATTTTTTAGCCACCTAAAAAATAAAAGTATCAAAATTTTTACTTTTGGCCCGGTATGAACCAGTACCGGCATACCGGTTTAAACCGGTATAACCCGACGGTACAACTTCTTTGCCATTTTCTTAGTTTACCGGTATGATTCGTGCCGGTCAAGTATCCGGCATCCGGTTTAACCGGTTCAACCGGCCGATTTAAACCGGTTTTTAAAACATTGATCGAAACTGGTTCCAAACCGGGTTTTTTTCTTGGCCGGTTCTAGGCCAAATCGGATTTGGTTTGGTTCCACCCCGGTTGGCTAGCTCACAAGGCCGTTTTTAACACGGTTTCGATTCTAAACAGGTTCTTTCGAGCACTTTTTTTCTACCGTTTTGACGGCAATTTAAAAAAAATACAACTTTTTTTATAGCTTTCAAACTGTTTTAGGTTAAAAATAGCCGGTTTTTACATATATATATTTTTTAATTTGAGTCAAATAACTTAAATAATATTACAATACTAATACAAATTAAGTGACGCCCATTATAAGCTTCCGAATTTCTAACTTAACTAATACAAATTAAGTGACGCCCATTATAAGCTTCCGAATTTCTAACTTAGTAAACGACCTTCTCTTAACTCGTTCATATTCGACTATAGATTCTTCAACAACATTCTCATTGTTATTTGAATCTTCCAACTCGTCAATACTATTTGAAATCAAGCATTGTGGATATATACTCAACACCTTTCTTTTGATTTTATTGCTTGTACGCTAGGTTACAAAACCCAGTCTTGTCAAATTTATCCTAAAAGCAATTTCAAAAATCAGGACCACATTGATACCTTGTATGTTCCTTTTGTAAGTCCAAGGTTCTAACATGAACAAAAGCTAGACCCAATGAGTATTCCTCGTCTTCGGTCCAATAGGGGAACAAGTGGAGGCATTTTAATAGGCGTTTTTTTTGGAGTTTTTGGGTTTGGTTTTGTGTTTTCTAGTGTTGTGATCATCTCAAAACACCAAATAACTATTTGTATTAATTGGGGGGAGGGGGTTAAACGATGATTAGGGGTGAAAAATTGGTAAAACCTAGCTTGAAATGGTCATATTACTGTTTTAGCCGTTCAAAACGATCTAAAAGTAAAAAAAAAAAAAACAGTTTTTTCCCGCATAAGTTTGGCTTTAAGAACCGATTCCTGGATTTTTTCCCAAACTTTAAGAACCGGTTCGTGGATTTTTTGTTCCAAGCCAGTTTAAATTCGAGTCAGGTTTTAAGAACCGGTTCGGTGTTCATCACTAGTGAGACTCAAGAAAACCAGGCCTCCTAACATGAACATTCCAATTCCTTACAAATTTAGTCCACTCGTCTTATAATAAGTGATATTGAGGGTTCCTTCCTCAGCCAAACTATTTATTAGAAGCTAGTTTACATTTGTTTGTATTTCAAAATGTTGTTTCAAATATACTCGAACCACTTTCCAAAAAGATAAGCCTATGCTTTATTTACATGATATGATAACTTTTTTATGAGAAACAACTAGTTGATGGGATTCAAATGACTTTTACTTGTTTATATATCTATTTACAATGCTATGCTGGTTTATGTTTTTTAATGAAAAACTAACATACTTCTAAATACTTATATTATCCATACATACATGAGTCTTGTAAGATTTGAACCTCCTGATCATTAACTTTCTATATGGTATGTCCGCCACTGGGTATGAGACCAACGCAATCAGTAGTGGACCCAGTAAATATTTTCTGGTTGTGCTGACGATGGGTTTAACCAAATTTTCAAGGGTGTGATCGGGAATTTGCCTCCTTTGGGAATTTGCCTCCTCTTTTCCTCGTTGGTCATTTCTCTCTTCAACCTCAACATACACGCGCCAATGGGTTCCCGTTCTCCATTGTTGATAATCTAAGTCCGTCAACATTTTGGATCGATAGGAAATGATTTCGTCTAGTGGTCTTTTCTAGAAATAAGATATATGTCACATGTTAAAGAACACATATTTAAAGACTTTGGCTTAAAGCCACAACCCACAAGCCATCATTGACATCTGAATGAAGGTACTTTAATCAAAATATTGGTTCGTCTAGAAATATAACTTAAATTATTGTATTCTATTATTTTTTAAACCACGTTATTTCATGTTTCTTAAATTAATATATACCAAAGTATGATTGAAAAAATATTATAAATCATATCGAAAAGGTGTTTTTTTTTGTGTGTGAATAACTTCGATCTAAACCATCTCAAACTAACTTATTATACGTAGCGGTGTAAACAAGTCAACAGTCTCGAGTGCTACTCGTGATCAGCTCAGTTAAAAGCTCGAACGAGCCCGAGTCAAGCTCGAGCCTGAAATAAAGCTTGTTTAGTTATCGAGCATGAAACAAAAGACTCGTTTAGGCTCGCGAGCCTAAACGAGCCATACCAAATTTTAGTTTTAATATATAATATAATAATAATGATCATAACATTGGCGAGTCGAGCTTTGACTCGTTTAAGCATATCGAAGCCATCGAGCCTTGACTTTAAGCAATATGAAGCGAGCTCGAGCCAAACTTTTAGCTTCTTTGAGGTTGTTCTCAAAATAGCTCGAGCTTGAACTCAAATAAGTAGGCTCGAACCGAGTCGAGCTCAAGCTAGTCAGACTCGGACTAGGCCCGACTCGTTTAGATCCCTACTTATACAAAATCTGCATTCTTTGCATCTCAACAATTAAAATTCAAATAAAACGTTTAAGAATTTATTTATTGATTTAAATTAATGCTGCAGGTTAAGAAAAATCACAGATTCACGTGAATGGTAAATCACAAAAAAAAGTAGATCGTAAATTATTTTATAAATCCTATGTCTAGATTACATATACATGATGTTAAAAATAATAACAAAATATTGATTTTATAAAAGAATATGTTATTTAAGCCAAACATCAAGAAACCGTGACCGTTGAAAACTACATGTCTCCACCACTTGCAATTTTCATTTATAAACTTCTGACAACACCCTCTTGTATCATATTTAATCTTTTTTCCTGTTTTATCCCCACACTCATTTTTATCCAACAACATCAATGATCAACTGTTACATATTTACAGTTTTGCGCAATGTTTTAAAATTCAGTTTTTATATCGTATATGACTTGGCTTAGAGAGACGGTTTAAGCTGGTGTATCAAACGGTTCAATCGTTTGAATCGGTTTTTAAAACATTGACTTTGCTACCCTTTTTCTCGCGGTTCACAATCTCACACATTACATCATATTTTCACAAACAAGCTTGCGATCCCTGGAAGTTCGAGTTTGGGTGTATATGTCTACATAAATTTCATTTACACCATATCAAAATTTTGGGTTTGTATTAGTTTCATCCATTAACACAATATCACACGACCACTTTGACACCACCTCTAGAATTCATTGAACAGATGATGAGTAGCGAGTCCAAAAGCTAACAGATTTTTATTTCAGTCAGTTTATAATTTTGAAAATTTTGGGTTCGCATCAGTTTCATCCATTACACAATAACATGATCAATTTAACACCCTTAGATTCACTAAACAGATGATGAGTAGCGAGTTCAATAGCTGACAAATTTTTATTTCAGTTAGTTTATAATTTTGAAAATTTTGACAAAAACTTGCCAAATTAAGAAAAATATATCTATAAAATGGCTCCTGATATAATTTTAATCATTAAAAAATAATCAATTTTTATATGAAAATACTAGGCTTGTTTGGCAACTTATGAATAAGTAAGTGTTGAACCAGTAAGAGGTCTAAACCATTAAGAGCCGTATAATAATCATTCAGGGGCAAATATCTAACCAATTCAAATAAGAGGTCTTAACTATTCAGACTCAGTATAATGCTTAACAATTCAGAGGCAAATGTCTGAATCATTCAGACATCTGCTCGCGAAACAAACGGTCTGAACTATTAAGTGCTAAACCAGTAAGATATCTGAACTAGTAAGAGTCTCATAAGAGCTAAACAAATACCCCTTATTCTTGTTTTCATGTGTTTAAAACATTATTTATTTTTTACAAGAGAATAAATTATATTTTACAAGGGCCTAATGTGTGTGTATATAATTATACCAAATAGTGCCAAAGTGTAACAAAATACCCCTATCTAATCTTTCATAGTCTCATGACAAGCATGTCTACACTATGAACCGTGAGGACCATTCCATCTTATCCCAATAACGTATTCTTCAACTCATGGGTCCCACATAAATACCAACAAACCTATCAACACTTGCCAAATCAGCCAGTGGGTCCCACAAGCCAATGTCATATACACCATTTCCAATCAAAATTCGCCACGTGTAAACCGCTCATTCGCTGAAAACCCTTGACCTTCGACGAGACCGACCGAGTTTCTTAGATAACGAAACAAGCACTTCCCATGTAGCATCACCAGTTTCCACGTCATCATGAAACAAAACCGCCTCCCGGAGTTTATTATCCCACAAGTTCCGTTGAATCGTGGATAGGTTCGTTGCCGCCACCTCATCAAGCACGCTGCCGAGTTTTGCCACGTCATTCTCCCTAACCGTGAGAGAAATCTCCGACCACGGTATCGTGGACTCAAATGGTAATTGAATACCGTCCGCTATAATAACCGGCACACAACCTAATGCGACTGATTCGACTAGCCTCGGACTCCACGGTGCCCACCCTAATGGACATAAACAAAACACTGATCGAACAATTTCGGATTGGTAACCCGCAAACATATGTCTCTTCAAGTAAAACCTCCGGTCATTTCCGTACTTTCGCAATATCTCCGTCCTCACACGCCTGGATAACAAGTACAAAAAAGGTTAGGAGTTCAAAGCCCACGTCATGTAAGTATCACTATAATTATTCTAAAAAATCTAGAAATTACTGTTAAAAAAACCGAACCATAACCGAATTAACCGTGTTAACAAATTTCTTATTAATTACTTGCTATAGAAGCGTCCGCTAACGTTCTTCGGGTGAACCTCCATTTTCCCTCTGAAAAACACGAAAATATCCCGTTGACTGTCAATCGGCGACTTTGACAGCGTTGACTCAACGCTTTCCGGCGGAATGTACGGCGGAATAACGATATGCTCGACATCTTGACACGGGTGATGATATTTAACCCCGAACGTTTGTAATATAATCGAATTCTTCATGAACTCCGGTATCCCATCTGCCATAGCTCGATCCTCCTAATTTAAAAAAAAAAGTAGGTTTAGAAGGTGTGTGAGTTCACTGTTAAAATAAAAACACGAAACGAAAACGATTAATTTACCATAGCGTGAAAACAAGCTCCATAATCATGAGAAGCAACAAACACATGATCCGACCCGTTACTCTGATTCCAAAACGGTAACTCGGTCGAGATAAACTCAACAGCCGACGCTAACAGCCCGCGAGCATGTCCAATAGCGGGAAAGCCATTAACCGCGCTAAAATCACACGAAACATAAACCGGAACAAAGAAAAAGTCCGCATCCGTAGGATCAAACGTCCGAAAATCGCTATTCACCAACGCCCTATGAACCGCAACCTCCGAAGCAAACAAATGGTTCCTACACCGCTCGTTCGACAGCCAATCGGTATTGTATCTCGACGGTAGCTCATACACATACACCTTTAAAACCGTTTAACAAACCATTGTCAACTTTTGACTCGGAAAGCGCACGATGCGAGTGGTTAATAATCGTGGTGGTTTTAATGGTTTTGATAACACTGGTACCGGTTTTATGATTGTTTAAAAACTTAGCGAAAAAATAAAAAGATAACGAGAACCATAAAATCCACTTGAAGTGTTTGACAAAAAAGGGTTTTTCTGGTTTCAGGTTTTTGGCTGGGAAAAACTTCATCCTAACGTAGAATCCGTTGCGGTTTTTCGCCATGGTGTTGAACATATATATGTTATATTGTATATAAATAATGATCATGATGGAGGTTGAACATAAACCGGTGTTGTTGAAAGAGGTTGAAGTGAAGCTTTCGATTGTTGTTGAGTTGTAGAAGTAGAAATTAAGAAAAACAAACTGGTGTGTGTGTGTTGGGGGGGGGGGGGGGGGTGGGTAGAGGATTTGTTGGAAGACCGTTTTCTTATGAATAAAGAAAGTTGCGTATTTATTGCAAGAGGTGTTTTATAAGTAGTTTTTGTTTTGTTTTGATCGAACATTAAACAAAGGTGGTCGAGGAATGGTGTTTCGAGATATGATCTAATATGGAAGTTCATCTTGGTTTTGTGAAAAGACCGTTGAGTTGGAAATGACTATTTTGCCCTTTGGGTTGGGTGTCTTAGTTGTGGATTGATGGGTTGTACTCTTGACTTTATATGTTATTATTGATTACATATTATATATTAAGTGGTTAGAAGATCTCCACAACCACTCACTATCTATCTTAAGTTTATGGAATCGTAACATATACTTTTAGACATTTAGTTACATTATTATTTACAATTTAAACACATAGAATTATTTTTCGTTTACCTTTTAAACAAATGGAATATTTATAGTAAGATGTTGTTTGGCAACATCTAAATGGATATGTGTATAATTCGTAAATGTCTGAATCATTTAAGTGTTGAATTAGTAAGAGGTCTAATTAATTAAGAACTCATATAATGTTTAACTATTCAGAGGCAAATGTCTGACCAATCTAGATAAGAGGTCTTAACCATTCAGACTCAGTATAATGTTTAATCATTCAGAGGCAACCATTCAAACATCTACTCGTGAAACAAACGTTTAAACCACTAAGGGGCTGGTTGTTTACCTCTTAATGAGACTCTGAATGGTTCAGACCTCTTACTGGTTCAGCACTTAATGGTTCAGACTGTTTGTTTCGCGAGCAAATGTCTGAATGGTTAAGACATTTGCCTCTGAATGGTTAAGCATTATACTAAGTCTGAATGGTTAAGACCTCTAATCTGAATTGGTCAGACATTTGCCTCTTAACGGTTAAACATCATACTGGCTCTTAATGATTCAGACCTCTTACTGGTTCAGCACTTAATGGTTCAGACATCTTAATGGTTCAGCACTTAACCATTCAAAAGTTGCCAAACAGCCTCTAAGTGTTGAACCAATAAAAGGTCTGAACCATTAAAAATCATTAAAAGCTTAAACAAATAGCCTATATAAGCTAGACACAAAAACAATCAATTTGATGCTAGCTAAAAACTGTATATTACACTAATATATTCCTTTTAATTTCTCTAAATATACGGATTTTATTGTTTCTATTTTAAAATTACACGATCAAGTTTGGTGGTAGTTGTAGAGATGACTAAGAACATGAACATGAACTTTGAAATTCAAGACATTCTTACAATCATACATATATCGGGAATCTGAGTAGTTTTAAATATTTTTGGGTGATGAGACGAGTATCATATTAGATGATACCTAACCTGAATGCCAACAACATGCATATTCGATTATAAGAATTATGCCCGTAAACATTTTATTTTGTGTTTTTGTTTTGTTTGCATTGGCTAATTGATTCACGAAACCTTTTAGTTTTTGTATTTCTTATATCATTGGTTAATAAATTTATTTGAAAATTAGAATAATAAGAAATGTATTTTGTAATTTCAACACGTGATTTCTAACAAAATAATGGGTATACGTGATAGCTTAATTATGAATTGGGTATCTAGCGATATTAAACACAACTTCAGAATCCAGTATGAAAATGTTATTACGAATACATGTCTTATTGTAATCCATGTACTTAGGTGTTTCTTACTTAGGTGTACTTAGGTGCATATTTAGGTTATGAATCAAGTTTGAAGTTTGTTCGTGGGCAATTCAAATACGTTGGCCATGAGCATGAACATATGTGACTTGAAATTCAACAAAGACATTGGTAGTGATTGTGTTTATGTGTGACTAGAGGCAGCGATGAAAGGACGATGGCGGGCTTAAAGACGGTTGTCACCAATGATGGAAGGTTGTGATAGATGGTTTGATTGAGATTTTGTTTGATGGTTATCGATGTGCATTTTTTAAATGTGAGTTTATGACAAAGATGAAGGTTGAACAATGAGAGAATGGCATCATGAGGTTAGTTTATGGTGAAGAACGACATTATTAGGGTGGTTTTATGATGGATAGCGGATTGGGAAATAGAGATAATATGTGGATTTATGTGTTGCAGATGTTGGTGACGGTTCGAGAATGGCTAGTGGCGAACTTTGTTGGGGAATTTGTAATAACCAGGACGATCAGAGAGGCGTGTAATCACTCTCAGATCAAATTATTTCGGTGGTTCACCCGAATAATTCAATCGGATACAACTCTGATTTTCGAGGATTAGAACAACAGTATGATGATTGTGAATCCGTATGAACCAGAGAAAGTGACCAGAAAAAACTATTTCGAATTTTGGGGATAATTTTGTAGATAACTGCCTCTGACAGTTTTTTTCAAATTTTAATAAAAACTGCCCAAAAAACTGCCTTAATTTTTGTCTAAAAATTATGACGAAAATTTTAATAAAATTTTTCTCCAAGCCATTTTTCATGAAGCAATTTAATTAAAATAAAAATTTATGTTTCGACCCCAGCCAGGGGCTCTGCCCCTTGGACCCTGCTCCCAGGGGCGTTGCCCCCTTGGAACCCCCTTCGGGGCTCCACCCGAATACTTGAATTATAACAACTCGAACAAGCGTGCACTCCCGCACCTCCTAACTTGTTCGATGTATATTATAATTCCCTTGATCACCATGTTAATCCCCGATTACACTAAAATATCTAACAAACTTAAGAACAAACAAAAGAGTGAGAGAAAGAGAAGAGGAGGGAGAGGGAAATCACATGATCATGGATCAAAAGGGCGAACGAGATTGGGCTAATATACTCTTTCTTAATTTTTCAATCTTCAATGTTTAATGATAATTTTTAAATGGACTTCCAAATAAAATGTATATTTATGTTATAAGTTCCAAAAGCTAAGGAATAGTTAATAAATGTATATTTATCATATCACGACTAACATGTATTTATAACATAACACTTTTTATTAACAAAGATCATCAATACTTGTTACACCTTCCATTATAATCTTTTTTTATAACATAACACCTTTTAACAAAGATCATCGATATTTGTTACACCTTTCATGCTAACTAATAAATAAACAATGTAAAGTTATGGGATACCATAATCTATAAAGTTAGATTAAGAAAAGAGTAGATTTTAGTATAATGATATGAAGTGAACGAATCTGAGACTTGTAAATAATTGAGAGAAGATGCTTGGTCTCACCGCCATATAATAAAAAAAATATTATCTTGTAAGTCATGGTGGAACATGAGGGTGTGCATGCTATTTCTAAAGATTATATATATTATGCGGCCAAATAGTTAATCATGTCATTATATTATAGTTAAATTAAATAAACACATCTTTAATGTCATTTGATGCTTTAGCAAGAACATCATCTGATTAAAATAACTTAATATTTTTTAGATAACTTATTTAAAAATTAATATTGGTCCCTGTTAGAATTAACGTCTGATCAAACAACTTAATATCATATAGATAAAATTGTCAAAACATTAATATTTTTCCCGTTTAGAAGTTAGTTAATTTCTCTTCAGATTCTGCGTAATGGACATTATAGGAACGTGAAAAGGTATGATAACGTCCTCACACCATTCTTCATGGGTATTATAGGGGCATGAAGAGGGATGAACATTTATAGAATAATATCCGATGAAGAAGGAAAACATGAAAAATAATGAATAAAATGGCATTAAGTGGCCTAAACCGTTACATAGGGCGTTATAATGCTGATGTGACGAAAAATACTCTTTAAGAGGCATTAACCATTACGTATAGTCTCAGAACAATTGAAGTGGAGGGTTTTTTTCAAACAACAATTCAGACATCTGCTCGTAAAACAGACAGTCTGAACCATTAAGTCCTGAACAAGTAATAAGTCTGAACCATTAAGAGTCTTATTAAAAGGTACAAACAGCCCCTGATATTTGTATAATTACTTGCAACTAAAACTCAAGCTAGCTAGGATTAATATAATTACAATCAAGTTGAAGTAACACACTTGTGTTAATAATGTTCAATAACTAGTGTTATGCCCCGCCCGCGTTGCAGAGCGTTAAGCCAAATATTTCTTAGTTTCATTACACGTATATGTGTATTTTAGTTACTTGTACATACTACATGTAACACGATTTTAGTAAACAATATATCGAGTCAACCAATTAAACTAAAACACTACTATAGTTTTGCGAAAATAAAAAATAAAACGACGGCAAACATGTAATATTAACTGGGGCGAAATCGTAATTTTTAGCTGAGGACAAAATCGTAATTTTTAGCTGAGAGCAAAAACATAATTTATCTTGAATTGGGGTAAAGTCGTAATTTTAAATTGGGGATAAAATCGTAATTTGAAAGAACCAATGGAGAAGTGCCCCGCGGCAGGTGCCTGACACTATTCCTTCATCTTCATTTTGTGTATTTTGGTTAATTTACATACTACTTATAACACGATCTCAATAAAAAAATATATCGAGATAACCAATTAATCTAAAAAATATCATACTTTTGCTAAAATTAAAAATTAAACAATGGCAAACTTGTAAATTTTTAACTGGGAACAAAAACGTAATTTTGAGATGAGGGCAAAATCGTAATTTCGAACTAATGGCAAATTCGTAATTTTGAGCTGGGTGCAAATTCATAATTTTATTTTGAACTGTGGGCAAAATCGAAAATTTTAACTCAAAACAATAATGTTATATTGAATTGAGGCAAATTCATAATTTTAAACTGGGGTGAAATCGTAATACTAAACTGAGCAAAATCGTAATTTTGAACGAAGGATAAAATCATAATTTTTAACTGGGGGCAAAACTATAATTTTGAATTGGGCAAAATCGTAATTTTAAATTGAAGTAAAATCGTTATTTTAAACTGAGGATAAGATCGAAATTTAAAAAGACGAATAGGAAAGTGACAGGCAAAGTGCCTGCCACTATTCCCCCACTTTATTTTTTATGTAAATTAAATTAAATTTAAATTAAAATTGAAGTAAAATTGTTATTTTAAACTGAGGATAAGATCGAAATTTAAAAAGACGAATAGGAAAGTGACAGGCAAGGTGCCTGCCACTATTCCCTCACTTCATTTTTATGTAAATTTAAATAAATAAATTTAAATTTAAATTAAATTAATTAAATTTAAATTAATTTAAATTTTAAATTAAATTTAAATGGAAGTAAAATCGTTATTTAAAACTGAGATAAGATCGAAATTAAAAAGACGATAGGAAAGTGAGAGGTAAGGTGCCTGCCACTATTCGCCCACTTCATTAATTTAAATTTAAATTTATTAAATTAAATTTAAATGGAAGTAAAATCGTTATTTAAATGAGGATAAGATCGAATTAAAAAGACGAATAGGAAAGTGAGAGGTAGGTGCCTGCCACTATTCGCCCACTTCATTTTTTATGTATAGAAATTGCCTGCCACTATTCCCCCACTTCATTTTTTATGTATAGGAAATTGTATGTATAGGAAATTTATGTACGTATAATAAAAACAATTTTTTAATGAAAACTAACCAAATCATAACTCGTTTAATGTAAAAAGAATATATATAGTAAATGCTATCTACATAATAACTCCTATGTAATTTGTTATATGTAATAGCTTTTTATACCAACGAAAACATATGCAGAAATATTGTATTACAAATTCCTTATTACTTATATATTTAATATGTCAATAACATGATGTGGTGTACCAAACGTACACATATATATATAGGGTTAGGATCATGTAAGAAGAAGTAGACTATTTGAGAAATTTGAGAAAAATCTGGACCACACATTTTCCCTAAGCTTTTCGTAATATACACATATGTCTAGTTTAAAAGTGACTATATACATATATGTATATTGAATAATACACATATGTATATAGTCAAATGTAAACTATACATATGTGTATATTACGAAAATCTTAAAAAGAAGTGTGGTCTAGATTTCTTCTCAAGTTTTCAAATAAGATGCTCTTCTCTTAGGATCCCTGTCCTATATGTATATATATATATTATAAATGGCATACTTTTGTTTAAAATTTTAAGAAAAAATGATTCTATCAATTAAACACTAATCATATACATATCCAACAATATCCCTAGTGTAACTTTTGAAATTTCTTTATTTAACATATTTTCATTCATCTAACTCATAATAGCACATACAAATTTTAAGAAAAAATGATTCTATCAATTAAACACTAATCATATACATATCCAACAATATCCCTAGTGTAACTTTTGAAATTTCTTTATTTAACATACTTTCATTCATCTAACACATAATAGCACATACAAATTTTAAGAAAAAAATGATTCTATCAATTAAACACTAATCATATACATATCCAACGATATCCCTAGGTATGGAAATCAATTTAAGCGATCAAAACTTTAGTCTAAGGCAGTGGCGAAGCTTGAAAATTTCCACCGGGGGTCGGAAGTCACCGGACCTAAACACCGGGGGGTTGAAAACGTATATACCTAAAAAATTTATACGAAACGTACATACATAAAACTACTGAGCAAAAAGTTCGGAGGGTCGTACGCCACATGCAACACAAAATTAATTATTTGCAACCCCTGGTCTCTATCATTTTCAATCACAATCATTATCAATCACAGGTGAGTTTGTCCACAAATTGGATACGTAGAAAGTTTGTTATTGATGAATATCACGTGTAAAGCTTTCAAGTAAATTAACAAAAGTAACTACCACGTACAAAGTTTGGAGAAAGGGATTTCTTCACTTTGGCATTTTAATAAATATTATATTATTAAGGATTTATCGTATAATGTTATGTATTTTTTATGGTTTTGTTATTATATGTAATTACTTACATCATCCATTCCAAAAGTGTTTCTAGACAAACCACGGACAATTATAGCACGCAATTGATACATTTTTAAATAGCTTATATCATTTCAACAAATAAGTGCTATTTTTTAGGGAATAATGATAAAGTTTAATTAAGAATAAAACTAACAACTAAATAATCTTTTCAAAAGTATACATTCAGTATTTATTTTCAAGACGAATGAAATATTTGTTTACCATATGATATCATCGTTTGATATAACAAATCCTACTTTGTTACAATACGTATAACTTAAATCCTATTTTCTTTCCATGTAAGAGCATCAACAATAGTGTGTTTTAGGTTGTTTAAGAATTCACTTTTCACATCGAGGAGAGATGAATGATGTGGAGAAAAGAGGGAGTATGGGCGTTCTTGTGCAAAAACAATAAAAAAGGATTATGTGAAAGAGGAGAGAGGGAGGAGTGACATGGCACTTTCGTTTGGGTGTTTTTGATGCCATTTTTGTAGCGAGAGGGGCAAAGTCGGGGGCTCGGAGCAGGGGTGACGAGGGTGACGATTTTAGCCCTCTCATGCTCTAATATCATCAATTATTTCACAAAAATATGTAATTTTGATCATTTATCACGTTAAAATAGATGAAGTGCAACCAATCAAATCAAAAATCAAACCACCAAAGCACCAAGAAGAACATAAGGCCCCTTTGTGATTGTCCTATTTGGATAATCATTTCATTCATTTTGGTGGGTAGGCCTATTTTTATGAAAGAATTTTGGTCTAAACATTTCAAATATTCTTTTAATAATTATAACTGCCATAAAGAAAATGACCAAGCTGTGTAGGGTCTTGTGTCCTATCCCAACTATTCCCAGCCCTTGAATAAAAAAAAAGTCACAAATTTGGGGCACAAATGGCCAGGACTAAGGTTAACCCATAGAGGGGGTCCTATTGTGAGACTTATGCAAAGACAATGACCCTACACATTCTTAAATTATTATGCCTCTTGGCTCATGTAAGTCATGTCTCCATGCTTATTCATTTTCTTGAATTCATCATAGGGTTTTCACAAATTGGTTTTGGTGAAAAGCAAAATTACTACAAATGTTTCCATGTTAGAAAGTTGACTCGATGGTATTGGACACAATATGAACCCGTCAACCAGTTTTCTTGATACTGGCTCGAGTTTTGTTTAGGGAATATTCAAACTCGAATATCTTAATGAGAAAGTTGACTCGATAGTATTGGACAAAACATGAATACATCAACCAGTTTCTTGATATTGGCTCGAGTTTTGTTTAGAGAATATTCGAACTCGAATATCTTAATGAATCTGTAAAAAAATAAAGTATCTTTAAAAGGTAAACTCGGTTTGAAAGTGCAATTGGCTTGAAAACATTTTATAAAAATTTTAAAACAATGACTAAAAAAATACTTGTATGAGCTCGAACAAGTAATACTAATGCAAACATCGGGTTCCAAAAACACACTAAAAACTAAAGACTAAAATTTATAAATTTAAATCAATCATGTTATATATTTTTTGTTTATTTGTATTTAAACCCAAATTTAGTAATATCAAGCTTGATTAAGACGAGTTGGACCAATTCTCGCGCTTGTTTATGAATTAATTAATGTTTTAAAATCTCATAACAAAATTACTTTTATATGTTTTATATGAAGCAGTGTTTTCAGACCCGGACTGGACCGGTCAGTCGGACCGGTCGGGCCGGGAACCGGAGGTTGAGCCGGTCCGGGAACCGGGGGTTGAACCGGTGACCCGACGGTTGGACCGGGAAACCGGCCGGTCAAACCGGTTTTTAGAAGTGTTGGATTGTTTTTTTTATATTTTTTAATTTTAACCCTATTAAATTTTATAATATTTACAACACCTTCCGGTTCTTACGTCCTGCCTGACTGGTCGGACCGGTTGAACCATTGAACCGGTAAGGAAACCGGTTCGACGTCCTGTCCGATTCTGAAAACATTGATATGAAGTAATCAATAGAAACCCAATAAATTGCTAATAGTGTGTATTAGTAGAACTAATAAAGTAACATACATTCAACAATCTCTAAATCAAGTGGTGAAAGACTTGCATTTTTTTTGGGATATGCAGGTTCAACTTCCACTAGGTGCAAAATAAGACACTGGTGGACAATGATAGAAGACCCAGAGAAATTTGGGTTCAATCCGTAAGCCAAACGGGTTTTACCAGTAATTTCATTGTCGTGCCTATGGACGGGTGGGTTACTGGGTTTTCTCCGGAATTAGTAGTGGATTCGGATTACTCTCAGAGTACTTTGATCCAGTGGGTACCCCGAAAATACTCAAGATTGATTTTGTTACCTGTTAAAAAAATAATAATAAATAACGTACACATGCAAAATTTCACGTGCCGTCTATAGGAAGGAGTCATGGAACCACACCCAATCAATTTTTAGAATTAAAAAAATGGAATTTGAGGCATGAATATTTAATTATAAATGATCAATAAATGCATAAGTTAGAAAACTATACCGATGTCGTTTTACCATTAGCGACATCAAATTAGTTATTGTGGTGTCGTTTTTGTAATATGTTATGCATACAAGCGATGTTGGATGTTTAATTAATTATAGATTACCGACAACTTTAAGCTCGGTTAGCAACATCTCAAACTATCAAACGTAAATTAGGCTAAGCTTGTGTATTGATTCATTTGATCAAACAAGCTCGAATTTGCTAACATATCTATTTGGAGAAAGTCTTTCCGTAAAGATATAAATGTTGTTAATAAGTACGTTTTTAGAAGGTTTTGTTCGATGAATCCGACAACTATAAAATCAAATTAATGTTAATAGGTACGTTTTTAGAAGGTTTTGTTAGATGAATCCAATAACTACAAACTCAACTTTATGGTGTACACAACCATTGGCGTCCTCTATTGAACGGTTTCATAACCAACATGAGAGAGATAAATCATGCGTACTAGAGTAAATTAGGTGATATTTAGACATGGTCGTCTCCGAAAATCCTCGAATAGTTTGGGGCTTGAGTGAACAGAAAATACGGGCCCTTAAAATATAAACTTTTTTTTAAATATATAAGAAAAGCTTAAAATATATGCAAATATATTAAAACTAACACCCCATTATAGGAATTGAATTACAGTGTCATTAGAATTTAATGTAACTTTGACAAAATTAGGCCACTAATACCATTTGCGTTTAAAGAATAGCTAAAAAAACATCGAAAATTCAACTAAATTGGGGGATGTAAGGATTAGAACCTAAAACCTCTAGTTGTCATTGTCAAAGCAACATATCAACCACCAAGCCAAACACGTATATTATGTTTTCTTCTAATCCAGCGTGTATATATATCCCCAACACATATATATAAATATTTTTTTAATGTTTTTTGCCCCCTTATAAGCCCTAAGCCGGCACCTACCAGACCCTTCTCACGGGGTAAACGAGTGTGAAACTCTTTTGAAACATTTTTTTTGAGTTTAGTATTAAAAAATAAAGTGTTTTCTATGTGTTTATAAATATTGGATTGGATATAATTAATAATTCTAGTTGGACTATCATGATCTTTTCACGTGGTGGTCTTATGGACATCAATTATACCTTTTTAAATAGTGACCATATAACCACTACAAAAAAATATTAAAGTGATTAATTTGGTTGTAGAGACCATATAACCACTACAAAAAATTATTATAGTGATTATAAACATAATTTAAAAGATTGTTATTATTAAGCATTTATAAATTTATTCATTTGACACATTTAGAAAAAAATGACTTCTCAAGCACTTTTGTTCGAACCCATTCCGAAACTTGATCGACATCAAGTGTCTACGTACAACATGCCTTAAAAGTATATGTGAACGATATCAGGATAAAGCTAAGGGGCTGTTTGTTTAGCTCTTATTGAGGCTTATAAATGGTTCAGAGTGTTGTTTCGCAAACAGATGTCTGAATGATTCAGACATTTGCCTCTGAATTGGTCAGACATTTGCCTCTGAATGGTTAAGAATTATACTGGCTCTTAATCAGGTGCGCATGTTTATAGGGGAGGGAGGGGGCGCCAGGCCCCGAACTTTTCGCTTAGTAGTGTTATATATGTAGTTTTCGTATAGAAATTTTTGGGTATATACGTTTTCGCCCCCCGGTTCTATAGAAATTTTTGGGTATATACGTTTTCGCCCCCCGGTTTTCGACGGCAAGCTTCGCCACTGCTCTTAATGGTTCATAATTTAATGGTTCAAACCTATTACAGTTCAGCACTTACCCATTCAGAAGTTGTCAAACAATCCTAAACGAGATTACACAACAAAGACCCTTTTTAAAATATTAATTCAAATTTCAAACATTCATTCTTGGTGCTGGGCTTTTCTATCGGGCTTATTTATGCTTCTGGGCTCTGCTGTTGGTCGTGTGTTTGCCCCATGTTCGCTGCTAGAGGTGCATAAATCGTTTTTTTTAAAACCTGGTATCAGGTATGGGATCGTTCTGGATATCATCCGGTATTGAGAGAAACCGGGTAATATTCAGGTAAGGTTGTACGGACATTGAGGAGAAAAACCATACCCTATGTACCCGATAGGGTATGATCGGTCCGATATCCTTTGCTTAGATACCCAAACCTAACCGTCGGTTATTCATCGGTCCCATATCCTATGCTTAGATATTGGTTATACCCAACCCAAACCGGTCAAATCCCGAAAAACCCATAAACCAGAACCATAACCGAACCGATCACTTCCTTCTCCAAAACCAGTTCCACACTCGAACTCGCTCAAAGCAATACCCCGGTTGTTGACTCATTGACCGAAAAGGGAACCATGTTTTTTTTTTTTTAAACCAGTTTTGTGTACCATAATAAAACACTCGAAAGCCCTACAAATTAACATCACGAGACTACTGGACCAAGCACTAAAGCCCAATAAACACGGGTCGGGTCACATAATATCCGGGTCAGACCCTACAACTTAAATAGGGTTTATCCCCAATTTTGGCGCGGTATTCTTCAAATCTACATAACAATTTTATAAATTCAGAAGATGGAAGACGATCCGTTTGATTTCGAATCGGATATTCTTCTCGCCACTTCACCCGTTGTCGCCCCGAAGCGAAAGTAACTTCAAATCTCATTTTGTTGCTGTTTTGAATGTTAAAATTTCAATTTATAATCTGATTTTGTTTTATCTGTTTGGATGTATATGTTAAGCTGTATGAAGTTGTAGAAATTGCAGATATAGGGTTTAATTTATCTGATTGTTGATTTTTTTTACTTTTATTGAGTAGTTGGGTTGTTAGGGTTTTAATATCTAGAAAAAGTGTAAAATACAATAGTGCTTATCGTGTGATGCGTACGCGAGTAGGAGATTGTGTCGCGTGTCATTCCTTATTTTTTTATAACGTCAGTGATTATGTATATAACACGCGTAATTAGGGTTTGGAACGCGTAATTTTGAGTTTAATATGCGTAATTTTCTTGTTTGGTGGTACGTGGTTTTTGATATCTTTATAACGTGAGTAATTATGCATTATAACGTGCGTAACTATGCAAATAACATACATGATTAGGGTTCAACCCAACCCATGCGTAATTATGCATTATAACGTGCGTAATTATGTCAAGTTAATTACTATTGTGCCACCACGTTCAATTGAAGGCTTAAGGTAGGTCAGATGTGTGGCTGAGATACTCGCGTATGATAACGCGCGATAACCAATATTGTACGTTAACCGGCCTCTTAATATTTATATGTTTTTGTTGAATATCTAGGGTTAACTGTAAATATGATGTGAGTTGTGGATGAAAATGTTGGCAATTAGGTTAAATTATTTAGGAAATGAAACTAGATGTTTGTTGACTGTGTTAATTGGGATAATTTGTCTGGCTTTAGATTAGGTGGCTTTTAATTTAACGTACTAAAGCGTTTTTACCCGATTTTGTAGGAAAAAAGTGCTTGGATTGGATGATTTGCTAGTGGATCACTACAAGGAGAAGAATAGAGTAGCCGAGAGAGAATCTAAGTTGGCCAAGACTAAAAAGACTTACAATTCGGACGATGAAGAGGACGGTCGTGTTGCTAAATTGTCGAAATATGTCGACGAGTGTCAAGAGAAGGCACATATCTTGATCTCAACTATCTTTTTCTTTTTAAAATCTTAATGATATAAGTTATTGTTGTTTTTTTATTGATATCATTCGGTCATACTTATGTAACTTTATAAGTTTAATTCTGTAGATAACTCAACTAGGTGATGAAGATGATGTATCCCATTGGGGTCTTCAAGTTTTTGGGAAACAGGTTAACATGCTTTAACCAACCATTCGCTAATACAGTTTATACGGCTCTTGTTTTAGAACATGCGTTTTAACACAGTTGGTTCCTTTGCAATTTACAGAAAACCCCGCCTTCGTTTGTCTTTAGTGAGCTTTCAAGTTGCTCACTTTTTCGTTCTTGCGTGAACCATGAAGTGAATTCACTGGTTGAACTTGGTACCGACTCAGTCAGCTTATACATAAAAAGCGTAGCTATTCATGTATCATCTGATGGGTGCACAGTATAATTCATATACACAGGAGTTTTTATATACATGTTGGCAGATATTAATGAATTGCATTCGTTTATTGCAGGAGAAACGTTCTTTGAAGGTTTGTTGACTAATGGCTGGTTATTAAAACTGGTCAGTAAATGCGGCGAAGTAGAGAAATCCATAGCTAAATGGACTTTTCATTTGAGTATGTTGTTCATCTTATAACACTTGGTTAAAATTTAATTTCATATTTTTTTATTCGATTCTGTATGGATTTATAGTGTTATACTCATCAAAGGAAGTACTCAGAAGTGCTGCGGTTGACTTTTGGTGTGCTATTTTACAGCTGAAAAATGAGGTTTCTGTGATAATTATGCATCAATTTCTTTTCGTTGCTTAACTATATGATTGCTATTTTCATAATTATTTTCATGGCTTAATCAGGATGAGTCACCGTCTATAAAGATTGATTGGCTACCAAGCTATTCGGAACTCCAAAGTGCACTTGAAACTTTCGGTTTCGCATTTCATTTACCTACTAAAGATCCTTCCGACACGGAAATGTTATCTGGAGGTAATATCATCATATAACTTTATAAGTTATATCGGAAAATTTATGTTTTTGTGGGATTTATTAATTACTCAAAACCTTGATTCCATTTACAGATTCTGAATGCAGCGAGGCACCTCAAAACATTAGAACATGGATTAAATATGTAGCTGCTTGTAGCCAATCTAGGTTAGCCAAAATGGCACATAAGTACATAACTATTTGTATTCGTTTAAAAATTATGATTTTCGCTCGATTTGATATTTTTATGTGTTTTATTGTAGGAAAATTCATTGTACTTTTACCACATCAGAAGCAGAAGAGCTGGTGGTTGTTATAATCTGTCTTTTGTTAGATCGACAGCTACTAGGGTTATCCGTAGAATTGAACGAATGTATGCTTGCTTTAGTTAATTTCTTCACGGATGATGAATGGCGTTTCAGCTGTGTAGAAGTGGCAAAATCAGTAGCTTCAAGGTTTTGAATAACGTTATTGTTTTCTGTTGTTTCTTTCGTTTATGTTGATTAGCGAAGTAGAAAAGCCTATCGTGAAATTTTAGTTAATAGTAATTTAAAGAGTAGAATGCCATTTCCGTCCCTGAGGCTTGACCAGTTTTGCGACTTTCGTCCAAAGGCTTGTTTTTCCGCATCTAATCCAAAAGGTTTGAAAACTTGCCATTTTCATCCGACTCATCAACTCCATCCATTTTTCTCAGTTAAGTCGGGTATTTTTGTATTTTTTTTTGTTAACTTAAAGGGCAATTAGGTATTTTAAATACTTGTTCATTATGCTAAATGCTTGTACATAAAGTGAAAAAAGACCGAATTGCCTTTTACAAAAAGATGAAAATACCCCTGACTTAATTGAGAAAAATGAATGGAGTCAACGAGCCGGATGAAAATGGCAAGATTTGAAACCTTTTGGATCCAGATGCGGAAAAACAAACCTTTGAATGAAAGTCGCAAAACTTGTCAAACCTCACGGAGGAAAATGGCATTTTACCCATTTTTGAATATCTCCGTTAAACTAATGATTTGAAACATTTTTATGCTATTTTCTTCATGGTTATTTGAAAACAGGGTTCCTAAGGATATGAACAGCCTGAGGGCTGTTGAATGTATTTCTGCGGTTCATGGGCCCACGAAGCTTCTCAGAAGTGAAATTGCGTTCCGTATTCTTCTTGGTTGTTTTGACAAGGTACACAATTTCATTAAATTACTTTGAATAATACACAACAGGATTTACATTTTTGCCCTTATCTTGTTATAGGTAGAAGATGAAGAAGAGGTCATAAGGCAACTGACATTAATCAATTTGAAAGACAAAAGCTGTGATCTTTTTAAAGTCTACATTTATTTGTTGTCGACGGAAAACTGGTTTTTATACAACCCGTTATTAGAAGACAACCAGTTATTGAATGAAATGTGGGGTGTGTTTCTCCGAAATTGTTCTTGCCAAATCAACATCACAGACTCTAGGTCTTACGCTCCAAAGGTACTACATAATTCTCTTAATTACTTATTTGTGGCATTGATGCGGTAAAATATATCCGATATCGGCCAAGGACCGATATTTGAGATATCGGTTATCGCGGTGAAATCGGTAATTTTAATATCATGCAGAATTTATATATATAGCAATTTAACACTAACAATTGTAGCAAGTAGGAACTGATTAAGACGTAAAACACCAACATTTAACGATTAAAACTTAATACACTAATAACAACAATAAGAAGAAAGACGAATGGTAGACTGAAGAAAGGTACTAATATCGGGAATATCGGTGATATATCTGTCAAATATCAGAAATGTCGCTGATAATATCGGTACCGATATTCTGACCGATATTTGACACCAATATTATACATGGGGATCGATAACTGGTATATCAGCAATATTAACTGCATAGGTCGGCGGGATCGGTAGGATTAGAAAATGAAATATCATTTTAATAAGAATGCAAGTTTTTCTAATAAAATAATTTAAAAGATTTCATTCGTTGAAGTTAAAATCCGGGTGACGTTTGACCCGTTTCTTTTCTGTATTGTTTTATTAAGTCAAACTATTAAACATAATTAGTATTTAAAAAAAATCTTGTGCGACAATGCAGGTTAGGAGTAAAGCTTCGTATCTTCTTCAAGGCGCTACTGAATGATTAGTGTAGTTTTGGTCATGCTAGTTGGGTAATGGGTTTAATCTGTCGAATTGGTTAGTGTCAAACTGTTTACCGTTTAATCTGTACCGGTTTTTGGATGTAAACATTGTGCCATAGAATGGTGTATGTTTGTAACTTTGTTATAGTACATAAGATGGTTACTGTTAATGGTCAACTGTTGGTTATTAGTTTGCAAATCGTTGTCGTTAATGTTTCTTATCCGGGTGGGGTAGTGTAGATTACGAGTAGAAGTGGCAAACGGGTATAGTGTAGATTACGAGTAGAAGTGTCAATTTGACCTATTAACATTCACTTGCTGATAACATTACTTATCTTTTGTTCAGCCGTGAAGCTCGATATACATAGTTCAGTACACATTTCTATCCACAATATACACGGTTGGTCCCGACTTTGGAGCTCGGTATCATAATTCTTGTTGGTCCCGAGTTAGGAGCCCAGTATCGATTTCGTGACTTTAAGTTGAAATTATTGCTTAATATATATTGGAGTTGGGTTTTGATTAGATTTTTTGTTTGTTCTTCGAGTTTAGAGTGGTTGATTGGTATCACTTTAACCCCATTGATGGTGAATTGAATAGAGGGTTTGCTAAACTTAATTTGGGTTGTTTTGACCATAATCAAAGCCTTAAATACTTTGATATATGTAGTTGGGTTGTTTTGTTTTGACCATAATCAAAGCCGATATCTGTTTAAGTATGTCTTAAGTACTAATTGCTGTAATTATTCAAACAAAAATATCTTTTAGGTTTGAAATTCATGATGATTGGAGACAAAAGATAAAGGAAAGGAAATGTAACGAGTTTTTAGGTTCATGAGATGGATAGGACCGAAAAGATGTGAATCAAGTTCTTGGAATACATTTTTCGATTAACAGCCCGTGAAGTTCACGGGTTATAACCTAGTATAATATATATAAAACTAACTATTTACGTATAGGATTTTATAAAAATCATGTTTTCAAACTATATTTTCCAATAATATATACATGCATGCACAGTGGCGAATTTGGAAAATTTCTTCATGGGGTTCCTTTTGGTAGATTTTCACTATTTTTTTCAAATCATACAAGGTTTCTACTAATATTTTCTATTTTTTCCCAAACCAAAGAGGTTCCCGAAAACCCTAGAACACCCCTGGATCCGTCCTTGTGCATGCATACAAATGCATGACAAACATGGACAACAATGTAACATCTAAAGAAGATGGTATGACGCTCTTATATTATATTATAGAAATTTAAATTAAAATAAAATGTCCTACAAGCTTTATGTTAATTAAAGGGCCAGGACCAAGGCCAACATAGTAGACACCAATTGCCAAAGAGTAGGGGAGTTATGCTCGTTGTTGTTCCGACCATGGTGGCCTCTTGGCTCTTCACCACTTCCTCTTGAACCACCACTTTCACCACCATCAATGCCACCATGACCACCACCACCTCCACCACGACCGCCACTTTCACCACCATAATAATAATTGCCACCACCATATTCATCACTGCCACCATGACAACCACTATCACCACCATGTCCACCACTTACTCCACCACCATGACCATCCCTTACACCACCACCATGACCACCACTTACACCACCATGACCACCACTTACATCACCACCAATGCCACCATGACCACCACCACCACCACCACGACCTCCACCACCACCACCATGACCACCACTTGCACCACCACCAATGCCACCATGACCTCCAGTGCCACCACCATGACCACCACTATGGCCTCCTACTCCCCCACGTCTAACAATAGGATTCACTCCACTTTCATGCACCACAAGTTCTTCCCTTGTGCCTACAAACTTTACATTTAATTTGATACATATATAACAAATATCACACCTATAATGTTTTTGTATTAAGATCTTCAAAAAAAAAAAGGAGAGAGAAGATCACCGAAATAAACTTATCCACAGAAAAAATTATCAAATAAACATTGAATTTTAGCATTTACGTCCAAAAAATAAATAAATAAATAACCAAGAGGGGACAAATAAGCACTGTCAGCCAAGACGGTAAAAAAACCTTGAAATAGACATATCCAAAAAAAATAGCCCACAGAAAAGACCTTGAATGCTACGACATGATTCACAAAAAAACCAATCAAAATAATCTACGTGTAAACCATGAACTTAATTTAGCTGACAACTAAAATTTAGCCTATCAATTTTAGCTGTCATCAAAAATATGCATGCTAAATTTTAGTGGACAAATAAAAGAATAAGTTAAATTTTACCCTCAACCGACCCATTTTTTAAAGATCAAGAGACTACATGTATGATGTAAAGCGCATGGTAAACTTCAGCCGCCTTAATTAATCAGTGCTTTTGTTTTTTTTATTTAAGAGTTTAAAAGTGAATATCATTTTGATAATATTTTTTGGATCAAACATGTTTATCTTGGTAATTTAAATAAACATGACAAAATAAAAGGAAAGAATAATCAACTTACCAAACGAATGGATGCATTTAACAGGATTTGATGATGCATGAAGATGAAGACCTAATGAAAATAGTATTAATTACGTCACCATCATCGTCATTGTCATCTTGAAAAGTGTAATTTACTCTAACTAAAATATTAAAATATGGAATATGTATTAAAGATCGGGACAAAAGCAAAGAGTTATTCTTCCCTTTCAACTTTGAAATATAGCATAGGTTTTTTTTTTCTTTTTCTAACATCATGTAAAGAGAATAATATGGTTATATAACACATGCTATCAGGGTCTCCTAACATTTTTGGAGGCTTTAGGCGAAATATAAAGTAGGTGCCTTTAAATTTGTAAAAAAAACACTCATCTAAGAATATAAACTAAATCATCGTAAGTTACAACGGTATAGCAATTCGCTGGCAGTAGACAAATAGGAATTGAGAACATTGATGGGGGCTCTAATTAAGGGGTTATACGATGAATAACCGATACGTTGATGTATGCAGTTATGCATATTAGCCGGAGTTTCTAATTAAAAAGTGAGCTTTTTTCCTAATACTACTCTTACACAAGGTGTTCAAAATGCATTAATAAATGAATTTGAGACTAGAGATTCCTCATGAATTTAGCCTTTCTTCTTTTATCAATGTGGGATTTGTCTAATGACTATATAACAAATTGTTGGTCACGGGTTTTAGGTAACATCTAAAGTAAATCATATACGATAATCGAAATTACGACTTGTTGCGCTGAGGTGAGAGATTTCTATTTTTAAAGCAATTATGTTCACACCGTTCAATTCAACAATGTGCTTTGGGTTTGTGACGAATCACCTCAGAAGATACAATGAAGCAACAAGTAGTATACTACTATACTTTATTAACATGGTATAAGTGGTGATAAACCTATTGACTACTATACTTTATTAACATGGTATAAGTTGTGATAAACCTATTGAATTTACTGAGTTTTCAAGGATTTCACGTAACTAAAGGTTCACGTTTGGACCATAACATGATTATCTAGTGATCTCGTATAGCAAAGAAAGAGTTTTCAACTAAATGGGTTATTCCTAACAACCAAAATATGACTAAAACGTTGGTTATGCTTATAATGTAATTAGTGAAAACCATTTATATTATTTTTGTCACAAAAGGGTTTATGTTAGTTATTATTTTTGTCACGAAGGGGTTTATGACTTTATGTTAGTGAAGATTGGGAAAAAGATTTCGTATGTTTTTTTTTTGGATTTTTCGTGTGTATCAAATGGTTTTTGCTTGGCTCTTATTTATAGGTTTGTAAATAGTCACAATAAAAAAACCATACATCGAACCACCATAATGATTCGTTGGTAACTACCATAACTACCATTTGGACCATCAAGTCACTTCTAGACCGTCAATGTGGTTTAACCTACTTGGTGAAGACATATGCCTTTTAAAGGGAAGGGCTCAGATTAAACCTAGGCAAAGGGAATTTAGTATTATTGACATAAAGTTGAATAACAACCCTTTAAACACCAATCGTCAAAAAAAGGTCGCTTTTAGACACATTTATCAATCGTCAAGATGGTTAATTGCCATCACCAATCAAAAGATAACAACCCTTTGAACCGTGCATAATCTAACAATCGCAACTCTTCATGAAACCAACTAAGCTATTGTGAACCAGTTCTATGTTTCTCTTTCCTAATTTCCCGAGGCTTAATTTAAGGAATGCATATTTGTTTTGCCATTTCGAATATATTCCCAACGCAAATTCCCAACTCATTGCTTTCCTTACCAAGAACTCACGTTTAAAGTGTCTAGAACTCGTTGTCAGTATTTAAGCTGGGAATGTTACAAGTTAGATACAACTACTCAAAACAATATATATGAGATTAAAAAAAAAAAAAAACAAAGGCCTTATCAAAACATATAAAAAAAAACCAAAATAAAAATTACATGAACGAATCTTCCTTTATTTCAGCTAAATACCTAGAAATAAAGAAATGGTCCACTGATTTCGCCTACTATTATCAAGTTTATTTACACTTCCACGTAAATTTTCCCCTAAAATGAGTTGGACCAAATATTATATATTCTTATGCTTATTATTATGTACGTTTTCGGTTGTCTACGTCTTGACGTAAATTTTATTTTTTCTTGGAAATAAGTTGGTTCAAATATATTATGTTTCCGTGCTTATTTTTATGTACGTTTTCAGTTGTTTTACGTTTTGACATAATATTTTTTTTGAAAACCAGTCGGGTCACATATAATTCGTGTTCATTAAACGATATAATTTCGATGTAATTTACATTTCAACCACACGACAACGGGCGAGACAACTTACTAGTTATCAACGAAACACAAGCACACTCGACTGAACCATATATATGGGATGGTAAAACTTTTCAAAAACTTTCCTTATTATTTAAAGAGTAAATTACATGGTTTGTCCTTTAACTTTACATTAACTTGCATCGTGTGTCCTTTATCTTTAGAAATTACACTGAATGTCCTTTATTTGAAATTTTTGCACACCGCATGTTCTTTATACTAACATCCATCCATTTTCATGGTTAAAACCAATCATGTGCCCCTATATGAGGGGCAAAAATGTTGTTTTATCTTTTCTATATGAGATTTTATATTCCACATAGGTAAACTAATTTTTTACATATATGTAATTACTTATAACGCGTATATGTAATTTGTTTATTACCATATAATTAATTTTAACATGTATGATCATAAAAATACATAAATAAATGATAAAAATATCACACACACACACACACACAATATATATATAATGATTGTCTATAAGGAGTTTTAAAAGTTAGTTTAAATGAGAAAACTAAAAAATACCAAAAATAGCCTAAATACATACCATTTTTTTACAATTATTTTATTAAATTTCGCTATTTTTGTATATATATAAAAAAATGCTACACATGTGCATTACTACCAAAAAACCTAAACCCACTAACCCTCCCATCCCCCCCCCAAATTTTTTACAATTATTTTATTAAATTTCGCTATTTTTTACATGTGCCCTTCTAGTTAACATAATTACATAAAAATGACCGAATTACCCTTTTAGTTAACAAAAAAAATTAATTGGATGAAACTATTTGGACTAAAATGACAAAGTTTCAAACCTTTGGACTAAACTAACAAAATGATCCAAACCACAAGGACTAAAATGACATTCAACTCTAAGTTTATAATGATTTTTTTAAAGAAACTTATTCACTTTGTAATAAACCTCTCTTTCATAAATGTAATTGACCCGCTAATAACTTTTCTTAAAAGTTTAAAACATGCTCCAACAATAAATAAATAAAGTTTAAAATATGCCCCAACAATAAATAAATAAGAGTAAATTACGTTTTTGGCCCCTGTGGTTATATCAGTTGTACTATATTAGCCCAAAATAAGATTTTTTAACATATGTGTCACCATGGTCTCTATAACTAACTATTTTGGCTCCTGAGTCTAACTTAACTCCAAATCCTAGTTAATTATTAGTCACATGACATGCACATGATAGGTAAATTGGTAATTTTCCCTCCCCTTTTAATTATTAATAAATTCAAATGGGTCCTTTTCCTACCCCTACCCACCCTCACCCTCACCCCTTTTAATTATAGTAAAACTAATATAATCACAAGGGGTAAAAACATAATTTACTCAATAAATAAAGTTTAAAATATGCCCCAACAACAAATATCGAAACACAAAAACTAGGCTCGGATAGCCGTTGAGTATCCGAACCTCTTTAAACATAATTAACGTCAACAACCCAAACGGACAATTAGCCACCAATTACAACATATACACAGGATAACTACACCAATCCTCAAAACATATGGACTTAAAAGAAGACATATTTTTAACCAAACGAAACCTCTAGACTAGACTTCCACCAAAACCTCTTGCGGACTATATTTTTTATTTTGAAAGATAAACTCGTTCATCCCTTTACAAATTCACCACATTGTGATTAAGAAATGTGTAAAAGTTAAAAGCTTTATCCAAGAAAAAGGGGTCTGTTAAACTTATTATATTAAAAAAAGTGGTTAAATCCATGTGTGCATGTGTTAAGCCATTGAAGACAATGAGTGTTTATGGCTGAAATTTAGCCGGTAATAAACCGGCGATGCTTGATTTGCAACTTGCAAGAAGATTAATTTGCGGATGTTAACTCGGTGGTTGAGATGCATCAGTTGTTAGCTAGAACTGGTGTTGTTAACGGTCACGGAGATGAAACCGTTATGTTAACAGTGGTTAAGGAATGAGCGAGCCATCCCGGTAGCATCTATATGAAGTTGTCGTTGTGGTTTTCTATTTCACACATGATCATAGTGTAGATGAAGGCAGAGAAGGGTTATGAGTTGGCGGTGGCGGCCACAGTGGTGGTATGATGGTGGTGGTGGTTGTGTGGCGGCGTCAGTGGTGGTGGTGATGATGTGGCAAGAAAGAAATAGTAGTGTGTGTGTGTATTTGAGTGTAGCAATGGTAAGATGGACATAAGAAGTTGTTGGCTTGCAAGTTGCAACCATGGTTTTGGTTTCCAAGATGGATAACCAACACATAATTGTTTTTTTTTTCTTGCTTTCAAACACATCATTGCAACCGTCAACTTATGAATGCTTAACAGGAGAGACATGCCCAATTGCTACGGACGAGAGACGTGCCAGATCATTTGCTTGCCAGTTACTGATTCATATTTCTTTATTTGGTGTTCGTAGAACTTTTTCCGGTTACTTGATTAGATAGCTATTAACGGTTATTTGATCAGATAGTAATTAACTTACATTTTGTAGTATTAATAGATTACTTTAACGTGTCGGGTAACCGTATCAATACCATCATAAATCGAATCGTTATTGACTTAATCTCCGTCGCAACGCACTGGTTAAATTTACTAGTTTACAGATGAATGGTAACTTTCCCATATATTTTCCATCTTCTCTACTTACAACCACTCAAAAACATTATCAACCATTCCTTATAATATAATTAAACCCCCTCACATTTTTATACAAGTTTCATTGGAAAAATCTTATTTATTGATTTTCTCTCTCCCACATGCATGACACATGCATTTTCCACTCCCGTTTTTCAACGTTCGTAACTTTTTTATATAATATTATTTTTTCACAAAAATTTCACCATAAAATCGAGCGTCTTTTTATCTTTAATATGAGTACTATATTGTTATATAAAATATGTCGACTAAAAAACTCACAAAAATGTGTTGTATTTCTATGTTGTATAACACTAGTGGGGTGCCCGCGCGATGCGGCGGGAAACACAATGTTATCTTGTTTGTTGGATTTTGAGTCTCGACTACTACCGAAACCAAAATTATGGTTAATGGGATTTTATAACCATTTGGTATCGTTATTGGTGTCACACCCCGACCCGCAGCGGAAAAAGGTGATCGGGGCATGATTGGGTTATCATCAAAGCTCATGACATTTATTATGTGTTTCATATTCTTTAATACAAATTAAATGGAAATTTACAATAAATGTTACAACATGTTCTAACTAACAATCTAAACTTCTTTGTTCTCTTCTAAGGCATATCCTATGTTTTTCTTGTTTCAACCTGTTCACCTGTATCATGTGTAAAATGGTTTTTGGATCAACATAATGTTGGCGAGTGAATCCTATGGAAAACATTTGAAAAAATTTATTTAAATTGATTAAGAAATATGTGCACAACCAAACATGAGTAAAAATAGATGTAAACTTAATCAACAATCATAAGATATTAAATGAAACACACATGAACAATAATGGAACATTTAGAGGCACGCGATGCTCAACTCGTCTCTCACGAGGAACTGAGGGGCCTAATGAATGAATTGCGTAAACATGATATATGAATGACACAACTACAAACAATATAAACTCAATGATACACACATAAACAATAATGAATTTGATTTGTGGCACGCGTTGTTCAACTCGTCTCCCACGAGGAACTGATGGGCTTAATGAATGAGTTTCATATAATTTGACAAAAGGAAATAAGTAATCACAACAATATAAACAATCTAAGTTTAGGTCATGATGTGGTATGACACAAGTTTAAATAAATAAGTTAATTATTTTCATAACACATGACACACCCCAAAACGTGTAATTTAAAAGGGGAGTTGTAAGATTCACTCACAGTGGGTGCGTTCGGTTGATGACGTTGAATGCACGCGAAGTGGTTTTAACCACGAGTGAGTTTAACCTAGATAAATCGCATTATGGTTTGGTAAGTAAACGGATTTTATTAATCTATTTTAGTAGGATTGTTGGGTGTATTTTTGTGAGTTTAAGGCTATTTTCTAACCTTAAAAATGTTATTTTTAAGTATTTTTAATTGATTTTTAATTAAAATAATTAAATAAAATAATAAAAAAAATTTGATTTTTTTCTCTGACCGTTGACCGTTGACTGACCGTTGACCTGACCGTTGACCGGTTCGAGTCGGAATATAGGTGCGCTGAGTGAGGCTCGAACCCGAGACCTCCCGTACGCGTGCATCCAGCTCTACCAACTGAGCTACGTGTCTAACCCGTTATATATCTGATTTTAATTATATATATATATTAATTATGTTAAACAGAAAATCATTTTATTTTAAAAACGATTTAAATCAATTCGGACGGTGCGCTCCACAGGTCTCGAACCAGGGTTCTGTGGCTTAAACTAACACGCGGTCCACCGTTGGACTGTGTGTGCAACTTGATAACTTAACTGATTTTTATTATACTTAAACACAAACTGTATATTTCCTTTTCTGTCTTATTTTTAAAAAAATAGATAATTGTCCGAGTCGGTGCAATAGCCCGGACTCGAACTCGTGACCTGTGATATAAACATACACACAGTCCACCGCTGGACTGTGTGTCTAACTTGGTTATTATTCCGGTTATTAATATACTTAACATATACCAGTATGACTCCGGTTCGGTTAATCAAAAAAAATCATTTTTATTAAGGCGACGTGTGAAACAGGATTCGAACTCGAGACGTTTGTATGATTAATGTGCACACAGTCCACCGCTGGACTGTGTGTCTAACCCGAGTAATAAGTTGATTTTAATTAAACTTATATGATACCGACTTCATCTTCTTCGCTGAGTTTTTAACCAGAATCGACAACAGAATGGTTCGAAGTTTTAATCGGTTTCTTAGTGTGTTTCAGTTCATCATGGTGAGATATAAGTGAAAAGAAAAAGAATTTAAGCGAAGAGGTATACCGACTGTCTTCCTCTGTTTTCCGGCAGAACTCCGGCGACAGCAATAGGCTCCGGCGACGAGTGTCTTGCAGCGGAGAAACTTCAGAAAGCTTACAAAGGGTGTGGGTGACTTCGGTATAAGCTTAGAAGGTTCAATAAGGCTCGGAAATGGAGAAACCGGTTTTCCGGCGACAAACAGAAAGATTCCGGCGAGTGGATTTTTGCCGAGAAAGGTGTGGTTTTGAGCGAAAAGGTTTGCAGAAGTTCAAGGGTGTCTTTATAGGGCAAATCGTCGAAGAACCTGGTCTGATTTCCGACTGTATTCATCGGTTATAAAAACTCCGCGGTTATAGAAGGTGTCGCGGACTCAGACGTCGGTTATAACCGACGTCTTAGTAATGGTTTACGTTATAACGTAAGTTGTCGTTAAGACTCGCGAGATTTCGGGATTTCCGACGACTGAACTATTTGGGCGCCGGTTTTGAATTCGTAACGTCATGATATCAATTAAATGATTCTATTATTTAACAAATAACATCAGTGGCGCAGTGGTTTGTGTGTTGTGTGTTAAGACTTGTGGTTGAACCGGTACTGACCCGGGTTCGAAACCCGGCAGGAACAAAATATTTTTATTTTCTTATTTTTGACAGTTTTTCAAAAACTAATTATATATTCCCGTATAATAATTGATTATGTATCGTTTAAAATTATTTTGGGCATTTAATTCGCAACGAAATTTTTGACTGACGGTTCGGTTGACAAACGGAGCGGGTTTGGTAAATCCGTTTTTGACGGATGTTACAGTATCCCCTGCTTTTTAGAAATTTCGTCCCGAAATTTGAATGATGATATATTTGACTAAAAGAATGATGGTGTTTAGTTTGTCAGTTACTTGCTTAGAAAAATAAGGTTTAAGTTTTTTTTTTGTTCGAGGCGGTAACGTTCCTTGTAAGGGTTAAGTACCCTGTTACAGGAATCGCTTTTTGTTGCCTACTGTATGAGTATTGATAAACAGGAATGATTCGCTAAAATGATATCATGCATAAGAGTTTAGATACGTTTGGAAAAGTTTGGTTATATCCTAAGGCAAAACTTCTAACACTACAATCTACATGGAAACATAAATAGAACACAACAGCTGATATTTGAACATAATTAAACACAACAGCTGATATTTGAACATATTTAAGCACAACATCTAATATTTGAACATAATTAAGCACAACAGCTAATATTTGAATCCACATTCTGATAGCATATATGTTTGAATGGTGGAAGTTCCTCTCTCGTTTGTTATGCTGGAGAGGTTAGTTTATGTAGAAATGAAACACAATCCAATCTCTTTAAATAGCAAGATGATATAAATTCCAACCAAGGCAATACTAAATCCTACATGGAACTTCTCATAACCACCTGATAATGCCTCTGATCCTTTGGTAAGAATACTTATATATAGGAAGTACCAGCGGCGTATCCACCATATTCTTGCCAAATTTTCATTAGTTTTATCCACAAGTTATGATTGGTTACCAAGAAACTAATAAATCCTACATAGAACTTCTCATAACCGTCCGATAATGCCTCTGATCCTTTGACAGAATACTTATATATAGGAAGTACCAGCGGCGTATCCACCATATTCTTGTCAAATTTTCATTGGTTTTATCAGTGAATTATGATTAGTCCTATAACTCTACAACCAATACAACAAACATAAATTACTGAAATGAAATATATCTATGCGATCAAAGCTCAATCAAACGGAGCCGATCGTATTGCATGTACTGAAAATGAAATGTCTGTGCGCTCAAGGCTCAATCAAACGGAGCCGAACGTATTGAATGTACTGAAATTGAAATTGTCTGTGTGCTCAAGGCTCAATCAAACGGAGCCGAGCGTATTGCATGTACTGAAAATGAACAACTTAATCACACAAACAGCCTATGCATAGAACCTCTCATAACCGCCTGATAATGCCTCCGATCATTTGACAAGAATACTTATATATAGGAAGTACCAGCGGCGTATCCACCATATTCTTGTCAAATTTTCATTGACTTTATCCGCAAGTTATGATTAGTTCTATGCGACTCTACTACAAACACCACAACCACAAGATACTGATAATGAAAATGTATGTGCGCTCAAGGCTCAATCAAACGGAGCCGAACGTATTGCATGAACTGGAAATATAAATTGAACTGTGCGCTCAAGGCTCAATCAAACGGAGCCGAACGTATTGCATGTACTGAAAATGAACAACTTAATCACACAAACAGCCTATGCATGGAACCTCTCATAACCGCCTGATAATGCCTCCGATCATTTGACAAGAATACTTATATATAGGAAGTACCAGCGGCGTATCCACCATATTCTTGTCAAATTTTCATTGACTTTATTCGCAAGTTATGATTAGTTCTATGCGACTCTACTACAAACACCACAACCACAAGATACTGATAATGAAAATGTATGTGCGCTCAAGGCTCAATCAAACGGAGCCGAACGTATTGCATGAACTGGAAATGTAAATTGAACTGTGCGCTCAAGGCTCAATCGAACGGAGCCGAGCGTATTGCATGTATTGAAATGTAAAATGAAATAACCGATCAAGGCTCAACCAACGGAGCCGATCGTGCGGGCACGCCAAGATCAACCGCATAATAAAATGGGGATCAAACTCAACCTCATGGATGGGGAGCTGCGGCCTCGGCAAATGCATATACTGAAAACAATATACAATAATTATCCTAACAGTCTACACATGGAACCTCTCATAACCTCCAGATAATGCTTCTGATCCTTTGACAAGAATACTTATATATAGGAAGTACCAGCGGCGTATCCACCGTATTCTCGTCAAAGTTTCATTGGCTTTATCCTTAAGTTATGTTTGGTTCTATGTGATAAAGAAAAACATAAAACTAAACGATAGGAGTTGAATCTGGATCTTCGGCGAAAAGGACTAGTTGGGTATCTTCGTTTGGGCCGTCATTATCTTCGACAGGATTGGCGTTGATATTGAAGACTCTTCCTCTTGCTGGTGGCATAGTGGTTGGGTTTTCTTGGTTTACTTGGTTAACTGGGTTTGATTGGGCTTGAGTGTTGATAACGTTAACCAATTGAGGGCATGTGTTTCTAAAGTGGGTAGGGTCGCCACAATTGAAACAAGCTCGAGCATATGGGAACACGGGGTATTGGGGTTGATGATAAGTTTGGGTCATGTTTTGAGTAGGGGAAGAGGTTTGGTTTTGAAAGGTGCGACAAACATTGCTCAAATGACCATAGCGTCCACAAGTTGTACATAGCCGACAAGGTAAGGTAAGGGGATGATGATAGAAACAGTTGTTGCATCGAGGGTGAGGTCCAAGATATGGTTTCTTATTTGGTAAGCTGAGTCGGGTGCCACTTGGGTGATAGGGATAGCTCGATGGGTATAGCGTGTAAAACTGGTTGATTTCGTTGGGTAGCAGCGAAAAGTTGCCCGTCTCTTTTTCTCTTAGGATTGGGTTGAGAAGGGGATTCGGTTTGGTGGAGTCGGAGGTTTCAGTCGATTCTTTATCCTTCTTCTTCTCCTCCTTGAAGTCTTTGTGTCGGATTCGATTCTCGTGAGCTCTGTTGCTAGCTCCATTGCTGCTTCCAAAGTTGCAGGCTTGGTACTTATTACAGGGTCTTGAATCTTTGACGGAAGACCACGAATGTAGTGCTCGATCAAACGGTAGAGGGAGTGAACATGTTGGGAACCATTTGATATAACTCGAGGAATCTTTTGTTGTATGTGGTGTGGTCTCCTTCCTTTTGCTTCAATGAGTAAAATTTATCTTCTAATTTCTTGATTTCGCTCCTTGGGCAAAATCGTCTGGTCATGATTTCCTTCAATTTGTTCCAAGTTAAGGACATAGCATCGTCGACGCCTCGTTTGGCCTTCTCTGTATTCCACCAAGTAAGTGCTACTCCATATAATCGACCGGTAGCATATCGCACTTTGCGATCGTCAGGGCAATCGCAATTTAGGAAAGTGTTCTCCATCTCTTCAAACCAATGGAGGAGTGCGGTGACGCCTTCAGTTCCTTTGTATTTCGGAGGGTCGCATGATTTGAAATGCTTGTAGGTGCATTTAGTGGTATTTGGGGGAGAGTTAATAATGTTTTGGTTTGCTTGATTGACAGGATTAGCGGTAAGTGCTTGTTGAACTTGGATTACAATGTTGGGTATTACGGCAGCCATTTGTTGAGCGATTAAGGCAGCCATGCGTTCGCGGGCTTTACTTGCTCTCGTCTTCCTACGGGCGAGGTTAGAAGACATCTACAAGGAATACATGACAAGGGTATGAGTTGGATGTTTTTTGGGTTCATGGGTCGCATTAGGAATGAACATTCATAAAATAATTATAAATAAATAAATCTACTACATCCATAGGATGTCTTGGGTTTTGCTCGCTGCTAGGCCCTACATGCTGCCATACTTTACCTGTGTAATCATGTGGGCCCCCATGAATACCGGTTTTTCATATGGTTCGCACGGGTTTGCCAGGTTGCGTACACAAAAACCCGGAGAAAATCGAGAAATATGTATACAACGTGTGATATTCGGAATGTGTCCAGGTGTAGACACGGTGACACCTCAAAGTAGGGTTAGTTCGAACGACGTTTGGTGTGGCATGCTTTGGCCTAATAGGTCCTTCGTACTCTCATCGTTGGTCCCCAGGTAGGCAAACTGGTCCGTTATATTGGATTTATACGAATGCCAGCCTAGACAGGACGTTCCGACTACCGGTACTTGTACCCTTCCAGTTACTACATGCCCGTCGGAGAACTTACTTTGATGAGATTTGAAAATTGCACAAAATCTTTGGATAATGAGAGTATGAAAATAAATTGAATACATGAACATCGATATATGTATAATGAATATGTATATATGTATAATGAATATGTATATAAGCATGTATGTTTGACTGTAAATGTAAACAAATATGAAACAAATAAATATCACAAGTTTGTATGTAACCACCTAATCAATTAAAATTTAGGCAGACTATAGTATAGGCTCTAAGGGTCTAATAACATATCCTATATCCCTATAGTCATGGCTCTGATACCAATCTGTCACACCCCGACCCGCAGCGGAAAAAGGTGATCGGGCATGATTGGGTTATCATCAAAGCTCATGACATTTATTATGTGTTTCATATTCTTTAATACAAATTAAATGGAAATTTACAATAAATGTTACAACATGTTCTAACTAACAATCTAAACTTATTTGTTCTCTTCTAAGGCATATCCTATGTTTTCCTTGCTTCAACCTGTTCACCTGTATCATGTGTAAAAGGGTTTTTGGATCAACATAATGTTGGCGAGTGAATCCTATGGAAAACATTTGAACAAATTTATTTAAATTGATTATGAAATATGTGCACAACCAAACATGAGTAAAAATAGATGTAAACTTAATCAACAATCATAAGATATTAAATGAAACACACATGAACAATAATGGAACATTTAGAGGCACGCGATGCTCAACTCGTCTCTCACGAGAAACTGAGGGGCCTAATGAATGAATTGCATAAACATGATAATATGAATGACAAAACTACAAACAATATAAACTCAATGATACACACATAAACAATAATGAATTTGATTTGTGGCACGCGTTGTTCAACTCGTCTCCCACGAGGAACTGATGGGCTTAATGAATGAGTTTCATATAATTTGACAAAAGGAATAAGTAATCACAACAATATAAACAATCTAAGTTTAGGTCATGATGTGGTATGACACAAGTTTAAATAAATAAGTTAATTATTTTCATAACACATGACACACCCCAAAACGTGTAATTAAAAGGGGGAGTTGTAAGATTCACTCACAGTGGGTGCGTTCGGTTGATGACGTTGAATGCACGCGAAGTGGTTTTAACCACGAGTGAGTTTAACCTAGATAAATCGCATTATGGTTTGGTAAGTAAACGGATTTTATTAATCTATTTTAGTAGGATTGTTGGGTGTATTTTTGTGAGTTTAAGGCTATTTTCTAACCTTAAAAATGTTATTTTTAAGTATTTTTAATTGATTTTTAATTAAAATAATTAAATAAAATAATAAAAAAAATTTGATTTTTTTCTCTGACCGTTGACCGTTGACTGACCGTTGACCTGACCGTTGACCGGTTCGAGTCGGAATATAGGTGCGCTGAGTGAGGCTCGAACCCGAGACCTCCCGTACGCGTGCATCCAGCTCTACCAACTGAGCTACGTGTCTAACCCGTTATATATCTGATTTTAATTATATATATATATTAATTATGTTAAACAGAAAATCATTTTATTTTAAAAACGATTTAAATCAATTCGGACGGTGCGCTCCACAGGTCTCGAACCAGGGTTCTGTGGCTTAAACTAACACGCGGTCCACCGTTGGACTGTGTGTGCAACTTGATAACTTAACTGATTTTTATTATACTTAAACACAAACTGTATATTTCCTTTTCTGTCTTATTTTTAAAAAAATAGATAATTGTCCGAGTCGGTGCAATAGCCCGGACTCGAACTCGTGACCTGTGATATAAACATACACACAGTCCACCGCTGGACTGTGTGTCTAACTTGGTTATTATTCCGGTTATTAATATACTTAACATATACCAGTATGACTCCGGTTCGGTTAATCAAAAAAAATCATTTTTATTAAGGCGACGTGTGAAACAGGATTCGAACTCGAGACGTTTGTATGATTAATGTGCACACAGTCCACCGCTGGACTGTGTGTCTAACCCGAGTAATAAGTTGATTTTAATTAAACTTATATGATACCGACTTCATCTTCTTCGCTGAGTTTTTAACCAGAATCGACAACAGAATGGTTCGAAGTTTTAATCGGTTTCTTAGTGTGTTTCAGTTCATCATGGTGAGATATAAGTGAAAAGAAAAAGAATTTAAGCGAAGAGGTATACCGACTGTCTTCCTCTGTTTTCCGGCAGAACTCCGGCGACAGCAATAGGCTCCGGCGACGAGTGTCTTGCAGCGGAGAAACTTCAGAAAGCTTACAAAGGGTGTGGGTGACTTCGGTATATAGCTTAGAAGGTTCAATAAGGCTCGGAAATGGAGAAACCGGTTTTCCGGCGACAAACAGAAAGATTCCGGCGAGTGGATTTTTGCCGAGAAAAGGTGTGGTTTTGAGCGAAAAGGTTTGCAGAAGTTCAAGGGTGTCTTTATAGGGCAAATCGTCGAAGAACCTGGTCTGATTTCCGACTGTATTCATCGGTTATAAAAACTCCGGCGGTTATAGAAGGTGTCGCGGACTCAGACGTCGGTTATAACCGACGTCTTAGTAATGGTTTACGTTATAACGTAAGTTGTCGTTAAGACTCGCGAGATTTCCGGATTTCCGACGACTGAACTATTTGGGCGCCGGTTTTGAATTTGTAACGTCATGATATCAATTAAATGATTCTATTATTTAACAAATAACATCAGTGGCGCAGTGGTTTGTGTGTTGTGTGTTAAGACTTGTGGTTGAACCGGTACTGACCCGGGTTCGAAACCCGGTAGGAACAAAATATTTTTATTTTCTTATTTTTGACAGTTTTTCAAAAACTAATTATATATTCCCGTATAATAATTGATTATGTATCGTTTAAAATTATTTTGGGCATTTAATTCGCAACGAAATTTTTGACTGACGGTTCGGTTGATAAACGGAGCGGGTTTGGTAAATCCGTTTTTTACGGATGTTACAATTGGTGGCTATTTGGTTCGGTTTTTTCAATTATCCGTCAAACCAAAACCTTTGGCATGGGCTAGTAGGGTCTGCATGACTCTATAGGACACGAATTGTAGTTAAGAGCTTTTTTGGTGGTTATTTGGTTGAGATATTTTTTTAATCTATCCTGAAATTTAGTTCTTTTTGTTATCGGTGGCTATTTAGTTTGGTTTGTTAAAACCTTTAGAATTTAATTATACATAGTTAGCCCACGCATTGCGACGTTCTCACTGAGACTCAAACAAACATTTGTTGCTAAGCAGAGACAACTTTTCTTTGCTCTATAGGCTGCAGAAACACCCACTAATTTGCATCAAGGGAATTAGAACGTTAATTAAAAACAAATGTCAACAACCCAATAACCAGCGAATATAAAACGAATATGATTCTGACGAACGTACCTTTAAGTTGACGGATAGAGGAAGTATATAAACTAACTGAGCGAGAGCACGTGGGGATGAGAGAAAGCAGGAGATGGCGGAAAGGGTCAAGGGGAGGGTTGGGGTTGGGGAAACAGGTTTGAACTTTTTAATGCTTCCAGAGCTTGGTTTGGCCGCCAAATGAGAATTTTAGGAACACATTTATGCTTTAATTGCTTGTGACGTATGCTTAGAAAGTGTGTTTGGGTGAGATGACTATATTGTTCTCAAATTATCATACTATTAATATTAATTAATTAATCACTTGTACACTAATAGATCGTTTATTTCTATAATTTAATCCGTACGTCAATACTCATCAAAACGTCGACAAAAATGAGTAGGTTGCCATGGTACCTCTAGATTTTTTGAAAACATTATATTTTCTAAGATATGACAAGAATACGTAAACGAATTACAAGTTTGTTGTGGATGAGGGAAAATGTAATTAATTATCTATACTTTTGTTAAAACTCAAGGACATAAGTGTAATAGGTTTATGACTAAAAAATAAATAGTATTTAAAATACCAAATTACCCTCATTTTAGGGGTCTATCTATAAATAAAAAGGGGAAAAGTTCTTATTTTTTGGGTATCTTAAAATACCCCCCACTTATGTATTATAATATAGTAAATGCCGTTCAAAACAAAAAAACTTGTACAGAGTCAGTTTGTTAATGCACGGTAGCTAGGTAATGGTCAAAGCGGGCTTGGGTAAAAAACAAATGTTGGCTTTAATCAATTGTACATTTACGCATCGGCTATTTTGTACTTTATGAACGCACTGCGAAACCAAAAAAGAAAACTATCGAAACGTTTAAAAAAATGTGCCGATCGTCATGGTACCTTCGGATTTTTTTAAAACATTACGGGTTGTAAGATATCGCAGGAATACGTTAAAGAATTAAAGAGGGGGGGGAGTGTAACTAATAACCCATAATTATGTTAAATGTCAATGATTTAAATGTAACAGAATAAAGGACTAAAAAATAATTATGGTTTAAAAGACCACTTTACCGTCAGTTTAGGGGTTTATTTATAAATAAGGGGGAAGAAGTTCTTAACTTTTGGGAATCCTTCCCTCCCGCAATATAATATAGTATAGATTTTTTGTGCTAGATTCTTTTACTACATTTTTATGCTATATTTTTGTGTTGAAATTTTTTGTCTTAATTTTTTTCTGAATCTTTTGTGCTGGATTTTTTGTACTATACTGTTTTGTACTAGATTTTTTTGCTATATTTTTGTATTATATTTTTTGTGCTATATTTTTTTTACTATATTTTTTTGTTACATTTTTTAGAAAACAAAAGGGGTGTCGTATGTCATTTTCACACTCCTACTTATAAGGACCAAAATATCATTCCTTTCTACTTACAGGGAGTGCCACATGTTATCATCACAGTACTTCTTAGGCTATTTAGGCAAAATCAACATTTTAGTGGATCCTTCCCCTTTAAATAAGTATCTTATAACATAATTACGTTTTCATAAACATAGTTTTTTTTAGTTTTATAATCATTTTCTGTTAAGAAACTTATTCACATAAACATAGTTTTTTTAAGTTTATGAGTTAAATGCTTTTTAGTCCCTGTAGTTTGGGTCATTTTGCAGTTTAGTCTAAAGGTTTGAACGTTGTTATTTTAGTCCAAATAGTTTCAAATGTTGCCATTTTAGTCAACTAGGTTAATTTCATCCATTTTTTCTGTTAACGAGAAGGGAAATCAGTCATTTTATATGGCTGAATTGCCTTTCTAGTTAACATAATTACATAAAAAATGACCGAATTACCCTTTTAGTTAACAAAAAAATTGATGAAGTTAACCCATTGGACTAAAATGGCAACGTTTGAAACTATTTGGACTAAAATGACAAAGTTTCAAACCTTTGGACTAAACTAGCAAAATGATCCAAACCACAAGGACTAAAATGACATTTAACTCTAAGTTTATAATGATTTTTTTAAAGAAACTTATTCACTTTGTAATAAACCTCTCTTTCATAAATGTAATTGACCCGCTAATAACTTTTCTTAAAAGTTTAAAACATGCTCCAACAATAAATAAATAAAGTTTAAAATATGCCCCAACAATAAATAAATAAGAGTAAATTACGTTTTTAGCCCTGTGGTTATATCAGTTGTACTATATTAGCCAAAAATAAGATATTTTAACATATGTGCCACCATGGTCTCTATAACTAACTATTTTGACTCCTGAGTCTAACTTAACCCAAATCCTAGTTAATTATTAGTCACATGACATGTACATGATAGGTAAATTGGTAATTTTCCCTCTCCTTTTAATTATTAATAAATTCAAATGGGTCCTATTTCCTACCCCTACCCACCCTCACCCTCACCCTCACCCTCACCCCTATTAATTACACTAAAACTGATATAATCACAAGGGGCAAAAATATAATTTACTCAGTAAATAAAGTTTAAAATATGCCCCAACAACAATATTGAAACACAAAAACTAGGCTCGGATAGCCGTTGAGTATCCGAACCTCTTTAAACTCCCCCCTCCTTTTTCATCTCTTTTCACACTTTCATTTTTTTCATTGCAGCAAAAAAATTCAAAATCTTGCCCAAATTCTTACCGCTGTTTCTCCATAATCCCTCTTTTTGGATCTTCAACAATTCTATTCTACTAAAAAACACTTCAAAACCCTAATTTCACAACAACCCATCAAACCCAATATCTAAATCGGTATCAATCTACTATCTTTCTCACACCAAACCCTTAAAAATCCGATTTTTAAATCTGGGTTCTTCGATTTTTCAAAAAAGATTGTTTCTTTATTGTTTAATTTGTTTTTTTTTTTGGGTTTTTGAAACAAAACCCAAAAACCCTAATTTGTGAACTGAAAATTTTAAAGGGTTTTGAATAATGGCAATGGGAGAGGATAAAATGGTCAAAAGATCATCCTTTGGGAAGTCGATAAGAAAGCGGCTTTCGGATATTACAAATTATGAGCCACAGTTGTGTTCTTCATCATCTTTGGATAAAGGCCAGGTTGATCATCTTTTGAAGGTAAAGTTTTATTTGGTTGTATTCACCTTCTTTATCTTGTTTTAGGATTAGATTATTGTGAATTGTAGGGGTTGTTGGATATTATTGGACCCGTATTTGCGTGTAGGTAAATATAAGAGGACTATTTTCGACGAGTAGGTTAAAGTTAGTTAAGTGTTGTACTAAGATTATAACATGTTGGCTGTACTAGCAATCCTAGTTGTAGTCGGTAGTCGGGCTGCAAACAAACTGAACGAACACGGTTTGTTAAGATATACATGTTCACGAACTGTTCATGAACACTTACCAAACAATATTTTATGCTCGTGACACTTACCAAACAAGATTTTATGCTCGTCTTCATTTGTTAAGGAAATGCACTTGTTCATGTTCGTTTGTGTTTGTTTGTTAATTTTAGGCAACGAACGAAAACGAATGTTGATAAACACAAAGGAGCACAAACTAATGTTTATGAACACAAATGGAAACAAATGAACGCAAACAAGCGTTCATGAACAGAATACATAATACGGTAACACTTATTAAATATTTTATTTGTCATAGTTTTGAAATATTCAAAGAAAATGTAAAAACTAAAAACACTAATGAAATATCGAACACAAAAGAACACGTACCGAACGTTCATGAACATAAATGAACAAACGCGGCATCTATTCATGTTTGTTCATGTTCATTTGTTTAATAAACGAACGAACACAAACGAACTTCCCGCCGAACGGTTCATGAATTGTTCGCCAAACGTTTGGTTCGTTTGCAGTCCTAGTCCGTAGTTCTCCTGGTCTAATTATATTGTGGGAGTTAACCGTAATTTCAGGCTCATTTGAGTACTGATTGGGACTTGAGGGGTTCTATGTTATTTAGGATTAAGTTAGTCTCCTAAAATAGGTTTTTTTACTTTTAACAATTAGTCATAGTTTTGTATGTAAATAGAGGTAATTAATAATCATTTCAAGCTTTAGTTCTTTCAATATACCTTTTGTGGTTTTGTTAATAGGCAATTATCTAGTGATGGTTAGGGGTGTTTAATAATATCCAAATATTGTCAGTGGCGAAGCTTGAGATTTCCGATCGAGGGGTCGAAAACGTATATACCCAAAAATTTATACAAAACCGGGGTCGAAAACGTATATACCCAAAAACTTCTATACGAAAACTACATACTCTCCACTACTGAGCTAAAAGTTCAGGGGGTCGGCTGCCCCCTCCCGCCCCCACTATGCTGCGCCATTGAATATTGTCTACTACAAACTTTTTTGTATGACTACAGTGTCCCAATTTCCTACAAACTTGACCTGATTGTGTTGTTTGATGATTAAATGGGGCAGGAAAATGCAGGGCTGATGAAGCTTATTACAGAGAAAAAGTAAGTTTCGTTACCATCTAACTTAAAGCGTAAAATGGCAACATATTTGCCATCACAATACGGAATTTAAAAATGAAGTTTGCATTTTGGATCTATGTCAAACTGATATTTTCTTTATGATATGGATGGTAACAGCAAAGTCATAGAGATGAACGGAACTGAGCTTCAAAAGGCGCGAGTTCTTCTACAGAAAACACAATTTCAGAATTGGAACCTTGCTCAATCAAACAGTCATATGATGGCGGTCGGTACATTGTATTCATCATTCAAACATCAATCTTTTTAGTTCCAGAAATGTTGACATTAATATGTATATGTATTTTTTTTATTGGCAGGAGCTTAATTTAGGCAGAAAGAAGGTACGGTGTTTTAAACTCCCAATATCTCATGATTGCATGAATCAATGGTGTGTGTAACTAACTGTGTATCTATTTTTTGGGTCAAAATAGCTAAAAGAGTTACAACATCAACTTGCTTGCAAGGATGCTTTGCTGAAAACCATGAGTTCCGTGTTTCAGGTAACTCTTTTTTTCGCTATTTAAATTTGCGTCGACTTATTTTGACCCGTTGTATAATTTGAATAACGAAATCAACTCATTTCTTGATGAATGGGTGGGTCATCATTGTACTGTTGTAATTTAACCTTATAGCATGCATTTTAAAAATCTGATGGAGTATTTTGGATTATCAGGTGAAGCATGAGACGAATGACCAAACATGTGAATCGAAGGTAGCTTTTTTTTGTTTTTTAATATTTCTGTTTTGAAGAAAAAACTAATATCGTTATATCTGTAGGATATTCAGGTAAAGCGTGAGACGAACGACCAAAAATGTGAATCTAAGGTGGTTTACAAGTTTTTTTTTTTCAATATTTCTCTTTTGAAGAAAAAACTAATATCGTTATCTGTTGGATATTCAGGTAAAGTGTGAGACAGACGATAAAAAATGTGAATCTAAGGTGGTTTACTAGTTTTTCTTTTTTTAAATATTTATCCTTTGAAGAAAAAACTAACATCGTTATTTCCATTATGGTGAATGAAGGACGGTGAAAAAGCTCTTACCTACCAACAACACGCCAGTAGACGTATTCGTCCAGGAAGAAGTCGATGTAAATACTACAGAAACGTTAAACTTATCAAATATCGATATTGTAGCTTATTAGTTTTCTTATTGATTAGTAATTAGTTGGTGTTTAACTGATTATTATAACATGTGGTGTTTGCAGCAATTAGCCAGTTGACTACAGGTGCAGAATCTGAGAAAGATATAGTTGAAAACAAAAGGTTTAGCATAATATTATTAGATATATATACCGTGTTTAATTTTTTCGCTTTATATTATATTGATATGTATAAAAACTTGCTTGTTTAACTTTTCACAAACAGGCGGCGTGTGAGAAGGCAGTCGGCTAGGTTCTTCACATCACATGAAGCGGATGAGAATTTGTTTGAGATTAAAGATCTTGAATTGCATGATGATTATGGTCCCGCTTCAAAAGTGAATATTGAACAAGAACATGACAAATGCGGTTCAAAATCCGAACCTCAAAATTCACAAAGGATGTCGTTCGGTAGACCATCAAGACGGGCTGCGGAGAAAGTACAGTCTTACAAGGAAGTTCCTCTTAATATCAAAATGAGAAGACCAGAATAACACATTTGTAATTTGAAGTTTTTTTTTTAATTTGTGTAGTATTTATGTAACATTCTAAAACAAATGGAATCTTAAGGTTTTTATAACTGCTGCAATCTTAAGGTATGGGGCGCCACCTCAGTGAATTTTACACAATAGCGCCCCCCATCCATACCCCAAGCGCTAACATGGGGGCACTATTGATGGGTTGTTGTTGCAGTGGTGGTGAATAACGAACGAGTTTAGTGGGGCCCTACCTATTCTAGCCGTTGACAACGGCTCTTTTCTATAAAAATCATTAAAAAAAACTCTATATAAACACACAAATATCACATAATCAACCAAATCTCTCAAACACACTTTCACAAAATCTCTTAACATATATTTGTTTTTACTTTTTACAAAATGTCTACCAGTTCCGAGACGTCATCCGACTCTCCAACCAATTCGGGTACGCTTGATGGTTTGTTTATATCCATGGCGCAAGAGGCCATTCAATTTTTAAGAGACGAAGCCGAATCGTCAAGACCACGACATATTAGACAATTGAACGAGACCGCGTTGGTGCTTCACAACCGTGTGGTGAGTGATTATTTTGCTAACAACCCGTTATACAATAATGAGCAATTTCGACGCCGCTCTTTCGTGCTTTTTTGCGGATTAGTGGCGATTTAGAGCGCGTATATATATTTTAACAAAAAGCGAATACACGGTGTAAAGTCGGATTCTCTCTGTTGCAAAAGTGTATATATGTGAAATTTTATATATACGGAGAGGGGTCTTACATTAGTCTTTCAGGAATTAAAAAAACATTCGCCGAACTCGAGGTCATTGTTGACCACACTAGCCCGAGACTTTTTACTTGAAACGTGAACTTCAATAGAACCAAACCAACCCACAAAACAGGGCGGCCACAAGCCCACAACCAAAACAACAAATTACATAATTACAAAACCAAAACAACAAATTACATAATTACAAGATTACACCATTCGGTCCAAGATAAGAACCTCCTTTTATATCTACTACTAATTCATAAAAACCCAATCGATTTTATTTCACTTATAATATCTTCAACCCGAACGGCAAACATATTCCGGATGAAATAAAATATCCTTAAAAATAGATAAATTTGAAAATTTTAAATCGGAAGAAAAGTAGGGTAATTAAAATGGTTATGTTACTGATTATCGATATAATTATATCAAAATAAACACAGTGAAAAGAGATATATACATGTTTAGAACTTGATTGGCTTTGAAATACGTATTAAATTAATTAATAGTATTTAAAATTTGGATTTATCCATAAATTTTATAAGATATAAACAATCCTATTTATATCTTCTCCTTGTTTTGGTTGCTGGGATAGAATTCCAGAGATGACAACATCAACCATCTACTCGATAGCATCAAGGATCTCCCCTATTGTAAGTGATTATTTGTTTTGTTTTGATCTTATAAGCTTGTTAAAGATCGATTGTTTCATTCCTTGTTTTTTTAGAAACTGTAAAATACAATAGCGCGTATCGTGTGATGTGTACGCAAACAGGAGATCGAGACGCGTGTCTTCCTTTTTTACGCGTCCACTAAATAACGTGCGTGATTAGGGTTTGGCATACATGATTTAGGGTTTTCTTCATGCGTGATTTTGGGTGTTTTTTTTGTTATGCGTGATTTGTGTGTATTTTCTGGTCGTGCGCGATTTAGAGTTTACCCTGCGTGTGATTAGAGTTTTGACTTTTATAACATGCGTAATTTACTCGCACATCGCACGTTAAGGACTATTGTACGTTAACCTTCCCCTTTTTTAGAAAGTGTAAAATACAATAACACTTATGGTGCGATGTGTACGCGAGCAGAAGATCGAGACGCGTGTCTTCCTTTTTGTTACGCGACCACTAAATAACATGCGTGATTAGGGTTTAGCATGCATATTTAGGGTTTTGTTCATGCGTGATTTTTGAGTAGTCATGTGTGATTTATGTGTTTTATTTTGTCATGCATGATTTTAAGTTTACCATATATATGTGTGATTAGAGTTTGACTTATATAACATGCGTAACTTACTTACGTACGCATCACACGTTAAGAACTATTGTACATTAACCTTCCTCTATATTTATCATTCTTTGACGGTGTTTTGATTTTAACAGCAGCGCAATCATGTCCTTCGATCAATGGCGATGAGCACATGGACTCGGACAACAAAGTATCCACCCAGTTATCAAGAACATATGACTTACAAGAGATGTGATGAAAACGAGACACTAGAAGTTAAGGTTGTGACACTTGTTACTTTTGAAGGTTACAAAGCTTCTGATTTGAAGACAGTACCTTCTTCATTGCGACAACATTTGCAAGAGGTGCAGGAATTTGTGGATAAACAATATGTAGGTGACGCAAAGGAGGAAGATGTGAATAAGAAAATTTAGATGGTTACGCATTCGTTTGTCATCGATTTAAATAAAGCTACTTTTATTGTTTTTAGGTTTCTTGTAGATGAGAATAAGCTGCTTTGATTTTTAATTTAAACACTTGGGTATTATTATTATTATATGTAAATATTTAATAAGTATGTAAATATTTAATAACTATATAATTAAATAATATTTAGTTATAGAGAAATAAATAGTAAATGCAAATTTAAATCTTGATTTAAAGAATTGTAAATAAGATAAATACTTAATTAAGTGAATTGAATATAGTGAAACCTCATTAAGTATCGATATAATAAGTGAGGACGATTTCGGAACTATTATATATAGCACTTTTACTATACGCAACAAAATTAATACTTAGCGTCTTAAAGTGGAGAGTAAATTACAAGTACATCCTTCTCAAATCTATTAGATGGTACTAGTAGGAAACCCATGTGACGCTAATTTACACCGCATACTTGCTTTCTGGTTAGTTTATCAATTTTCTCGTAATATATTATATATTTACTTTTGTTAGTCCTTTTATATGTAGCATCCGTGTGGTCAATTTATGGCATAAACGTTACAGAACTCAATCAAGTAAAAAGTACTAAACATGACACTGTAGCGTTTGTAATAAAGAAACATAAACCAATGATAATGATTCTATGGAAACAAATGCGCATGGCTAAAGATTAGGGGATGTTAGCGTCTCTAAGTCCGTACATGCTCTCGCATCCCTATTTATAATGAACTGAGGTGTCTTCGATCGTGTTCAGATAAGTTCCAAATTAAGTGTTGTGTGTCTTATGTCCAAAGCTTGATGCAAAACTACATCGAGCTGGGGGTCTCACTGGAAGCGGCATCTCTATTCCTACAGGGTAGAGGTAAGATCGTCTACATTTTACCTTCCTCAGACCCTAACTTAGTTTTATTATTAGTGGGATTTACTGAGTATGATGACGATGATCTGCATTTCCACTCATGGTGGTTAGATCATCAATTGTATGAAGTAAAAACTACTACATGGACAAACTGTGATGCCTTTTTTCTTGGTATTGTGGACTTTCAGCTTTGTATGTCATGAATACAATTGTTGCCCGTAAGGTGGTTTTACTTATGTTTCTATTATCAGTCTGTGATCCAATGAGATCATTCAGAAGAGTAAAAGCCACACATGCAATTTATCAGTCAGGATATACCTATAATGTATTTCACCTCTTCTTCATATGGGTTAGGATATGAACTCTGTAACATTTAAGCATTGATCTGAATTCTTATTTGTTAATGAGATTTGCTTTTTTTATGATGTTCACCCTTCATGAATAACTTTTTACCTTCATGATAACTTTTATGCTTATAGCACAAAAACACTAAGCACCAGTTACATTATGTTTTAACCTTTGAACTCTTTCAACTAGGATGAGCAATAAAAAAATTCGGCGCAACCATTGTTCTCTAATGTATGTCACATGCTCTAATACGAATGGGACAACGCTTAAACGGCATTTAATGGTGTATAAGCTAAACCCAGATAACAGATAACTCGAAATAATAGAGAACAATATTTGTAAAACGAGGATAGTAATGGTGAGGCAGTAGTTAACAATATCAACTGTGATCGATGCGGATACAACATTGAAGATTGTAACCACACGTTTGTTAATTGTATTGTGGCGATGGTATGTGGTCATGGGCGGTCCTGAGGGTGGTGAGGAGGACCACCGGCCAGGGCCCGATATTTTGAAGGGCACGTTATTTTTAAAAAATCCGATATGTATATGTAAAAAATAAATTAATAGGGTATACCCATACAAACACCAACATAGGCCCACTTACAAAACTATTTTTATGGATTACATTAGTTAATAGCCAATTGGCATTGGTTTAGATCTTAGTGAGCCCAATGTCCAATTTCGTTAAGGACTAAGAACACGTTTTTTCGAGCTCGAACAGGGTACATGAATTCTCAGAGCCGGCCTTGTATATGGTGGCAAATTTTCGTGTGTATTAGAGTGCCGTTGCCCGGTAACATGACTTCAGTCTCGGTCTAATGGATGAGCTGGACAACGCCCCAGGGTAAAAAAGATGGAAGAAAGTGGTGAACACTATAATGAACGCGACGTTTTGGAGGATATGGTTCGCAAGAAATCAGAAAGTTTTTAAAGGTAACTTCATGTGGGTTCTTCATACGGTGGATCAAATAAAAGAGGATTCCTATTTATGGATCAAACATCGGTCCAAGCTTCCAGAAGTGTCTTGGAATAAGTGGCTAGAGTAGAGATGGGCATAATAACCGTTTCAAAGCCGACCCGGTGGAAACTACCTGGGACCGGTTCCGGTTCCTACCCGACATATAGTAGAACCGGTTCCGGGTTCAAAATACCCGATGGTTCCTACCCGGTTCCACATTTTTGAAAAAAAATAAGTTCCGTACCCGGGTTGTACCCGTAACCGGTTCTTATCATACCCGGTTCCTACGGTAACTTTCCAGACCCGGCGCCAATATATTTTTAATGTGAGTTTTTTTATAAGTCTTTGCTAGAACAAGGTATAATACATAAACATAAAACTATTTATTACGAGAAACAAGTACCCGGTTACACAAACAACCGAAACATGAAACTTAAAAAAACACATAAAACACTAAACATACTAATCATAAAACCAAACGGGTTTACAATACATAAAATAAACTAAACTTTCGATGACCCGGTCCCGGATGCTTCACCCTTTTCATTGTTTTTCGCCTTTATCACCGGACAATGGCGGTTGGTGTGTTTCTTGAGCGTCGAGTTGGCCGACGCCTTCATGAACTTCTCGCACCCCTTGCATCTAGCCATTTCATGGATATCCGACATCAAGCACAAGTCAAAGTGCTTCCAAATAGCGGGGTTTCTTTTGGTTTCAAAACATCCACGACCTCATGTTGCAAGCCATCGTTATCTCTTTGATAGTATTAGATTTGAAGTGGTTAAAGTGTTGATTTTTTGTAGTAAGTAAATGAAATTAGAATGGTGTAGAGAATGAGATTTAAATACAAGAAAAAACCGATCTTAAAATTAATATTCAGTTTCAAATATTGAAATCGGTTCTTAATAGTAAATCAGTTTTTTATGACTTGACAAGACTCGATAGAACCGGTTCCACACAGTAGCTTGCAGCCTTTTCTTCACATATACGACAGAATCGGTTCCTACCCGTACCCGGTTCCAAATTACCCGGAACCGGTTACAACAGGTTCCACATTTAAAAACTTATACCCGGGTACGAACTGGAACCGGTTCCACAGAGGAACCGGGTCTACTGACTAGCATGAGGAACCGGTTCCGGGTATTCAAAAGACCTGATTTTGCCCATCTCTAGGCTAGAGTTTGATGTATCGAGTATGTTATAATTCGTTTTGTTTCCTCATTCGTTGTAAACTTTTCAGCGGCTTGCTAGCTTTTTATATTCAGATATAAAATGATTCGCCGTTAAAAAAAAGTTTAAAGACATGCAATTTTTTAAAAAGTTATATGTACTACTTTTAATATTCTTTCATTATTTACACCATCAAGATATTGTAAGGAGTGCCGTACACTAAATTAAAGGGGTTTTCTAAACCATTAATTTTATTGAAAAAAGAAACTTCTTTACAAAAGAAATATGGTCATAAATTAATTCCATTATTTCATTGTTATAGTATATCAATTTATTTTTGCAGTTTTGTGTTGGTTCATATCGCAAACAAGAAACCAAGCACCCCAACGGTTTTGAAGATGATGGAAAATATCAAGATAAAACACATATCTTTAGACAAGAAGTAGATAAAAAAAACTTCATTCTTTAGATCAGTCAATTTGATGTAACTTCAGTTTCTTCTTTAGACAAGAAGTAGAAAAAAGAAAACTTCATTCTTTGGATCGTAATTGACCTAACTTCCGCTTCTTCAATTCCATAATTTATATTGATTCAATATATTATTATATAATAATATATAATATAATAATTATATATAATATATTATATATATATATATATATAGGTGGGGATCCTAAGAGAAGTCTACCCTATTTAAGAAACTTGAGAAGCATTATAACCATACATTTCGTAACTTTCGTAATATACACATATGTATAGTTTAAAATTGACTATACATAGATGTATATTGAGTTATACACATATGTATATAGTCAATTTTAAACTATACATATGTGTATATTACGAAAAACTTTGGAAAAATGTGTGGTCCAGAATGCTTCTCAAGTTTCTCAATTAGCTTAGTGTTTCTCATATGATCCTAACCATATATATTAAATAAACTTCACTAAAAACACGCGCCAACCAAATGGGCAAAAACCCAAATAAATTAACGTCAACGACCCAAACGGACAATTAGCCACTAATTACAACATATACACAGGATAACCACACCAATCCTCAAAACGTATGGACTTAAAAGAAGACATATTTTTTAACCAAACGAAACCTCTAGACTGCACTTCCCCCAAAACCTCTTGCGGACTATATTTTTTATTTTGAAAGATAAACTCGTTCATCCCTTTACAAATTCACCACATTGTGATTAAGATGAGGCCATGGATGATGTTCTTCGCTTTCTTCCCAACCTGTAAATATCCATGAGCTTCCATAATGTCTTTGACCAAAAAAACATAAAAGGGAGGGATATGATACCTCGTGCTAAAACCCATTCAAACTTGATTCGAGACTATACACGAGGTGAACAAATGCTCAACTTATTCCTTGTGTTCATCACAAAAAGAGCACATAACCGATGGGATGTTGATGTTTCTCCTCCTCAAATTTACCCGAGTCGCTAATTTATCTAAATTCGCCCTCCACGCCATAATGTTGCATTTCAATGGCACCCATTTACACCACTTCAATGAAAAATTGATGCCGCATCCTCTGTCTTCTTCCTTCATCTTTTTAATCGACTTTACTAAGAAAATCCCTGAGTCATCCCCACGCATTTCCATAAGTCTCTTTTGTTAGAATGCACACCATCGCCAATTCCATAATTTATATCGACCAATTTGGTGTAATTTTAATTTCTTCAATTTTTGTTTATTCACTAAACATAGTTGTACTACATTGGTTGCTTCTAGCATTTTTCTCTAGATTTGTAATAAAATTTCCATCGCTAGTAATATATATATATATATTTACATGTATAAAATTGGTGGGAAACTAAAGCATGCGTACTAAAATAAATGCTTTGGAATCATGATCTGCGCTGTGTCATGAAATAAAATATTCCTTTTTATTTCAATGTGATGTTATACAAGAACATTGGAACAAATGCATGGCAGTTCGAATATTATTATACTATATACAATATGCTGCTCTTTAGTAGCATCAAATAAAGTTTCTAATTTAATTTCACATCTCTACTATTATTGAGTCGTATAATATTATACGATCTATATAGTGTTATATCATTCCATACCCCATATAATGTTATACGATTCAAATCCCACATAGTGTTATATGACTTGATATTTTCTCTATACTATATGAGTCATATAGCATTATGCGACCTAATATTTATCATGTCAGAATATTCTATAGGGGTATATGATCCGTATAAAAGTGTGAAAACAAGAATTAAGGGTGTGACTTTACTAAAACCCATAAATAAATCAACTCTTACAATAGACAAATATGAATTTGCATCTCTTAAAATTAAAAATTTTCGTACTTCTAAAACTTATGACTAAATACATGTTGTAGATCTAATTACGCTCCACAATTAATTATTAACTATTCACCAAAGGTTGATTTGGGTTTAAATAATTTCATCAAATGTTGATGTGGGTCTAACAATTTGCTAATGGGATCATAAATATACTAAAATTATATAACTAGTCAATTTGGACATACTTAAGTTAGATTATATCAAACTGAATGTACTCAAATTATATACCATCTAAATTTGAGACATTTTTATAAAACTTGTTAACTTAAAACTTTTAAATGGGCCCAATGAATACCACCCATCATCATTGTATGTCGCTACCACCTACTAGTCGACGTTATCATTGTCAATGCCTCTCACACCATCATTAGTTGTCGCCGGCACCAACTAGCAGCTAACTACCATTGACTTGTAGTATTTTGTTCCAATTAAAAGATTGTAAAGTAGATTCGATTAGAAAATTGAATGTTTCTAAGCAATAGTTACTAATGTTATTTCCATTGAGAAGGGAAAAACAATTGAGGTGTATGTTAGATGGAGATGAGGTGGAGCTAAAAGATAAGAGAGGAGGTAGAAAGAAAGTAAAACAATTCAAATGTGTTATGTAGGGCTCGAAATGGCTTTATTTGAAAAGAAAATACCTTTTTCATCCTTATGCCACTAAGCTATGTTATTGGAGGCTTAAAATAGGATTTATGTAAAATGAAGTATTGGGTTGACGTAAATATAACTGTTTTATATATAAATAAATAAACTTACAATATGATGCCCACCATCTCCACCAATCCCTTGTCATGTGGCCTTTATGTGCCCACCCTTATAAACTTTTATCTAGTAATACACAAAAATTTTTAACGAACGAACCGAACCGCTATAGCCCGAACAACTCCGCTATCAATGATGGTAACTACGACATAACCTTCTAACTCGAAACATCATACATTTAACTTTTATTTGTTTATACATATGATACTATTATAAAACATTATTCACCAAAGGGAATTCCACTAATAACAATATAGGAATATATGATACTATTGTAAAACATAATTCACCAAAAGGGAATTCCACTAATAACAACATAGGAATATTAGAGTTAATTACGTTTTTCGTCTCTGTAATTTATCGAAAATCACTATTTCAGTTTATTAGTTTAAAAATTATCAAAACGCGTGTGTCGTAACTATTTCTAAACAAATAAAGTTTAAAATAAAAACTGAATACAGGTAAATTAATATTTTATACAGTTTACCATTATTAAAAATATAATAATATTCCTCTGAAATGGAAGCAGGGTAAGAGAAGCTCAGAGCTCCATGCTTCAACCTCTGTTTCACCAAAGGGGAAGGAATTAAAAACCCTAATCATATCAATTATGCAAAACTCACAGCAATGAAACCTCCACTTTATCCGCATAACACGCAATCAAAAGGCAGAAAAAAAAAAGTTAAAACGTATCTCCCACCACCACATGTTGTCACTTTCTTCACTTTTCGACACATACTTCTCACCAGATCCGTCACTTTCGTCTTCCAATCCTTAACACCTACTTCATCACCATCAGTAAATGCAAAGCTTCAGTAGCCAATTTTCTCGTACTCCTCTTCACTCCTTTTTCGCTAACTGTAACACAACAACAGTAGTAAAAGCCTTTTTCAGCTTTTATTATTGTCAGGTTTTTTCCACTTTTGAATTTATTTATTATTGTTTACTACTTAATCACCTGTTAGTATCTGTCAGTATTTCAGGTTTTGTTTGTTATTATTCATTTGCAATGTTGCTGTTGCGAATTTGTTGGTTCTGATGGGAGGTGTTTTGTCTCTCCAGATTTTGAATTAGTTTGGGGAATCCGGATTGTTGTATTTTGAAAATTTGAAATTATTAAAGGCGGTTTTGACCGGAGATATTATTCGCGCTATTGAAGTAGTTATGTCACCTTTGACTAGGTTGACTCAGAGATTCTCCGGTCAGGATTAATCTGATAGCTAAGCTTATCGTATAGGTGGGTTTCTAACCCCTTTTAACAATACAATAATCAGTAGGGATTAATCTGATAGCTAAGTGTGGAGCAATCGTGAGTTTCTAGAACACTCTTTACAAAATAGTTCCGTGAGTCAGGATAGGTGAGTTTCTAGACCCCTTTTTACTTTACTGTTTTGAAATTTTGTGAGTTACGAAAGAAAGGCGGTTATTCGCTAGGGTTTTGATGGAACCGCGGGTGAGGAAGTACGGGCAGATGCATCAGCAATTGAGTCCGGACAGAGCTAAAGTGTGGAAGGAGAGGTCTCGAAAGTATAAGCAGCGGGTGCCGGAGCTGGAGATGGAGCCGAAGAGCCGGAAGGTGGCTGTGGTTTATTATCTATGTAAAAATCGGCAGCTCGAACATCCTCACTTCATTGAAGTCACTCTCACTTCATCAGAAGGTCTTTTTTTGAGAGGTAATTATCTTACAATTGAATGCTGAATGCAGCATTGTGTGATTTGATGAAATAGTTAACCGCTGAATTTTGTTTTGAAAATGATTAATGTAGATGTGATCGAAAAGCTTAACGGTCTTAGAGGAAGTGGTATGGCTTCAATGTACTCATGGTCTTGCAAGAGGTTAATTTTTTTAATTGTTACTTTGATTTTATTTTTACTGTTTCATCGGTTTTTTGTGTATCTGGATGAAAAGGCTTGATGAATGCGGATCTTCTTTTTTTTTTTTTTTTGATGCTGTAGGAGCTACAAGAATGGGTTTGTTTGGCAGGATCTTTGTGAAGATGATCTAATTATTCCCGTTAATGGTGATGAATATGTTCTCAAAGGCTCTGAGCTTGTTGAAGAATCTAATTCAGGTGCATTTGTATAACTTTATAATAATGAATAGTTTCTTGGTGTTTTGACAAGTTTAATGAAATAGGAAAATGCAATTGACCATACATTTTAATAGCCTAATTATAAACATGACGATGTATTTGCAGGTGGTTTTGCTCCTAGTGTAAAATTACCGAACCTAAAACAATTACCCGAACCACCATCTGCAAGAAGTCAAGACGACTCATCACCGTCCACAACCACAAGTGGACGAGATGCTAAAAATTCTCAAGACGACGAGCTGTCACCTCCCGCTCCGCTTTCAGGTTCATCTGGTGTGTCCCCAGAATCTAGAGGTCGAAAAAGTACAGCGTCAAACGGCTGTCTTAGCTTAACCGAATACAAAATCTGCAAAACCGACGGTCTTGCCAACGCTTCCACGCAAACAGAAGAAAATACAAAGGCCAATAAATCTCGAGAAACTTGCACACGGGCGTTTCAACTGATGACGTGGCATCAGAAATTAAAGATACTTCCGAAATTCAAACAGATCCATCACCTCCATCTTCATCAAGTACAAGTTCGTCTTTAAGAAAAACCGAGACGTTGGAGTCGTTAATCATAGCGGATGCTAGCAAGTACAACAGTTTTACAAGACTAGAACGAAGTCAAACGCAGGTCAACTCAAAGCTGAAGGCTACAGATATGTTAATGCAACTGATTTCCTGCGGGTCAATATCAGTCAAAGATCATAGTTTTGGGCTAATTCCGTCGTATAAACCAAGGTTATCGGATTCGAAATTTCAGTCACCTTTATTTTCAACGTCTGTTATGTTGCGCGAGCTTGATTGCTATTCGGATAATTCAAGATTTACGAGCATGAGATTAGAAGATAAAGAATACTTTAGCGCGAGTTTAGTGGAGACCAAATCGCTTAAGGAAGAAGGCACCGCAACTTTAAAAAGATCATCGTCCCACAATGCTGACAGGTTTGTATTTTCGTGTATTATATCGTCTTTAACTTTAATCCTAATGCGTACTTTTGAATGTGCTCATGTGATATGTAATGCAGGACCGATAACGGTAATCATGTTTCAGATAAAGAGGAAACCGCGACACTAATAAAATGCATACCGAAATCACTCAAACCGTCACTCAGTAAACACTCAAAAAACGAACCAATGAAATCTCCTGTTCACGAGGGCCCACGTATCTCATCAGAAGCGGGCCCCAGTTCGCGAATTGTGTCACCTTGCCCTTCTAATTGCAGTAGCAAAAGAATAACTACTGACCCATGTTCTTCCAAACATTCGGGCCGGTTAGAATCCTTTCGGGAAGAGAAGGATAACGCGATCAAAGTCGAAGAAAGTTAAGTTATGATCTTATTTCCATATTCCAAATTAATCTAAATAATAATAATTAAAGAATAACTAATTCATATAGCCTATGCAGTTAATATCGGTGATATATCGGTTATCGGTCCCCATGTAAAATATCGGTGTCAAATATAGATCGGAACATCGGTACCGATATTATTGGCGATATTGACCGATATAACTGATATATCACCGATATTTGACCGATTTTCCCAATATATGTATCTATCTTCTTAGTTTTACCGGTCGTCTTTCTTCTTATTGCGGCCATTAGTGTTTTAAGTCTTTATTGTTAATTGTTAGTGTTAAATGTTACTGTTTTAAGTTTAATCGGTTCACACTTGCTACAATTGTTAGCATATATAAATTCTTATGATATTGAAATTACCGCTATCCCACCGATATCTCACCGAGATAACCTATATCTCAAATATCAGTCCTTGACCGATATCTGATATTTTACGCATTAACTGGATAGCATATAGCTCATGTTTATGTATTGTTTTTTTTTTTCAACAGGCTTGCTTCAGGAGCTAGGGTTATTATACACTCTTGAAGCACTTTCTGATTACTGAAGTTAACTTGTAGGTGGTGTTAATTTTTGTCGGTGGGTAATTTGGTAATTTGGGTTTGTAAATTTGAAAGAGAAAGTATCAAGATATCCAAGAAAAAAGGTGACAAATTTAATTATTAATGGGTGGGGTGTGATTTCCCTTTTTGATTCTTGGTCTGCCTTTTTATACACTGCTTTTTTTGGCTTTACAACTATAAATGCAATCCTTAGATTCTGTTGTCTTCATGGCATATATTCTATTGGCATCTAAGACCTTAGTTTACTATTGTTTTACCAAGATTAAGTTTAGTTGTTACACCAATAGTAAATTTAAAAGCTTTACAATAATAAAATATACAAATTCTAAAATAATGTTAATGCTAGTAAAAGCACGAAAATCATCAAAATAGACATGTAAACATTGACTACATCGACAGTTCAAAAAAAATATACATGCCATAAAGAGCCATCTTTAGGAGTAAATTACGTAGTATCGAAGAGGGAGCTGATTAGAGTGCGACATGTGGCCACGAGTATGTGATTTTGCCCACATGTGACTCATCTGGCGTTATTTTCGCCCAGATTTAACTTATTTATCATAGTTTTTGGGCAATGAGAACATGTGTTAGTCGCAAGTTTGTGAACCTTTTGATGGACGGAATCACAAGGATGGGAGATTAGGTAGGAGGGCCATGTAGGCAAATGTCAGGTTGGAGCTCGGTGTAATTTTCGCCCACATGTGACTTGTTTGTTATAATTTTAGCCCAATGAGAACATGTGTTAGTCCCAAGTTTGTCTACCTTACTTAGGGTAGAGATGGGCATAAAAACCGGTTTCGAACCCGAACCGGTAAAACCGAACTGGACCCGGTTCCAGTTCCTACCCGACATTAAGTAGAACCGGTTCCGGGTTCAAAATACCCGTTGGTTCTAACCCTGTTCCACAATTTTACCATTTGAATCGGGTCGTACCCGGTTCCTACCCGTACCCGGTTTCACTAGTACCCGGTTCCACCAGTACCCGGAAATGCAGTTCTAGAAGGAACCGGTTATACCCGTTACAATGTTACCGTTGGAACCGGTTATAGCCGTTATAATGTTACCGTTTGAACCGGTTCCTGACCGTTGGAACCGATTCTATATATATTGTTTAGCACACAATTTCTCATATCTATTCTTCTTGTTACATTTCTTTCTTGTTCTTTTTCACATACTAATCAACAAATGGCCTCATAGAGTTCCAAAAACGCAAATTCCCAATCCGTTAACAATGTTCCTCAAGATCAATCGGTTCAATATGTGGTTGGAACATTGTCTCATAATCGCAATAAGGAAGTTTGGAGCAATTGGGAGTTGGTCGAGATGAGTGACGGCTCGCAAAAAGCTCAATGTAAACATTGTGGATCGTTATTAGCCAAGGAATCAAACTCAACGTTAACGAAGCATATTAATAAGTATTGCAAAGCTTTAAAGGAAATGACATCCCCAAGTTCCACTATCCAAAGATGGTACCATTTTTCGTTATAAGCAAAAATTAGCTCGCGATCGGATGGCGAAGTTGGTGATACAAAAAGCGTTGCCGTTTGGACATTTCGACGACCCCGATCTTACTAATCTTATTCGGGAGACGCTACAACCTCGCTATAAACATGTAAGTCGTCGCACTTTAAAACGTCATTGTTTAAGTTTATGGGAAAATGCAAAAAAAGATTTAATTGTTTTTTTAAGAATTTAAAAACTAGTGTAAACCTAACTAGTGATGTGTGGTCGGCTCCACATGATTTACCGGAATCGTACATATGTGTCACCGCTCATTGGGTTGATCCCGATACATGGCAAATGATGAAGCGTACGATTGCGTTTGACGAGTTTCCTTCTCCTCATACGGGAGAAAATATTTATAAAATTATAAATGGCACAATAATTAAATATGGTTTAGAAGATAAATTTTTTTCAATTGTCACATCCCGACCCGCAGCGGAAAAGGTGATCGGGGCATGATTGGGTTTTCATCAAAGCTCATGACATTTATTATAACGTTTCATATTTATCATTACAATTTAAAGGAAATCATACAATCATAATTACAACATGTTCTACACATATTTCTAGACTTCATTATTTTCTTCTAAGGCATTTCCTATGTTTTCCTTGCTTCATCCTTTTCACCTGTATCATGTGTAAAAATGGTTTTTGGATCAATAAAAGTTGGCGAGTGAACCTTGTTAGAAAACATTTATTATTTATTTCTTATAGTATTTAATATGGAAAAATTGTGCAATAATCATATATGAACAAACGTAAATAAAACATACAATAACAAACCAATAGCATACAATAACAAACCACCTTGCATGAATATGTAATATGAATGACAATGTAAATGTTGGCAACGTCTCGTTCACGCTCATAGGTAATGGGGAACGGCTCACGCTCATAGGTAATGGGGAGCAGACGACCTATGATGAAATGTATGTGCGATCAAGGCTCAATCAAACGGAGCCGATCGTATGTTGGCAACGCCTGGTTCACGCTCATAGGTAATGGGGAACAGCTCAACGCTCATAGGTAATGGGGAGCGGCGGCCTATGATAATGTATGTACTGAAAATGATAAATTTAATCTAAACAATAATCACACAAACAGATGATACATGTTGAATATACATTTAATCATGAATATGATGGATGCACAATAGTTTAAAAGTAATAAATAATAAGACACATGATACACCAAAAAACGTGATTAAAACGGGGAATTTGTAGAGATTCACTCACATTGGGTGCGTTTGCTTGAAGATGTTGAATGCGCACGAGTTTAGAGGATTGATCGACGAGAGATAACTAACCTAATTAATAACGAAAAGGTATAGTAAATAAATGGATTTTATTAACAATTTTAATAGGATTTTTGGATATATTTTTGTGAGTTTAAGGCTATTTTCTAACTTTAAAAATGTTATTTTTAAGTATTTTTAATTGATTTTTAATTTAAATAAATAAATAAAAATAAAAAAAAAATGTTTGACTTTTTGACTTGACCGTTGACCGTTACTGTTGACCGGTTCGGTCGGTTATATAGTTGCACTGAGTGAGGTTCGAACTCGTGACCTCCCGTACGCGTGCACGCAGCTCTACCAACTGAGCTACGTGTCTAACCCGAAATATTTCTGTTTTTAATTATATTTATACACTAATTAAGTTAATCCGAAAATCATTTATTTTAAAAATGATTTAATGTATCGACTCGGTGCTCTCCACAGGTTGGTTCGGGTCGAAGAAGCAATGACACTCGATCCTTATCAAACTGACTGCATGTCCGTGAGGATCCCACCAGAGCTCGAACCCGGGACCCGTGGTTTAGTTTGGCACACAGTCCACCGCTAGACTGTGTGTCTAACTTGGTAAATATTCTGGTTTTTAACATACTTAACATCTTACTGTTGTGGATCCGGTTCAGTTTTTAAAAAAAAAAGACATTTTATTACAGCGAATGTGTGTGTGTCAAGGATCGAACTCGGGACGTATGCATATTGTTTGCACACAGTGCTGGACTGTGTGTCTAACCCGTTCATAATATTGATTTTAATTAATCTTATATCATACACGACTTCGTCTTCTTCGTTCAAAACACAGACAACGGTTAACTAACTGTTTCTTGTTTAATTCGGTTAACGAACATTATGAGCAATCGTAATGTATTGAACAGAAAGGGTTTGGGGATTGATTGTACCGGGGAGATTGTCTTCTTCAGAAATCCGGCAAAGATCGTCGGCTCTGTTTTGTGAAGTCCCTCTGTTCGGATTCAAAAATCAGATTGATTGATTAGATATGAGATTGAACTACTGAGCAACGATTATCAGTAGGTTTAAATGATCATACCGGCAAACAGCGAGATTCCGGAACTTTCAGAAGTTTTCCCGGCGAAAACAGAAAATCCGGCAACGTCGTCTGGAATAGATTCTGGGTGAGGGATTGATGTTAGTAATAATCTAACAATGGGTTAAAACAGAAAAAGTCGAGGTATTTACCGTGTAGATGAAAGTCTCGGTTTTCCGGCGACTTGCAGAGGTTTTCCGGCGCGTGAAATTGCGTCGAGAATTGGTGTGATTGTGAGAAAAAGGTTATCAGAAGCTAGAGTGTGTATTTATAGGGAAGAACATCGACGAATTGGGTCTGATTACCGTCTTTATTAGTTAGTCAAAATTCTCCGGCGGTAATGACTAATGTCGCGGACTGGATATCGGTTATAACCGATGGCGTTGTTAATTCTTACGTTAAGTCAAAGGTAACCGACGATGATTGACGAAATCGTCGGATTTTCCGGCGTCAGCGGATTTGGGCGCACTGAGTAACTGGGTTTGATTTCCAGATTTATGTTATGTATTAATTGTTTCAATATGTAAACAAACAACACAAGTGGCGGAGTGGTTGAGCGAGTGAGAGTTAAAACTTTGCTGACCCGGGTTCGAATCCCGGCAGCCTTGTTTTATTTTTATTTCACTATTTTTAATACATTTTCAAATATAAATTTTATATTCTAATATACTTATTAATTATGTATCGTTTAAAATTAATTTGAGTATTAAATATGCAATGAAATTTTTAACTGGGTGTTCGGTTAATAAACGAAGCGGGTTTGGTTAACCCGGTTTTTGACGGATGTTACATCAATATCCTTTGATAACGCTTCAAACAACACAACAGCGATTGAAATATTAAAGTTGAAGTACAAACCAATAGTTGATGGTGTTTTTTTCCACACACGATGTGTTGCACATATTATTAACTTAGTAGTGCAAACCGGTTTAAAAGATCAATTTGTATCGGATTTTATTATAGCATTTAGAGCTATGCTCCAAGATGTTTTCAAAAGTGGAAAAGAAAGATATCAAGAATATAAAAAACTTTGTAAAGATGTCAACCAAAAAATTATTGGACCGAATTGGGATATACCGACTCGTTGGAATTCAACTTGTCATATGTTTGAAATGGCTATAAAGCAAATGAGCACTTTAAAATCTTTTCATACAACTTTAGGTGATAAGTACGTAGTCGTCCCCTTTCCCGACACGGCTTGGGAAAATATTCATAACCTAAGTACTTTTTTACAAGTTTTTAAAACTAAAACGACTTTGATTTCTGGTGTTTATTATCCTACTAGTTCTAAAGTTGTGGACCAATTGTATTTGATAACAACTAATTTTAAAAAGTTTGAAAATTCTAGTGACATGTTAAGAAATATGACGAGACCAATGATTCAAAATTTAAAAAATATTTTTTAGAATTACCACCTGTTTTCCTATGTGCCGCCGCTTTAAATCCAACTTTAAACGTACCGGGTGTTGAAGCTTTAATTGATGAAATTTATGACAAGTTGGATATGCATGAGGAGGATCCAACTTTAAAAGCAAAAACAAAAAAAATATTCAATGAGTGTATGGCCAAACTTTATGATCATTATTTTAAACAAATTGGTGAAAAAAATCATACAAATTTGTTTGAGTCTCGGTCCACGGCCTCTAACGATGAAACAAGCGGGGATCCACTTATAACCATGTTGAATGTCGTTAGAGACGAGACGGCTAGACAACAAAGGGGTAGTGAACCAACAAGTGAATTTGGGAGATATAAAAAAATCAGTATTCGCTTACTATGACCAACGAGGAGTATAGGAAATTTGATGTTTTGGCATGGTGGAAATCGAAAGAATCCGAATACCCGATTCTAGCCACCATGGCTCGTGATATACTAACGGTCAAAGCTTCCACGGTAGCTTCGGAAAGTGTGTTTTCTCTTAGTGGCAGGGTTTTGTCAATTAGAAGAACAAGACTAACTCCGGAATCGCTAGAGATGACAATATGCTTAAAGGACCATTTGGATGCCGTTGATCGTGTTCAACATAAAACTAGTCTAGAAGATGAAGTTGAGTTAGAGCATAAAATTGTTGACGAAGAGGAGGACGAAGAAGTGGAGACTAACGATTCAGACGACGATTGTACCGAGGTACCCGTACCTAAGAGAAACTCATCGGAAAGTGTTGCACCTGCCGCTAGTAAAAGATCAAAGAAATAAAATCTTACTGGAACCGGTTCTGAGTAATTTTTTATTTTTTTTGTAACCGGTTATTTTTTTTTATATATTGTAACAGATTTTTTTTTTTAATTTTAACCGATTATTGTTACTATTTTTATTTATCAATGTAACTAATAATAAAAATCAAACATAACAAACACAATAGAAAGAAACATTACACAAACTTTATTAAAAACACCAAACCAAACGGGTTACATCAAACATTTGAAGAACCGGTGCTGGAACCTTCTCCCGTCTCATTTTCTTTGCCTTCGTCAATGGGCAATGCCGCTCAGTGTGGTTCTTAAGGGTTGAGTTGGCGACGGCCTTCATAAATTTTCCACAATCTTTGCATCTAGCCATCTCGTGGCTGTCGGACATTAAACAGAGATCAAAATTCTTCCATATAGCAGGGTTTCTTTTCGTCTCTAAGACCGTAACAACTTCATCGTTGCATGCCATAGTATTTGCAAGAAATTAGAAGTTGATTTATTTTGTAAGTTGATGATGGTAAGTGTTAAGTTTAGAAATGGTAAGTAGGAAGGGGTTTATATAAAAAAAAACCGATTTTTTAATAATCGGTTTCCAACGGTAACATTTATCAGGAACCGGTTCCGAACAGTAAATGGCAGGTTTGACTGTCAGGAACCGGTTCCCAATAATAAAATGACAGGTTTGACTGTCAGGAACCGGTTCTGAACAGTAAAAATGACAGGTTTGACTGTCAGGAACCGGTTCCCAATACTATCAGAAACTGGTTCCGCACCATACACCGGTTCCATAATACCCGTACCAGTTCTACACGGTTCCATATTCTTGGATGTGAACCCGGGTAGGAACTGGACCCGGTTCCACACCATACCGGGTTCCAATGACATCCAAGCAGAACCGGGTCCGGGTTGGAACCGGTTCCTGGTAATAATAAAACCCGATTATGCCCATCTCTACCTTAGGGTGGACGGAACACCACAAGAATGGGAGCTCGGGATGGAGGGCCATGTAGACAAATGTTAATTTGGAGACCGGGATGGAGGGGATTAGATGTGTGGAACCCCCCCCCCCCCACACACAATCCCTAATGGGTTGTCCCAACTTCCGAAACCATTCGTGGAGCCTTATGGGTGAAAATTTGTCACTTTTGTTTATAAGATGAACATGTAATTGTTGAAAAAGTTTAGATTAGTCAACGTTAACTTCCAGTTTAGTAGTTTTAATAACATGTTATGGTTAAGGTGCCATGCTAGTGCCACACAGGTTTTAACTACAACCTTTGACATAGATCTAGTGGTTTAACAAAAAAAAAACGTGTGTGAATGGCTGTAAACAAGCAAGGGGCATTCCTCACGCCCGCTACTAGGCTGGCGAGCTTGGCCTTGGCGCCTCCCCTTAACTGTTTAATGGTTTAACAATCAAAAGTTGGTGACGTGGAGGCTCAATGGTGCCACACTACACCCAACCTAAGCATGGTGGTGATAGCACATTAGTGAAAGACAGTTGCCTGTGTGGTATGAGTGAAGTTTTATTAACTAGCAGAAGACCTACCTTAACTTTTGAAAGTCCGTAATAGATACCATGTTAAGAATGTGTATTGCAGGTACGATGAAGTGCCAAATTAGCCAGGTGCGGGTGCAAACACTGCTAGGGTGCGCGAGGCGGGGCGTGAGGGCCTTGACGAGCGCAAGGGGGAATTAATCATTTTAACTTCACCTCATCATTTTTTTATTACTCATTTAATCCAATTTCACACTAACACACCTTAAGTGAAAGGTGAAATATGAAACCCTTGCCCCTATTTTAACATTTTTTCTCACATTTCACCCATCACAAGACGATACATTAGTGTGATTGCTGAAAGCTAGTATCTATCAAAAGTTAACTCAAAACTCAAAAGTCAAAATACAATAGTGTGATTTAACATTTTTTTCTCACGTTACCCTTGATGTTTTTTTCTAGGTTCACCACTGTATGAAACATGATTTTTTTTATTTAAAGGACAAGATAGATTTCATTAAAAACAAACCGGGCTCTAGGCAGAAGCTAGAAACCCATAAGTACAAAGATTATTTTGATAATTGTCTACATATTTAAACAAGAGTGTTTAGTCATAAAGATATCCAAGTCACATGTTATACATTTAATGAAATGACACACAGACCAACAATAGTTAATGCCAAGATATGAAACACATGGACAACCATGCATATTAAATATATCAAGCATTATGAAACACTATGATCAAACACCCGATTCATTGGCAAAGACAAAGTCTTTAAACACATATGTGAGGAGGAGGAGGTTTTGCGTTCAAGTCCTATAGACGCCCCCACGTCGGTAGAAAACTCCCCGCCCTCACCACCATGCCATGTCCACGCCAGCACAAGGGGAGTGTGTTCCCGGCGGGCCACCACGTCACTTTTTCACGCCCACACCGTGTATTCTAACCTAAGTGAGTTGGGTTGCTCGTCAAATATGTATTCTTTACTCGTTTATCGTTTGCCACATGTAGCAAATTCAAGAAGATGTTTAGCAATGCATGGATAAAAGAAACTAGGTTACTATAACCATAATATGAATACTTCTAGTGGTTAAAACAAAATTTTCATATAATAACATCAACTATATATTTACTAGTTTACTAGTATTGTCATTTCTTTAAGTTGAATGGTCAAATTATAAATTAACAAACTTTCTTGCAAACTCTTGTACTTCTTGTCATCAAAGTGAAAGGTACATTATTTCAGGGTCTTTGCACACTCTTGTCCTCAAGGTACATTACTTGAGGGTCATATCTTTGACCCATATCTTATACATATATTCAAACCCATAATTATTACCTGACATGTGGTAAAAAAACAAATGGGCCATATGTAATAACCTTAGTGGGCCAATGAAAGAGGACCAAGTTGTGTTGTCATTTTAAATCATCAATATTTCTTGATATATAACTTTTTTGTTTGCAAGAAGTTTTATTTTGAAACTATTTGTAAAGACACCAAAAATATCATGAGTTAAATGTTATTCTAGTTTTCGTAGTTTGGGTTCATTTTGCTAGTTTAGTCCAAAAGTTTAAAACGTTGTCATTCTAGACTAAATAGTTTCAAACGTTGTCATTCTAGTCCACTAGGTTAACTCCATCCATTTTTTCCGTTAACTAGAAGGGCAATTCGATCATTTTATATGGCCGAATTGCCCTTTTAGTTACACAGAATTAACAATACATATAAATGACCGAATTGCCCTTCTAGTTAACAGAAAAAATGGATGAGTCAACCTAGTGGACTACAATGGCAACGTGTGAAATTATTTGGACTAAAATGTCAACGTTTTAAACCTTTGGACTAAACTGGCATGATGGCCCAAACCACAGAGACTAAAATGACATTTAACTCATATATTTTTCAATAAACTGTCGCCATTTTTAATCTAAAAATGTATTAAATAAAAACCAAACTAATGTTCAAATTAGATAAGAATATTCAAATACAAAACAAGCATACACACAAACTCACAATTCACAAAATACAAGATACAACAATTATTCAACCAAGGGTAGAAAACTCTTTCACAAAGCTTAAAAGTCTGACCCAGGTAATGGCTCATGAGTGCGGCTAATGAACACAAGCTCATAGATGGCGCCTGCGAGCCCACCACCAATGAGGGGCCCAGCCCAATAAATCCAGTGGTTACCCCAGTCCCAGCCAACCAAGAAGGTCCAAACGCAACAGCTGGGTTCATTGCTGCACCGGTAAACGGCCCGCCTGCTAGAATGTTGGCTCCGACGACCAAACCAATAGCCAGCGGTGCAATTATGCCGACTTCACCCTTCTTCGGGTCAATGGCGGTGGCGTAGACGGTGTAGACCAGCCCGAATGTCATGACAATCTCAAAGACAAACGCGTTCCATACTGAAAGCCCGCGGTCAAGGAGCATCCGGTGATGGCCTGCATTTTATTACCAAAATGTTATTTGTGATTGATTATAAATAAATATAATAATTGAAATTTACGTATCTATGACCTAATGGTCACAGAAGTAACGTTGGTGTTAAATAGTATTTAAGTGTAATAAATTTGAAATGACTATATTACCGTCAGGGGCGCAGCATCTAAGGGGCCGGGGTGTCCGACCCCCCGAACTTTTCGCTCAGTAGTGTTATATATGTAGTTTTCGTATAGAAATTTTTGGGTATATACGTTTTCGACCCCCCGCGGTTAAAAACGTCAAGCTTCGCCACTGGTTACCGTCTATAACTTTTTAAATGTAGAATAAGTTAAGCATACCTACCTCCAATTATTGTATCAAATATCAATCAAACTTTTTTTCTAGATAGTACATACACATTTTTCTTACGAATATAAATTATTATTACGAGTTTGAGACTGATAATGAAATAAAGTTGATATTACAGTGACCTGATTAAGAAAGCGATAACTCGGTTACAAATTTTAATAACTCGTTTTTATGGTTCGATTATAACTATACATGTGTAAACCGAACTAACAGTATAATCGTTAAAATTAATTTTTTAAATATATATTAAATTATATGTTAGTTTTATTAATTTATTTACTTATTCCAACTATTTATAACAAAAATCAACCCGGTTTAAAAAAATCCGAAAACCAAAACATCTTATAGGTTCGATTTTAACACGATTTCCACCACATCATATACGTAAGTTTTAAAAATCCCGACCAGTCTCCGATTAATCGCCAATTAATCACTAATCGGGGTTCACCGATTAATGCCTAATTAATCGCTAGGCAGTCATTGGCGATCCAATTCTGGCTAGATCCCGACCAAATTTCAACAAACCCTATAAATTCCTGCCGATTACTTAAACAATGGTCAATAAGGCGTTAAAACATATCTAATTTAAAAAACTACATATAAAAATTTGTGTATATATATAGCTAAAAATTACATATATAAATCCCAATTCGATTAATCTCAATTAATCATTAGTCAGTACCCCACCGACCGACTAGCACCTAGCGCTTCTTAGAACATTATGTACAACGGAACAAGTCTTAGATACCATATTGGCATAATTAAAAATGTATTAAGACATTTACTTTATGACAATTTATTAACTTTATCATTGAACTATAACTCTATTAATAAGTCACCTTTGTTATATATTATGAAGAAAAAAGTGATCAACTTACCGAACCACCAGTAGAGAAGCTAAGAAGAAAACAAGCCACAACAGCCCCAAGCAGCTGCGCAATAATATAAAAAATCGCACGCAGCAACGTAATATTACCACCAACAAACGCACCAAAAGTAACCGCAGGGTTCACATGTCCACCAGAGATATTAGCACTAATCGCAACCCCAACAAACAGTGCTAAACCATGTGCGATTGCAACCGCAACCAGCCCGGACGGTGTAGTATCCGCACCACCGGTTAGCTTTCCGAAAGCCAGCCCGGAACCTTGTCCGGCAAACACAAAGATTAAGACACTAATGAATTCTGCTACGAAAGCCCGGATGGCGACAGGGTCCGCTACCTCTTCTTGGTAACGGCCGATGGCGACCCGGTCGACGAGCTGGCGATGGATTGGGGCATAGTTGGAAGTTATTAAGTGGTAAGAAACTAAGAATGTGTGTTGGAAGTTTTAAGTTGTTGAGTCACAGTTTAGGATCACTGGTGGTTTATATTGTTGACTGGTGTAGCCAGTTGTCGGTTATATGTTATGGGAGGGTTTGATTAGCTGATGTGGTAATAAATAAGCGGTTAATTGGTTTGAAGCCCATTAAGTTTTGGTGTAAGAACAAGTATGGTCCTTATGTTATTAACTTATTATGTATCTAGTTGAAAATTCCAGTTTTAGTTTGTTTTCTTATTTGACTTTTTTCGTGGGAAAATAATCAAAATAGACAAGTTAGATCCAAAAAATTAATAAATTTTGCCTTGACTTCTAACGTTTCTTAAATAAATTTGATTAAAAGTTGAAACCAACTAGTTAGAAAACACCAAGTAAGCAAAGTTGGTTAAGAATGCTAAAATTTAGGTAGCATAAAAATCATGGATCCATAAGACTATACAGTGTGAAAGGGTTTGAAAATTATGCGTTATGCAACATATGAACGACACGTAAGCACGCATCAGAAATGGGACATGGTGCAAAAACAGAAGGTGTGGGAGCGGCGTGGTGCAAAAACAGAAGGTGTGGGATCGGCGTGGTTAGTGGCGTTTTTTATAAAAATAAATAAATAAATAGACATCGACCATTTAAAACAAACTCAAAATCCACCGATCATTCAAGAGCCTCCACCTCATAACCAAATGCCCCAACGCTAGTGGAAAACTCCTTGCCCTCATCACCACACCATGTCTACGCCACCACAAGGAGTGGTGTTCCTGGAGTGGAAAGGCCACCACGCCACTTTTCCACGCCCACACCATGTGGTCTAAGACTATACAGTGTGAGAGGGCATGAAGCGCCTTCTGCAAGGCACGCAAACAAGGGGGTGTGATAAAAAATGCATAGGGTGGTGTTGGGCATAGAAAGGCCCCACCTTTTGTTTTAAAAAAAAAACCTTTATCAATCACAAACCTCCTACCACAAACAAACAACCAATCAACTCACGTCGCATCACCAACTAAATTGCCCTCCACGCCGATGGAGATCCTCAAGCACCACCTACAACGCAGCCCTCCACGCCATACGCAGGGTAGTGTACCCGACGTGGAGGGGCTTTCACGTCACATTTTCACGCCCACATCCTGTGGTCTAAGGGGGTATATTACAGGGCTTGGTCATGGCTTACTATAGATGGCTAAAGAGGTCAAGTTTAGTTTAATGTATAATGAAGATTTGAGGTCAGGTGTTCAATCTCTCCAACACTGCCACTTAGTTCGACATATAGCGATGAGATTCTTTGTAACACATTTTGCATCCTTATAGGATTTGCACTCATGAGCTCATGTGAAGTTGTATGTTATACATGTTCATGAGGACCTAATAAGTTTAAATATACAAAATGGGGCTATCCAAAACTAAAAATAGATCCCATCATTTTTCTTAAACGATTGGATTTGTAAACAATTAACTATTGCTAACTAGCACAAACTATTAATTTTTTAAAATCTCAAAGTTGAAATAGCCAGCGTCAACATAGGGCTATGTCGGCTCTATTGTACATTCCATGTTTTCAGCAAAGCAATGTACAACTAGTGTATGGCAAATGCAAAACCTTTAGACACATTGGGAGGAAAAACCCAGAGATGATAAAATTTAAGAGTTAAATGCCAAATGGTCCCTGAGGTTTGCTCACTTTTGTTACTTTAGTCCAAAATCCAAAATTTTTAAATCTGGTCCCTGTGGTTTGCATTTTGTTGCCATTTTGGTTCAAAAATGAAATCAGATCAGATTTCTCAAAAAAATTTGGCTTTTTGTCTTTTTCTACAGGGGTAAAATGGTCATTTTCATAAAAAAACCCTGTCTCTCTCTTCTCTCTCTATATGCAGATCATCATCAACACACACACATTCTCTCTCTCTTCACTCTCTCACACACACAAACACTCACTGCTCTCCCTCCCTCTCGCATCTCCAGTCACCGGAGACGAAGTCTGGTCGAGCTTCGGCACCCCTCTTCTTCTCCGACGCGACACCGCCCACGCCCCCTCGATTCCTCTTCACCTTAGACCCACCTCACAACCTCCCTTCTTCCCCAATTAAATGGCCGACCACCACCTTTCGGTGGTGGTGTATGGCGGTGAATACACATAAGGGAAAGAGAGAGATATGAGAGAGAGAGAGACGACGGAGATGGAGAGTGAAACGTGGCGGCGGGGGTCACCGGCGACGGCGACGGTCTTCTTCCCCGGTAAGCCCGTCATTATTGGTATATGCATTTGTACAACCACCATTTTGTTTTCATCAACACTTGCAGTTACTGATTGAATGTTTTATGAGACTGATTGTGCTTGTACTTGTAAACCTTGAAAGTTGATCTCCATGTTTGAGTTTGAAAATGCATTGTCTTTAATGGATTTCTCCTTATCTTGTTACTGCGAAGAGGAATCGAGGGGAAGAAGGAGGGAGAGCAGTGAGTGTTTGTAAACCTTGAAGTAAGCCAATTGGGGAAGAAGGGAGGATGTGTGGGTTGATGATGATCTCCATATAGAGAGAGAGAAGAGAGAGAGGGTTTTTTTATGAAAATGACCATTTTGCCCCTATAGAAAAAGATAAAAAGCCAAGATTTTTTTGAGAAATCTGATCTGATTTCATTTTTGGACCAAAATGGCAACAAAATGCAAACCACAGGGAGCCAGATTTAAAAATTTTGGATTTTGGACTAAAATGGCAAAAGTAAGCAAACATCAAGGACCATTTTGGCATTTAACTCTAAAATTTAAAAAAAATGCAGTTAAAAAAAACTCATATCTATGTGCCGACCACTTGGCAATCTTGGGGCAACTATTTCCCCTCTTGTAAATCCTCAATTTTATTTCCCAAAAACTATTACTCTCTAATCAAGGTGTGTAATTTTATTTCCCAAAACACTATTACTCTATAATCAAGGTCTGTGATATTCAAACATATAAAATAATGTAATAATGTACTATTTTAATTCACATTCCATATCGATACACAAAGCCTATAATCAACATTATGTTAGTAATACACAATGCATATAATCAACATTATTTTAATATGGGGTAGCTCACTTGATATAGACTCATGTCTCTTAGAATGGAGGTCTTGGGTTCAATTCCAAACAAAGAGTAGATTAGTATTAATTTGTCGTGCGTTGCGGTGGGATCGTTAAACTAGACTCAAAATAGACGTAAAAACGTTAAACCACAAAATTTATACCAAAATGTAAAAAGAAAAAGAATTTACATGCGTTATAGCAAATACGTTGACAATATCTGAAATCTTATGTAAAAAAGTGAAGCGCCTTGCGGCGGTGCCATTAAATAGAACAAAATTTAGACATACAAACGTTGAACCACGCACGCACGTTACGTAGTGTTAACTCGCAACTCAAATAGGTTTTTAAATAACAATAACAATAATAATAATAGTAACTATAGTAATAATTAAATAAGTATAAAGTATATGGTTTATTAAAATTAAAAGTAAACCATAAGGGTTTTTTTGGTACTTATACTTTTAGTAATAGTCTAAGAGAAGAAAACATAATAATTTGTATATACATTTGTATAAAAGTTGATGCAATATGGGATGCACGCATAACGCATTGATCTACAAATGTTCATCCACGAATCAACACACTAAAAAATAATAGTAAAACTAAAAATCCTCACAAATTAATTTTGTAAATTAATACATGGAAAAGTTTGATGTAAATTAGGAGTGGGTAAGCATTGGATTGCCATTCAAATAGCCTTAGGATGCAAAAGAACGAAACGTTCGGGGAACAGTTCGTGAACCGTTCGGCAGAAAGTTCGTTTGTGTTCATTCGTTTATTAAACAAACGAACACGAGCAAGAAATTCCGTTCATTTAGTTAAATAAACCAACATAAACAAAGGTTGCGTTCGTTCATTTATGTTCGTAAATGCTGGGTAACGCGTTCGTTTGTGTTCATTAGTGTTTTTAGTTTTTATATTTTATTTAAATACTTCAAAATTCCGACAAATAAAATATTTAATAAGTGTATTATATATCATGTTCATGAACATTTTCTTGTGTTCATGAACATTAGTTTGCGCCCATCTGTGTTCATCAACGTTCGTTTTCGTTCCTCGCCTAAAATTAACAAATAACCATAAACGAACACGAAAAGGTTCATTTCCTTAACAAACGACCACAAACATATTATCATGTTCGGTAAATGTTCATGAATAATTCATGAACATATATATCTTAACAAACGAACACGAACAAGGTCTTGTTCGTGTTCTATCGGTACTTTTGCATACATAGCCATACTAATGCAAGACCTATTATGGCAAAACATAAGCTTGATAAACGACCAAAATATATCTTATAAACTCCTCCTTTTACCACCGCTTCGTTTTATAGATTCTTATTTTAAAAGTAGATAGTAAATTTAAAGAACAGTTTTCTGTAACTAGTTATATGGATGAAAATCTATTAACCACTTTAAACATTGTTTGTTATTTTTGTGTAGCTAAATCTAATTGATTGTGTCGTTATCTTAGCTATCATAATAGCTTTGTGCACCTCTATCTAGGGCGGTTGTAGACGAGCCGAACGAATACCAACAAGACCTTGTTCGTGTTCATTTGCTAAGAAATATATGTGTTCATAAACTGTTTATGAACACTTACCGAATGAGATTTTATGTTTGTGTTTGATTGTTAAGGAAATGAACTTATTTGTGTTTGTTTGTTAATTTTAGGCAACAAATGAACACAAACTAATGTTCATGAGCACACATAGAAACAAAGGAACACAAACAAGCGTCCATGAACAGGACATAAAATACACTAACACTTATTAAATATTTTATTTGTCGGAAATTTTAAAGCATTTAAGTAAAATATAAAAACTTAAAACACTAATGAACCGCTGAACCCAATTGAACATAAACTAACACATAACTGAACGTTCACGAGTATAAATGAACGAAAATGACCTTTGTTCATGTTCATTCATTTAACTAAACGAACGGGATTTCTTGTTCATGCTCGTTTGTTTTATTAAACGATCGAATGCGACCGAATGATTCACGAACCGTTTTGCTGAACGTTTGGCTCGTTTGCAGCCCTATCTCAACCTGTAACAAGTACTAACAATAAAAAAGTTGGCAACTTGAGGGGCTTTAATGTAATTAGTAGGGTGTGACTGTGTACTGTTCGGAGTGATAACTAAGCTTCACCTCCAAATTGACGAGGGACTGACACGTGTACGTAATGGATAGGTACCACGTTGTCTTGTCAGAAGCATTCATTTTTGTCACCGGTTAGTCAAATTTGGTCACTCTTTCCCGCCATACAGTTATCGGTGAGAACCGTCGGATCGTATAAATGTATAATGCTTTCACACACATATGTATAATGTCATGTATTTTTTTCTTTCAACCTGTAAATTTTATTTTTATTTTGTTTTAAATTTTTAATAATTAATTAATACATGGTTATCCTTGACTATATCTATTTATCTATATCCTTATTATTATAATTATAATAAATGCTTATAAGCTAACCATTGATTCGTGTATTAAAAGTTCAAACTTAATTAATATGATTAATAATGAATTAATTAGGTATGATAAATGATGAATTTAATATGTTTGTTCCTTATTAAACTTCAATTCTGTTTTTACATAATAATTTGCCGTTATTTTATAACCACAGGTTTACTATTATTATTGTTATAATAAAAAAAAAATCTACAAGCTACTAAGATCTAGATATATAAACAAAATATGATTTAATTAATATTTATTTCTTCTCCCACGATATCTTTACATTATTATGTAAAAGTAAATTTTACCATACTTTAATTATAATTAATTGTATCTGTATACAAGGCACCTGCATATATATTAACATACACTACGAAATGTAGGAAGATCTTTAGGAACGAATGGGGTCAAGATGAAATTTTTTAAGCATATACCCTTGACTAAAATTTTTAAGCATATACCATTTGCTAACAATATTATAAAGCGGATTATACATAAATGATCTATGGTAGCCAAAATATAAAATTGGAGCCTTATATAGGGCCTTGGTATTTGTAGCGGCTTATATAGGGCCTTGGTATTTGTAGCGGCTAACGTATGTAGTTGTGGTTAATGATCGGTTGATGTCACTGTTTTCAACCAAAAAATAAAATACCTAAATTTGGATAGTTTATTAGAGTTAGAGTATCTTCATAATAATTTTCATGCAAGTCTATACTCACTAGATGTCCGGATGTGTATATTCCAAATATTTTAATATTCATGAATTTATTCGCATTTTAAGCCTTATGAAATAATAATAGAATTTAATTTTAATTTGAATATAATTATCGTCGGCTAATTAAATATGTTGTTTGACACTCAAACTTATATTTTTAAAATCTTTTATCATATTTTTTAAACGTCTATTTTATTTATGGCATTTTTTTTAATTTATAATGTTTTCTAGACTAGGATTATATCTGTATCTCATCTTATTATTGTTTTGGTAAAAAATCACATTAAGGATAATGTGACCAAACTTTGTATGTGAGGTTGAGTGCTTATGTGTTGAACAACGATGTGAACAATCGTGAAATGTAATAACAATGGACACCGAGATTTATACGAGGAAAAAGCCCTTGATCGATGTATGATCTTCGGCATAAAAAACCTCGGGTGATGGAAACTACCGATCACCAAGTGTATTTCACAAGTAAGATTACAACTTCGGAAGATATTGAGCTTTCACAATCGATCTATAGTGTAATGTGTGTGTGTTTCTTGAGAGTTTCCAAGTGATCTTGAGATATCAGTGTTTGCAAATGAATTCGTGTATCTAACGAGCTCAATACCCCCTAAAATATTAATGTTTTTAACTTATAACTAACTATCCGAAATATCCAGGATCCTCCACGTTCATGCATAACGTCCATTTAACCTTCAGCACGTGCTTAATCCTCCGAATATTCCACGAATATTTTGCTTGAGCAAGTCCACTATCGATACCTACCCTATAATCAAATAAAACATTGAAGTCAATTGTTAGAAACCGTTATAGTCACTAAGGATCCTTGATCCTCCCAGTATTCAGTATTCAGTACATGGATAATATATCCTCGATATACTGAAGGTTCACTGATTCTTAAGCAATAAAAATCTAGTCCTAACAATTGCCCCCAATATGGCGGTTGTGATAGTAGATCACAGCTGTCATATTATCTTTAATTCAAATATAGCCGTTAGGGTGACCGATGGGACTCGCATAGCCTTCACAACCATCATCACTATTTATGGGGAAGAGATAAGTCCCTTTAAAATCTGCACAAATCCATCATAAATCCACACCAAGCATTGTGAACCAGGTATTCTTCTCTCTTCCCTTCTCGATTATTCTTAAGTTCCGGCACCATGAATACACGATCTTCTCCGAATCCCGCCTCCAAAAAATCCGGCGATCTCCTTCAATCACAAAACATACTAAAGGACCCCTCTCTGAGATCTGTAAGTTTACAGATCCAGAAATCGAGAACCTAAAGTCCTGTTTTCCATCGGAAGCCATTTTCAGACCTTTCGATCCTTCTGCCCGGAGCGATGCAGTATCCGACACCTGGATTTGCTTTCCTGCCTTACCGTTTCACCTTGGGTTCTCATATCCTTTTCGGACCCTAACCCAAAGCTTTTTTAAGCTAACCGGCATTAGCTTTAGTCAGGTCATGCCGATATTGTGGAGAACATTGTTCATCGTTGAAGAAATCATTGAAAAGAAAGGGCTCCAACTAAACCTTTCAGACCTACCTTTCATGTACTCTTTGACTACCCATGGCTCTAACCGATTTTTGTTTAGAGTAAAAGCCCACCAACCAGTTCCTGTCTTCAAAACAACCAAAAATGATTCTGTTTGGAAAAATCAGTTTTTCTTTTTTAAACGAGATTCTCTGCCAGAAGGGGATTCGTTGCCTCATAAATGGATACTCAAGGGTAGGATTTAGAGGTCTCATATGTGTTATATCCTTGTTGTAACTGTCTTTTGATCTTTCTGTTTTCTTGCAGTGAAGAACTTTGCAACTTTAGCGGAGGATCCAGGAACTGTTGATCGAGTGAAAGCCTTCTTGAGTCTTGACCCAACAGACAGAACATTCAAAGTGAGGATCCAGGATCCTAGCGAAGAAGTACAAGCATCTTCCTCCTACAATATGTCAAGTAAGTAATTGTATGATATAGTAAATCTTTAAAAGAAATTTCTAATTTAAATTAGAAACTTATCTTTTTAATGTCTGTTGGTAGGTGTTCAAAAATCTACTTCCAAGTCTGCAGACTTCGCTCTTGATGACATCAACAGCATCATCCCAAGGCTGTGAAAAAGGAGACAATGAAGAAGCTTCCTCCCGTTGAGCCTCGCCCAGCTACCACCAGAGCCAAATCTGCTTCAAAAAGGAAGAAGCCTTCCGATCCTAAGAGTGATCTTGTCTCTATCGAGAAACGTCTCCATGATGCTCTGACCGAAGTAAGGATCCTTGATCCTTAGGTTTTACTTTACCCGTTTGTTAGGATCCTTGATCATGATATTTATTTGTCTGGTTTATTACTAGGAATTCAGTCGCATGAGGATCTTTTATGAGAAAAGTTGGCTGAACACGAATTGACTGTAGCTGGGATGCAGGCCATTGCTGCTGCCAAGGATAAGGATCTCTCGAGGCTTGAAAAGCAAAACAAAGTGCTGGAAAAGGAGAATGAGAGCCTTGAGGAACAGCTGCTGAATGCTGAAGTGGGGGTTCATGAGGCTGCTATAAATGCTACTGAAGCGGCCAAGGTCTGCGTTGCCAAGACGGTTCTGCAGTCCTTGATCAAGATGGCCAAAAGAGGCTAACGATCCTGGATTTGATAGATCTTCATGGGACCTGGCCTCTTGGGAGGTAGCATTGAGCAACCTGAACGGCGACGAGCTGGAGCAATCGGCAGCGGCGGATGAAGCAGGTCCTAGCGGAGTGCAGACGGAAGTAGAGGACATGGCGGTTGAAGGTGCTGGAGGTAAAGCTAGTGAAGGTGGTGAGGCGGCCACAGTGTAGGCTGCCTATGTGGGCGATGATGGATATTTCTAGACGCGGCCGGAGCCCACATTTTTAGGTCCTTAGATTGGTTGTTTTACTTGAACAATTCGTGCTTTGTATTTTGAACAATAGTTTCCATAGGTTAAGGATTATGGATCCTTGAAACAATGGGGGGGGGGGGTGATAAAGGTGGATGGATCCTTCTGTTTGTGGAGGATGAAGCCTTCGACACCCTTTTCTTTTTATTTCCTACATTTTAATTTTCTGCACAAACATTAACCATTAGATGAACCCGATCCCGCCTGGATGGATGGTCCACGTTTTGTTGGTGAAATCCAGGCTGTATACTTTTGATAAATATTGACGGGCCTAATAATATTAGACTTTTGACTATGTTTGGTGTTACAATTTTGCTTTTGAATTACTACCTTTACATGTTCGTGTTTGGCAAAATCATATTGTGTAAAATTCCTAAAATTTCAACTTTATAAAAAGATTTTAAGTGCAATCGTAACAACTGCTAGGCATAAAACGCCATATAATCTTGAATGACTTATCTCTAATTCCATGGTTAAGGGTCGAATCATTATAATAAGAATAAGACATACCAGGGAATCCAAGTTAGGATTCTATATCCTTAACACTTACAGTCGTGTCAGTCAAAGTATAATAATTGATTCAATCTTAGGATTCAGGATCCTTAGCTGGTCAATTTCATAGACCTGTGACAGTATATAGCTTAGGACTAAGCCAAATATCAAATGAAAGAATCATTAGTAAATGGGGACAAGCCCAAACAACTGGGGACAAGCCCAAATAACTGGGGACAAGCCCAAATAACTGGTGTAAACTGGAGTATGGCCCAAACTGGCATCTATCCAATCGTAAGCGACATGAAAATGTCAAAACCTTAGCTAACGTGAAAACGTTAGAAACCTTAGGAACGGATGTATGGTACGTCTACCATTATACTTAGGATCCTCCATATAGCCAACAACAATGAAATTGTCAGCCCCTAAAGCGGGTACTGGTCCCATTGCCTCGAACTATACGTGGATAACGTGCGCAACCGGCGAGGGTGTTAGAACCCAATTCGTGTGAATGGTAAAGACCCGTAGGAGGTAATAGATACCTTAGCTAGGGACATGCCCAAAGTCTTGGAGAGGTGGCCAACCTCTTTATCCTTTGTAATAACTTCTGCAAAACTTAAAACTTGATAAGGTTGAATGTTGAAAATTCAACATCCTTACTAAAAAATAAATAATAAGAAGTACAATAAGAATGAAAGCATTAGTAAAACGTTACCGAATCAAGAATCTCATATCCTCTGAGGATCCTTCAATCTGAATTGATCATTAGGATACTTAAGGATCCCTGATCCTTTACATAAAATACTTTTTTAGGTGGATAGCATTCCAAGCTCTTGGAAGAAGGTCACCATCAATAGTCAGTAATCGATATGCCCCCTTTCCTGCCTCGGCTTCAATTAGATAGGGGCCTTCCCATTTTGGTGCCAATTTGCCATCAGTAGGATTCGTGGTATTCTGAAATGCTTTCCTCAGCACCATGTCACCGACTTGAAATCTTCTTATCCTGATATTCTTATTATTGGCGCCAGCCATCCTTTGTTGATAACTAACCAGCCTTATCCTTGCCAAGTTTCTTAATTCTTCCACGGTATCTAGGTCTTGAGCCAGAGTCTCAGCATTGGCTTCAGGATCACGGATGCTTGTTCTGGCTGTAGGGACTACCATTTCTGTAGGAATCACTGCCTCAGTTCCAAAGACTAAAGAAAAAGGAGTTTGACCCGTAGCATTCTTGGGAGTTGTTCTATCTGCCCATAAGAAATATGGTAGTTCTTCAGCCCACTTTCCTTTCTTTGATCCAAGCTTTTTCTTCAAATTGTTGATGATGATCTTGTTGGATGATTCTGCCTGGCCATTAGCTTGTGGGTGGACTGGTGTTGATGTTATCATCCTAATCCCCCAGCTGTTACAAAAGTTAGTAGTACGGTTCCCAATAAACTGGGATTCGTTATCACAAACAATCTCAGAAGGAATACCAAAGTAATGATATTTCTTTTAATAAAGGATATAACTTCCTTTTCTCTGACTTGAGCAAAGGCTTCAACTTCTATCCACTTGGAGAAATAATTAGTCATAGCTAACATGAACACTTTTCCTCCTGGTGCCTTGGGAAGCTTGCCTACTATATCATTCCCCATCTCATAAATGGCCAATAGGAGGATATAGGATGCAGAGGTTCTGCGGGCTGATGAAGGATATTACTGTGTCTTTGGCAAGCATCACATTTCCTTGCATACTCCACAGCATCCTTCTTCATTGTAAGCCAATAATATCCTGTTCTGAGGATCCTTGAAAATAGTGCTCTGCCCCCAGTATGATTTCCACAATCTCCTTCATGAAAATCCTTCAAGACTTCTTGGATCTCAGGATCCTCAACACATCGTAGATAGGGTCCTGCAAGAGATCTCTTATATAACATGTCATTAATGATAGTGAATTGGGATACCTTTATCCTGAAGGTTCTAGGATTTTTTTCCAATGGGAACTTCCCCATTTTAGATATAATTCAGGATTGGCAAGATCCATGATGCTGGAGTTGATTGTGCATCATCCCTAGGTACGATTGCGGCATCATCCACTATTTCTATTATCTCACTCTTCTCGATTGCGGGAGTTAGAACATGGATAATGGGTATCTTCACATCATCAGGCATCTTCAATGAGGATCCTAGATTAGCCAAGGCATCTGCTTCTGCATTTTCCTCCCTAGGTACCTGTGTTAGACTGAAAAAAGCAAAAGAATCCCCAATTTCTTGATTATCTCCAAATATTTGATTAGCTTCTCACCTTTAACAGTATAAGAACCATTCTAGTGATTAGTGATTAATAAAGAATCTACATATTTGAAGATACCTAATCCTCATGTGCTTAGCTAATTGCAAACCTGCTATCAAGGCCTCATACTCTGCCTCGTTATTAGTGGTTTGGAATTCACATGCTATTGATTGGGGTATAATGTCCCCCTGTGGCGATTTTAGTAGTAGGCCTAGTCCAGTTCCTTTGACATTCGAGGCTCCATCTGTGAAGAGTATCCAATGATCCTTGGTCTCCTCAAGTTGTTGTACCTCCAATTCAGCTTCTCTTTGTAGATCACTACTGAAATCAGCCACAAATTCAGCCAAAGCTTGGGATTTAATAGCAGTTCTAGGCTCATACTTAATGTCATATGCACTAAGTTTAACATCCCATTTTGGTTTCCTAAGAACAATTTTAATAGGAAGTTAGTTTTAACAACAATAGTATGAGTTTCAAAATAATGTCTTAATTTAGTAGAAGCCATGATTAGAGCAAGAATAAGTTTTTCTAAATGAGAATACCTGGCCTCAGCAACAAGTAAACTTTTACTTACATAGTATACCGGATGTTGTTGGCCTTCATGATCCTTAACAAGGACTGCACTTACTGCTTTACCTGAAACAGCTAGGTATAAGGATAATGGTTCCCCATTTTCAGGTTTCATTAAAGCCGGTGCTGAGGATAGGTAATCCTTGAGAGCCTGTAGAGCAGCTTCATGCTTCTCCATCCACTCGATCTTCTTATTCTTCCTCAGAATATCATAGAAATCCTTGCATCTTTCTGAGGATTTTGAAATGAATCTGTTCAGGGCGGCGATTCTTCCTGTCAATCTTTGCACATCCTTAGCGTTGGCAGGAGACTTGATGTTGATTATAGCCTTTATCTGCTCCGGACTTGCTTCAATACCTCTTTTGGTCACCATATATCCTAAGAACTTTCCAGCTTTAACTCCGAAATGGCATTTGGAAGGATTCAGTTTCATATTGTATCGGTCAAGGATATTGAATGCTTCTTCGAGATCCTTAAGGTGATCTTCAGCTCTTATAGACTTGACCACCATATCATCTATGTATACTTCCATTGTATGTCCAAGTTTCTCCTTGAACATCATATTCACCAATCTTCGGTATGTAGCACCTGCATTTCTTAAACCAAAGGGCATAGCAATATAACAATATATGTCGGTGGGTGTCATGAATGCAGTATCCTATTGATCAGATGGTTCCATCTGAATTTGTGGAAATCCAGACGAAGCATCCATAAAAGTTAACAACTCATGACCCGCCGTGGCATCCACCATGGAGTCAATGTGGGGTAAAGGGAAAGGATCCTTGGGATATGCCTTGTTTAAGTCAGTAAAATCGACACATGCGCTCCACTTTCCATTTTTCTTTTGAACAACAACCACATTGGCTAACCATCTTGGATACTTGACTTCTCTAATCATACTTGCCCTTAGCAATTTATCTACCTCATCTTGGATGATTGCATTTCTTTCAGGAGCAAACTTTCTTCTCTTTTGGTGAATTGGCCTGAAAGACCTGTCAATGCCAAGTTTATGAGTAATAACATCCTTAGATATTCCTGTCATATCTTCATTCTTCCAGGCGAAGGTAGATTTTCTTCGTTTAAGGAATGATACTAGATCCTGCTCTATGCTCTTCTGGATCCCGGATCCTAAATACACCTTGGATTCAGGATCCTCAGGATCTAAAAGTATATCCCTGACGTCCTGTTCTCTTGCCTCCATGATGTCTTTTGGAGGATGCTTTAATTGCTATGCTTCCCTAGACTTGGAAGCAGGTTTCATCGAGGAAGTGTAGCAATTCTTCGCCTCCTGCTGATCACTTTCTATCTTGACTATTCCCCACGGACTTGGAAGCTTGACAAACTGGTGGTATGTTGATGGGACCGCCTTCATGTCATGTATCCATGGCCTGCCAAGGATAACATTACAGCAAGATAAGCTATCTATTACACAAAATTTTTGGACAGAATTCACTCCCTCTATGTAAATTGGAATTTTGATGTTCCCCAATGTATTCTTGGTTTCCCCACTGAATCCCACGAGCACCGATGATCTTGGTATGATCTCAGATTCTATGTTCATCTTTTTTAGGACATCCAACTGGATTATGTTCACCGAACTCCCTCCATCAATAAGAATCCTGCAAACAAAATGATTAGAGATAAACAAACTAATGACAAGACCATCATGATGAGGATCCTGAATGTCTACGCGATCCTCCTCATCAAAGGATATCACTTTTTGCTGTGTAAGGGTAGACGTTCGGACTGGTCTCTCCCCATTTTCCATCTTCGTCTCCTTAGCATGCCTTTTAGCCGCTGAAAACGAAGTTCCACAGATATCAGAACCACCGGAAATAAAGTTAATGAACTGAGCATCTGCTGGCGGTGGAGGAGCTCTCTCAGGCACTTTCTCAGTATCCTGAGTCCTAGAACGTTTCCTTCCTAACAGTTCCTTCAAATACCCTTTGCTAAGAAGATAGCCAATTTTCTTCCTCAACGCTATACACTCATCAGTAAGGTGGCCAAAATCCTCATGATAAGCGCACCATTTGGATTTATCCTCAGTAGCTCCAGGTTTATCAGTTTTCCTTGGCCATCTAGCCCTGTCACCTAAATTCTGCATAGCAAGGATTAGTTCATTATTATCAGCAGAAAAACAATATTCAGATATTGGAGGATAATCCTCATCGTCTTCTTCTTGTTCAACTGCGTTCACATTGTGATTGTCAGGTTTAGAATATGGCTTGGATCGATTATTCTTAAAGAATGATCCTTGTTTTTCCTGTTTTGAGGATCCTGAGAGTCTCTCCTGGATCCTTTTGTCATCCTCTAAATGAATAAATCTCAATGCCCTATTCCTCACTTCATCTAAATTCCTGCAAGGGGTCATAACAAGGTCATCATAGAATGAGGAATCGTTAAGTAAGCCCATTTTAAACGCTTCTACAGCAGTGGCAATATCTAAATTAGGGATTTCTAAGGATTCTCTACTAAACTTAGTGATGTAATCTCTTAATGATTCATCACGACCCTGAGTTACCCTATATAGATCACTAGTTAATCGTTCAAAAGTTCTACTACATGAAAATTGGTTATTGAACAAATTAACTAGGTGAGAAAACGAAGTAATTGAGTAAGAAGGAAGACTTAGCAGCCATTTGAGTGTTGATCCAGTGAGTGTGGATCCGAAGCCCTTACAAAGACAGGCTTCCTTTAACCTTTCTGGATTGGGGTTGATCTCCATTCTTTCCCGGTATTGTGCCACATGCTACTCCGGATCAGTTGTGCCATCGTACGACTTCATATTGGGGGTTTGAAAGCGTTTTGGTATCTCAGCATCGCATATAGGAGGTGCGAAGCGAGACACCCTGTGACTTCCATCTGGGATCTCAGGAATGGGCTTAACCACTCTCGGGACGCTGGATATCATATCCTTAAGCTTCTGAAGTTCCCGTGCCATAGCCTGATTGATACCTGTATCCTGCATGGAACCACAATTAGTACCAAAAGATGTATTAAAATTGTTACCTCCTGATTGGTTTGGAACCGGTATCGAAGAAGTGTATCCAAAAGTAGACACTTCAGGTGCAATAGTTGGACCAGATGAAGCAATAGTCTGCATAGGGATGAAGTCCCCTTTGTGAACTTCAGAATCCTTGAATATCTGACTCCCTGAAGGTCCTTGATCCTGAAAGACATTGGGTCCAAGATACATGGGTGCTGAAGGTATTGAAGGATACTGCATGGATCCTTGAACCTGAGAGGAGGATCCTTGAACCTTATCCCAAGCATAGGATCCTTGATCCTTAGAAAAGGATCATTGATGCTGGAAATAGGATTCCTTTGGTGCAACTGTCTCCAAATATCCTCCTGAGCTGAGATAGCCTCCTTGATGTTGATTTGAGGATCCATAAGGTAGGTAATGAGATGCTTGCGGCTGTGTCATTTCCAATGATCCATGCTGCACTCCTGAGGATCCTTGATGCTGAATACCAGATGCCTTGGAATGCTGAATGGTTGTTGCTGGGGTGGCGAAATCCAACGATCTGGGCATCAATGGAGAGTGATCCTCCGCTGATCTCTTCTGTTTCTTGATTTCATCAATTTCACGAAGGATCCTCTGGTTAGTTTTGTCCTGTTGTTCCATGTATACTTTCATCTGCAAAATCAAAGTAGACATATCATTGTTAGTAGGTGTAGAGGATGAAACAGTGGAAGCCTTCGAGAAAACTGGTGGTTGGCTTCTTCTAAGCATTATCAGCACTCCTCGCCGGTGCAGGGGGAATGGGAGGCAATGATGCACAAGCCTGAGATGAGGTAACCGCTGGTATGGCACTTGAAGCAGATTTTTCATGAGAAGCCATGTAGTTGAAAAGAATGGATGAAAATGAATGAAATGAACGGAATTTTTAGAATTGAAGCACCGATTGCCCCACGGTGGGCGCCAAACTGTTTTGGTAAATAATCACACTAAGGATAATGTGACCAAACTTTGTATGTGAGGTTGAGTGCTTATGTGTTGAACATGATGTGAACAATCGTGAAATGTAATGAACAATGGACACCGAGATTTATACGAGGAAAAAACCCTTGATCGATGTATGATATCCGGCATAAAAAACCTCGGGTGATGGAAACTACCGATCACCAAGTGTATTTCACAAGTAAGATTACAACTTCGGAAGATATTGAGCTTTCACAATCGATCTATAGTGTAATGTGTGTATGTTTCTCGAGTGTTTCCAAGTGATATTGTGATATCAGTGTTTGCGAATGAATTCGTGTATCTAACGAGCTCAATACCCCTAAAATATTAACGCTTTTAACTTATAACTAACTATCCGAAATATCCGGGATCCTCCACGTTCATGCATAACGTCCATTTAACCTTCAGCACATGCTTAATCCTCCGAATATTCCACGAATATTTTGCTTGACCAAGTCCACTATCGATACCTGCCCTACAATCAAATAAAACATTGAAGTCAATTGTTAGAAACCGTTATAGTCACTAAGGATCTTGATCCCCCCAGTATTTAGTACTCAGTACATGGATAATATATCCTTGATATACTGAAGGATTACTGATTCTTAAGCAATAAAAATCTAGTCCTAACAATTATCTTTTTGTTTTTCAAAGATAGTGTCTGTCATATATTTACTATACATACTAGAATTTCATTACAATTCATTTGCCACAAATTTATACGTTACGGTTTATTTTTAAAACACTTACAGTCTTATGATCGTTATTTTTATTTTTTAGTGTTAATGTTTTACAAACGTAAATAATAAGATGGCGTATAATGATTCAAGGAGAGGTAAAACTTATATATAGATACCAAAAATGTAATTTTATATTAGGTTTCATTATTTTATGTAACAAATCATTTCACTATAAGTATTGTATTATATATAAATTTATAATTTACATTTTTTTTCAATATCAACCCGTGTAATACACGGGTTTATAAGCTAGTATATATATAATATATTTATATATATATAATATAGTGGCGGAGCTAGTCTATTAGTTTAGGGGTATCTCATTTTTTTTTCTTTTTTATAGTGCAATCATACAATTATAAAAAAACGATAATAGATAAAGTAAAACAAATATCTAACTGATTTATCCTCTTCTTTTTTCAAAGCTTGAAATCGTTCGACGTTCTGTTTCTTACGTTTCCGCCCATACACAAAACAAAAGGATAAACTTTTTTGGGGGGCTTGGGCTATGTGTGCCAATTGGACCTCTTTCAATTATATTATACTTAATTTAGGTTAACTTTGTCATTTGCGCTTAATTATCATACAAGTCTGGTGTCGTAAAAGGTTTGAAGTTATAAAAAATTAAAATTTTAATAAATTAAAGTATTGGGGTATTCTCATATTTGTTAAAAAGTAACATTTATGTATATATAAAAACACTATAAAAACAGGGTTGAGTCATAACCCGTGATATCCCTCTTATTACTATACCTCCGTCCCTGCACATATACATGATTTTGTATATTACAAAAATCAATTGAATAATGAAAGAATTAAATTAAATTATATTACAAAAATCAATTGAATAACGAAAGAATAATAATTTAATTTAATAGAATAATATGCAAAAACATTAAAGACGACATGATCTTTAGAGATCTCATGCAATGTCGCACCAATTATATCAATAAAGGAGATAATTGTTAGGATTCGTATATCCTAAAATGGATAATGGATTTTATTTTTTAATGCTTATGAGTTTTTTAACGTGGATTTTAAAGTTTTCAAGTAGGACCTAGCAATTTGGATCTAAAACAAAATAAGTCTTGTTAGGGCATAGATTTTTATAACTATGGATCCTGTATTCTGAAATGTTGCCTGGATCACTTATCTTTAACAGATGGGGCAGGGACTCGGAGGATCAAGGATCCTTAACATTACTTACGTTTCTAACAATTATCCACGTTTTTAATGCTTATATGCAGGTAATGGACGACATGGACTTAGTCTTTGCTAGTTACTCGTCGAATATGCTTCATATAGCACGTGCTTGATGAGGAATAGCCGTTATGGTGAACATGGGGGGACTAGCACATTTTTCGGAGAGTTTGTTACCTAGATATTTTCTAATTTTATAAGGGATGAGAAGCTCATTTAGAACACACAACTGATACACTTTTTCTCTCGAATTCCCTCTGTAACACACTAGCAAAAACTTGTATTGAGCTTCATCATATTCGAAAGTTGTAATCTTTATTATTCAATATAGTCGATAGTGATAGTTTTCACTATCCGATGTTTTTATGCCGGCGATCTACTAGTGATCAAGGGCTTTTCCTCGTATAAATCATCATGTTCATCATCATTTTCATTTCATATTCGCAAACACAATTGTTCATCACACAAACGCTCAACCTCACAAAATCAGATTTGGTTACATTGTCCTTATTGTGATTTTTGACCAAAATAGTTTGGTGCCCACCATGGGGCAATCGGTGCTTCAATTCTAAAAATTCCATTCATTCCTATTCATTTCCATCAACCACATGGCTTCTCAGGGAAAATCCACTTCAAATGCCATGCCGGCGGTTACCTCATCTCAAGACAGTGCACCGTTGCCTCCTATTCCCCCTGCATTCCAGAAGAATGCTGAAAATTCTCAGAAGAAGACATCATCTGTCTTCACAGGATCAAAAACCTCTGTTGTTTCTTCATCTACAATTACTAACAGTGATGTTTCTACTTTGATTTTGCAGATGAAAGGCTACATGGAACAACAAGAGAAAACCAACCAGAGGATCCTTCGCAAGATTGATGAAATAAAGAAGCAAAAGAGACCAGTGGAAAATCAGTCTCCACTCATGCCTAGAGCATTGGATTTTGCTACTCCATCATCAACAATCCAGCAGTCCAAAGGATCCACGACTCAATCCCAAGGATCCTATATCCTTCAACAAGGATCACCAGCAATGACGCATCCTCAAGGATCCTCTATCCTTCAGCGAGGATCATTGGAGACAACTCAGAATCAAGGATCCTTCCTCCGTTCAGGAGGATATATGGAGACGTTTCTAGCTCAAGGATCCTCGACTCAGGTTCAAGGATCCATGGATTACCCTCCAAGGCCTTCAGCACCAATGTATCCAGGATCCAACATTTTTCAGGATCAAGGATCCTCAAGGAGTCAGCCATTCAGAAGTTTCGAAGTACATGAAGGGGATTTCATTCCTATGTAGACCACTATCTGGTCCTACCATTGCACCAGGTATGTCTTACCCTGGATATACTTCTGGGATACCAGTTCCAAATCAATCGGGAGGTAACAATTTTAATACATCTTTTGATACTAACTTTACTTACATGCAGGACGCATGTATCAACCAAGCTATGGCCAGGGAGTTACAGAAACTCAAGGATAATATATCCAGTATTCCCGGAGTGGTCAAACCCATTCCTGAGATCCCGGATGGAAGTCACAGAGTGTCTCGCTTTGCACCTCACATAAGCAATGCCGAGTTACCAAAACGTTTTTAGACTCCGAGTATGAAGCTCTATGATGGTACCACTGATCCGAAAGAGCATGTGGCTCCGTACAGAGAAAGGATGGAGATCAACTCCGTCCCTGAAAGGTTAAAGGAAGCTTGTCTGTGTAAAGGCTTCGGATCCATACTCACTGGATCAGCACTCAAATGGTTGCTAAGTCTTCCTCCTTACTCTATAACTTCATTTTCACATTTAGTTAACTTGTTCAATAATCAATTTTCTTGTAGTAGATCTTTTGAAAGGTTAACTAGTGACTTGTATAGGATCACCCAAGGTCATGATGAATCACTTAGAGATTACATCACTAGATTTAGTAGAGAATCCTTGGAAATCCCTAGTTTAGATATTTCTACTGCTGTGGAAGCCTTTAAAATAGGATTACTAAAAGATTCTCATTTCTATGATGATCTTGTTATGACACCTTCCAGGAATCTAGATGAAGTAAGAAACATGGCCTTGAGGTTCATCCGATTAGAGGATGACAAGAGGATCCAGGAAAGGTTGTCAGGATCCTCAAAAACAGGAGAATCAAGGATCCTTTCACAAGATTAATTGATGTAACATCCGTCGAAAAACGGGTTTCCAAAACCCGCTTCGTTTATTAATCGAATATCCAGTTATAATTTTTCGTTGCATATCTATTGCTCAAACTAATTTTAAACGATACATAATTAATAACTATATTGGAATTTAAAAACTATAATTTATAAATAATCTTAAATTGTGAGAAAAAAATAAAATGGGGACGCCGGGTTTCGAGCCCGGGTCGCCCACAAACTCAAACACACGACACACCGCTCCACCACATGACTCCTTTGTGAAATTACTGAAACAAATAATACTTAAATTAAAACTCGAATTCAAAACCGGACCTCAGCGCGGCAGAACTCGCAATCACCGGAAAATCCGGCAATCCAGTAGTTTAGCCATTTTCCTTTTGACTAAAACACTATAACCGACTTCGACATCGGTTATAACCGACGTCTAACAGTCATTGCGGTCGTAACCGTCGGAGAAACTTTGACCGTGAATCAAGACCAAAATTCAGACTCAATACATCCTGTTCTTTCCTATAAATACCCACCCAAACCTCTGGTAACCTTTTCGCTCAAAATCGCACAATCTCTCGAAGCTTTAGCACGTCGCCGGAGATATTCTACATTCGCCGGACTTTCACCGGAAAACCGAGACTTACTTCAAATCGGTAAAATTCTCGACTCTTTTGTTTGCAATCCATTATTAGGCAAGTATTAACATAAATCGTTCAACCAGAATCTGTCTCAGACAACGTTGCCGGGAATTCCTGCACTCGCCGGAAAATCACTGGAAATTCCGAAGTCTCACTGTCAATCGGTACAATCATCTAAACCCCCTGATATCCCTTGTTTAGTAACTTAATTGCACAACTCATTGATCAAAACTGTTAATTGATTCACTCAGACGGAAGTCACCAATCAGAGCCGACGACTCTTGCCGGAAATCTGAGAAAAACATTCTGTTCGGTACATTTTACTCCGTAACCCTCTTTATCCATTTCATTCCAATCAATTATATGTTCGATGACCGATTTAAACAAGAACAGTCGGACATCATTGTTCTGTGTCTTTGTAAACGAAGAAGACGAAGTCGAACATGTGTATAAGTTTAATTAAAACTGAATATTTAACCGGGTTAGACACACAGTCCAGCGGTGGACTGTGTGCAACATAACACGCACGTCACGGGTTCGAATCGCACACGTTACCGAATTTCAGAATTTAAAACCAACATTTTTACAACTGAATCGGATCAGGTCACCGAATGTTAATAAGTATAATTTAATCCATAAGTTAAACAGATATGACACACAGCCCAACTGGTTGGGCTGTGCGCACTCGAACCGAAGGACCCGAGTTCGACTCCGGGTCCCTGCAACCGGTTCGGCCATATAAATTGTTTTAATAAAAACCCAAATAAGTTAAAAGTTAATTAGTGTATAAATATAATTAAAACAGAGAATATTTCAGGTTAGACACGTAGCTCAGTTGGTAGAGCTGCGTGCACGCATACGAGAGGTCTCGAGTTCGAACCTCACTCAGCGCATATAATTAACACAATCTGACCGGTCAACGGTCAACGGTCAGAGTCAAAAAGTCAACATTTTTTATTTATTTATTTTATTTTTTTATTTATTTAATCAGAAAATTATTTAAAAATACTTAAAAATAATATTTTTAAAGTTAGAAAATGTACTTAAACTCATAAAAATAAATCTAAAAATCCTATTAAGATTATGAATTAAAAGTATTAATCTCAAATAAAATCCCTTTATTTACGAACCATTTCGTTATTATTTTAGGTTAGTTTTCCTCGTCGATCAAATCCCAAAACTCGTGCGCATCCAACGTCATCAAAGAACGCACCCAATGTGAGTAAATCTCTACCAATTCCCCGTTTTAATCACATTTTGGGGTGTATCATGTGTCGTTTAATTCCTTATTATATTTAAACACTTGTGCATCCATCATATCCGTGATCAAATGTGTATCAATTGTTGTGTGAATTATGTTTAGATTGAAGTTATCATTTTCAGTGCATGCATTCCATTAGGCCCATCAGCTCCCCGTGGGATACGGGTTGAGTATCAAGTGCCTCATTCGATCGGCTCCGTTTGATTGAGCCTTGATCTCACATACATCATCATTCATGTCACTCGATCGGCTCCGTTTGATTGAGCCTTGATCTCATATACATCATCATTCATGTCATTTACTCATCCAATGTGGTTTGTGTTTTGTTATATACATATGTTTGCTCACATGTGATTATTGCACAAATTTTCAATATTAAATACAACAAGAAATTAATAACAATGTTTTATCAAGGTGCACTCGCCAACTTTTGTTGACCCAAAATATCCCCGTTTTACACATGATACAGGTGATCCAGTTGAGGCAAGAAACACATAGGAAGGCCTAGAAGAATAAATCAGTTTAAGCTTTGGATTGTTTTACTTAGTTTCATTTCCTTGTAATTGTATGGATTTGATTTGAATATTTAAGTTGTAATTTGAATTTAATAAATATGAAACATTTTAGTAAACATCATGAGCTTTGGTGATAAACCAGTTATGCCCCGACTCTTATTCCGCTGCGGGTCGGGGTGTGACAATTGATCCAAGCGATACTCCAAGCATGAAAATTAGAATGTTCATGCGGATCAACAAGAGGAAGAGGATGAGGATTATCCTCATATTTCTGAATATTGTTTTTCAGTTGATAACACTGAACTAATCCTTGCTTTGCAGAATTTAGGTGACAAGGCTAGATGGCGGGGAAAGATAAGTCGAAATGGTGTGCTTATCATAAGGATTTTGGTCACCTCACTGATGAATGTATAACACTAAGGAAGGAAATAGGCTATCTTTTGAGCAAATGTTACCTGAAGAAGCTGCTCGGAAAGAAGAAGTCAAGGATCTAGGATCCTAAAAAAGCTCCTCCACCGCCAACAGATGCTCAGATCATTAACTTCATCTCTGGAGGCTCTGATATTTGTGGAACCTCATTTTCTACAGCTAAAAGACACGCCAAGGAAACAAAGAATGGAGAGAGACCTCTTCGAACGACCACTATAACCCAGCAGAAAATGATATCCTTTGACGAGGATGACCGCGTTGACATACATGATCCTCATCACGACAATTTAGTCATTACGTTGTTTATTTCTAACCTTTTTGTTCGCAGGATCCTTATTGACGGAGGAAGCTCGGTGAATATAATCCAGTTGGATGTCCTCAAAAGAATGAATATGCCTGAATCCAAAATTGTCTGAAATAAAAAAATACATTGGGGGACATCAAACTCCCAATCTACATAGAGGGAGTAAACTCTATTCAGAAATTCTGTGTTATTGTTTGCTTATCCTGTTGCAATGTTATTCTTTGCAGGTCTTGGATACACGACATGAAGGCAGTCCCCTCGACATACCATCAATGTCTAAAGCTACCAACCCCATGGGGAGTGATGAAAATAGAAAGTGATCAACAGGAGGCAAATAACTGTTACACGTCTTCTATGAAGCCAGCTTGGAAACCGAGGGAAGCATAGCAATTAAAGTATCCTCCAAGGGATGTCATGGATTCTGAATCCAAAGTTTTTTATAGGATCCAGGATCTTGGATAGCATAGAGCAGGATATGGTATCCTTCTTAAAGGGAAGAAGGTCTACCTTCGCTTGGAAGCATGAAGCTGCACTCAAAACCCTAAAGGAATACTTATCCTCTGCACCAGCCCTGATGAAATCAGAAGATCCGAACCATTATCCATATATTTAGTTGTTTCAGGTAAAGCGGTAAGCGCGGTCCTGGTTAAGGATCATGAAGGCCAACAACATCCGGTATTCCATGTAAGTAAAAGTCTACTTGATGCTGAGGCCAGGTATTCTCATTTAGAGAAACTAATTCTTGCTTTAATTGTGGCTTCTATTAAACTTAGACATTACTTCGAAACTCACACTATTGTTGTTAAAACTAACTTTCCTATTAAGAATGTTCTCAGGAAGCCCGAGATGTCGGGAAGGATGGCAAAATGGGTTGTCAAGTTTAGTGCTTATGACATTAAGTATGAATCCAGGACTGCCATCAAGTCCTAAGCTTTAGTTGACTTTGTCGTTGATTTTAGTAGTGATCTACAAAGAGAAACTGAATTGGAAGTGCAACAACTTGAGGAGACCAATGATCCTTGGACACTCTTCACAGATGGAGCTTCAAATGTTAAAGGAACTGGACTAGGTTTACTACTAAAATCGCCACAGGGGGGAAATTATACCCTAATCCATTGCATCTGAATTCCAAACTGCCAATAATGGATCAGGTATCTTCAAGTGTATTTAGCTAAGCAAAGGATCAGGTATCTTCAAGTGTATGTAGATTCATTATTAATTACTAATTATTATCATGGTTCATATACTGTCAAATGAGAAAATCAAATATCTAGAGATAGTCAGGAAACTGGGAGATTCTTTTGGGCTTGTCCCCAGTCTATTTGGGCTTGTCCCCAGTTTATTTGCGCTTGTCCCCAGTCTATTTGGGCGTGTCCCCAGTGTATTGGGCTTGTCCCTAGTCTATTGCTTTTTTCAGTTTGACACAGGTACCTAAAGAAGAGAATGCAGAAGCAAAAGCTTTAGCTAACCTTGGATCATCCCTAAAGATGCTAGAGAATGTCAAGATACCTATCATCCATGTTTTGCCTCCTGCAATTGACGAAAATGAAGCAATGGAGATTGTGGAGGACGCTGCAATTGTACCTAGTAATGATGTGCAGTCAAATTCAGGATCCTGGATCCTTCCAATTTTATATTCTGAAAGGGGAAATCCCCACAGGGAAAAACCTAAAGCCTTCAAGATTAAGGTATCCCAATTCACCATATTAAATAACATGTTATATAAGATATCTCTTGCAGGTCCCTATCTACGATGTATTGAGGATCCTGAGATCCAAGAAGTCTTAAAGGATTTTCATGAAGGAGACTGTGGAAATCACACCGGGGGCAGAGCACTATCTTCAAGGATCCTCATAACAGGATATTACTGGCCTACAATGAAGAAGAATGCTGTGGAATACGCAAGAAAATGTGATGTTTGCCAAAGACATAGTAACATTTTTCATCAACCAGCGGAACCTCTGCATCCTATATCCTCCTCTTGGCCATTCATGAGATGGGGAATAGATATAGTAGGCAAGCTTCCCAAGGCAGCAGGAGGAAAGGTGCTCATGCTAGCCATGACAGACTATTTCTCTAAATGGATAGAAGCAGAAGCTTTTACTCAAGTCTGAGAAAAGGAAGTTATATCCTTCATTAAGCGAAACATTATTACTAGATTTGGAATTCTTTCTGAAATTATTTGTGATAATGGATCCCAATTTATTGGGAGTAGAACTACTAACTTTTGTGACCGATGGCAAGTTATTAACAAAGAATGGCTGGAGCATATAACAAGAATGTCAGGATCAGAAGACTTCAAGTTGGTGATATGGTATTAAGGAAGACATTTCAGAATACCACGAATCCTGCGGATGGCAAGTTGTCACCAAAGTGGGAAGGTCCCTATCTCATTAAAGCTGAAGCTGGAAAGGGGGCATATCGTTTGCTGACCATGGATGGTGATCTCCTGCCAAGAGCGTGGAATGTTGTTCATTTAAAGAGTACTTTATGTATCAAGGATCAAGAGATTTTGATATCTAGTCTGGATCGAAGAATCCTCAAAAGATATATGATCTTTCCTTCGGTAACATTTTACTAATTCTTTCATATCGTACTTATTATTCATCATGAGAAAAGGGTGTTAGATTTTTAACATCCAATATTATCAAGTTTTAAGTTTTTGCAGAATTTTTACAAAGAATCAAGAGGTTGGCCACCTCTCCAAGACTTCCGGGCTTGTCCCCAGCTTAAGGTATCTAATACCTTCTATGGTTTAAAGGTTTTCACCTTTCACACGAATTGGGTTTTGACACCCCGCTAGTAGCGCACGCTATCCAAGTATAGTTCGAGGCAATGGGACCAGTACCGCTTTAGGGGCTGACAATTTCATTGTTGTTAGCTATATGTAGGATCTCAAGTATAATGGTAGACGTACCATACATCCGTTCCTAAGGTTTCTAACGTTTTCACGTTAGCTAAGGTTTTGGCATTTTCATGTCACTTACGATGGGCTAGTCGCCAGTTTGGGCCATACGCCAGTATCCTAAGGTTTCTAACGTTTTCACGTTAGCTTAAGCTTTGGGCTTGTCCCCAGTTTGTTGGGCTTGTCCCCAGTTTATTGGGCGTGTTCCCAGTTTGTTGGGCGTGTCCCCAGTTTATTTGGGCTTGTCCCTAGTTGTTTGGTCTTGTCCCCAGTTTGTTTGGCTTAGTCCCAAGTTGATTTCAACAGGTTCCATTGAGCCTCGAAGACTCACACGTTGATTTAAAAAGGATCCTGGATCCTTATAGTTTATCTAACGGTGACTTGTTTGTTTATACAAAGGTAGTTCCTAAGGATAGAAAATCCTAACTTGGATTTTCTGGTATGCTTTATTCTCATACTTGTTTATCTTATTGACTTCACACTAAACCTTTCAATTAAGGGTATATGACTTACTTACTTGTATCTAATCAGATTTTGTCTATGATTATTTAATACCAGAATTGGCAAATGTTTAACAACATGAATTTTTCTAAATTCTTATAATGTCAAACTTATGATTTTTCATATACAATCTATTTGAATGTGGAAACACAAGCATATTAAGTAAACTTTACCAAACAAATGAACAACACCAAATATAGCCAAAAGATTATAATTAAAACCCCGTAAGGTTACCAAAATGCTCAACCCGAGCTTCGCCAGCGATCCATGGCCCCTCCACTCGGGTTGATACAAGGTGTTACTAATTGTTTTAAGTGCAGGAAGGTTAAGAAAGAAGGGTCTAAAAGGATTCATCCTCCAAAAACAGAAGGTTTTTATGATCCTTAAAGAAAAGAGAGTTATCTCTAAGCCTATATTTCGCAATGTTGATTATAGCAGGTCTTATCAGTGACGTCAGACAGTGTAACGGCTAGTTACATGCAGCAACGGTTAGTCCGCATCCAACGGAAATCATTCACTTCTTTGAAGGGGTGTAGTTGTCACGTGAGTGTAAAGAGACTTTTTTTAATCAATTACTCACACACATTGCTTGGTATCATCTTGTGGCCACAATCACACCGGCGCCTCTCACCCCATCCATCTATCGGGCATAAGAAATATAAAGTTTTAGACATGTAAAAAAATCGGTGACTTAACCGGATGAAAATCCAGATCGAAATTATGGCCTGGTAAAATTGGTTGCGTCAAAAAGATCACAATTGACACATTATCCAAATACCACTAACGTTTAGCATACGAGCCATATAACAAAGTGAAAATGGCCATACAAGTTGTATAACGTGTCAAACTGGTACATTATATGGGCCATCACGTACTCATATGGTTGTATAAGTTGGTATCGTCTAACCATACTAATACGTACCACCCATGTACTATGTGCCATGCACAAACGCGGGTTCTCTTCAAGTAATTAGTGTATTTGCTTTCTATGCATACTATTATTAGTAGTAGCGTGTTAGTGGAATATGTTAGTTTCTTTTTGTAAGCCTATAGAAGGCTATTGGGTTTATATGAATTAAGTATGATGAAAAATATATACCGAATTATCTATAGATCTATTCTATCTCTTCTTTTCGATCTGTTTCTTTCTATTCTTAAAAAACGGGTACACATAAGCGGTATCAGAGCAGTCTTGATTCATCAATGAACAACAATTTTGATGTCAAGTTTCATCAACATGTGTACAATCCATCAAGACCTCTCGTAGCCTATTTAGAGCGGATATTTGCCAACACGAGAAACTACCCGAACCATGTTACAATCCATCGAGACCTCCCGTAGCCTAAAGTCTATTTCATCTCTTACTTTTTCTCCAATCCAAGCATTTAACAACCAAACTCACCCACAACAATAGTCGCACCCTCACTAAAACAAGCCTCTTTGACTAACCAGTTTGCACCAATGCCAGTGCCAAACCAACCACATCCTCATTTGATGCACTCAGCTATCCACCCTTTCCGCCTCCGGCAACACGAGTTATCATCATATGCCTACTGCTACCATCAAACATGTGCACCAAAGGTGGCCTAAACCCGTTGAAGAGGTTGTAAATTCAACGATAGCAAAGGGAAAATGACAACAATCAAAGGTGTGGTTAGGAAACCCGAGTGGCGTCCATCATGGCGCCCCATTGAGATTGTCCCTAATGTAAGTGGAAGATTCAAGTGGTGACCACCGTGGTTCTTATTTTCTTCCTTGAGGACAAAGAGGTTTTCAACGGGCCAGAATGATACATGTGACCCGCGTAGTCCGTACCATGCACAAGTGTGGGTTCTCTTCAAGTAATTTAGTGTATTTCCTTGTTATACTTATTATTTATACATATTATTAGTAGTAGTGTGTTAGTAGAGTATGTTAGTTTCTTTTTGTAAGCCTATAAAACGTGTTGAGTTTATGAATTAAGTATGACAAAAAATATGAACGAGTTCTCTAAAGATCTATTCTATCTCTTCTCTTCGATATGTTTCTATCTATTGTTAAAAAGGGTACACATCACATACTACTTGTATGATTTAGTGCACTGACACGAGTGAAAGACATTATCATTCACAAAGTCATACGGCTCATTTGATCAACTTTTACCCTATCATACAAAATGTATGATAACATCCCCTAGTGCGTATAGGCTATAGCATATTAGCATTACTAGTATATCTATAGGAACGCTATAGATTTTTGGGTCCATCACTGATAGTATATGTTAATTAATGCTTATATTATATATATATATATATATATATATATATATAATATATATATAATATAGTATAGGCATTTGGATCTTCTATGGTATGGTCATGTCATTACTGTAGAGTGGGCCGTGGGCCAGATCCGGCCGGTCTATTTTGAGTCCCTATTGAGTGTTGACATTGTATGAATGTAATGTAATTTTAATTCTGAGCCCATTAAGATATACATAACAAAATTATTTTAATATTTCTTATGTAATATAAAATTGCTTGTTTTTTTAATTACTGAAATTAGTTGATGTGATGTTTTTTTTATTTATAAAACTAAATAGCATTTTAAGTATTCCTCAAAAGTGAAAACAATATATTAATTTTCCTGTCATGGTGTCGTCTTAGATACGAAAATACTGATACAGTCGGGTAGGTTAGTACCCATGTTAGTATATTTATGAAAATATGTCAAAATTGCCTGAGTGGCAATGATGTGGATTTTTGCCACCTTTTATTAAAATTATACATTTTATAAATTGTAATATTGTTTTGTATAAATTCTAGCAGCTTATAAACTTCTTTTCATCACCACATAAACAATTGTCAAAACATTTTATAAATTATAATAGTATCTTCTATAGAAGATTCGAATTTTAAGAAACTCTAAAAGCCTCAAAAAGAGTTAGAATATGGGTAGAAATAAACTGGTCATAAACATATTAAAACTAAGATCAGGCTACTTGTAACACAAAGCTGACTCAAAAGTAGCAGAAGCAGATTATGGGATATTGGATTTAAATAAGCCTAACTATAATCCATTGGTTAATAGCACTTTCAACTTTCGTTTTATACCACACCACTCTCAACTTTCAACTTAGTTTTGGAGTGTTATCGGCCAATAAGTTGAAAGTTGGGAGTGATGTAGTACAAATCGAAAGTTGGCAATGGTATCGGCCAATTGGTGAAATATGGGGTTATTCAAATCCAGTATCACCAGATTTATAGATGGACCAACTAGACATTGCTAATAAGTTTGAAATTTATCAAATGAGTTAGAAAATGATAAAACTTAAAAAGACACAACTTTCATTATGTTTAGAGTTAACAGTGGTACAAACGTCTCAACGGACCGGGATCACATGCCCAAAGTTTCGGACATGAGTTCTAGCATCTGGAGGCTCTACTTCAAACTCAACGGTTTCTCCAATTTAGCATTATTAATTTGTTTACTTTTGTCACCAAACAAGTTTATATCCTTCTGGTTCTTGACTTCTAAGTTCTTACTAGAGATGGAACGAAAACTAACTGGGTGTTATACCCTACTCGAAATAAAAACCCCGAAACTGGGTATTAAAAAACCCGGGTATTCCCAACCGTGTTCTGTACCCGACCCTACCCATCAGGTATCTTCCGGGTCTACCCTATGATTAAAAACCAGGTTCAACCCGAATATCCCGACCCTACCTGATCAAACCTTGGAACCGGAAGCAAAAAAAATGCGAACACTTCCAAACCCTGTTCCATACCTGACCCGAGTATTGCGATATCCAGTTTTTACTTTGTTGACCATACCTAGAACCGGGTTTGAAAAAAACCCGAAATGTGCAACTCTACTTCTTACCTTTTCCAATCATGCAAAACGGACCCCATTCAGTAGTGCAGTTCTTACTTCGCTGAAGCCCAAAGAATGGCCCAAGAACAACCAATAAGGGGACCACCACAACACCCTCCTAATTAAACAATGATAAAAAACTGAAAAGGGTAACAAAAAATTTCTTTACATCTAAATAAATATTATAAGAAGTTTTACATCTCTAAATATTATACAGTGGTATTAGATTTATATTATCCCAACTTTCACCGAGTAACTAATAGTACTTCAAACTTTTGAGTTGTATCACACCACTCCCAACTTTTAACTTATTGACGCGATAACACTCCAAAACTAACCCAAACTAACCCAGTTTGTTGACATCAGCTGACATGTCACCAAACTAGTGCCACATCAGCTGCCACATCATAAAAAAGTCAAGCCAAATGCCACGCCAGGTGGCAAATCATCAAAAATTCCACGTCGGATGCTACATCAACACACAAGTGCCACATCAGCAAAAAAAACTAATTGGGTTAGGGTCAGTTAGTTTGGGAGTGCTTTTGGCCAATAAATTGAAAGTTGGGAGTGGTGTGGTACAAATCGAAAGTTGGGAGTTCTATCGGTCGATTGGTGAAAATTAGGGTTATAAACATCATTTAAATAAAATCATAACTAACAAAAACCGGTTACATGAAATAGTGAAAAACTTCACAAATTAAACACCATCATTGAGCCAATAATAAAAGAAACAGTGGATACTAGATACCTAGTCTAGGTCCATGCTTCTTCCAGCCCACTGTCACTTTGAGCCCATATCCAGAAAAGATATTTGCATATGGGTTGTGTGTCATGTCGAAACTGGACCGAATCCAAACCCGGAATCTTGATTTTGATATAGTGGCGTGTGTTGGGTAGAGACCACTGCCACTCAGTTATTCCGGGCTGGGCCAGGACCGAATCTCAGTTGTTGGGTTCATAAATCTTGATTCTGAGATTATATTTATTGGGCCATATGATTTTGAAGAAAAAAAGTGCAATTTAAAATTGAGAAAACTAAATAAGAAAACAAACTGGGCCAAACCTAAAACTAATTTACTTTTAAATTTACCCCTTAAGAATCGGATTTAAATAACCCAAAGTTTCATCAATTGGCCGATATCACTCTTAACTGTTGATTTGTACCACACCATTCTCAACTTTCAGCTTATTTTCCTTTGGCACTCCCAACTATCTGAACCCTAACTCAGTTAGCTAATGTCAGATGTCATGTCATCAAAAATACCATGTAAGTAGCCACACACCTGTCACGTCATCAAAAATGTTATGCCAGCCGCCACGTCATCAAAAAATGTCATGTCACCAAACAAAGTGCCGCATCAGCAAAAAACTAAATGGGTTAATGTTCAGTTGGTTTGGGAGTGCCAGAGGAGAATAAGTTGAAAGTTGAGAGTGGTGTGATACACATAGAAAGTTGAGAGTGATATCGGCAATTGGGGAAAGTTGGCCTTATTTAAATCCAATAGTCGAGAGCCCATCAACGAACCCCTTTGACTTCCCCATTGGTTTTGATTCTGCTTGAAACTTTTTACGAAAATGTTAAATCCTAGGTGTCCAAGTAATAGATTTCGATGAACAAATATACGCATAACTATTATAGAGTTATTAACTTGTTAAAAAAGCATTAAAGCTAAAACTATAATGAAAACGAAGAGTGCTCAACAAGGAATAAGAGGATGTCATGATATGAAGTAAAGTAAAGAAAAGAAAAATAACGCTTAAAACTTATTATTATATATATAATTTACGAAGTTCTTAGCTACAGTGATTTTTATTATTTTTATGATTTTTGTTGTGAATTCTTATCGTATTTCCTTTTTTTTCTTCAATTTTTTTGTTTTTTTTTTTTAAAGTTTCAATCAAACATGGTTTTGTATACATGTAACAAAACGAACGGTCTAATACTGGCCGAACAACGTCAATACCGAAATTGATATTCGTTTTTATTGTTTCGATCAATGTAAATACATCTTGGTTTTGTTTCTCTTTCGGTAAGCGTCGGTATCTTAATGAACCGAACCAATATCAAACGAATTTCTTTCATTAACGTTATTTTTACTATTACGTCTACATTTTCATTAAAAATTGGGTCGTCTCGCCGCAGAACGCGGATGTAACCCACTAGTTTTGTATAAGGTACAATAAACATGTTTGAAAACTTGTAACAATACTTCCTCTTTTCCAAATATTAATTATCGTTATCTATTTAGTTTTGTACCTTTTCTGAAAATTGAAAAGGAAAGCAAAAAAAAGGAAAGATGGTCAAGTCAAACTTTATGATGGGTTGAAAAATGAATCAAAATCAAGTTTAATCCACTATTTTCATAAATGTAATCTCCGGCTATATAAACCGCCTAGTTGAGTATAGAGTATATTTAAATATTGTCATTTCAACAGTTGGGTTATTGGTTGGGCTAGCGGACCTGACGCGATGGTTGGACAAATTTTAATTATGTTTTATACCTCTAAAATCTTATTTGTTGATTCATTTACTATTATAAGTTTTAAATTTCGTTTAATCTTCGTTTCATGATTTATTTACTATTAGAAGTTTTATATTTTGTTTAATCTTCGTTTCATGATCTAGTTACTATTGTAAGTTTTATATTTTGTTTATTAGTCGTTTCATATTTTGCTAACATTGTAAATTTAGAAATAAAAAAGTGGTTTCGTGTATTGTTTGAAATTAATTATATAAATATATTTTAATGTAATATTATTTATGACATTGTTCGATTTTTAAACAATTACGACTGGTTCGATTATAAAAGCCATTTGTTTAATCCTTTTGAATTAAAAGTCAACCCAAGTGATATCTTAAAGTCAAGTAAAAACTTTTGTAGTGACAAATGAAATGTATGAACTTGCATATTCATTCTAAAATATGATAAAATTGAATAATATTTGAACTTAAGAAATAAATAAAGTTATAAAATAACATGTATTGATGGAAAATTGGAAAACACATTCATACACTTTTTAACGGTAAATTTAGATCACTGACTAACACTTTTTAACGGTAAATTTAGATGACTGACTACTGAAGTATCAAAACACCTTCGTACACTTAAAAAGACATCCTCATTCAACTTCCTTTTTGTCATAAGAACTATGAAGGCCATTAATGGTGGCTTACACCATACACTATTTTTGGCAATGCTTTCTCTTAGATGATGCACTTTGAGTAAATTTGCATATTAAGTGTCCTTAAAGAATCATCATTATAGCATCAACATTCAACCATTAATACAAATTAATAATTAGAAAATAAAACCACAATCACACAAGAATTCATGTAAATTCCTTGAGAAAATCTATAAATAAAAAGTTGATTTTTCTAGCTGGTTAAAACTTTAAACCATAAAAACGACTCTCATATTGAAAGCATATGAAATAATTTAAACTATTTTACATCCAGTTATTTTATTTTATTACAGATCGAGTATGCATAAATATATCATATTTAGAAGTTTTATGGTTTGAATTTTAGCAATTTATAGGCCACTTTGATCTATATTATTAACGTCTAAAAACACATGTATTTCCTGGTTATTCTTAACAAAATTTATTTATTCATTGTTTAACCATTCAAATTAAGTTTAAACAACGATACTCAAAATATATTTAGTCAATTTATCGAAAAACTGACAAGACCAAATCAATACTTGTAACTAATGAAATCAGGTAAAGTGTAACTTTTGCTTTGTAAATGATTTATACGTTGATACACGTATCTGGATATTTATAATAAATATAAATATAAAATCAATATTTGTTTTCAAATATAACATGGGATTTTTAATTTTTTACCTGATTGGAGCTCCACTCCCGTTGACCTTTTTTTTTTTTAATTTTCGTGCAATTATTAGGTGTAGTTAGTTAGTGATCTACTTAACCTCTTACTATCTATTTGTTGACTTCTTAAAATACACCCAATCGCTCAATCATTTTTATTCCATAATGATTTAATAATATAATGTACAAATGTATCTAAAATACATTATTATTATTCACTGCATTTTTTTTTCTTGTAACAATCACATAAATTGCTTTTTAATGCATCATGCTTATCAACTCTGTCCAAGATAAGTGATAATTCAAGAGAGGGTGAGATAAGGCTTAGAGATCATGAGGTTTCGAATTAGTGTATAGACATTATAACTTAGTGAAGATGGATATGATCCAGCGATTCTGTTGGTGATACGATAATACCTAGTGGTCCGTCAGTGATCTAAATTTACCGTTTAAAAAATAAAGAAATTTCAAGAATTTACTAGAATGATACAAAAATTTCTTATTTGCTATATGTTACACAATAAGTTGGTTTTGGGATAGATCTAAAAGATATTTTTTTAACAATGGTCGAATAGTCATCTATCAAATAATAGAGAGTAAACTTTCGTTTTGCTTCCCGTGGTTTGGTCGTTTTAACGGTTTTGGTCCAATCCTTTAAAAATAGTCATATTACTCCCTAGTCTTTAAAGCTTATCTCTATTTCACTCCCCGCCCCTAACGCCATCCATTTTTAACGTTAAATAGTTGTCATTGCCTCTCACATGAGGGGCATTTTAGTCTTTCGATTTCCTCCCTTAATAATAATATTAATAATAATAATAATAATATAATAATGATAATGATATAATAATATAATAATAATATAAATTAATATGTATATATTTACATTTACATTTACATTTAACAAAATATAAACATTCACTCCCATCCATGTTTTATCCATGCATCTCTCTGTACTTTGTATTTTGTAACAATATCACCCCACCATCAAACATCCTCTGTAACAACTATCATCCCCACTATCAAACACCATCCCAACCCACTGAACAACCACCACCCCCTCCCACCATCTCCACCCGGCAACTACCACCATGGCCTTGCACCACCTGGTCCACCTCCACCCGACAACGACCACCACGACCTTGCACCCCTCCACCCGACAACACCACCGAACCGACCACCACTAACATCAGGTTGCACCAGCCCCACCCGACAACCACCTTGCAACACCCCACCCGACCACCACCACCACCTCCACTTGGCCAGCCACCATCTTGCACCGCCCCCACACACTCCGGCGGCCTACCTAATTACTCGAACATCTTCTAAAAGCATATCTAAAACAAAATTCAACGAACTCCACCGCCACCATCATCACCTGAGACTATAAAGTCATCTGTAAAGTCACCATCATTCATCCTGTCACTATCTGAACTTAGAAACAGGAGTTTGAAATTTGGGATTTTGATGATACAAGTTAGGGTTTGATTCTAGGGTTTATGGAGGGTTATCGTTTTTTCCGGCGTTCTCCAGCCGGTCTCATCTCAACCACCACCGGCACATCTCCGGGTGGTTCTTGTGTTTTCAGAGGTGGTGATGTAGGGTTGGCGGTGGTGGTTATGAGTTGTGAATGTGGTGGTTTGTAGTGGTGTGGTGATGTTTTGTCAAGATGTGATGGACAATGGTGTGGTTGAAGGTGGAGGTGTGGTGTGGTGGGTTTGAGAGAGAAGGAAGAAGACTAGGAGGTGGTGTCTGATGTATGGGTGGGGTTGTTACAGGGGAATGGTGTAGAGAAAAATAAAGTGTGAAAATTAAATAGGGAAATTAATAAGTTTAAGTGGTAAAAGACTAAAATGCCCACATGTGAAGGGCAGAACAAGGATTTAACAGTTGAATTGGATGGTGTTAGGGACGGGGAGTGAAATGGAGATAAGCTTTATAGATCAGGGAGTAAAATGACTATTTTTAAAGGATTGGAGAAAAACGTTAAAACGAGCAAACAACAAGGAGCAAAATGGAAATTTACTCAATAATAAAATAACAGTTATTTATAATACACAATCATATCTATTAATCTTTTTTTGGTTAAATTACGACAAATGAAACATACTTTAGGTTGTATCTATTCAAGAAATTATATTTCAGAACATATACAAGGATCATAACAGTGGAAAAACCAAGGTTAAGGCTATGGGTATAGGGCGGGGGTTTGGGCTTGGGTTGGGTAGAAACGCCGCTTCACCATCCCTGAGTGGGCTTGAGATTTGGCGTGGCCCCTTGGGCGGGGGAATTAGGCCGGACGTTGGGTGGAGCTATCCGAGTGACATGGCGGATGTTGATTGGCCAAGCTTAACTAGCCGTTGGGGTAGCCGTTGCCAACGGCTATGTGTGAAAATTTAAAAAAAATGTTTTTTTTACTATAAATACTAACCCAACCATCCAATTTTTTTTTACCAAATCTACTCCACCTTGAAATAAAGACGAGAAGATATGAAATTTCTAGCCCAGTCCACCGATGGCCTATCCGGTGAGGAACTCGAACTAATGTTGGAGACGAAAGAAAAAATATGCTAAGCACTAGGAATTTTTATTAATTTTAGGTTTTTTAATGTAATTTTTAATTAAAATTTACTTATTATTATTAGGTTTGTTATAATTTGTTGTTTTTTAATTTAATTAAAAAATAGAAAAAAAATAAAAAAAATCCACGTGGCCTAGCCACGCGGGCTAATCCCGCCCCACCATACCCTTCGACAGCCCACATGACTGGCGGTGCCCCTCAATTCCACGTGTCGACCCATGCCCCAACCCCCACCCACCATACCCACGGTCTAAGATTATGTGGCTCCAATGATCAACAATGAGATGATAACTATATTTGATTTAAATCATGTCATGTCATAGTTAGACCCGTCACTAGTTTTCAATTCACATATGACTATTTGACAACTTTTGAATGTGTAAGTACTAAATAGTAAGTGTTAAAGTAATAAGATGTCTAAACTATTAAGAGCTAGTATAATGCTTAACCATTTAGAGGCAAATATCTGATTAATTCAGATAAGAGATCTTAACCATTCAGACTCAGTATAATGCTTAACCATTCAAAGGCAAATGTCTGACCATTCAGACATCTGCCTACGAAACAAACAGTTTGAACCATTAAATGTTGAACTGGTAACAGGTCTGAATCATTATTTTGACGTGATAATACTATCAAGTCATTATTTACTAGAGCTGCATAAAAGTTAAACCAATAACAGGTTCGTCACCCTGTGTGTATCTATTCTATTTTAATAACGTTTTATCTCCTTTCAGTTATTGTTTCTCTATTGCAGCTTTTGAACTTAACGTATCAAAAAGTAGATGTGGTTGCTTGGCGTACTTGCAACTTGTGATAGAACGGGCAAAATAGTCTAAACCACAGACACTAAAATGACATTTAGCTCTAAGGGGAAGGGATGAATCAAGGGTTTAATCCGGGTTCAAACCTGATGGCAGGCAAGGGTTTACAGATTTCATCTGATTCCAACGCATCAGAAGCACGGTCTCATGACGGTAAAGGAATTGACATTGGACATAGTCTCAAGTATGATAGGTTTACACGCGATATTCTTTGCTTTTTTAAAAAAATTGTTTGAAAAACTAAAATAAAAGATGGTTTTGATAGAGGGCCCGACAGGACACCAACGTGTGAAGCACACTCCTAAGTCCCAAATGATAGGTTCCATAGTATTTGGTGATTTGATTGGCCATCATCCAAGCTCATGGGCTCATGGCACCACTTATTTTTTATTATTTTAAAATACATCCATTAAATTCAAAATAAATTACAGAAATAATATGCCTCATGAAGCCGTCATACCAATTATTCTCATTAAGACAGTATGAGCTCTTAATGGTTTCATTAACCATCACTCATTAATATAATAAATATTTAAATTAAATAAGTTTAAAAAAAAATAAAAGTGATTATGTGTTGCATCTTTGAACAAATAATTTATACAGGATTTGTTTCAGTTACACGATTTATGGCTTGTTAGGGTCGGCGTTGATGAATATAGACACAATTAAACATCCAGGTTCAATAGTCTAACTATACCTGATACAATTATTACCCCATTAAACCATATCAAAACAATGTAACAAAAGATATAAATATATTAAACCATATCAAAACAATGTAACAAAAGAAATAAATATAATGTAAGTGACATGTTGCAACATGTACTCTCTTTGCCACAGCCACAGGAGGCCCGATGCCCTACCAACATTGTTGTATAAGCGACTTTTAATTTGAACTCTTCCATGTACAAAAAAAAGGTTAACGTACATACATGGTTGTAAAACAAGGTTCCAATGCCGAGTACTTCATGAGTAGTTGCTACAAGGTAGGCTGCCGAGACGACTTTCTTCGACTCCGCCTAATTACTCGGAGTCGGTTAAACGCGGTCAACCTCGGCCAGAATCGGATCTAGTAGGACAACTCGGGCCTAGTTTGACTTAATAATAATAAAACAGAATTTCTATGTCTAAATATTAAGATTAAATATCATTTTCACGTATTTTGTTATAAATATTAGTAAATTTATGTTATTTGACATATAGTTAATCTCCAAAAAGTCATTTCTTCATAATTTAACATGTCCGAGTCCCCGAGTGCTCTCCGCCTAGACCGAGTACTCTCAACTCCCAGTCGACCGACTAGTGAGCGCCTAGCGACTTTTGCAACCATACATCCATACACTTTTAGTTTTATTTGATGCAGATTACTTAATAAATCTCTTAGAATCTATTTTTTTAATAAAAAAAAATTAATTGGTAAAATGGTCAACGATTTCGTATTTCTAATAAAATTATACTTTTAAAGTAATTTTTTCAACTAGGTTTTACTATTGTGAGCCTTCGCGCTATGGGTTTTTCCTTAGAACTTAAGATGGTGGGCTTGGGTTACCCAACACTATCTTGGTCACGGACGTATGGGACCACCTTTTGCTATTGGATTACCCTGGATAGCTGGGCTTTTATCATTAACAACAAGTAATTTTTTTCAATTTGGAATTGGATTTTTTTCCCGGATATAGACCTTGAATAGTTAACATAAAGTGTAATAGTTAAGGGTGCAAACGAGCCGAGCCCAACTCGATTAACTTATGAGAGATCGAGCCCGCCTCGATTCAAGCTTTGTCTAACGCACGAGCTCGTTTATTAAACAAACTTTTTAGGTTCAGGTTTGGCTCGTAAACATTTATACTCGTTGTTTATAGACAACTTTAAATAATGGTACATGTTAAATGTTAATAAAAACTAATATTACACTAACGTTCGGTAAGGCTCGACGAGCTTTACATGTCAAGCTTGATAAATAAACGAGCTTTATTTTAGGCTCAAACTCGGTTCGAGTTCGATAAGACTCGGTTTGTTTCGAGCTTTTTCTCAATCAGTCGGCTCGTTTGCACCCCTAGTAATAGTTAAGATAGAAGTAACAAATTTTCTAGAAATACAAGTTATTTAAAATTTTTATTTGTTAATATAAAACAAGTGGCCACGTTGCATGTAAATTTGAATTTAAAAATGACAATTCAGAGATGTGGAAAAGTTAAGGGGCTATATGTGTATTAATTTCATAGAATTGGAACTAAAGAGTATAAATGAAGAAAAGAATGTTGCTTAATATTTTAGTTAGCTCGTTAACCTCGGTGGATTCCACATAGTTAACACTTCCCACCTTAACAATTTGTTTAAAAAAATACATTAATTAATAACAATTAACTTTCGAAAATTTAAATTGTTCATCTACTAAATGTTCAAAATTAATATTTGATCAATATATGTTCAAAACTAATATTTTATCAAAACATATAGGATTTGATATCGACACACGACACTAGAGGTAAGGTTTATATTTAAACAAGTTTTTAAGATACTTTAAACTTTATAGTTTATGTTCAGAAAAAAAGAAAAAGAAACTTTATATTAAAAGTTATGAGTGTAGAGGAATATATCGAGTTGCACCATTAATCTCATATCAGAGACACATGCAAGGGCACAACTTTCAAGGGGTTGGGAGCGCCTGACTCATCGAACTTTTCGCTAAGTAGTTTTATGTATGTATGTTTCATATAGAATTTTTAGGCATATACGTTTTCGACCCCCAACTTTATATAATTTTTTAGGTCTGTTGACTTCCGACCCCCGGTGGAAATTCAAGCTTCGCCACTGGATACATGGCAAGCCTAACGGTGTTACTGTTTTGCAGGAAAAAACCGGTGAATGAATTCTAAGTCTCTCTTGGAAGGATTCTGTTGGTGGAACTGGTCTAAGTCATATCGGGCTAAGATTTGCTTCGTCATGAGCGATTGGTAATTGATATTTAAACATACCATTAATATGTAACTTAGAGTTATAATTAAAAAGAAATATCCTAAAATTAATATAGCAGGGAACATATATATCTATAATGTAGGAGGCAAAAATAAGGTGCAACAAGGAGGACACTTCATGTTTACAATGTTAATTGTATCTTTGTTATAATTGAGTGTTAAGGAAAGGTAAAGTTTGTATTAGCAAGAAGTTGACTAATCAACAAGATAGTAATGTCAACATTACACTAGGGGCATGCACCTAAATACACTATAATCATAAGGGGTGTATCGAGGTGAATTCAACAATTTGGTGGTTTAGATTTCTATCAACATTATTGACTAGGTATAACTCGGAGTGGCTAACTCAACCCGGTCATCACCTATTATTTGATTATAAATAATTAATTACACACGTTTATTCTAGAATCTTCTATTCGTCATGGATAAACCACATAACTAAATCCCCAATATTTTGGGAAGATCATGCAAATCCCTAACTTATCGGAGCCCATCCTAAGTTAGAGGAAACCCTAATGGTAAATTATAAATAGAGGTAAACATCAAATGTATGATCATCTTACTCTTCTCTCTCTCAATACATATTATTACTCCAATACCGAGACTTATTCTCACGCCGGAGGGTGTTACAGGAATAACCCCATTCCTGTAATGAGTCCTAACGGTGTTACTGTTTTGCAGCCAGCTGTTCAAGTGTTTGAGGGTCCAAGTTCTTGTTAGAGCCTTACCGTCAGGTCAGTGTTTCTTCATTGGCGCCATCCGTGGAACCTGTTACAACGCCAGTAAACTTAGACCCAATGGCAAACGATCAGAACGCGGCAACAACACCAGAAAACCAACCATTTGTGACCAGCGACACAACATCAGTGACAGTTGCGGCAACTACGGCCACTCCAACATCACCAGTAGTCACCAGGTCCCTGGACCCGGAGTTTGAAGCGGAGGCCCCGCCAGGATACCAGAGGCTCCCATCTGTTTCCTATGGATCGGTCGCAGGGAACCCACAATCCTATACTTCCTGGCAGACTCGATAGGTGGCCTCCACCTCGGCCCCCGTCACTGTCTATACTCCTTTATCAAGCACCATCGCACAGACCCTGAGTCCCGTGAGTGTACTAATGGCTACATCCGCGACACCCGGGAGCGGTGTACAACCGTCAAGTACGATCCAGTACCATCAGCCATCTCTTACCCATTCCATGCCACCGCTGTATTCCGCGACACTCACAGCAGCACTGTCCACACCACCCCATCAACCAGTAGTCATGCCGGCTGGTGTCATGAATGCCCCAATCACACCCGGGAATCAGGCTTATTTCCCGGGCTATTACTATGCACCTCCTTATGGGTATCTTCAACCATACAACAACCAAGCCTACACCCCTCAGATGACGACACAAAGTTATGTTCAACAGCCACCATACGCAGCTTGCATGCCACCTTGGTGGACGTATCCCGCATCACAGCAGGTATATAGCCAAAGTCAGCCAGCCGCAGAATCTGTTTACAATACAGGCAACGCATCCAGGCCTTGTTTCTCACCCAGCGAAGGCCCACCCAACACATCTCAACCCCCGGCTACTCAAGGGGTAAGAATCAATGGAAGGAACCACCCCATACAACATGTTAATGGGGAAGATGATGAACTCACCAGACCTTACAAACCCGCCGATGCCGCGGACAGGTCAGAGTTCACAAGAAGAATCGCGGAAGCCCCGATCAAGGAGAAACCCAAGATGCCCGAAGGGGTGGGAAAATACGACGGGCTAAGCGACCTAAATGACCATCTCAATTTGTTCAAAAGTGCCGGATAAGTCGCCTGCTGGCCAATGCCCCTTTGGTGTGAAATGTTTGTCCAAACACTGGTGGGGCGGCACGAGTATGGTGGGATGGTCTTCCCACCGGCGAGATTGATAGTTTTGAAGACTTGGTGTCCAAATTCCAACTGCAATTTAGTCAGCAGAGATGACACACCAAGGACCGAAACGAACTTCTCCACATCTGTAGGCGGGAAAATGAGACAGTCGAGAACTTCATTGTCAGATTCAATTAAAAAAGTTTGGCAATCCCATCATAACAAACGATTTGGCTTGCGGCGCTTTCTTATAAGGAGTAAACGATGATGAATTGTTAAGAACACTTTATGGAAGAGACGGCGTACCCGTGACCATCGATGAAATCACGAGAATAGCCAATGTGTATGTTACACAAGAAAAAACGGTGGCAGCTAGTCATGCAGCCAACTGAAAAAAGGAATCACAAAAGGGACAAGATGACAGGGAGCACCGAAAGTCGAAAGCCAAAGGTAGAGGCGAGAGGTTCCATAAAGGTGATCGTTCGGACTCACGATATGACAAATCTAAGAGTTCCTACTCAAGAAATGACTCGTCCTTGAGGTCCAGGTCTGACTACCCCAACTTGAGCAAAACACGAGCAGAAATCCTGGCCTCTGAGAATTTAAAAGTCAACCTTCCAAAACCGCTGAGAGATACGTATAATAAAGACACTGGTAAGTAATGCGAATATCACAAGAGCAATGGTCATGATACAAACGATTGTTATCAGTTGAAGAAGCAAATCGAGTACTGTGTGAAGAATGGAAAGCTGGCTCATTTGGTTCGGGCATAAAGCAAGGCCCGCACCCCATCAAGGAAGACCCAGATAAAGGAGTGGGCAAAAGGCAAATGGAGATGAATATGTTATATGCCGACAAGGCAAAGGGGGTAAAAAGAAGTTTCTCCACCCTGGAACCTTGGATGTTGGCAACCATGACAGTGGAACCGCGAGCGGAGGATCTAGACCTCAGTGTCGACCCTCTCATCATATCAGCCGCTGTTGGCGATTATAACATGAGAAGGATACTGGTTGACACAGGAAGCTCCGAAGACATAATATACGAACACTGTTTCAACAGAATGCAACCGGAGGATAAGAAACTCCTTGAGCTAGTACACGCCCCTATAAAATGTTTTACCGGGGAGAAAGTTGATCCAATCGGGCAAATCACTTTTCCGGTAACCTTCGGCCTAGCCCCTCGTGAAAGAACCATACTTCTCACTTTTCTCGTAGTACGCACCGACTCACATCACAACGTGATAATTGAAAGATACACTTTGGGGAAACTAGACGCTGTGGTATCCACAGCGCGAGGCCTCATGAAGTTCCCAACGCCGGGAGGAGTTGCAACAATCCGCTGGGAAAAAATGGGGGAGGTACTTAACGCCATAAGATGTCGTCAGGGACCTAGCTGTGCAGTTGGTCCGAAAAGATGGGTATTAAGCACACGTTACTCTGAGCAGACGGTTACCATAGGGGATAGCCTATCCCCGGAAATCAAGAACAGCTTGAAGTAGCTGTTGAAAAGAAATGTCGATGTCTTCACTTTCGAACATTCTGACATGACCGGCATACCCCGGGACAAGGCGGAACACAAGTTGGCAACATTTACGGGCATCAAACTGGTGGCCCAAAGAAAGCGAAGCATGGCTCTCGATATGAAAGAAGCAGAGATCAAGGAAGTACGAAAGCTGGTCGAGGCAGGCATTCTCCGGGAAAAAAATGTCACACCCCGACCCGCAGCGGAATAAGAGTCGGGGCATAATTAGGTTATCACCAAAGCTCATGATATTTACTAATATGTTTCATATTTATTAAAGTCAAAATTTCATTCTCAATAATCCAAACATGTCCATACAAATGCAAAGAAAAATAACCAACTAAAAAATCCAAGCTGTAAATCAGTTTATTCTTCTAGGCCAATCCTATGTGTGTCTTGCTGCAGCTGGTTCACCTGTATCATGTGTAAAAATGGGGGTTTTTGGGTCAACATAAGTTGGCGAGTGAACCTTGTTAGATAAACATTTATTATTGATTTTCTTGTTATTTTATCAAGGAAAAATTGTGCAATAATCATAAGTGAGCAAATGTAAATAATCAAACAGTAGCAATAACAACCACAAACTATAACATACAATAACAAACCAACAGCATACAATAACATATCAACTTGCATAAATATATAACATGAATGAAACTGTGCGATCAAGGCTCAATCAAACGGAGCCGATCGTATTGCATGTACTGAAAATGATAAATGTCTGTGCGATCAAGGCTCAATCAAACGGAGCCGATCGTATGTTGGCACGCCAGGTTCACGCTCATAATGTAATGGGGAACATGCTCAACGCTCATAATGTAATGGGGAGCGGCGGCCTATGAAATTGCATGTACTGAAAATAATAAATTAAATCTAAACAATAACCACACAAACAGTTGAAACAAGCTGAATACACATTTGTTCATGATATGATGTATGCACAATGATTTAAATATAATAAATGGCAAGACACATGATACACCCCAAAAACGTGATTAAAACGGGGAATTTGTAAAGATTCACTCACATTGGGTGCGTTTGGTTGGAGATGATGAGATGCGCACGAGTTGGAAGGATTGAACAACGAGTATTAACTAACCTAAATAATAACGGAAGGTATAGTAAATGAGTGGATTTTATTAATAATTTTAATAGGATTTTTAGATATATTTTTGTGAGTTTAAGGCTATTTCCTATCTTTAAAAACATTATTTTTAAGTATTTTTAATTGATTTTTAAATTAAATTAACTAAATAAAAATATAAAAATATGTTGACTTTTGCGTTGACCGTTGACTATTGACTTTGACTTGTTGACCGGTTTTATTGTGTAAATGCATGCGCCGGGCAGGACTCGAACCCGAGACCTCCCGTTCGCGTGCACGCAGCTCTACCAACTGAGCTACGTGTCTAACCTGAAATAATTCTGTTTTTAATTATATTTATATACTAACTCAGTTTATTCAAAATTCTTTTATTTTCAAAAATGTTTTAAATCATCGGACCGGTGCCATTAACAGGTCTCGAACCCGGGACCTGTGCTTCAACGTTACACACAGTCCACCGCTGGACTGTGTGTCTAACTTGGTTAATATATAGATTTTTATTATACTTAACATCTAATGTAAGTTCATCCGGTTCAGTTAGAAAAATAACATTTTAATTACAGAGGGTGTGTGTATGTATCAAGGATCGAACTCGTGGCGTGTGATTTGTATGTGCACATAGTCCACCGCTGGACTGTGTGTCTAACCCGTTTACAATATCCATTTTAATTACTCTTAATATCATCTACTACTTCGTCTTCTTCGTCTATAACACAGACAACGGTTATCTCGCTGTTATTTGTTTAATTCAGTTAACGAATAATATGAACAAGTTGAAAGGTGATGAACGGAGAGGGTTTGGGGAAAGAAAGTATCGGAACAGGTCGTCGTTCTCAGAACTCCGGCAAGGATCGCCGGCTCTGTTTTATGAGCTTCCTCTGTTCGGGTCAATTACCAGTTTTGATTGATTAGATATGAAAGTGGGGTACTAGACAAGGATTAACAGAGTTTTGAATGTTCATACCGATTCACCGCGTGAGATTGGAAATTCCAGAAGTTTTCCGGCGAGAGCTAAATATTCCGGCTATGTCGTCTGGGATTGATTCTGATTGTTGGTTTGAAGTTAGTAACAGTCTAACAACGGATTGAAACAGAAATAGTCGAAGTATTTACCGTATTAATGAAGGTCTCGGTTTTCCGGCGACTTGCAGAGATTTTCCGGCGAGTTCAAAAAGTTTTTCTGACGAACTGAATGAATAGCGAAAGTGAAATCGAAGGTTATACGGATGATTTTAAGTCGAGAGAAGAAACAATTGTTGGCGTAACTCAGAAATTGAATATCTTCGGTTATAAAAACCGATCATCATCAAAATTTAAGTTAATTCGAGACTGAATTGATTAGGATTGTCGGTGCATCGGTTATAAACCAGAATCCGCGAACACTCAACCGTTTTGGACGGTTGAAAGCCGATTACGGTTTCAGTTTGGCGCAACATGTTGTTTCATGGTTGTTCATAAGTTTTAATTGTTCCCTAAAACTTACAAAAACATCAAGTGGCGGAGTGGTGGAATGTGTGTGTGTTAAGACTTTGGGTTTAAAACCCGGCTGACCCGGGTTCGAGTCCCGACAGCCTCATTTTCTTTTTAATTATTTTATTTTTACTTTTTTATCAATTATAACTTTTATAGTTTAGTTTGTTTAATAATTATGCATCATTAAAAATTAAATTTGGACATAAATACGCAACGAGACATTTATAACTTGATATTCGATTACAAACGGAGCGGATTTGGAAAACCCGTTTTTGACAAATGTTACAGTATCCCCTACTTTTAGGAATTTCGTCCCGAAATTCAAGTAGTAGTAGTAGGAAAAAAGATGCGGGTATTTTTCGCGCATTGAGTCTTCACGTTCCCAAGTAAACTCAGGTCCCCGTTTTGACTCCCATCGTACCCTAACAATTGGAATGCGACTTCGTCGTAGACGTTTTTCTCCGAAGTCCATGATCTCTACAGGTCTTTCAACAAAATGCATAGATTCATCAATCTGAATATCTTCCAGAGTAATATGGAGGTTTTCATCAGCGAGGCACTTCTTCAAGTTTGATACGTGGAATGTGGGATGAATCATGTTGAGTTCTTCTGGTAGATCAAGCTTGTATGCTACAGGTCCTACTCTTTCGAGTATCTTGAAAGGTCCTACGTAGCGTGGTGCTAGCTTGCCTTTTTGACCAAAACGAACTACTCCCTTCCACGGTGATACTTTTAAAAGTACATGATCACCAATGTTAAACTCCAAAGGCTTCCGTCGTTTATCTGCATAACTCTTTTGACGACTTTGAGCCGCTAGAAGATTGTTTCGAATTTGATGGATCTTGTCTGTGGTTTCTTGAATCAATTCTGGGCCAGTGATTTGAGCTTCCCCAATTTCGTGCCAACATACTGGAGATCGGCACTTACGACCATATAAAGCTTCAAAAGGTGCCATGCCGATACTTGAATGATAGCTGTTGTTGTACGAAAATTCAACTAATGGTAGATGAGCGTCCCAATTTCCCTTGAAGTCTATGACACATGCTCGAAGCATATCTTCAAGAGTTTGAATGGTGTGTTCAGATTGGCCATCAGTTTGAGGATGATAAGCGGTACTGAGATCTAATCGTGTACCCAAAGCGGCTTGTACTGCTTGCCATGTTCGTGAAGTGAAACGACCATCACGATCTGAAATAATGCTTAACGGTACACCATGACGGCTTACGATTTCGCTGATATAAATACGAGCTAGCTTTTTCGTTCTTGAAATCTTCGCGGATAGGAATAAAGTGAGCTGATTTTGCAAGTCGGTCAATGATTACCCATATAGTGTCATACCCACCAGAAGTGCAAGGTAACCCGGTAATGAAGTCCATGGTTATGTTTTCCCACTTCCATACAGGTATTTCAGGTTTTGACCAGAAGTCCTGAGGGTCTTTGGTGTTCAACTTTCACCTTGGAACATGTAAGGCACTTAGAAACAAAAACAGCAATATCCTTTTTCATTCCAGGCCACCAATAGGTGTATCGAAGGTCTTGATACATCTTATCGGCTCCTGAGTGTATAGAGTATCGTGTTTTGTGAGCCTCATTCATAAGAAATTCACGAAGGTTGTTGTGGTCAGGAATCCATATGCGATCTAGATAGTACAGAATACCGTCAGATTTAGTTTCAATTTTAAGTTCAGCTCCACAGGACAGCTCCTTTCGTACATCATCCTCCGTTACTGAAACATGTTGGGCTTCTCGAATTTGATCTTTAATGTCAGTTATGATTTGCGAACATAGAAGACGAATGGAGTTCGCATAACCCTTTTGACTGAGTGCATCAGCCACCACATTTGCTTTGCCAGGGTGGTACCGAATTTCACAGTCGTAGTCATTTAGAAGTTCGACCCATCTTCGTTGCCTCATGTTTAACTCTTTTTGATTGAAGATATGTTGAAGACTCTTGTGGTCAGTGTATATTTCACACTTAGTACCGTAGAGATAATGTCTCCATATCTTAAGAGCGAACACAACGGCTCCAAGTTCTAGGTCATGGGTAGTGTAGTTCTTCTCATGAATCTTGAGTTGTCTCGAAGCATAAGCTATAACCTTTCCTCTTTGCATTAGGACACATCCTAATCCTTGCCCTGAAGCGTCGCAATAAACCACGAAATCATCACAACCTTCAGGCAGAGTGAGGATTGGTGCATCACAGAGTTTTTGTTTAAGGGTTTGGAAGGCTTCTTCTTGTTTGGGTCCCCATATGAAAGGTTTTCCCTTATGAGTTAAAGCCGTGAGTGGTACAGCAATGCGAGAGAAGTTCGAAATGAAACGACGATAATAACCAGCCAAACCAAGAAAAGATCTTACTTCAGTTGGTGTACGTGGCGCTTGCCATTCTTGTACCGCTTTGATCTTTGAGGGGTCGACATGTATTCCCTTGTCATTGACTACATGCCCAAGGAATTGTACCTCTTTAAACCAGAATTCGCATTTGGAGAATTTGGCGTAAAGCTTTTCATTCTCTAGGAGTGTAAGGATGAGTCGAAGATGACGCTCATGATCAGACTTAGACTTTGAATAAATGAGAATGTCGTCGATGAAGACTATAACAAAACGATCGAGATAAGGTTTGCAGACTTTGTTCATTAGATCCATGAAGACAGCTGGAGCATTGGTTAAACCAAATGGCATGACCATGAATTCATAATGACCATAACGTGTTCGGAAAGCGGTCTTTGGGACGTCTTCTTCATGTACTCTAAGTTGATGATAACCAGATCGAAAGTCGATTTTTGAAAAACAGCTGGCACCTTGAAGTTGGTCAAGAAGATCATCAATGCGAGGTAATGGATAGCGATTCTTGGTTGTTAACTTGTTGAGTTCTCTGTAGTCGATGCACATGCGAAACGATCCATCTTTCTTCTTCACAAAAAGGACAGGTGCACCCCAAGGCGAGGAGCTAGGACGTATGAATCCTTTGTCAGTCAACTCTTGCAATTGACTGGCTAGCTCTTGCATTTCAGAGGGGGCTAACCTATAAGGAGACTTTGCAACTGGTGTAGCACCAGGTATAAGATCAATACGGAATTCGACTTCTCTAACTGGAGGAAGTCCTGAAATGTCGTCAGGAAAAACTTGCGGGAAATCTTTTACTACTGGGATGTCTTCAAGTTTCTTCTCCATGGTTCCCTTTTTTATGACATGAGCTAAAAACGCGACATAATTCTTGCGAAGATATTTTTGAGCTTGAAGACAGGACATTAATCTGAGCCCTTTCGACGAGGTTTCTCCAAAGATTCGTAGAGTCTGACCGTTTGAAAGAGGAATGCGTATAAACTTTTCGCGACATACAACTTCAGCCTGATGTTGGCTGAGCCAGTCCATACCAATTATAATGTCAAAGCTTCCCAACTTCATTGGAATGAGGTCAACTAGAAAATTGTGATCGTTTAGAGTAAGAGTACAATTGCGTATAATAGAGTTCAATGAGACTGGTTTCCCGTCAGCAACTTCTAGTGTTATGGATTCCATGAGCTTATCACGATTTTGGTTTAAGATGGGTTCAAACTCTAAGGACACAAAACTTTTATCCGCGCCAGTATCAAACAACATGGATGCATATCTACCATTGATAAGGAACGTACCGTTAACCACATTGCTGTCAGCTCTAGCCTGATTAGCGTTGATGTTGAAAGCTCTTCCTCTTGCAGGTGGAGGAGCTTGGTTAGCTTGATTCACCGGATTGGCTTGGGCTTGAGCATGAATAATGTTCACCAACCTTGGACAAGTGTTTCTAAAGTGACTTGGGTCTCCACAATTGTAGCAAGCCCGCATAGGTTGCACCATGGGATAGTTGGGTTGGTAGTATGTTTGGGCTAAATGTTGGGTAGGTGGTAGCAGTAGGGGTTGTTGGGCTTGACCCATTAATTGTTGGTGGGTTTGGGTTGAAGGCTGGTGACGGTTCGTTCGCTGAGGTATGCGACAGGTTTGAACAGTATGACCTGCGCGACCACAGCCGCTGCAATGTTGGCAGGGGTGATCGGGAAAGTGGTGGTATTGGCAACGGTTGCATTTTGGTAACGGGCCAGAGTATGGCCTTTTGTATGGTGTAGGTGAAGGGGCAACTTGGGTAATGGGTGCAGCAGGAATAGGGAAGTTGGTTTGTTTAACAGCGAAGTTCCTGGTGTTACGCTTCCTCTTGTTAGCAAACTTAGAGGAGGAGGTGGAATGGTTTGAAGTTTGGCCCTCAACGGGGGCTTTCTTTTTCTCTTCTTTGAAATTACCGTTGCGAATTCGATTCTCGGTCAGTTCAGTAGCTAGTTCCATAGCAGCTTCAAGTGTTGCTGGCGAAGTGCTGAGAACTGAATCTTGAATTTTCGAGGGAAGACCTCGAATATAATGCTCGATTAAGCGATAAAGTGGGGTAAACAAATTAGGGACCATTTGGTTCAACTCTAAGAACCTCTTGTTGTAGGAAGTATGATCTCCCTCCTTTTGCTTCAAAGAATGAAATTCGTCCTCTAGCTTCTTAATCTCACTTCTAGGACAGAATCGCCTCGTCAGGATTTCCCTTAACTCCTCCCACGTTAAGGCCATTGCATCATCAATTCCCCTCTTACCCTTTTCAGTATTCCACCAGGTAAGAGCTACCCCAAATAGTCTCCCGGTTGCGTATCGTACCTTGCGATCCTCAGGACAATCGCGTGAGGAAGTTGTTTTCCATTTCCTCAAACCAGTGGAGGAGGGCAGTGACACCTTCGGTCCCTTCAAATTTAGGAGGATCGCAGGACTTAAAATGTTTATATGAGCACTTGCTGGTAGGAGGGTTGCCGATGTTCTGGTCATCTTGCTGGGGAGGATTAGTGAGATTTGTGGCGAGAGCCTGCTGTACTTGGACCATAATGTCAGGAAGCACCACGGCCATTTGTTTCGCGATTTGTGCGGCCAAGCGTTCGTGAGGTCTTCCTGATCTTTTACCCCCTCGTTGTTGTCTAGCCGACATCTACAGGAACATACATAAGAAGATTGTGAGTTTATAGAGTCTTTTTAGGTGTCATGTGTCTTAAAGAAAATGAAAATAACATAAATATCAATAATGCAACTGCATCCATAGGATGTCTTGGGTTTGCTCATGTTGGGCCTCAAATGTCCCCCATACCTTCACCTGTATAGTCATGTGGGCCCCCATGACTATTGGCTTGGTAGGATTCACATTAGTATTGGCGATTTAACACTCGCATCACCCGAATGCAAACCACAAAATATGTTTACGAGATGTATGGTCGGAATGTGTCCAGGTGTAGACACAGTGACAACTCAAAGTGGGGTTAGCTCACACGACGTTTGGTAAAGCATGCTTTGGCCTAATAGGTACTTCGTACTCTCATCGTTAGTCCCCAGGTAGGCAAACTGGTCCTTTATTTTGGATTTATACGAATGCCAGCCTAGACAGGACGTTCCGACTACCGGTACTTGTACCCTTCCAGTTACTACATGCCCGTCATGAGAACTCACTTTGATGTGATTTGAAAATACAAAAAAAATCGTTGTAAAAACAATCATGATAATGATGTGATGTGTGCTTTCATTGGTATGATATGTTATGAGAATATGATTCATGATAGGCATTATATACTAATATGTACTTATGAACATGCTTGCATAACATTGAATGTAACATTAAACATAAAACATATAAACATCATGAATTTTGCAAGTAACACACAAAAATCTTAAAAATTTCTAATCAACTATAGTATAGACTCTAAGGGTCTAATAACATATCCTATATCCCTATAGTCATGGCTCTGATACCAATCTGTCACACCCCGACCCGCAGCGGAATAAGAGTCGGGGCATAATTAGGTTATCACCAAAGCTCATGATATTTACTAATATGTTTCATATTTATTAAAGTCAAAATTTCATTCTCAATAATCCAAACATGTCCATACAAATGCAAAGAAAAATAACCAACTAAAAAATCCAAGCTCTAAATCAGTTTATTCTTCTAGGCCAATCCTATGTGTGTCTTGCTGCAGCTGGTTCACCTGTATCATGTGTAAAAATGGGGGTTTTTGGGTCAACATAAGTTGGCGAGTGAACCTTGTTAGATAAACATTTATTATTGATTTTCTTGTTATTTTATCAAGGAAAAATTGTGCAATAATCATAAGTGAGCAAATGTAAATAATCAAACAGTAGCAATAACAACCACAAACTATAACATACAATAACATACAATAACAAACCAACAGCATACAATAACATATCAACTTGCATAAATATATAACATGAATGAAACTGTGCGATCAAGGCTCAATCAAACGGAGCCGATCGTATTGCATGTACTGAAAATGATAAATGTCTGTGCGATCAAGGCTTAATCAAACGGAGCCGATCGTATGTTGGCACGCCAGGTTCACGCTCATAATGTAATGGGGAACATGCTCAACGCTCATAATGTAATGGGGAGCGGCGGCCTATGAAATTGCATGTACTGAAAATAATAAATTAAACCTACCAGCGGCATATGGACAAAGCCTTTGAAAAGCAAATCGGTAGAAACCTGGAAGTGTATGTGGACGATTTGGTGATTAAAAGCAGGGAAGAAAAACAAATGCTCAACGACATCGAGGAGACATTCCGAAAGCTACGAGAATACAACATTAAACTCAACCTCAAGAAGTGCTCTTGCGGGGTAGAGGAAGGCAAGTTCCTGGGGGTGGTAGTCACTCGGGAGGGCGTCAAAGCCAATCATGAAAAAATAGCTGCCATAACGCGAATGCCGTCACCCAGGACCTAAAGGAAGCACATACACTAAACGGGCGATTGGTTGCTATAAATAGGTTCTTAGCAAGGCACGCGGAGAAGACTCTGCCATTTATAAAAACTTTGAAAGATTGCCTCAACAAGAGCAACTTCAAATGGACCAGTGACGCATAAGAAGCCTTGCAAGACATGAAACAGTTCATTGAAAAGTTGCCCACATTGACAGCCCCTCGCCCTAACGAACTCTTGAAGATGTACCTAGCGGCAGCTCACAACGCGGTAAGCGCAGTACTCATGGTCGAAAGAGATGGAAGCAAACACCAATCTACTACATTAGCCGCGTGTTGGCAGGCCCTGAAACGCGATATCCTACGATAGAAAAGCTGGTACTCGCACTTATTCACGCTACCCGGCGCCTCCGAAGATATTTCCAGGCTCATCGTGTGCAAATCCTAACAAATTCCCCTTTACAGCAAGTCCTACATAAACCAGAAATCTTTGCAAGGCTGGCAAAATGGGCAATTGAGTTAGGTGCCCTGAACATCAAGTATCGAAAACGAATGGCGATCAAGGGACAGGTAATCGCCGATTTCTTAGCTGAAATTCCTGAAGGAGAGGTCATTGACGACCCAGTGGTTGACAACAGGTCAGAAGCTAGCACATCCTCACAAGCCTGGAGGTTGTATACAGATGAGTCTTCCAGTGGAAAGGGGGCTGGCGCGGGTCTCATGTTGATAAGTCCTGATGAAGTGAAGCTGATGTATGCCTTGCGTTTCGATTTCGAATGCTCCAACAATGAGTCGGAGTATGAAGCCCTATTGGCAGGCCTAAGAATGGCACAGTCAATAGGAGCATCAAGGGTTGAGGCGTATGTTGACCCCTTACTAGTCAACAACCAGGTAAATGAGACATACGAGGCCAAGGACGAAACGATGGCAAAATATCTGGCCAAAACCAAAGAGCTCATAGCCTCTTTTGAAAGCGTCACCGCGGTAGAAACCAAATAGCTGATGCTTTGAGTAAGCTAGCAACGTCGGGCATGGAAAAAGAAGTAAAGGTAGAAACACTTCAGTCACCTTCAATTGAACACCGAGAGGTTTTCACGGTTACGGTGGAAGAGCCTTGTTGGTATACGCCCATTCTAGACTATCTTACAAATGGAGCGCTACCGTCCGCCAGAGGTGAAGCTAGAAAAATACAAGTAAAGGCTTTACAATACGAAGTACAGAATGGCACCCTCTACAAGAAAACGTATTTGGGACCGTTATTACGGTGCGTATTCCCGTCGGAAGCCACATACTTGATCCACGAAATACATGCCGGCATATGTGGAACCTATGCCGGACCCCGGGCAATTATGGCTAAACTTCAGAAGGTTGGGTACTATTAGCCTGGAATGCATGAAGACGTTGTAGTCGAACTTAGAAGGTGTCGTAGTTGTCAAAAGTATGCCCCCCAAACGCTGCGCCCCAAAAATAACTTAATTACTGTGACCGCGGCATGGCCCTTCCAGAAATGGGAAATAGATATCGTGGGACCATTCCCTCCAGCCCCGAGAAAACTCAAATATCTGATTATGGCAATTGACTACTTCACCAAGTGGGTGGAAGCGAAACCATTGGCAAAGATAACAACCGAAAACGCTAAAAAGTTCTTATGGGAACACATTGTCTGCCGATTTGGGCCACCGATATATATGGTCAACGATAATGGTACACAATTCAAGGATCGGGTACTACAGGATTGGAGTGCCGAGCTACAAATTCAGCAAGTTTTCACGTCAGTGGCACACCCTCAAGGCAATGGCCAAGTGGAAAGGGCAAACAGAAGCCTGTTGAATGGAATTAAAAGAAGACTAGATCATCAGGGAAGCTCTTGGGTGGAAGAATTGCCAAACGTCCTCTAGGCACACCGAACCATGCCTAAGACAAGCAACAATGAAATCCCATTTAGCCTAACCTATGGCACGGAGGCAATGATACCAGCAGAGGTAGGGCTACCGTCGCTAAGGCGCCTAATGGCTAACGATAACGACAAACTTTTGCCGGAAAGCCTGGATGTCTTGGAAGAATGGCGGGAGGCAGCCGCCATTAGCGAGGCAAAGTACAAGAAAACTTTAGAGAAGTTTTATAACAAACACGTGGCTCAACAGACTTTCAAGGAGGACGATTATGTTATGAGAGATAATGAAGTCAGCCGAGTGGAATCCACCGGCAAGCTAGGCCCTACCTGGGAAGGACCCTACGTAGTTCAAGAAGTTTTGGGGAAGGGGGCCTACCGCATATTCAAACTTGAAGGTACAGCAGTCCCGCGTAGTTGGAATATAGCCCAGTTAAAGAAGTGTTATATGTAGACATCCGCCCCTAACGACGAAGTAGGTTTTCCTTGATCAAAATAAAGTGTAATCCATTATTTTCGATGTCACTTATTTTTAACCATTTATTAATAAACATTTATGTTCAGTCTTTTACGACATACACAACAACTTTGCTGCGAAATACTATTTCATAAATAACAAAGTTATATTTGTACAATGCTAAAATGGGTATCTTGGTAATAGATACATCAACCACTACAAAATATAGGTATTTTGATAATAAATACATTCAACTATCAAACAAAACCAAGTACTTGTCCCGTGTGAACAAAAAACAACATAGGGGGTCACCAAAAAACGAACATGTTCTAACCAACTAAAAATTGGTAAACATTGCCAACACCTCTGCAGGGGTGTGCAGTGCCTCGCCATACCATCCATGTGGGTGAGGATCTACAATCAGATCTTCATCCTCCGCCACGCCGGCCAGAACGGCCACCGGCACTTGAATGTCAGACAGGTTTGCCTGATGAGCTCTACCACACCGTTGGTACACCATACGGCACCGGCCTAGGGATTCAGGGGAAACCATGGCATTAATGCGTCAACATTAAATACAACAGGATCAGGAGCGACAGGTGCCTCGTCCACAGGATTGACGCCATCGTTGACATTTTCGTCAGACAACGCGTGATGGGGCACAACATCTGAAAAAACAAGCCCCCCGTCATCTACTTCGCCTCCGGGCGTTTGCACGCGTAACGAGCAAGGCGGAAGCTGCATCGAGAGTCCGAAGAATGTCGAAAACTTCTCGTAAACGATACTCTTCACTCATGTTGTTTTTTACCAAAACTGGTAAAAACAAAGGAATGAATATATAATGGGAGTTTGCCAAAAAGAGGGGTACAAAACTTTGATGATCACATGTCAAATCATAGACAGGCATTAATTAACTGCAAACAGTTATGATGGCATGTCAAATCGCCGCGTAGAAGACGATGGCGCCGTCCTAATCATGCGTTTCATTAATTACACCGAGTACCAATACACGTCCCATTAAGGCATCGTTTTACAAAACTTTTGAAACTAAAAACAAAAGCAAACAATTAAAGGGTTACTCCGAATCCTCCGCTACCTCCAACATCTAACGTAATGACTCTACACCTTCTTCAGCCACCTTGCTGGACAGGTCGACGTACGCGGGCAAGGGATCATTGCATACGGCTTTCAGGGCGTCAGACATTTGAGATGTCAGCTGGCCTCCTTCCTCCTGGAATTGCTGGGTAACCTTATCCATCCGCTGGCAGCTGACATAGCTCTCATAGACGCCATCATGTTGTCCCGACTTATACGCAGCGGTGGATAGACGATCCAGCAGCGAAACAAATGGCTCTGACTAGCGCAAGTATTCAAACGCACCGACCAAACCCTGGGATATTAGCCAGTTCCTATCGCCACGGAAACTCGCCAATTGGTCTGTCAGATTATCCACTTCAGTGCGGGACTGATCCAAGGCACGTTTTGCCTCATTGGGACGAGATAGTTGAAGGGCAGAGGCTTGTGTAAGTTGGTTCTTTTCGGCAAGAAGAGCATCGCAAGTTTGTTGCAGATTTCTAAGCTTCTCTTCGTGCTCATCGAGTTTAACCTGTCTCGCCTGGGACTTGGCTTCAGAGGCTTGTAGCTCGAGGGTCAAGTTTTGGTATCTTTCCTGCACCTGATAAACAAAATCAGCGTCAATGCGATACTTTCTTATTTCGGCAGATAACTCGGACCTAACCTTTTGGGCCTCCACAACTGCTTTCCTTTCTAACTCTTGTTGAATGCTTATGGCGCGGGCAATCACACGATCTTTTTCTACCATGTCGCGGGTCCAGACCAGCCTCTCCTCAACCAAGTTAGCAGTTACCCGTTTAAGATCGTCCTCCGCCTTGTTTTTCTCAATCAAGAAGCGGTCTTCTCTCACGCGAGCCGCTTGAAGTTGACTCTCTAGTCGGTTCTTTTCGTCCACAAGTTCTTGAATGGACATACGCGCTTGGCGCAACTCGTGGTTATCATGCATCCATTGGCGCCTGATCTCTGCAAGTTTCCTTGGCACACTAACAGTCTCTACCATGGTTGAATTCATCAGATGCTCATTGTCTAATCCCTCCACATATGAATACTCGGCCAGGGGATAGGACCGCTCCACCTAATGGTGCACAATAGGCGGAAATACAAGCCTGGTCGATTCAGCAACCTTCCATTTAGGTTGGTAACGTTTGTCTTGGGAATTTGAATCCCAACACACGGTAAGAAGATAGTGATCATCGAACAAGAAGGCCTCATCCTCAGGAAAGTTCTCGCTGGACCTCCCAGTCTCGTGAGGGATATTTGTCTTCTCACTGCTGGATTCCGCTTTATTGGATGAAGCGGGCCTATCACCAACCACCCCTGAACCGCCTATTCCTGGGTCACTCGCCCTGGGGGAATCAAACATCAGGGGCAATGTCGTACTAGCAACTGGTGGAGTTGAGGCAGAGACGGTGGTGGCAACAACAAAGGAAGTAAACAAGGGGGTAGATTGGAAAGAGCTGGCCTGGACAATGAGATCAGCAAGCGAAGGGCTCTGCGTGCTTGTCTCCGAGACACGGGTATCTGCAAGGGGCTGCGACAGCAGGATTATATCCTCCAAAGGAACCCCGGGCACAACGCCTGTAGATGATTACTGTTCATTAGACAAGGACACGCCACACAACACACATGTTAGGGAACAGTAAAATACCCGCGCGTAGTTGTTGGGCCGCTTTCGTTGCTTGAAAGGTCGTTAACGGAGGGACTCTCTTTCGCTTCTTTGAGGCAGTACCAGAGTTACTTCCAATTGAAGTTGGGGTCACATCCATATTCCCGGGCAACCCGGACACATTGGCCTCCACTGGGATAACACCCACACTGGGAGCAGGTTTCCTCACAACCACCTTTAGACTGGGCGTTCTCTTCCTCCCTTCTGGAGGTGCTACATGTCCGCCACTGGGGGAGGAGCGGCTACCTCACCAGACGACGTCAGTGGGTGGAATAAGAAATCGTTCAAAGTGCATGGAGAGCATATTAGGCTCTTGCTCCCCTATCACGTTGTCAGTGGCCCATAAAGCGGCATTTCGGGGAGGGTCCACAAAGTCAAAAAGCGACCATTCACCTAAGGAAAATTAATTAATTCAGTCCATGTAATTGCAAAACGCAACATGAATACGATAAGGGAGGAAGTATCACTCACCATTGTCAAATCTTTGAAATGCTGGGAAGAATCGGCTGTCACGCTATAATAAATTCATCCCCACAAGTACAAGCGCCCCCTCGGGTATAACTTGACATTCAGAGGGGTGCATGCATAACTTTTTGTAAAGGGGATTCTCAGCATACGCCTCAACGGCGGGACATTAATCCGGGTATTTTTCTTTGGAGCCCATATCCCTCCAGTGCATCTCGCAAGGGATAACGCTGGCGTCTATATAAAAGAATTTCTTCCTCCAATCTTTGTCCCGCGAGCTGGCGGGAACGTTTCTCAAGCAAGAGTTATCGGTGTCCCTTCGATCAAACGTAAAGAATGGGACTTCCAAACAAGAACGAAGAAAGCCCTAAACACCGGAATCTCAGGCTCATGACCTAAGGCCAAGCAGGCGAACTCGAAGTGACGGAGTTTCGCTAAACCCAGAGGGTGCATCTGAGAGATATGAATTTGGTACTCATCTAGAATGGACTTACAAAATTTGGTGGTAGGCAACCGGAAGTTGCAGAACTTGAAGAAATCACTAAACAAGGTGATTTTACCCTGCTTCAGCGGGAACACCACATCTGTTTTTGACGGTAACACTGGATTCCACTCCGGTCTAATATCATAATCTTGCAAAAGATTATTGAACGACATTGTTCCCCACTTGCAATACAAGGCGTCGGGAATCGCAGGGGCCGATGAAGACTCACTAATTTTAGAAGCCATGGGGTGCAATTGAAAAATAGAGGAAGATGAAGTAACAAAGGGAAATGGTCAAAGCCCTAAGGGGGCGATCTTTTTATAGGTAAAAAATGAAATGAACTTTTTGAATTAAAAAAGACACACAAGTTGGGAACGCGTGTCAGAACAAGGTAAGTACAACTGTCACCTAATGATCGCCCCACTGTCATTTCCGTTCATATCACCGTCACAATTCAAATTTGCGGCGATACTCCCATTTGAGACATATGCACTCATAGAGGGTATTTTACTTGACTTCTTCTTTAGTCCGATTTTATGAAATTCATTTCATAACTTCGGACTGGGGGGACATGACGAGGTATGACCCGGAGAGGCTAACCCAACCCGGTTATCACCTATTATTTGATTATAAATAATTAATTACACACGTTTATTCTAGAATCTTCTATTTGTCACGGATAAACCACATAACTAAATCCCCAATATTTTGGGAAGATCATGCAAATCCCTAACTTATCGGAGCCCATCCTAAGTTAGAGGAAACCCTAATGGTAAATTATAAATAGAGGTAAACATCAAATGTATGATCATCTTACTCTCTCTCTCTCTCTCTCAATACATATTATTACTCCCAATACTGAGACTTATTCTCACGTCGGAGGGTGGTTACATGAATAACCTCATTCCTGTAACGAGTCCTAACAGTGTTACTGTTTTACAGCCAACTGTTCGAGTCGTTTGAGGGTCCAAGTTCTTGTTGGAGACTGACGTCAGGTCAGTGTTTCTTTAATTACCTAATAAAACGAACACGTTATCTTATCCGAATATATACGATGCTATACATAGATGTTATGGTTCGCATCGATAAATCTAAAATACTACAATCAAATTTGTTTTCTCTTTAAAAAAATATTTTTTTAATACTAAAACATTGTACAACTGCCAAAAGCAATTTTATAGTTGCATTGGTTGCACTTGTTTTTGCCTTCAATTATTTGGATACACTAAAGTAAACAAAGAATAAATAAAGTGTATATGATGAGCTCACACATCTCATGGACAGTTGCACACCATCCTCGTTGAGGATAACTATACACAAACAACCCTCATGGAAAAAGAAGCATAAAACAAGCCGTTTTATCTATTTTATTTGTATATGTACATATTTATAAAATAAATGATTAATGCATGTAAAGACAATTATTATTATTATTATTATTATTATTATTATTATTATTATTATTATTATTTATTTATTTATTATTATTATTATTTCAACTCTTATGAATAGTGATCACATTTTTAGGTATTTGATTTAAGTTTTCTAATAAAAGATTATTTATTGTTTAATTATGATTATTATTATTATTATTATATTTTATTACTATTATTATTTTCAACTTTATGAATAGTGATCACATTTTTAGGTAATGGTGATTATAATTTTTTAGGATAACAATGTTTTAGGTATTTATTTTAGTGTTATTGATAATAGATTATTTATTATTTGGTTTTAGTAGTGATTCTAATTTTTAGGTATTTGCTTTAACTTTCAACAACTTTTTTTATAAAAGTTTCTAACTACACAACTGTGTGTATTTTTTTTAATATTACGATATATAAGTTTTCTAATAAAAGATTGTTTATTGTTTAATAATTAATTTGAGTGGTGATTATAATTTTTTAGGATAACAATAAGGATAACAATGTTTTAGGTATTTATTTTAGTGTTATTGATAATAGATTATTTATTATTTGGTTTTAATAGTGATTCTAATTTTTAGGTATTTGCTTTAACTTTCAACAACTTTTTATAAAAGTTTCTAACTCCACAACTGTGTGTATTTTTTTTAATATTACGATATATAAGTTTTCTAATAAAAGATTGTTTATTGTTTAATAATTAATTTGAGTGGTGATTATAATTTTTTAGGATAACAATGTTTTAGGTATTTATTTTAGTGTTATTGATAATAGATTATTTATTATTTGGTTTTAGTAGTGATTCTAATTTTTAGGTATTTGCTTTAACTTTCAACAACTTTTTTATAAAAGTTTCTAACTCCACAACTGTGTGTATTTTTTTTAATATTACGATATAAAGTTTAATGAAAATGGATATTGTGTTGCTTTCGTATCAAACTGAACCGAAACTGACGATGAATGGTAACTTATTAATTTTTAACTGGTGACATATTGATGTCACATTGAATTGTTTTAACTTACGGACGAAACGAAAATGGATGTCGTGCTTCTATCGTATTTCGTATCAAACCGAACCAATACCGATAATGAATGATAATACCGAACCGAGACAGTTGATGAATGGTAATTTATTAGTTTTAACTGGTGACATATTGATGTCGTAATGAACTGTTTTGACTTGCATACTTTAACATAATAAAAAAATCAAAATCCACGACTGTGCTTAATTTTTTTTTCAAAACTACGATATAAATTTGATTGAAAATGGATATTGTGTTGTTGTCATATCAAACCGGACCAAAAACAAAGACGAATGATAACTTATTTTTTTAACCGGTGACGTTTCAATGTCGTACCGGACTAAACTGATTCCGAGCGAACAACATCAGGACCGCAATTCTTTTTCGTTGTTTTCGATTGGTGTAAAACATATTTCAAAATCTTTTTGGACACGTCACGACTTTACTTTTTATTATATTTTTCTCTTTCGATTGCTATAGCGAGTGCTAACTCTGTAACGCGCGGAACCGATACCAATCAAATTCCCGCCGCGTGGCGCGGGAGAATCCTACTAGTTTATTTATTAAATTTCATCAAGTTTCTTATAGATTGAAATCATGTTATGCTCACTTATAGCAAATCAGAACTGAAATGTATTTTACAAAAAAACTCCCTTATTTTTTTTTTTTGAAAGGCAACATTTCTTGTATCAATATATCAACATTACATTTCACAAAGCCTGAAACTTTTTCTTTGTATTTGCCATAACCAGTGGCAGACTCAGGATTTTTTCTCAGTGGGGTCCGTTTTTTCGAAAAACATTAAAATTTTCAGGTCGGTCCTCATTCGGGTCGGATCATAGCAAGGTTTGAACTAGATTTGAAAGAAAAAGAAAAAATGTGCTAGATAAGGATTGAACCCATGACCTCTTGTTGGAAAAGAGGGTATTTACCACCACACCAATTATCCTTTTCTTTCTATGGTGTCCACCTAATTCTATTTATGGGGTCCTTATACAATTTAATATACTGAATCTACTAGTTTTTTTTAAAAACATTGGGGTCCATGGACCCCAACCCACAATACGTGGGTCCGCCCCTGGCCATAAGCGAGAATGTATGAAGTTGTATTTATTTGATTTTTCCCTACCTATCAAGCACGTATTGTAGTCCCATAATCCAAAAAAGACCATGATTTTACGTTAGTAGAGTAATTATGTAATTTTGTAGGGTAATTATAATTACCCTACAATAATGACTCTATTATTGTAAAATTATGATTTTTATTTTTACATTTTTCAATTAAACATCATTCTTAAGTAGTAGGGAAAAAAAGCTTCCTTCACTTTGTATGTTAAGGTCATTTCGTATGTTAAGATCCATTTGTATTTGATCTTTATACTTTTAGTATGTACGTATGGCTTAATTAGAAAAGATTAAAAAGCAGGAGACGTGATATTAGTGATGCCGCTAATTAAAGTTTTTATAGAGTGTAAAAATGAGTTAATTATCTAATCAAACGATTGTTTGATGTTTTAACTTTTAAAGGTACGCTATAGCTTTTAGCAATTAAATTCAATTATTTGTATTTATAATAACAAGTTTGAAAGATAAAGAGGTATACAAAAGAATATATGAAAGATGAAGTGAAGAGAGTGGGAGGAGTGGAATAATCACGAGGTTACCTGTCAAATGTATTATATGGTCATGGTGGACACACTCTAAACCACCCATAAGATAACTAACTCATTAAGCCTCCCCACCCCAACTTCACATCAACCCCCTACTCCCTTCCCACCTTCCTTTGATCTAACATCATAATATCTCACCTTCCCTTAATCTAACACCAAAATATAATATACAGGCTAAAGAGTATTTTATTATACAAAATATACGAATGGTATGAAAAAGTAAAAAAAGTTGTGCCATTTTCGTAATTATTGTACTGGAATTACCCTATAAGATCGTTTGTGGAGTAATTATGATACTATACAAAATTACCATACAAGATCAAAATTACCCTACAAGATCATTTGTAGAGTAATTTTGATAATTACCATATGAGTAAAATAATTACGAAAATGGCACTGCATTTTTTTTTACTTTTTCACTCCATTCGGAAGTTTTCGGAAGTTTTTTATGATAAGATTACTTTGTATTTGATTTTTCTTTTCAAAATATATATGCTTGATTGGAAGAAAAAAAGCAGGCTTACAAATTAACTTTGTTTTGTATTAGAACTAGTGGTATGCCCTGCCCGCGTTGCGCGGCGTTAAGCCAAATATTTTTTAGTTTCATAATATGTAAGCATTTATTTTGGTTATTTATACATATTATTTATAACACGGTCTAAAAAAATACATTGAGTCAACTAATTAAACCAAAACACTACTGTAGTTTTGCTAAAAAAATAAAACGATGGGAAGCGTATAAATTTTGAGTCGGAGGCAAAATAATAATTTGTCAGTACCAATGAGCAACTGTTTGACACAAAAGGTTACATCGAGTCAACCAAGTAAAATAAAACATTACTATAGTTTTGAAAAAAAACCTAAAACGAAGAGAACACTTCAATTTTTAATCGGAGGCAAATCGTAATTTTTAAAATGGGGGCAAAATCATAATTTCCAACTGAGGCAAATTCGTAATTTTAAGCTGGGGGACGAAGCCGTATTTTAATTTTGAACTGAGGGGAAAATCGTAACTTTTAACTGGGGGCAAAAGTATATTTTTATTTTAAACTCAGGGCAAAATCGTAAATTTAAGCTGGGAGCAAAATCGTAATTTTAAGCTGGGTGAGAGGAAACAATAATTTTATTTTGAACTGAGGGTGAAAGGGTAATTTTTAGCAGGGGCCAAAGCGTAATTTTATTTTGAACTCAGGGCAAAATCGTAATTTTAAGTTGGGGGAAAATCGAAAATTGGTTGGACCAATTGGGGCAAAACTGTAAATTCAAATGGGCCAAAATCGTAATTTTGAACCAGGGCAAAATTGGAAATTTTACCTTGGAGCAAAAGCGTAATTTTATTTTTAACTGGAGGCAAGTACGTAATTTTTAACAGGTGGCAAAATCGTAATTTTAAAGAGGATAAAATAATAAATTAATTAGGCCAATAGGGGAGTGCCAGACAGCTGCCTGGCCTGACACTATTCTTTTTGCCGCCCATATAAGCTAGTAAAGAGGCAACACTATTCCGGCCGAACATGTGTTTTGTAGATATTGAAAATGAAAATAGCCAAGAAAGTTATTGGGTTTAGTTTCGTTTAAATCATTTTAACTATTTTCGGTTGGAGTTGATATTCAATCCGAATAAAATTGTGGAATGCTAGTTAAAATATAACACCTCTCATATGTTAGATTCTCTTATTTTCTTTCGACTAAAACTTTACAAAGTGACACAACCGTCGTTGCGTGAAAAAAAAATTAACATCAAAATGTACAATAAGTAGTATGCGTATCGAAGGATTGGTTATAAATCGTAGAAGAAAAACGCTTACTAATTACAATTTTGATAAATATCAAATTTATTGTTTAAAATCAAAATCAATCATTTAAAAAGAAAAATAAGGTAAAACATTCACATATATTCACCATATTTAGATTTTCCGCTGACATTAATTGACATTGTTTAACCATAACTAGCAGCAATGCTTTTCCATACATATATAGAGTCCTTGTTTGAGTATCAAGTGGCATTGTTCAACTTGCAAATTATTAAGCATATAGAAGTTTGCGGGTGTTTGTTTAGTTTTTAACAATGCTTTTCATGATTAAGAAATCTTACTAGTTCAGTATTTTATGGTTTAGTCTGTTTGTTTCGCGAGCAGATATCTGAATGGTTCAGACATTTGCCTCTAAATGGTTAAGAATTATACCGAGTGTGAACGGTTAAGACCTCTAATCTGAATTGGTCAGACATTTATCTCAGAATGGTTAAGCATTATATTGGCTCTTAATTGTTCAGACATCTTACTGGTTCAACACTTAATGGTTCAGATCTCTTACTGGTTTAGCACTTAACCATTAAGAAGTTGTCAAACAACCCCTTATACGATTTGATTGTTATCAGCTTTGTTTCCGAATCAAGACAAAATTTTAGGGGATCAAATGCAAGACAAATTTTGCTTTAAGATGCGCAGGAAGCAATTTAACTTTTAATAAAGCTACTTTATTATATTAAAAACTCAATTTGTATAATATAACTTTTAACTTTAAAAAAAAAATAATAAAGGATATATAAGTTATTTGAGTTTAAAAAATTGTTTAAACTTGTATCTTTGAGAAATATCAACACATGTAATATGAATTTCTTTGTTAATGACATTCAGTTGACTACGAAATTGTCACAACGTAGCCTTAATTAACCACTAAAGTAGCTTTATTAAAAGTTAAATCTTTTAACATTAGTACACCATTGTTATATAATTATTAAAAGGATATATTTAAAAAATGTGTAACTCATTGTGTGATATTTAAGAGGGGGTTAACACGAGTAGACCATTGTTATATGTTCTATTAAATGATATTTAAAAAAAATGCAATACATTATGCGATATAGTTAATAGTGAAGTTATATTATTTACACGGTGTGGTTGTATCATTTTACATGATGCCCACATTTATACAATGCATGTGTACCCAGGTATGAAATGAGTTTTATTACACATTAACATGATGCATTTATACCATTTTACACAATATTGTTACGTGGGTCATCAACGTATATATAAAATGATGCAAATACCCTCATCCACTAAACTATTTTTGTACACATGTTGTCGCGTTATTGCTTCCGACGTTTATTACGCGACATAAACTTTGTGTGTGACATGAATAAATTTAACATAAGGAATATAGAAGGCTTTGAGATGAAGACGACATGGAGCGAATGAGGGGTAGCGTGCCTTTAACGTGCATTCTCTTTATCAACTCTTTATCTCATATAATCAGTGGTTTAAATCGCATCACATGATTTTCATATATGTGATTGGTTAATGGCAAATAAAAACAAAAAAAGTAGTATCTTGAAAACTTTTTCATGCATTTAATTTTACTTAAATTGTCATGTAATCAACTTTCAAACTTAAAAATCGAACATACTTAATATTATCTAATGTAAAGTAAAACTTACATGTAATTTGTTATTAAACTAAATACCATGTTAGGGAATTGTAACATCCGTCAAAAAAACGGGTTTCCAAAACCCGCTTCGTTTATTAATCTAATATCCAGTTAAAAATTTTCGTTGCTCATTTAATGCTCAAATTAATTTTAAACGATACATAATTAATAAATAAATTAGAATTTAAAATCTATAATTGAAAATTAATAATAAATAAGGAGTAAAAAAATAAAAGGAGACGCCGGGTTTCGAACCCGGGTCACCCGCTTCAACAAACGCACAACACACCACTCCACCACATGAGTCTTTTGTTAATATACTGAAACAATTAATACTTATAATAAAACTCGAAATCAAATCCAGTAATCAGCGCGCCCAATCCACAGTCGCCGGAAATGCCGACGATTTCGCTAAATTTCGACCGTTTCCTTTGACTGAACGCGTGAATTAACTTCGGTATCGGTTGTAACCGATGTCTAATCCCCCAATCCAAGTCGTAACCGCCGGAGAAACATTGACCACGAATCAAGATCAAACTCGGACTCGATTCATTCTGTTTCTTCCTTATAAATACTCACCCAAGTCTCTGGTAATCTTTTCGCTCAAAATCGCACAATTTATCGAAGTCTTAGCACTCGCCGGAGATATTCTGCATTCGTCGGACTTTCACCGGAAAACCGAGACTTACACCAAATCGGTAATTTTCTCGACTCTTTCGTTTTCAATCCATTGTTAGACATATGTTAACTTCATTCCTTCAACCAGAATCGGTCTCAGACGACGTTGCCGGAAATTCCTGCGCTCGCCGGAAAATCACTGGAAATTCTGAAGTCACGCTGTGAATCGGTACAATCATCTAAACCCCCTGATAACCCTTGTTTAGTAACTTAATTTCACAATTCGTTGATCAAAACTGTTAATTGATCCACTAAGATGGAATTCACAAATCAGAGCCGACGACCCTTGCCGGAAATCTGAGAAAAACATCCTGTTCGGTACATTCGATTCCGTAACTCTCTTTATCCATTACATTTCAATCAATTATATGTAGACGAACGATTTAAATAAGAAAAGTTGGACATCTTTGTCTGTGTCTTTATGAATGAAGAAGATGAAGTCGAACATTGTGTATAAGTTTAATTAAAACAGAATATTTAACCAGGTTAGACACACAGTCCAGCGGTGGACTGTGTGCAATCACACAGCGCACGTCACGAGTTCGAACCTTACAACGCACCGATTTTCAGAATTAAAACCAACCTTTTTTAAAACTGAATCAGAACTAGTCACAGTATGTTTATAAGACTAATATAAACCATAAGTTAAACAGATTAGACACACAGCTCAACTGGTTGGGCTGTGCGCTTACGAACCGAAGGACCCGAGTTCGACTCCGGGTCCCTGCAACCGGTTCGACATATAAATCCTTTTTAATATAAACCAAATAAAATAACAAGCTAATCAGTATATATATATAATTAAAACATAGAATATTTCGGGTTAGACACGTAGCTCAGTTGGTAGAGCTGCGTGCACGCGTACGAGAGGTCCCGGGTTCGAACCTCACTCAGCGCACAACATTTCCACAGTCCGACCGGTCAACGGTCCGGTCAACGGCCAACGGCCGGTCAACGGTCAAAAAGTCAAAATTTTTATTTTCTTTTTATTTATTTATTTAATTTAAAAATCAATTAAAAATACTTAAAAATAATATTTTTAAAGTTAGAAAATGGCCTTAAACTCACAAAAATAAATCTAAAAATTCTATTAAGTTTGTTAATTAAAAGTATTAGTCTCAAATAAAATCCATTTATTTACCGAACCATTTCGTTAATATTTTAGGTTAGTCTTCCTCGTCGATCAAATCCCAAAACTCGTACGCATCCAACGTCATCAAAAGAACGCACCCAATGTGAGTGAATTCTTACAAATTCCCCTTTTTATTCATGTTTTGGGGTGTATCATGTGTCGCTTAAATTAATTCGCTTATTCAAACTCGTGCTATTACCATTATATGATCTAAACTTATAATGTAAATATTGTTTGTTGTAATGTGTGTTTACATTTAGTCAAGTTGCGTGCAAATCAATACATTAGGCCCATCAGTTCCTCGTGGGAGACGAGTTGAACATCGCTTGCCTCAAAATCATTCATTTGGCCCATCAGTTCCTCGTGGGAGACGAGTTAAACATCACGTGCCTCAAAAACAATCATTTGGTGTATGCGTGTGCAATAATTAATATTATGTTATTTATGATTAAATTTACAGTTACGTTTACTCATATGTGGTTATGCACTTTATTTTATAAACAATACAATAAACACGTTTAAATGTTTTTCATAGGATTCACTCGCCAACTTTTTGTTGACCCAAAAACCCTATTTTTACACATGATACAGGTGGACAGGTTGAAGCAAGGAACACGTAGAAATTGCCTTAGAAGAAAAATAATGAAGTCTTGAAAAATGTATAGAACATGTTGTACTTGTATGATTGATTGTAATGTTCTCCTTTAAAAAGAAATAATAAATATGAAACTTTATAGTAAATGTCATGAGCTTTGATGAAAACCCAATCATGCCCCGATCACCATTTCCGCTGCGGGTCGGGGTGTGACAGATTGGTATCAGAGCTTTTGACTATAGGGATATAGGATATGTTATTAGACCCTTAGAGCCTATACTATAGTTGATTAGATTTTAATTGTTTATGTGGTTACATGCAAACTCATGATGTTTATTTGTTTCATATTTATTACATACACAAATGCATGCAAACAATTCCACTATCATATTGGGTGATATTTAATAAGTTATACTTATTGTCAAACATAACATGCTTACATATACATTCATCACGCATATTTCAATGTTCACATATTCAAGTCATCCTCATATTCCTTTATTCAAGATTTTGTCGCATTTTTCGTTTTTTCAATCTCATCAAAGTGAGTTCTACGACGGGCATGTAATAACTGTAAGGGTACAAGTACCGGTAGTCGGAACGTCCTGTCTAGGTTGGCATTCGTATAAATACAATATAACGGACCAGTTTGCCTACCTGGGGACTAACGATGAGAGTACGAAGGACCTATTAGGCCAAAGCATGCCACACCAAACGTCGTTCGAACTAACCCCACTTTGAGGTGTCACCGTGTCCACACCTGGATGCACTCCGAATTTCATACGTTACATACATATTTCTTGATTTTCTCCGGGTTTTAGTGTACGTTACCAGGCTAAAACATGCGAACCATATATCATGGGGGCCCACATGATTACGAAGGTGAAGTATGGCGGCATGCAAGGCCCAATTACGAGCAAAGCCCAAGACATCCTATGGATGTAGTAAATTTATTATTCTTCATTTATTTTATGAATGTTCATTCCTAAATACGACACATGATCCCTAAAACGTCAAACTCATACTCTTGATACATGTTTCTTGTAGATGTCTTCTAGCCTCTCTCGTAGAAAAATGAGATCAGGAAAAACCCGCGAGCGCATGGCTGCCCAAATCGCTCAACAAATGGTTAACGTAATACCCAACATCGTAATTCAAGTACAACAGGCCTTACCGCTAATCCCGTCAACCCAATCCACCAAGAAGATCAAAACACTGTCAATCATCCCCCAAAAGCCACTAAATGCACCTTCAAGCATTTCAAATCTTGCGATCCTCCAAAATACGAAGGGACCGAAGGTGTCACCGCTCTCCTCCATTGGTTTGAGGAGATGGAAAACACTTTCCTCAATTGCGACTGTCCCGATGATCGCAAGGTGCGATATGCTACCGGTCATTTGTTCGGAGTAGCACTTACATGGTGGAATACAGAGAAGGCCAAGCGAGGTGCTGAGAATGTTATGACTTTGACTTGGGAAGAGCTGAAAGAGATCATGGCAAGACGTTTCTGTCCAAGAAGCAAAATCAAGAAATTAGAGGATGAGTTCTATTCTTTGAAACAAAAGGAAGGCGACCACACTACGTACAACAAGAGATTCCTTGAGTTAAATCAGATGGTCCCCAACTTGTTCACTCCCCTCTACCGTTTGATCGAGCACTACATTCGAGGTCTTCCTTCAAAAATTCAAGACCCTGTAATAAGTACCACACCTGCAACTTTGGAAGTAGCAATGGAGTTAGCTACGGAGCTCATCGAAAACCGCATACGAAGTAAGGACTTCAAGGAGGAGAAGAAGAAGAATAGAGCATCAACTGAAACCTCAAACTCCACCCAAACCGAATCCCCTTCTCAACCACTTCTAAGAGAAAACGAGATGGGCAAATTTTCGCTGTCACTCAACACAATCAACCAGCTTCACAAGCCGTGCCCCTCCAAGCTATCCCAATCACTCAAGTAGCACCAAACTCAACTTACCCAAATAAGAAACCTTACATTGGACCTCACCCTCAATGAAACACCTGTTTTTATCACCATCCATCTACCTTACCTTGTCGACTATGTGCGAATTGTGGACGCTATGGTCATTTGAGCAAGGCTTGTCGCGCCTCTCAAAACCAAACCTCACCCCCTACTCAAAACATGATCCAAACATATCAACAACCCCAATACCCCATGTTTCCATATGTTCGAGCTTGTTTTAATTGTGGCGACCCTACCCATTTTAGAAACACGTGCCCTCGATTGGTTAACATCATAAACGCCCAAGCTCAAGCAAACCCAGTTAACCAAGTAAATCAAGCAAACCCAGCTCCACCGCCAGCAAGAGGAAGAGCTTACAACATCAACGCCAATCCTGTTGAAGATAATAACGGCCCAAACGAACCACCCAACTAGTCTTCCCTCACCAAGAATCAAGACTCAACTCCAACCGTCTAGTTTTTATGTTTTCTTTATGTTATCTCAATCTCTACGTATCTCAATTATAAATTTGAAATTTATGTATCCAAGAATCTTAATGCGAATTACTATTTCAAGTTTTGTTTTATACTCACTGATTTAACATTCATATCATCATACATCTCGACGTATCTCAATCTCATCATTCAAAGAAGTTGGGTTGTGTCTCACTTTTACATAGACTAACCCCTTCATCATAACAAACGATAGAGGTACTGTCATCATGCAATCATGTATCCTTTCAGATTTGAGACTCAAGCTTTGGCTGTTGTGTTCGTTTATGTTTTAGAGTCACATAGAACTAATCATAACTTACTGACAAAGTCAATGAAAATTTGACAAGGGTATGGTGGATACGCCGCTGGTACTTCCTATATATAAGTATTCTTGTCAAAAGATCAGAAGCATTGTCAGGCGGTTATGAGAGGTTCCATGTAGGTTTTAGTATCGTCATGGTTGAAGTTTTATTATATGATATAACCTTATCTTTCCAAACGTATCAAATCGCTCAAAACTCATATGCATAAAATCATACTTAGTCAATGAACTCTGTTTATCCATGTTCCGTATTCTTATACTTTAGGCATCAAAAAGCGATTCCTGTAGCCGGGTATTCAACCCTTACTAGGAACGTTACCGCCTCAAATAAGATTTAAACTCTCACCCTCTTCTAATTATGTAATTGTCAAATTAAAACATCCTCCCTTCAAGTCAAATATACCACTACTACTTAAATTTCGGGACGAAATTTCTAAAAGTAGGGGATACTGTAACATCCGTAAAAAAAACGGGGTTCCAAAACCCGCTTCGTTTATTAATCGAATATCCAGTTAAAAATTTGCGTTGCTCATTTAATGCTCAAATTAATTTTAAACGATACATAATTAATAAATAAATTAGAATTTAAAATCTATAATTGAAAATTAATAATAAATAAGGAATAAAAAAATAAAAGGAGACGCCGGGTTTCGAACCCGAGTCACCCGCTTCAACAAACGCACAACACACCACTCCGCCACATGAGTCTTTTGTTAATATACTGAAACAATTAATACTTATAATAAAACTCGAAATCAAATCCAGTAATCAGCGCGCCCAATCCGCAGTTGCCGGAAATACCGACGATTTCGCTAAATTTCGACCGTTTCCTTTGACTGAACGCGTGAATTAACTTCGGTATCGGTTATAACCGATGTCTAATCTCCCAATCCTAGTCGTAACCGCCGGAGAAAACATTGACCACGAATCAAGATCAAATTCGGACTCGATTCATTCTGTTTCTTCCTTATAAATACTCACAAAAGTCTCTGGTATCTTTTCGCTCAAAATCGCACAATTTCTCGAAGTCTTAGCACTCGCCGGAGATATTCTGCATTCGTCGGACTTTCACCGGAAAACCGAGACTTACACCAAATCGGTAATTTTCTCGACTCTTTCGTTTTCAATCCATTGTTAGACATATATTAACTTCATTCCTTCAACCAGAATCGGTCTCAGACGACGTTGCCGGAAATTCCTGCGCTCGCCGGAAAATCACTGGAAATTCCGAAGTCACGCTGTGAATCGGTACAATCATCTAAACCCCCTGATAACCCTTGTTTAGTAACTTAATTTCACAATTCGTTGATCAAAACTGTTAATTGATCCACTAAGACGGAATTCACAAATCAGAGCCGGCGACCCTTGCCGGAAATCTGAGAAAAACATCCTGTTCGGTACATTCGATTCCGTAACTCTCTTTATCCATTACATTTCAATCAATTATATGCTAGACGAACGATTTAAACAAGAACAGTTGGACATCTTTGTCTGTGTCTTTATGAATGAAGAGATGAAGTCGAACATTGTGTATAAGTTTAATTAAAACAGAATATTTAACCAGGTTAGACACACAGTCCAGCGGTGGACTGTGTGCAATCACACAGCGCACGTCACGAGTTCGAACCTTACAACGCACCGATTTTAAGAATTAAAACCAACCTTTTTTAAAACTGAATCAGAACAAGTCACAGTATGTTTATAAGAGTAATATAAACCATAAGTTAAACAGATTAGACACACAGCTCAACTGGTTAGGCTGTGCGCTTACGAACCGAAGGACCCGAGTTCGACTCCGGGTCCCTGCAACCGGTTCGACATATAAATCCTTTTTAATATAAACCAAATAAAATAACAAGCTAATCAGTATATATATATAATTAAAACATAGAATATTTCGGGTTAGACACGTAGCTCAGTTGGTAGAGCTGCATGCACGCGTACGAGAGGTCCCGGTTCGAACCTCACTCAGCGCACAACATTTCCACAGTCCGACCGGTCAACGCCCGGTCAACGGTCAATAAGTCAAAATTTTATTTTCTTTTTATTTATTTATTTAATTTAAAAATCAATTAAAAATACTTAAAAATAATATTTTTAAAGTTAGAAAATAGCCTTAAACTCACAAAAATAAATCTAAAAATCCTATTAAGTTTGTTAATTAAAAGTATTAGTCCCAAATAAAATCCATTTATTTACCGAACCATTTCGTTAATATTTTAGGTTAGTCTTCCTCGTCGATCAAATCCCAAAACTCGTACGCATCCAACGTCATCAAAAGAACGCACCCAATGTGAGTGAATTCTTACAAATTCCCCTTTTATTCATGTTTTGGGGTGTATCATGTGTCGCTTAAATTAATTCGCTTATTCAAACTCGTGCTATTACCATTATATGATCTAAACTTATAATGTAAATATTGTTTGTTGTAATGTGTGTTTACATTTAGTCAAGTTGCGTGCAAATCAATACATTAGGCCCATCAGTTCCTCGTGAGAGACGAGTTGAACATCGCGTGCCTCAAAATCATTCATTTGGCCCATCAGTTCCTCGTGGGAGACGAGTTGAACATCGCGTGCCTCAAAAACAATCATTTGGTGTGTGCGTGTGCAATAATTAATATTATGTTATTTATGATTAAATTTACAGTTACGTTTACTCATATGTGGTTATGCACTTTATTTTATAAACAATACAATAAACACGTTTAAATGTTTTTCATAGGATTCACTCGCCAACTTTTTGTTGACCCAAAAACCCTATTTTTACACATGATACAGGTGGACAGGTTGAAGCAAGGAACACGTAGAAATTGCCTTAGAAGAAAAATAATGAAGTCTTGAAAAATGTATAGAACATGTTGTACTTGTATGATTGATTTTAATGTTCTCCTTTAAAAAGAAAAAATAAATATGAAACTTTATAGTAAATGTCATGAGCTTTGATGAAAACCCAATCATGCCCCGATCACCATTTCCGCTGCGGGTCGGGGTGTGACAGGAATAGTGTCAGACAGCTACCTGATATTTTCTATTGGTTCGAACAAATTACGTTTTTACACTCCATTTCAGAATTATGATTTTATCCTATGTTCAAAATTACGAGTTTGCCCCAGTTAAAAATTACAGTCTTACTATCGTTGTAACTTTGGATAAATTACGTTTCACTCCCGATCAAATTACGCTTTTGCCCCCAGTTAAAGAGCATGCCAAGGTATAGTGCCAGATTGCTGCCTGGCATTTCCCTGTTGGCCCAAAAAAATTACGCTTTTACCCCCACTTACGAGTTTGCCCTAGTTTAAAACTACAGCCTAGCCATCTTCGTAGGTTTTGACAATTGATGATTTTAACCCCAGTTAATATTACGACTTTGCCCCCAATTCAAAATTCCAGTATTTCCATCGTTGTAGCTTTTGACAAATTACGATATTACCTCTCCGTCAAAATTACGATTTGCCCACAGTTCAAAATTACAGTCTTGCCATTGTTGTTATTTTTTGTAAACCTATGATAGTGTTCTGTTTTAATTGGTTGACTCGATATAATTTTTATTCGTGCCAGACAGCTGCCTAGCACTCGCTCATTGGTTCTTACAAATTACAGTTTTTTCCACAGCTCAAAATTACAGTCTTGCCGTCATTTTAGTTTTTTTAGTAAGATCAAGTCCGGCCTAACCATTTTAGAGGCCCTAGGGGAAAACACAATCGCAAGGCCCTTTTCCATATGTCACTTGTATAACTATACTCCTTTATTCGGGCTTGAGTTATGCACACTAACCTTCTCCTGTTACATCATCTATACCAACTCCTTTTTGTGTGATTCGTTTAAGGTTTCTAGTTTACTTTTTTTTTCCTTTTTAGAAACATGATTTGTACTTTCGATTTGACATAGAACTTAATCATATTAGCACCCAGGGAAGAGCGATTGAATAGAACAGTTTCATTTCTCGGAATACATATTACAGTATTACATAACCGATTCATTTTAGGCCGATTGAACAATAGTAGCGATTGAACGGAAGTATCAGAATACATATTACAATGTTACACAACCGTTTGATTTTAGGCCAATTGAACAATAGTTAGGCCAATTGAACAATGGCCTCAAGTCGTTGATTAAACCAAGCGAGAAGTGGAATTTTTGATTGTTCATATATAAAAAAAATACAAGCCTAAACTTAAGTCGTATAACTTTTTTTTAGAATTGGCCAATTTGAGGCCGAAGTTTTGGAGGTCCTAAGCTAGAGCCTAGTTTCTTATAACTTAAGAGCCGGCCCTGAGTAAAACTACAATACTATTTTATTAGAATTGGTTGAGAAATATATTTGGTCCAGCGTCCTGCAGCGAGCAGGCAAAAAAACCATATTAATTAATATATATATAATTTATGAACTTGTTAGTTACAGTGAATTTTGTCTTTTATGGATTTTTTTCATCTTTCTTTTTTTCTTTTCTACTTTTTTTTAAGTTTCAATCGAAGCTGGTATTGTACATGTAACAAAACGGACGGTTTAATATTAACCGAACAACGTCAGTACCGAAACTGATATTCGTTTTTATTGTTTCGATCGATGTAAACACATCTCCCTATTTTTTTGGTCGTATCATGATTTTTTTTGTTTCTCTTTCGGTAAGTGTCAGTATCTTAATGAACCAAACCAATATCAAACGAATTCCTGCCATTAACGTTATTTTTACTATTGCGTCTACGTTTTCATTAAAAATTAGGTTGCCCCGCCACGAAGCGCGAGTCCTGTAACTCTCGTTAATACTAATACTTAAAAGGTCAAAAGGTTACTTAACATGCTTAATAAGAAAAACGAAAAAAAAAGTAAACTAAGGGTGGGAGATTGTATGTGAAGCACGCGAAGTACATTAATAAGCGAGTGAAGTTCACGCGGCCGAACTTGTTAAACTTAAAAGCACTTGTAAGCAAGAAAGATCGTTGGCAACAAACTACTTGAAGAAAAACTTACACTTTACTACCCTCTCTTTTTCTATCCACTATCCACTACTTTTCAATCTTAACACTTTTAACCCTTTCACTATCCATATATATTGAGCTAACTCTCTCACTCTTTTCTCCCTTAGTAGTAAACCACCACACACACATACACACACTCTCTCTCTCATACAAGTTACACATAGATTCAAACATATTCACCATGGAAGTAGAGTTCATGGCACAATTCACTGAACACACGAGTCGAGATCGAGCTCAAAACATCATCAAAGGGAAGCGTACGAAGCGTCAAAGGCCCTGCTATACCACCTCCGGCAATACAACTCAAGAAGACTACTGTTCGATTGATAATTCTACACCTGATCGCTACCAGTCAATGGTTATGTCATCCGACGAAGAAGATGAAGATATGGCTAATTGTCTAATTATGCTAGCTCAAAGTGTTTCTCCGGTGGCTGAAAACAAATCCGATCCGATTCATCATAAAACAGATAAGATTATCGCAACTACCACATATGTTTACGAGTGCAAAACGTGTAACCGTACGTTTCCGTCGTTTCAAGCGTTAGGCGGACACAGAGCAAGTCACAAGAAGCTAAAACTTAACGTGGAAGACAAGAAACCCAGTTCAATGAATAACCCTTCTGATGAAGATAACCATCAACAGAAAACGGTTACAGAAGACAACGAAAACACGCTACATATAATTCACAACAATAACGACGAGAAGCTTCCATTCCCAACGATAGGTTACGTCCAAACTGGTGACAACAAAATAAAAGTACATGAGTGTTCGATATGCGGATCGGAGTTTTCATCCGGTCAAGCTCTTGGTGGACACATGAGAAAACACCGGCCGGTTCCGGTTTCTGTTAACCGGGTAACGGAATTAACAGAATCTGTAACGGAAAAGTCTCCGGGAGGTAGTACGAGTTGTAAGTTATCGTTAGATCTTAACTTTCCGCCACCGGAAATGGTAGACGACGTCGTTCAATCGAAGTTTCAATTGGGTTCTTCACAACAACATTTGGTGTTTTCTGCTCCAGCTTTAGTAGATTGCCATTACTGAAAAAAAGAATGAAGAAAACAGGTCTACATCGAGATTAATGTGATATATTACATTTTCAAATGTTATTATTTTTATTATTATTATATTATGATTATTCATTGATGATTAATTAATCAAAACTGATTTTTCTTATTTATGGTGCCTTGAATTCTCAAAATTAGGTTCAAATTATGGAGTTACATGTCATTGTTGAAACTCCAAATTTGGAATATTAATTGGGATTAAGTTAAATTGTGTATATAATTTCATTTTGATTGCATTTGATATGAAATATAATGCTCAAACGTTTATAATTAATATTAATAAAATAAATAATTAAGAAAAGGGGACAAATTTAGGATTATCTATGCTCAAATGTTTATAATTAATATACAATGAAAGAACATCATGGCTTATAACATCGTAGGATCAAGATCTGTAAAGTGGTGTCTCTACTATGAGTTTGAGTGTTGGAGTCTAAATAGATATGGTTAGAACTAAGAGTAGAATTACAAGGAATAACTTTTTTTGAACGGTAGATCAACTGGATTTCCAGTTTACTTCAAAGGGTCAGCATATGATGTTTAAACCTCTCACCATAAGTTCGAATCTCTCCTAGAGGTGCTCTCCCATATTTACATAATTTGTACTTAGTAGAAATCGAACCTGAGACCCCACAAGAGAAAACCACTTAGTGAAAAACCCCGTGACCAACTGGCTATACCATAACTGTAGTTTGTAGGATAATATATATCTCTTACTCTAAATCTTTTTATTTACTATTATTCTACAACTTAAAAGGTTTCCACAAAACATCATGCTAATATACAAAGATTTTTTTTCTACACAAAATATCATGCTAATAAACAAAGATTTTTTTAATAAAATAATTAATTAAATAAAAACCAAATATTCACCCCTCTAAATGTGATAATAAATGTAATTTAAGCTGTTAAAAATGTGACAATAAATATGCATCGAATGTTTTATTCTCTTGTGTAACCGCATCTTGATAATTACTATACAGATTAGCACAACAAATTGTTGTTTTCATTAAAAAAATTTAAATTTCATATTCAAATCATAAAAAATGCTTTACTTCCATTTAAATGCAAGTAGTGTGAAGTGTAGTGAGTGTGAAATACTTTGAGTAAGTTGTTAAACAGTTGATATGATGCATTTCATAGGTTGCCTTTCATTCACGAAAAGTGAGTGATGATGGTGTGAGGGATACATATTGGCATCTTCCTTTTTCTTCATTTTCCATTCTATAATTACAAAAATAAACAATCTTGTACTTTTATAGTCTTATCCTCATTATGTATATTTAGGAAATAACATGATATACATAAAAACACGTATAATAACGTAAAAGAAAGCGTTCAGTTTCTTGTTTTCGCCTTTCGGTCATCATTTTATGCTTTTTTTGTTTGTTTCTCCTAAAAAAGAGTAAGAAATAATAACTCACACGTAACACGCGTCATGTGTATCTCACACTTAAAACAAACAAACAAATACGCAAAACAAACAATTAAAAATTTAAAAGGATGGTGTGACATGAGAAGTGTATGATTACGGCTTGATGGTACAACACAAGCATTGTTCATAACTGAAAGCCGTGGTTTAATTACTTTTGTTGCGTGTTGGTTTTCCGTTTTCTCACGCTAAACAAGTAATTAATAGGCTAGATCAAGCTTTGTATTAAACGTGTTTGCAAGTGTAAAATGTAAGGTTAGAAGATGGTATTATTTGAGTGTAGAATGATTAAAAGGAAAGAAACACATGGTTTGTGTCACTAGAACACACATGGAGTGAGTGAGTGTGTGTGATTGGTGAGGAGGTCTCTATCAATATATGGTTGGAAAACAAAGATGAGTTGGCTAACCGCATGCCTTTCCCATTTCCATCCAACTCCATCCATGTATTAAATTACATTATAATTATATATATATATATGTATATTCAATTATTCTATTTAATAAAAGGGTGTTTGACATTTAGTTTTAAACTAATTATTCAATTAATAAAATTTAAGTTGTAGTTAATTTGTTTTTAGTGTACAAGTTGTCATGTGGTGGCGAGTTTTCGTGCAACGTCTTCGGTTATCTGAGAACTAGTCTTACACTTCTTACTTAAAATTTAATAGTCACTGATTTCGTCATGTCATGGACGCATCAAGAAAGTGTGCCTCCAACTCTCAGCTGGTAGGACTTATAACATTATAAGTGTGAACACTTTAAGGTACACTTTTAACTGATCGTTGAGACAATCCCTAAATATAAGACATTAGCTAGGAACCCACGTTGCTAAATCAACTTAAATAGCTACTTTTCAAACATTTAACATGTTACAAAATGCTTTAAAATATTTGTCTTGATATTTTTTAATTAAATATGATATGTTGAACTAGGTACAATAGAGAGCATCATCTAATTATTTAAGTGTATTTTTGCATGTATATTTGTATATAATAATGTTTTAAGAACGCTTTAACACGTCTAATTTAATTATCATCACTTTAAATAACACAAGAACATATTGTCAATATCTTCTAGTAATATATTTTGTCATTATTGATTATCTGACTTTAGTTAAGCCAACTGTCTTTATGGTATGCCAAAATTTCAGCTTTAGTTCTCGAATATGAGAAGTTACGGCTATAGTCTAATTTTTTACTCAAATTAAACACCTATAATCTCATACTTAATAACTAAAGCTGAATTTTAACATTTAAAGGACCCCAAATGAGCAACTTGGTTTGAAAGTTATTGTTGGTAATGAATATAATGAATCAAAATCCAAATTATCACATGAAAGTTAATTATTTAAATAGTAAAGAAAACTATAACTAATCAACTATAACTACCATTCAAAAAGAGAAAAAAAAAAAAACTAATCAACTATAAGTCTATAACCAACTATATGAAGGATAATAAGAAAAGGTTAAGGAAGGTTGGTGGTTGTTTATAGATAGATGTACCTAATAAAATTGTAACAAATAATAATAAAATTAAATGAAAATTAGGCATTAAGGTTGATTATAATAATAAACAAATGAGGGTAGCCCACATGATAAGGTGGGCGGTTGTAATGACAGCTACTGTTGACATCTCTTACTACTTGTGTAGGAACAACTCCTTATCTTGCACTCTAAAAATACAGAATTTAAAAGCAATATATCTATTGTTAGTTTATTATTTATTAAGTTTTAATTAGATATATAAATACTTATAAAACAAAAAAAATGTAATTTTTATTGATGAAACCAAATTGATCTTTTTAGTTATGGGTTTGACGGTGGTTGCTCCCGTTCGGTATATATAGCAAGTGGGACACGAAGAGTTTGGCAAGTGGCGGAATTAATAAGGGCATTCACAACGTAGGGAAGACTGAAGAGCGTTCATTTAGGTATGATGTGGCTGCCGGGTGCAATAGAGAAGTAAGTGAGAGAGAAGAGATAAGACTGAGGTAAGTTTGGGAACTCGTATTGGGTTTGGACTAGGGGTGAGCTTTTTCCCCCTAAATACCCGTAAATGCACTGTATCATACCTATATCTGTACCCGTATCGATTTTAGGTATACGGTACATGTATGGTACCCAGTTTCATTGATTTTGGTACTCGGTACTTTCGGTATCGGTACAGGTAAAAATAGGTACCGAACCGGATTTTATATGGAACTATAAAATAATTTTAATATTAATTTTATTTTGTATAATGGTATTTATGATACTCGTATCAATTTTTCCTATTTGGTACCCGTATCGTATTAGTACTCGTACGGATTTTACCTATTTGGTATTCGTATTGTTTGTATTGTATTGGTAGGCGTGCCAATTTTACCTATTTAGTACCTGTATGAATGCTCAAAAATAAAATAAAAACAAAATGGTACCGTACCGAAATACTAGTACCATACCATACCAATATACTTGGTACAGTATTTGGTACCTAGTTTTGTTCAAATTCGGTATCGGTACGGGTACGGGTACGGGTATAGTACCAATCCCATCCTTAGTTCGGACAAGTATGCGAGGGCCTATTCAAGGATTAAAGGGCCTATTACTAAAACATTTTTTTCAAAGCTTCTCTACCCAACAAGTTTCAAAATCTTCTTAATCTTCCTACTCCAGGATTAAAGGACCTACTAAAAAAAATTAAAGAAGCCTATTAAAAAACATGGGGCCTAATCTAAACTATTGAACAAGCCTCGACTTATTTATGTATGTGTGGAGCCTTTCCCCCTCTAAATATCATATAGATCCGCCTCTGAGTTTGCCAACAAATTAAAAGAGGAACGATTGAGACGTTAATTGAGAATTGCATCAAGATACATGAATCGAGGGGACGATGGATGGTTCGGGTCAAAACGAGTTCTAGTCTAGATGGGTTCGCATGGAAACGTGTTGTTTTAGAAGACAATATAAAAACTAACCATAATAATTACATGGTTGTGATGGGAACCTCTTTTAGATATATTGTTTTCTTGGTAAAGCCTTGAGTGACATACCTACATATCATCATTGTAAACAAATATCTTTTTTTTTTGGGTAGAGAACTTGAAGAAACAATCATGATTTCTAAGAAAAGAAAAACGGCCTTTGACAGAAACACATTTTTTTAGAACGACGACTTTCTTGTATCAGGCTACCGCACACTTCAAATTAGAGAGCTCGGTTGCCCCCTTCGACTAGACTATGTTGTCTTAACCAGGCCCACGCTGGCTTCAAAGCTTGGCTTGGGCGTTCCCCCGGAAAACCATATCGCCAATTGTCACTTGACAGCCGTTGTGCCACCACAAGAGCTGAGCACTCTCTGACGTAACACAAGTGAGACGAAAACCCGGAAGGGATCAGCGCAATATAAGTGATACAAAAGAAGGGCAATCACGCAATAGTGACACCTTGCCACTAGGCATGTGCACAACGGGTTAGAATCTGTCGGGGGCCAAAACCAAAAAATCTGAAAAAACCTGACCGGATCGTTAGAGAGTATGTCCATCTCGGGTTTGGCGGGTTGCCAGGCTGGGTTTTCATGCATATGTTTTGGGCCAAACTATGACCAAAATCCATTGCATCAGTTTCGGGCCGATTTATGTATTTGGTTTTGAATTCATAGTGGGCCAGCCCATGTATGTAAATATTGGACTTTAGAATCCATTACACCAATTAATATTAATAAAATACAACATTTTCAATGTCCAATAGTGCCCTGCATTGATTGGAGGAAATGAGTGGTAAGGGGAATAGTGCCAGGCATCTCCCAATTGTTCCGATTAATTTATGCTTTTATCCCCTTAACCAAATACAACATTTTCAAGTGTCGGCGGCAATAGTGCCCTCCATTGATTGGAGGAAATGAGTGGCAAGGGGAATAGTGTCAGGCACTTCCCAATTGGTCCGATTAATTTATGCTTTTATCCCCGTTTTAAAATTACGATTTTGCCATCAGCTCAAAATTATGTATTTGCCCCCATTTAAAAATAAACTGACGCTTTTGCTCCTAACTAAAATTTTAATTTTTGCCTCCGTTCAAAATTACGGTTTTGCCCCGTTTAACGTTACAGTTTTGCCATTAGTTTCCAATGAGGGAATAGTGTCAGACAGTTGTCTGGCACTCACCCATTGGACCAACCAGTTAATTATTTTATACTCATTTAAATTTACGTTTTTTTCCACCAGTTTAAGATTAATTCCCAACTCAAAATAAAATTATGCTTTGCTCTCGGTTAAAAATTACGATTTTGTCCTCGGTTAAAAATTACGATTTCGTCCGCAGCTCAAAATTACGTTTTTGCCCCACTTCAAAGTAAAAATATGTTTTCATTAAAATTATCATTTTGCCTTCGGTTCAAATTACATTTATGCTTTTGCCCCCAACTCAAAATTACAGTTTTGCCCTTAGTTGAAAATAAAAAAAAGGTATTTCCTCCAACAAAAAATTACGATTGTGCCCTTAGGTCAAATTCATACAATGATATTACCCAACTTAAAATTATGAATTTGGCCCTACGCAAATTTACGAATTTGCCACCGCGAAGTATTGCCATCGCTTTAGCTTTTGAAAAATTGCGATTTTACCACAATAAAAAAAATACAACATTGCTCTTAGCTAAAAATTACAGTATTGCCATTTTTTTCTTCGGAAAACTATAAAAGTTTTTTTTAATTGGTTGACTCGATTTAATTGTTTTCCGTATCAATGAGATGGCTAACACAGCGCTCATTATTCGGCCATCGCCCCGCAACACGAGCGGGACATCAACTAGTTGACTATAATCCTAGACAGTTCAACCACTGGAACATGTTAAGTGCAAACACTTAAAGAGTATACTATTCATCTATCATTGAGTAGCCACACACTATGCGGTTAAACACAATTTTAATAGATACGGTCTTTAAACATTTGACTGTCTAAAGTATTATAAAACTATTGTCTTTTTATTTACTGATTAAGCATGAGATTTTGAACTAGCTACCCTAGAGCATTATCTAAATATTTTTAAGGAAATTGGATTTTAATAATCACACATAGAGTGGTTGGCCATAGACAGTCACACCTTTGAATATTACCACTGGCAATCTCACCTTCTGAGTATTTTTCTCTCACTGGACCTCCGTTTCAAAATTAAACTTATGATTTAGGGCTTTTGATCAGAACGAGGATACAAGTCGATTGATGTAAAACTTACCTCGAAACGGTGCTCCAAACGGCTTAATTTTTGTTAAATGGAAATTTAAACACCCGAATTGAAGCACTGTTTTCGTCGTTTGGAGCGCTGTTTCGAGGTAAGTCTTACATCAATCAACTTGTATCCTCGTTCTGATCAAAAGCCCTAAAACATCAGTTTGGATAATTTAAATAACTTCCATATTTCTTATATAAAACAAGACAGTGTTAAAAAAACAAACATATACAGATCCATAATAGTAACGAATTCGTCTAGGAATAGCTTGGTTCGATCCACGCATGCGGGTGAAGATACTGTTTAGTTCCGAAGAAACCCCCTAAACTTTCTACTACGCTTTTGCCGCTGAATGTTTGGTACCTGCAAGTGTCGAGCGAGTAGAACACTATCTTCCCATTCTCAGAATGTAACAATGCAAAAAAGATTTTGTTCTCCATTTCTGGTATTCTGGCTTCAATGCAGAAACATGTTGTCCCACAAATATAAAGCATATGCTTTCCTAATCCATCTATTTTCTCCCATTTTTTAGCATAGAGATTCGGCTTGAATAACTCAACAGATTCTCCAAATTCATCTACCATCACTAATAATATATCTTGATCACGTTTCACCAGGATATATTGTGCGGCCAATGATCCGCAACAACTTGTTGGCGCAACGTCTACATCAACCCAAGAGTAATATTCTTCACAAATGTTTGTAAAAACACTAAGTCGTCCCTTGCTACTCATCGAAAAAAGATCTTGGCCGCAGGATGTTGAGAAACGGAAAAAAGAGGGAGCATCACCATCAAATTCTAGACCAAGTCTAAGCCAGGATGCAGGTTCCCGAGCTATAAAGTGGACGAAAACATCACATCCATCGAATCCAACAACCATACAGTCGGTGGAGGAAGGTGGTCTTGACAAACAAAAACTGTCTAAGAAAAGAACTTCTAGATTTGGAATTTTGCGGATTTCACTTGTGAACGGGTTAAACAACATCATGCTTTCTGTACCTTTAGACATTAACAACCAGCCATACATTGAACACCATATTTGCAAATCTCCGTTCAATTCGGAGGTGTTTTTACGGAGTACTGGTCACCAAACATTGTGATATGTACCAATCAGTTGATAGATAAATAATCCGTTGAGTGGATTAAGTTCAAATAAAATAGTAAGAAACAAGACTTGAGATAACTCCCTTTTTAATATTTTTCATTCATAATTAAAATAAACAACTAGTTGGCTTTATATAGCCCTCAAGAAAGGAAATTACATAAGAAAATAATACTCCACTAACCCACTAACAATCTTAATTAACTAACCACTAAACATGAAATAAGGAAAATAAACGGGTAAATAAGAATTGCATGGGAACATGTCATGGAGATCATGGGCACGTATCACATTGGATCGGTAAAAGTGATAACGCCTTGATCTTTGTCTAAGACCATCAACCATGGTGAAACTAATGAATATCTCCGCAACCTTTTTACTGATGCTTTATTGCTGCATCGGGTCACGGGTGCTGTTAGCTGCTTGCACGTAGCACGAAAGTTGACGTAGTCGATATCAACACAAAACTCCATAATCATCTCCAACACATGAAACGGAATATTAAATAGGCGTGACTCGTCATGTTGGTTCATGATGCTATTAACTTCAACTTCAATTGTATCATCTTCTTCTATGTCATCTTCATGTTTAAAATTAACCATTTGATTGATTTCTGCATGATCACCTTCCAACCTACACCACAAAGTAAGATCTTTAGTGACATTTTTTTTCTTTTTTTCTTGAGTAAATTACAAAACTCGTCCTTTATGTATGCTACTTATTGCAAACCGTGTCCTTTATCTTCAATATATACAAGAAACGTACTCGATGTTTACAAATCCTTACATGTTATGTCTTTAGCCTGACTGAGTTAATTTTTATGGTTAAATCTGACCATGTGGATCCCACATGAGGGTATTTTAGACATTTTACTTTAAATACTAAGAATTAAAACAAAAACAATTTTAAAATTACAAAAAGAATAAATCAAATATATCTCTCTGTCTCTCTCCTAACTTCCTCTCTCTTAACTCTCTCTCTCTCTCTACCAACACACCACCACCACCGTAAACAACAGTCTTCTTCTCACCCACCACCACTCCACAAACAACAAAACCCTAGCTACTAACTCCAACTACCAGCATCACCCAACAATCAATTGTCTTCTTTCTTCACACAGTCTTTTAACCATCTATTGATTTATCCCCAAAATTGAACAGATAGTGTAAAACCCACTTTTCAAAACCCTAATTTAAACTGACTTGATGGAGATCTCGCACAATTCGGAGACCAAACCAGGTGTTGGGTGCAGATGAGATGATTGAAGGTGGTGGTGATCGGAGAGGTGGGTGGTGGATCTGGAAGAACGGTGGAGGATAAGAGAGGTGGTGGTTCGACGGCGGCGACTGCTAGTGTGGTGTGGAGGCGGTGGTGGGTTTGTGCAGCGGTGGTCTGGCCACCGGTTGTGGGGGTTGTGCAGCAGGAGCGGAGGTATTGACGGTGGTGGAAGTGCGGTGGTGATAGTGGAGGTGTGGTGGTGATGGTGTTGGGTGTGTATGGTGTTGGGTGTGTAGAATTGCGGTGTGGTGGTGATGGTGCTGGGTGGTGGAAGTGCGGTGGTGACACTTGTTGAGCGGGATGATAGGTGGTGGCTTGTGGGGCGATGGCGGCTGTCTGTAGGTAGTGGTGGTGGTAGAGTGTTTGTGAGAGAGAGAGAGAGAGAGAGAGAGAGAGAGGTAGATCTGAAATAAAGGAGTACATGTTTTTTAAACATAATTGTTTGTTTAGGGTAAAATGTCTAAAATACTCTCGTATGGGATCCATTTGATCAGATTTAACCTTAAAAACTAACTCAGTTAGGGCTAAATGACATAACACGCAAGAGTTTGCAAACATTGAGTACGTTTCTTGTATATATTGAAGATAAAGGACACGGTTTGCAATAAGTAGCATACATAAAGGACGAGTTTTGTAATTTACTCTTTTTTTCTTTTTTTTTTTTCCAATTACATTTTTGTCTGCATGATCACCTTCCTTGTCCTCTTCATCTTTTATGACACCCTGCTTGCGGTGAACACATATTATGTATATATGTGTGGGCCCTCGGTGGGGGGGGGGGAGTGAAATTGCACTAATTTTAACGTTATTTTACTAATTTTGTGAAAATAACGTTAAAAGCGGCAAACGGTTAATCATGCATCATATGGTGGTATTGATAGCCGAAAGACAAAAGGGTACATGTACTAATCGGCCTTTGTCCCGATTGTTGAGTGTTATGTGCCTTATGTCCAAGGCTTGATGCAAAACTATTATCGAGTCGGAGTCGGGGGTTTCATTGGAAGCAGCCTCTCTATTTCTATGGTATAGAGGTAAGACTGTCTACATCTTACCCTCGTCAGATCCTACCTTAGCTTTGCCATTGATGAGATTTAGTGAGTACGATGATGATGTTATGATGAATTACATTTATGATAAAAAAACATAATTAAGTTAAAAGTAATATATACCTGCATTCAGGGATGGACCAAACCGAGACATAGCTGGTGCGTGACTCCCCCGACGTTGATGGTGGTAAATCTAAACAAGGCATAGAAGATAGGGCCAAAGTTTTATCTTTGACGTTGTATGAGTGCGTCGCTTTGTCCTCTTCGCAAAGCATGTGTATATAACCACCCCCGACCTCTGAGGCAATGACGGGGACATTGTTACAACCAAAATCCAAGAAACATATACCGTCATCAAGATCTTCCATCTCCTCCCACAACTTGTGGGTCATGTCCAGTTTAACTAACCGGACAGAACAAACAAGTTTCCATTTAAAATGTAGAACAATGATGAACAACCCCGAACAAGTTCCTTTCAGAAATGGCCCAATGAAGCAATCATTAGGTCCGGAAACATGACTGTAATTAGGTAACTTCACAAATGGCAATAGACTTATCACAACATCTCTAGCTTTAACCACAATGTCAACCTCTATGAGAAAATCATCACAATCACCATCAGTATTCAACGCATATACTTTACCATTGCAACAAGTTAAACTATGCACAAAGCCATCTTTCCCGGTTATGTTTTTTAGTTGTTTAGCGTATGACATTTCCGTCCATCTCAAGCTCTTTCGTTTGCAGTCAAGCCTACAAAAAACAAATGTAGGTTTTCCCTTTCTGGTTAAAAGAAGAATTGAACCTGGGTCATCCGGAGGGGAGGGTAAACAACATTCACTAATATCTCCATCTTCATGATTCAATGGCGGAAGACGGGTGAGCTTAGAAGTGGAAGGGTTCCAAAGAGACCACTTGACGTTGTGCGGATGGTTGGACATAATCACCCAGCCATGGAAACAGCCTCGGATACGTCTCCCAACCAGCTCAGGGACTCGACACCGATATTGAGATAGTGGGTCATGTATGCTACAGAAAATTGGTCACCGATCATGTCTTCGGCTTCTAACGTCTGCGAAACTAACCACACATGTTTTCCGGATAGAGGAGGTATCCGATCACCCGGTGGCCTACAAGAAATCTGACTCTGATCCATCTAAGATAGATAGGTTTTCTTTGTTGAATATAATGTCCTGCTGGTGTCATAACAATATTTCAAATTTTCAAGACTTTCTCAAATCAAGCTTAAGGACGTAAGTATATACTCGTAACCAATCGTTCCATCACCTCGTCGCCTTTTATTTTATGAAAAAAATCTTTTATGACCGCACAAACCACAAGATTGTTCAAAAATTTCGGGTTGGTTAGAGGTATCCTTGTATTATTTTAGGGGAATCCTTTTTATTTTATTTTATAAGTTTGTGTTGGTTAGGGGTATCCTTGTATTATTTTAGGGTTATCCTTTATATAAAACCAAAAAAGAAATAAAAGAAATAAAAGAAATACACTACGAATATGGACTTGAGCCGTAGCCCGTGCTAGGGCTAACAATAAATTAGTTCTGCCCATGCTCGTAACCATATTTATCAATAGCGAGTGTAGATATGGCTTTAGCATGCTACATAGCGTATAGGTCTAGACTCGCTAGCATGGTTGTAGCCACGGTTTATTTATTTTTTGTTTTTTTAAATATAAATAACAATTAAATATAGCTATAAAATAGTTAGATTTTAGGTTTTGTTAAATATACATGTAAAATAACATATATAATATATAAGGGTATTTTCATATAATATATATGTATGATTTCAATATCTTTTTTCTAGTGTATCGCTATTTATAAAACAACCGCCCGCTATTTATCGCTATTCGATATGTAGTGTATAGTACCTTATCGCTATTTGTCGCTAGTCTTTTAATCCATCATTGAGTTAAAACATTACCGGATAAATAATGAATGAGTTAGGCTAGTAATTAAAACACCATGTATCAAAAACTTACCAGAAAAATATGTTGCGAAACGCAGAGATGAAGAAGAATCCTCGCAGTCGGCAGATCATTTCTTCGTATAACCAATTATCTCTATTAATTTATATTTATAAACTTATATAAACAAATGTTATGCATATCTATCTGTTATTTATTGATTAAATATGTATTATTATTCTAATTATTATTTTGAACGGCAAAATTGATTATTGATTATATATATGCTCTATATATATGTATTATAATAATTTTTTAACGAAAAAGAATCTCACGTGTAAACCTACCCTGTTCGTGGCTATGTCCAAGCTCGAGTTCTCGACCACTATGAAACCGTGCCCCCTGATGTGTGAGAACCAGATGGAATCCGTAAACCCTCGCCCTCGTTAGGTCGGAGGGGGGATGGGGGTCCTATCGGGGCCGATGCCACCTCACCTCAAAGCCACACCCACCGCCTAATGTAATATTTAACTCAATGATTTATTAAAAAAACTAGTTTCTATGACTTGATTTGAAAACAAGTTACTCAGTTTAACAAATAACATGTCACATGTTTGGATCGTCTCTTTTAATTTATAAGAGCTCGGGCTTGACTCGTTTTTAGTTCTATGTCTAATGAAAGATTTCGGCTCGCTAATAATTTTCTAAGCTCAAGCTTGGTGCCGACTCGACTCGAGCTTTTCCAAAATAGCACAATCAGTCTTTGGATATTTTTATTTCACTACAGTTAAACCAACAATTAGACAAATTTAACAAAAGCAAACTGAATTGAAATCGGACTAAAATACCAATACGTATCTTCTTTTAACAGATATATTTTGACCAAAAAAGCCATCTAAAAGAATGCCCTAGAAATGCCTTCAAAGAACCTAAAATGCTGGATTTTTCCATAGAGTTATCTAGAAACCACCTTGTATAAAATATGTACAAAACACTCTTATATGTAGAAACATATAGATCAACTCCTATGTAGTATAAACAGGGGGAAGGGGTCTCATTTGTATGCACTCAAGCTTAGTGCATCTCAAAGCATTGTAACCTTGTATTCTAATAATACACACCTTCTTTCATGTATACTTATGATCAAGTACTACAAGCAGTTTTCTTGTGTCATCACAATCTAACGTTCTCACTACAAGTCCCTTGACTCTCAGCGTTCATATGTACGCTACAAACCAATCTCATAACCAATGTAAATGTTCCAGAAGTGGTAGGCGCTCCCTACTCGGTCTTTTCAGAGACGTCTCTGCCAATGTTGCAGAAGTTGCTAGGCGCTCCCTACTCGGTCGATCGACTGGGGAGTTGAGAGTACTCGACCTAGGTGGAGAATACATGGGGAGTACATGAGGAGTACTTGGACATGGTAAATAATTAAGAAAATTAATTATTGAGTTTTGTATGTTTGAATTCATATGAAATCTACAAATAAAATTAAAAATTTCAAGATGATTCACCTTTAATCAGGGAAATAGAATCCCAAATTTGAGATATTGTTCGAGTTTGATTGAGTCATGTCCAAGCTTGATCGAGTCTGACCGAGTCATGCCCGATTTTGTCCGTCTGACTGATTCATGCCCGAGTTTAAAATTTGACCGAGTTGACAATTCCTGCCGATTCCCCCCGAGTCATGCTCGAGTTTGACTGATTCTGATTGAGTCATGTTCGTGTTTAACCGAGTTGGTGAATATCACTACGAAATACCCCCGATTCCCGATTCCATGACCAAGCTTTACAACACTGCCCATTACTATTAAAAAAGCTTAAGTTTGAACAAATTTAAATGTCGCAGGAGAGTCAAAAAAATTATTTTGTGACATGGTGCACATGATCATTAATCATTTAAACCATCAAACTGACATTATCTATACGCCACTTCACCCTCACAAATCAACATACACTCTCACAAATCAAATCAACACACAAACCATGACAATAACAAATAACAATAACAATAATAATGTGTCATAAACAAAGGGCCATTTTCAAGCCCGGAAAAAAAAAAACAATTTGGTGAAAAATATCACAATAGCCATTGAAACATAGGTGAGACTGATTTGAAAATAATATAAGGGATGAGGGGCATATATGTAAATTAAGGTTGAAATTGAAAGTTTCGGTGATCATGACGCCTAAAAGCGGTTACATTCTCCCACACCCTATATATATGTGTGTATAGTCTGAACGTCACCTCAGTTCACCCTCACATATCAACCAACACACACACTCTCTCAAATCAACACTCAGAAACCATGGGAATCTACTCGTATATGTTATGAAGATGATGAAAGAGGATCCGAATACAATTGGCTCGTGAACAAACTTTGCCGCGAAGGAAAAGTTATCCAGATCTAGCGAGCCAGAGATTGAAATTCCAGAAGATACTGAAGATGAAGAGCTCCTAGCTCTTAGGAAAATTCAGGAAGAATTGAAGATGCTTGAGGATAATCCGGAGTGGAGCTCTGAAAGTGAAGCTAATGAAGAGGAGGAAGAATATCTGAACGAGGAGACCGAAAAGTCTATCGAAGAAGAAATGAAACAGATCTCTGATGATGTTTCCGGCAGTGTGGATGAAGGATCTCATGATGTTGCTGACAGTGTGGATGAAGGACCTCATGTTGTTGCTGTGAATTAAGAAACTCATGATGTTGCTGTGAACGAAGGACCTCATGATGATGTTGCTGACAATTGTGTGCAGAGGCGTCTCTAAGAATTCACGTACCCTGTTCGAGCTCGAAAAATATGTCATTCCGTAATGTTTTATTATTATTTAAAAAAACAAATTAGTATTGGGCTCAATAAAACTAATGCCAAGTGAGCTAAATTCTAAACCATAAAAAATGATTTATAAATGGACATATATTGAAATTGGTATGTGTTTACTATTTAAAGAAAATAAAACACAAACACACGTATATATATATATATATATATATATATATATATATATATATATATATATATATATATAGGGTTGGGTTCATTTCAGAACTCTAAATATACAGAACTTTCAGAACTGCTAATAAACAATTATTTTATTTACATTTTTTTTATATTTAACATTATTTAAGGATATATTATAGGTATTTTAATGATTACATATACGAAAAACCAAATTAGTTGTGTTATAACTAATTTACATATGTGTAAAGGAACCAATTTACGTATATGTAATTATAAAATTACATATGAAGAAAAATGATAAACTACTCTTAACATACATGGAATCATAATAAATGATAGAATATACCCTTAAATAATGTTAAATATAAAAATATATTAGTAGAATCACTGTTTATTAGGAGTTCTGTAAGTTCTGCAATTATTTAGAGTACTAAATGTAACATTTGTACAAATTGGGTATCGAAAAACCCGCCCCATTGTATCAATCAAAATGCATTTTATCTACGTCGTGTTATTATTTTGTTCTTCTTTCAATAATACATATATAATAATAATAATGATAATTAAGGTTTAAAAAAAATATAGATAATATAATAACTAATCAATTAAATAATAAGTATTTATAAGTATTTCGATAATTAAAAAGGTTTAGTAAAAGTAATTAAAGAAAAGGGTGGAATCGGGAGTCGAACCCGGGTTCCCCCGGACACACACGCTACAAATACCACTGAACTACACATACAAGTTGTGTAAATATTTGAAACCTAAACCTTTTATGTTGAGTCTGAAATCGAACCTGCAACAATGGCCACAACCGAATACGCGCCTTCCTTTTTGAATTGAATCCTCCGACAGCTGGCTCGGGATCTATTTTGGCAACCCCCAAATCAGTTTGACTGTCATCATCAATCACCGTAACTGTTTCCAAATCGCCGAAATCGAACGTCCCTGTTTTTCATCTATAAATACTAGTCATTACCACACAATCAAACTCGCTCATCTCCTCTCGAAACCTATTCTACTCTTTGATCAAGTGACGCAGCCCGTCGCCGGAGTTCTGCCGATCGCCGGAGTTCTGCACGTCGCCGGAACCACCATCCGCCGCCGGTTTTGTTCAAATGGTAGCTTTTCTTTCGAAATCTTTTTTTTAGCATTCGTGAATAATATCTTATGCAATCGATTAATAAAACGGAATGAATCAAGAACTGTTTTTCAGGCGGGTAAAGTTTGGGTTTATTTAAATAGAGAAGATGAAGTCGATAAGTTTATAAGAGAAATAAAATTTGGTGTTTTAATCGGGTTAGACACACAGTCTAGTGGTGGACTGTGTGCATTTTACACTAGTGATACCGAGTTCGATTCCTGCAACCACATCGATTCCCTGATATAACAAAATCTTTTTTTAAACTAAACCATATACCCTTCAGTAAGTAGTTAAAGTTAATAACAATCCAACAATATACAGGTTAGACACCCAGCCCAACTGGTTGGGCTGGGTGCAAAACCGGCTCCAGGTCGCGGGTTCGAAACCCACTCTTCACGCAAACCGACTGGCTTTAAAAACCATTTTAATTAAATTAAATCAGGAATTACTTAATAAGTATATAAGATTAATTAAAATCCAGATTCTTTCGGGTTAGACACGTAGCTCAGTTGGAAGAGCTGCGTGCACGCAACCTAGAGGTCACAGGTTTGAACCTCACCACACGCAGCCAAGCATCTAGCGAACCGGTCAGTCAGACCCCTTGTCAGGTCTGACAAGAAATTTTTTTATTGTTTTATTTTTTTTATTCCTATATTATTTTTGCTTTTATATTTGTTTAAACAAGACTTTTATAATTTAAATTGTAACAAAAACAACAAAAACAAATAAATCTAAAAAGTCTAATAGAAAGCACTAATTGAAAATATTAATCTCAAATAAAATTTATTTATTTATCGAATTATTACGTTATCGTTTAGGTTAGTTCATCTCGTGGTTAAATCCAAATTCGTGCGAGTTCGTCGTCAATCCAAGGAAAACGCACCCAAGGTGAGTGAATCTCCACAAATTCCCCGTTTTAATCACGTTTTGGGGTGTATCATGTGTCGTATCATTCCTTTATTTTATCTAAACACTTGTGCTTATATCATTTTGTAATCAAATGTGTATTGGTTGTTGTGTGATTTATATGTGGATTAAATTTATCATTTCAGTGCACTCATTTCATTAGGCCCATCAGTTCCTCGTGGGATACGGGTTGAGCATCAGGTGCCTCATTAGATCGGCTCCGTTTGATTGAGCCTTGATCTCAAATACATCATCATTCATGTCGTATATTCATTCAATGTGGTTTGTGATTGTTTACATATATATAATTGCTCACATGTGATTTATGCACGAATTTTCTTTAATAAATAAAACAAGCAATTATTTAAAATGTTTTATCAAGGTTCACTCGCCAACTTTTGTTGACCCAAAATCTCCCTGTTTTACACATGATACAGGTGATCCAGTTGAGGAAAGAAACACTTAGGATGGCCTAGAAGAATAAACAAGTTATTGCGTTGGAATAAACATTTAGATTTGTTTTTTTTTGTATTTGTATGAATTTTGTTTATTGGATATTTAAATTTGTAATTTGAATTTAATAAATATGAAACTTCTTAGTAAATATCATGAGCTTTGGTGATAACCCAATCATGCCCCGACTTTTATTCTGCTGCGGGTCGGGGTGTGACAGATTGGAATCAGAGCTTGTGACTATAGGGATATAGGATAGATTATTAGACCCTTAGAGCCTATACTATAGTTAATTAAATTTTAATCGTTTATGTGTTACATGCAAAATTCATGATGTTTATATGTTTCATGTTTATTTTCACACCCAATATTATGCAAGCACTCTCACAAGTACGTGTTAATATGCAATGCTCATCATAGTTCATATCCTCATAACATGTCATATCTATGAAAGCACACACCTCACGGTTTCCATGATTTTCGCAATGTTTTTGTATTTTTCAAATCACATCAAAGTGGGTTTCACGACGGGCATGTAGTAACTGGAAGGGTACGAGTACCGGTAGTCGGAACGTCCTGTCTAGGCTTGGCATTCGTATAAATCCAAAATAAAGGACCAGTTTGCCTACCTGGGGACTAACTATGAGAGCACGAAGGACCTATTAGGCCAAAGCATGCTATACAAAACGTCGTGTGAGCTAACCCCACTTTGAGTTGTCATTGTGTCTACACCGGGACACCCTCGACCATACATCTTGCAATCATGTTTTGACAATTTTCATTCGGGTGGTGCGAGTGTTAACCCGCCGACACCAATGTGAACCCTACCAAGCCCAATAGTCATGGGGGCCCACATGACTACACATGCAATGGTATGGGGGACATTTGGAGGCCCAAACATGAGCAAACCCAAGACATCCTATGGATGTAGTTAAATTATTTTCAGTTATGTTGTTTTCACTCTTTTTACGACACATGACACCTAGGAAATTCTTGAACTCACAATCTTCCTACATATGTTCCTGTAGATGTCGGCTAGGCAATTACGTGGAGGTAGAAGGTCAGGAAAGTCAAACGAACGCTTGGCCACACAAATTGCTAAACAAATGGCCGCAGTGCTTCCTGACATCGTGCTACAAGTTCAACAAGCCCTCACCGCTAATCCCATCAACCCTCCCAACCAAGAAGACTAAAGCGTCGCCAACCCTCCTCCCAAAACCCCCAAATGCACCTACAAACACTTCAAATCTTGCGATCCCCCAAAATATGAAGGGACTGAAGGTGTCACCGCTCTCCTTCACTGGTTTAAGGAGATGGAAAACACTTTTCTCAATTGCGACTGTCCCGAGGACCGTAAGGTACGTTACGCGACTGGAAGATTGTTTAGGGTAGCCCTTACTTGGTGGAACACGGAAAAGGGTAAGCGAGGTGTTGAAGATGCCATGGCTTTGACATGGGAAGAGTTAAGGGAAATCATGACGAGACGCTTCTGTCCAAGAAGCGAAATCAAAAAGCTAGAAGACGAGTTTAACTCATTGAAACAAAAGGAAGGAGACCACACTTCATACAATAAGAGATTCCTCGAGTTGAACCAAATGGTTCCCAATCTGTTCACCCCATTATACCGCCTAGTCGAACACTAGATTCGAGGCCTCCCCTCGAAGATCCAAGATTCGGTTTTAAGCACTTCGCCTGCAACACTTGAAGCCGCAATGGAGTTAGCTACGGAACTCACTGAAAACCGCATTCGAAACGGCAAATTCAAGGATGAGAAGAAGAAAACACCCATTGAGGCCCCAACTCCAAACCACCCAAGTTCATCCTCGAAGTTTGCTGGTAAGAGGAAGCGAAATGGCAAGAATTTTGCTGTCACCCAAACCAACCCTCCCATCACTGCTGCCCCGATCACCCAAGTTGCCCCTCCAGCCGCACCATTCAAAAGGCCATACACTGGCCCACACCTAAAGTGTAACCGTTGTCAGTACCATCACCCTCCTGAGAAACCCTGCTAACATTGCACAAGTTGTGGCCGTGCGGGTCACACCATCCAAACCTGCCGTACCCTTCAGCGATTAAACTGCAGTCAACCTCCAACCAAACCCAAAATCAAATAGTGGGCCAAGCCCAACAACCCTTACTTCTACCGCCTGCTCAACTCGCAGCCCAACCTTACTACCAACCCAACTACCCCATGATGCAACCCATGAGAGTTGTTTCAATTGTGGGACCCAAACCACTTCAGGAACACTTGCCCACGCCTAGTGAACATCATCCATGCCCAGGCTCAAGCGAATCCGGTAAACCAAGCTAACCAAGCTCCTCCACCTGCTAGAGGGAGAGCTTTCAATATCAACGCCAACCAAGCCAGGGCTGACAACAATGTGGTCAACGGTACGTTTCCCATAAATGGTAGTTATGCATCCATATTATTCGATACCGGTGCGGATAAGAGCTTTGTGTCTTTAGAATTCGAATCTATCCTCGACCAACCTCGTGATAATCTCATTGAATCTCTGACGGTGGAAGTTGCTGACGGAAAACCCACTTCATTAAATTCTATTATACGCGATTGTACACTCACCCTAAATGATCACGATTTCCCAATTGATCTCATTCCTAGGAAATTGGGAAGTTTCGATGTTATCATCGGCATGGACTGGCTCAGCCAGCATCACACTGAAGTGGTGTGCCACGAAAAATTCATTCGTATTCCTCTCACTGACGGTCAGACACTACGTATCTTTGGGGAAACTCCTTCGAAAGGACTCAAATTGATGTCCTGCCTTCAAGCCCGAAGTTATCTTCGCAAGAACTACGTCGCATTTCTAGCTCACGTCGTCAAGAAGGGAGGCAAGGAGAGAAAGCTCGAAGATATTCCAATTGTGAAAGAATTCCTGCAAGTTTTTTCCCGACGACGTTTCAGGACTTTCTCCTGTGAGAGAAGTTGAATTTCGCATCGATCTTGTGCCTGGCGCTACACCGGTCGCAAAATCTCCTTATAGGTTAGCCCCATCCGAGATGCAAGAGTTAGCCAGTCAACTACAAGAGCTGACTGACAAAGGATTCATACGTCCTAGCTCATCGCCTTGGGGTGCGCCTGTTCTTTTTGTGAAGAAGAAAGATGGAACGTTTCGCATGTGCATTGATTATAGAGAACTCAACAAGTTGACGGTTAAGAATCGCTACCCACTGCCTCGCATTGATGACCTCCTAGACCAACATCAAGGCGCCACCTGTTTTTCCAAATCGACCTTCGTTCTGGTTATCATCAACTTAGAGTGCGCGAAGAAGATATCCCAAAAAAGCCTTCCGAACTCGCTATGGTCATTAATCGTTCATGGTTATGCCCTTCGGTTTAACCAACGCCCCGCTGTCTTCATGGATTTAATGAATAGGGTATGCAAACCCTACCTCGACCGTTTCATCATAGTCTTCATCGACGACATTCTTATCTACTCCAAGTCAAAATCCGATCATAAGCGACCCTTCGACTCATTCTTATACTCTTAAGGACTGAAAAGCTTTACGCTAAGTTCTCAAAATGCGAATTCTGGTTAGGAGAAGTACAATTCTGTAACATCCGTCGAAAAACGGGTTTTCAAAACCCGCTTCGTTTATTAATCGAATAGTCAGTTTCAAATTTTCGTTGCTTATTTAATGCTCTTTTTAATTTTAAACAATACATAATTAATAAATGTATTAGAATTTATAAACTATAGTTAATAAACAATAAAAACGGTTGAAGAAAAAAATAAATGCCGCTGCCGGGTTTCGAACCCGGGTCAGCCGGCTCATTTAACAAACAAACACTTAACCACTCCGCCACTTGACTTGTTTGTGTAATCAATGAATCAAATAAAATTTAAGTTCCACCCGTGAATCCATCTGTTTGCGTCAAAAAACTGAAACCGCTCATCGGCTTTCGAATAACCAGAAAACTTTTGGTGTGGTCGCGAGCTCTGAGTGTAACCGATGATTCAATGCCAATTACAACCCACGTTTTTAATCATTTCTGTCTTCAATGTACCCGATTCATATGATTTTCGAAATTTAAAACCAAAATCATATTACTCCTGATTTACACTGATAATACCATCGCCTCACATCTCGGAAACAATCGCAACACCTCAATTTAATTTTCACTCTAACTTCTGTTCGTCGGAAACGTTATCTGCTTCCGGACTTTCGCCGGAAAACCGGGACATTCATCAAATCGGTAAATTTCTCGATTCTTTCATTTTCAATCCATTGTTAGACTGTTACTAACTCAAATCCTTCAACCAGAATCGGTCCCAGACGACGTTGTCGGATAATCTGCACTCGCCGGAAAATCTCTAAAAATTTATGAAAACACGCTGTGAATCGGTACAAACATCTAAACCCTCTGATAATCCTTGTTTAGTAACTTAATTTCGCAACTCATCGATCAAAACTGTTAATTGATTCAATCAGACGGAATTCACAAACAGAGCCGACGACCTTTGCCGGAGTTCTGAGAAAAACATCTGTTTCGGTACATTCATTTCCAAAACCCTCTCTATCCATTACATTTCAATCATTTATATGTTAGACGAACGATTTAAACCAGATCAGTTGAATATCATTTGTCTGTGTCTTTGAATGAAGAAGACGAAGTTGAAAATTATGTATAAGTTTAATTAAAACAAGATATTAAACCGGGTTAGACACACAGTCCAGCGGTGGACTATGTGCAAACACATAGCGCACGTCACGAGTTCGAACCTTACAAACGCACCGACTTTCCGAATTAAAACCAATTTTTTTAAACAGAATCAGATCAAGCCATGGTATGTCTATAAGATTAAAATAAATCGTAAATTAAACAGATAAGACACACAGCCCAACTGGTTGGGCTGTGCGCTTACAAACCAAAGGACCCGAGTTCGATTCGGCTTTCCTGTAACCGGTTCAACCAGTTTAAATTCTTTTAATATAAACCAAACAAATTAACCTTTAGTTAGTATATATATATAATTAAAACACAGAATATTTCGGGTTAGACACGTAGCTCAGTTGGTAGAGCTGCGTGCACGCGTACGAGAGGTCTCGGGTTCGAGCCTCACCCAGCGCACACATAAGTCACTGTCCGACCGGTCAACGGTCCGGTCAACGGAGCCGGTCAACGGTCAACCAAAAAGTCAAAATTTTTTTATTTTTTATTTATTTATTTAATTTAAAAATCAATTAAAAATACTTAAAAATAATATTTTTAAAGTTAGAAAATGACCTTAAACTCACAAAAATAAATCTAAAAATCCTATTAATAAAATCCACTTATTTACCGAACCATTTCGTTATTATTTTAGGTTAGTTATTTCTCGTCGATCAAATCTCCAAACTCGTGCGCATTCAACATCATCAAACGAACGCACCCAATGTGAGTGAATCTCTACAAATTCCCCGTTTTAATCACATTTTGGGGTGTATCATGTGTCGCTTAATATTTATTACATTTAAACACTTGTGCATCCATCATATCCATGATCAAATGTGTATCCAATATGTATCAATTATTTGTGTGGTTAATGTTTAGATTAAATTTATTATTTTCAGTACATACATTATCACAGGCTCGTATGTTCCCCATTACCTATGAGCGGAACGTAGCGTTGCCAACATATGATCGGCTCGTTTGATTGAGCCTTGATCTCACATACATCATCATAGGCTCGTTTGTTCCCCATTACCTATGAGCGGAACGTGGCGTTGCCAACATATGATCGGCTCCGTTTGATTGAGCCTTGATCTCACATACATCATCATAGGCTCGTCCGTTTCCCATTACCTATGAGTCGGAACGTGACGTTGCCAACATATACATTATCATTCATGTCATATACTCATTCAAGGTGGTTTGTGATTGTTTGTTTATTTAGGTTTGCTCACATATGATTATTGCACAATTTTTCCATATTAAATACAACAAGAAATCAATAACAAATGTTTTTAACAAGGTTCACTCGCCAACTTTTGTTGACCCAAAATTCCCCATTTTACACATGATACAGGTGATCTAGTTGGAGCAAGAAACATATAGGACGGCCTAGAAGAATAAATCAGTTTAGGCTTTGGATTGTTTTACTTAGTTTCTTTTTCCTTGTAATTGTATGAACTTGTAATTCGAATTTAATAAATATGAAACATTTCAGTAAACATCATGAGCTTTGGTGATAACCCAACTATGCCCCGACTCATATTCCGCTGCGGGTCGGGGTATGACAAATTCCTTGGTCATGTCGTCAATGACAAAGGGATTCATGTCGATCCTTCAAAAATCAAGGCAGTATAGGAATGGCAAGCGCCACGTACCCCTACCGAAGTTAGGTCATTTCTTGGTTTGGCTGGTTATTACCGACGCTTCATTGCCAATTTTTCCCGTATCGCCGTACCGCTCACGGCCTTGACTCAAAAAGGAAAACCCTTCATTTGGGGACCTAAGCAAGAGGAGGCCTTCCAAACTTTAAAGCAAAGGCTTTGTGACCACCTATCCTTACACTCCCTGAGGGTTGCGGTGACTTTGTGGTTTATTGCGACGCATCAGGGCAAGGATAGGCTGTGTATTGATGCAAAGAGGAAAAGTGATAGCCTATGCCTCTAGGCAACTCAAAGTTCATGAGAAGAATTACACCACCCACGACCTGGAACTTGGAGCCGTTGTGTTCGCTCTCAAGATATGGAGACATTACCTCTACGGTAACAAGTGTGAAATATACACTGACCACAAGAGTCTCCAATATATCTTCAACCAGAAAGAGTTGAATATGGGGCAACGAAGATGGGTCGAACTTCTCAACGACTACGACTGTGAAATTCGGTACCATCCTGGCAAGGCAAACGTGGTGGCCGATGCGCTCAGTCGAAAAGGATATGCGAACTCTATTCGTCTTCTATGTTCGCAAATCATAACCGACATTAAAGATCGAATCCGGGCAGCTCAACATGTTTCTGTGACGGAAAATGACGTAGGCGATGAGCTGTCATGTGGAGCTGAAGTCAAAATTGAAACCAAATCCGACGGTATTCTATATTATTTAAACCGCATATGGATTCCCGATCGCGACAACCTTCGCGATTTCCTCATGAATGAGGCACACAAAACACGATACTCTGTACACCCAGGAGCCGATAAGATGTATCAAGACCTATGATACACCTACTGGTGGCCTGGCATGAAAAAGGACATCGCTGTTTTTGTTTCCAAGTGCCTTACCTGTTCCAAAGTGAAAGCTGAACATCAAAGACCTTCAGGACTTCTAGTCCAACCCGAAATGCCTGTATGGAAGTGGGAAAACATAACCATGGACTTCATTACCGGGTTACCTCGCACCTCCAGTGGGTATGACACCATATGGGTAATCATTGATCATCTTACAAAATCAGCTCACTTCATTCCGATCCGCGAGGACTTCAAGAACGAGAAGTTAGCTCGTATCTACATCAGCGAGATCGTAAGCCGTCATGGTGTACCGTTAAGCATCATTTCAGACCGTGATGGTCGTTTCACTTCATGAACATGGCGAGCCGTACAAACTGCTTTGGGTACACGGTTAGACCTTAGCACCGCCTTTCACCCTCAAACTGATGGTCAATCTGAACGCACCATCCAAACCCTTGAAGACATGCTTCGAGCATGTGTCATAGACTTCAAAGGGAACTGGGACGCTCATCTACCGTTAGTCGAGTTTTCGTACAACAATAGCTATCATTCAAGTATCGGCATGGCTCCTTTCGAAGCCTTATATGGTCGTAAATGCCGATCTCCAGTATGTTGGCACGAAATTGGTGAAGCGGAAATCACCGGACCTGAATTGATTCAAGAAACAACAACCGACAAAATCCTTCAAATTCGAAACAATCTTCTAGCGGCTCAAAGTCGTCAAAAGAGTTATGCTGACAAACGACGAAAGCCTTTGGAATTTGGCGTTGGTGATCAAGTACTTTTGAAAGTATCACCGTGGAAGGAAGTGGTTCGTTTTGGCCAAAAGGGCAAGCTAGCACCACGCTATGTATGACCTTTCAAGATACTCGAAAGAGTAGGTCCTGTAGCATACAAGCTTGACTTACCAGAAGAGCTCAACAGAATTCATCCCACGTTCCACGTATCAAACTTGAAAAAGTGCCTCGCCGACGAAAACCTCCATATTCCTCTAGAAGACATTCAAGTCGATGAATCGATGCACTTCGTCGAAAGACCATAGAAATCATGGATTTCGGTGAGAAACGCTTAAGGCGAAGTCGTATTCCAATCGTCAGGGTACGTTGGGAGTCAAAACGGGGACCTGAGTTTACTTGGGAACGTGAAGACTCAATGCGCGAAAAGTACCCGCATCTTTTTCCGGTTACAACTACTACTTAAATTTCGGGACGACATTTCTAAAAGTAGGGGATACTGTAACATTTGTACAAATTGGGTTTCGAAAACCCGCCCCATTGTATCAATCAAAATGCATTTTTATCTACATCGTGTTATTATTTTGTTCTTCTTTCAATAATACATATATAATAATAATAATGATAATTAAGGTTTAAAAAAATATAGATAATATAATAACTAATCAATTAAATAATAAGTATTTATAAGTATTTCGATAATTAAAAAGGTTTAATAAAAGTAATTAAAGAAAATGGTGGAATCGGGAGTCGAACCCGGGTTCCCCCCGGACACACACGCTACAATACCACTGAACTACACACACAAGTTGTGTAAATATTTGAAACCTAAACCTTTTATGTTGAATCTGAAATCGAACCTGCAATAATGGCCACAACCGAAGACGCGCCTTCCTTTTTGAATTGAATCCTCCGACAGCTGGCTCCGGATCTATTTTGGCAACCCCCAAATCATTTGACTGTCATCATCAATCACCGTAACTGTTTCCAAATCGCCGAAATCGAACTCCCTGTTTTTCATCTATAAATACTAGTCATTACCACACAATCAAACTCGCTCATCTCCTCTCGAAACCTATTTACTCTTTGATCAAGTGACGCAGCCCGTCGCCGGAGTTTTGCCGATCGCCGGAGTTCTGCACATCGCCGGAACCACCATCTGCCGCGGTTTTGTTCAAACGGTAGCTTTTCTTTCGAAATCTTTTTTTTAGCATTCGTGAATAATATCCTATGCAATCGATTAATAAAACGGAATGAATCAAGAATTGTTTTTCAGGCGGGTAAAGTTTGGGTTTATTTAAATAGAGAAGATGAAGTCGATAAGTTTATAAGAGAAATAAAATTTGGTGTTTTAATCGGGTTAGACACATAGTCCAGTGGTGGACTGTGTGCATTTTACACTAGTGATACCGAGTTCGATTCCTGCAACCAATCGATTCCGATACAATTTTTTTTAAACTAAACCATATACCCTTCAATAAGTTGTTAAAGTTAATAACAATCCAACAATATACAGGTTAGACACCCAGCCCAACTGGTTGGGCTGGGTGCAAAACCGGCTCCAGGTCGCGGGTTCGAAACCCACTCTTCACGCAAACCGACTGGCTTTAAAAACCTTTTTAATTAAATTAAATCAGGAATTACTTAATAAGTATATAAGATTAATTAAAATCCAGATTCTTTCGGGTTAGAACGTAGCTCAGTTGGAAGAGCTGCGTGCATGCAACGAGAGGTCACAGGTTCGAACCTCACCACACGCAGCCAAGCATCTAGCGAACCGGTCAGTCAGACCCCTTGTCAGGTCTGACAAGAATTTTTTTTTATTATTTTATTCCTATATTATTTTTGCTTTTATATTTGTTTAAACAAGACTTTTATAATTTAAATTGTAACAAAAACAACAAAAAAAAATCTAAAAAGTTTAATAAAAAGCACTAATTGAAAATATTAATCTCAAATAAAATTTATTTATTTATCGAATTATTACGTTATCGTTTAGGTTAGTTCCTCTCGTGGTTAAATCCAAATTCGTTCGAGTTCGTCGTCAATCCAAGGAAAACGCACCCAAGGTGAGTGAATCTTTACAAATTCCCCGTTTTAATCACGTTTTGGGTGTATCATGTGTCGTACATTCCTTTATTTTATCTAAACACTTGTGCTTATATCATTTTGTGATCAAATGTGTATTGGTTGTTGTGTGATTTATATGTGGATTAGATTTATCATTTCAGTGCACTCATTTCATTAGGCCCATCAGTTCCTCATAAGGGTTGAGCATCAGGTGCCTCATTAGATCGGCTCCGTTTGATTGAGCTTTGATCTCAAATACATTCATGTCATATATTCATTCAATGTGGTTTGTGATTGTTTACATATATATAATTGCTCACATGTGATTTATACACGAATTTTCTTTAATAAATAAAACAGCAATTATTTAAAATGTTTTATCAAGTTCACTTGCCAACTTTTGTTGACCCAAAATCTCCCATGTTTTACACATGATACAGGTGATCCAGTTGAGGAAAGAAACACTTAGGATGGCCTAGAAGAATAAACAAGTTATTGCGTTGGAATAAACATTTAAATTTGTTTTTTTTGTATTTGTATGAATTTTGTTTATTGGATATTTAAATTTGTAATTTGAATTTAATAAATATGAAACTTCTTATAGTAAATATCATGAGCTTTGGTGATAATCCAATCATGCCCCGACTTTTATTCCGCTGTGGGTCGTGGTGTGACGCTAAAATGATCCTGACCTTATATATATATATATATATATATATATATATATATATATATATAATTTTTTTAAATCACGTGCCCCTCGAAATCCGGGCCTTGTGCGGAGGTCCTACCCGCACACCATCAAACCGCCAGTGATTGTGTGAATGAAGATTGAAGGAAGACGAACAAGCCGAGTGACTGGTTAATTCAGATCTACTACTTATCTTCATCGTAAATAAGGTTAGACACTGAATCATACTATATGAATAAGTCATCCATACGTACATATGCTTATATTCTTCATGTTTGCTCATGTTTTGCTCTACTCTACTACATATTTCAATACATTGTTGAACTGAGATAGTTGCGGTTTGTATTTTACGGATAGATCTAAGTCTTACTACGGATGATCTCGATGTTGAACTTTGATATATGATTGTAATACTCAATGTTGAAGTTATATATATATATATAGGATTTGGTTCAAGAGAGAACCAATCCCAGTTGCGAGAACCATGAGAACTCCTATAAGTCCAATAGCATATTTACACATCACCCATAACCAAATTAAATCAAAAGAGTATTTTATCTTTTACCTTACATGTCACATCTTTTCTCTCTCTTCAATTTAAAAGTCAACATGTCACATATTTTCTCTCTTCTATTTAAAACTCAAAATGTCCAATCTTTTATCTCTCTTCTATTAAAATTTCAACATGAGACATCTATTAAGTCGTGATTTATGAGGTGAGTTCGTTTGATAAGATCTTCAAATTTCGTAAACCTGAAATCGGGGTATCGGGGCGTAAAAAGATGTTTGGCGTAAAAAAAATTTTGTAAAAAAGTTTTTGAAGAAATTTGTAAAAAGTTTTGAAAAAATTGTAAAAAATGTTTTTGTAAAAATAAAATATTTTTTTTGGCGTAAAATATTTTTTGTTTTTGATAAAAAAGTTTAAACCCGTAAAAATTTGTTTTTTTTGTAAAAAAAAGTTTTAAAGTTTAAAATCACGCGTAAAAAAAAGTTTAAAACCGGCGCGTAAAAAAAGTTTAAAACAGCGCGTAAAAAACTTTTAAACCGGCGCGTAAAAAAATTTAAAACCACGCATAAAATAAGTTTAAAACCGGCTCGCAAAAAAATTTCTAAACCGGTGCGAAAAAAGTTTTAAACCATCACGTAAAAAAAGTTTAAAACCGTGCGTAAAAAAAATTGAAAACCGGCGCGTAAAAAAGTTTGAACCCGCACGTAAAAAAAGTTTAAACCGCGCGTAAAAAAATTTGAAACCGCGCGTATAAAAAGTTTAAAACCGGCGCGCAAAGAGAATTTTAAACCGTCACGTTAAAAAAGTTTAAAACTGCGCGTAAAAAAAGTTTAAAACCGCGCATAGAAAAATTTAAAATCGACGTGTAAAAAAGTTTAAAACCGCACATAAAAAACATTTAAAACTGTCGCGCAAAAAAAATTGAACTCATACGTAAAATAATTTTCTTACTGCATGATTCAAAAATAACATTAATTGAATCATCACTTAATTAAAGCACAATGATTAAAAGTTTATTTAACAATGATTAAAGAGCTTAGTAAAAATACCAATTTACCCTTATCCCACTTAAAACAAAAACTCATTAATTAAAGCACAATGATTACAACTAATTTATTATCTTTTCATCTCATCCATTAAAACACTTTTGATCAATGGCTTATATTGGTTCCTATGGTTCTCACAACAAAAGGGTGGTTCTCATTTTACCCATTCCCTATATATATATATGGTTAGATCATATGAGAAGCACTATGCTGATTGAGAATCTTGAGAAGCATTCTGGAGCACACATTTTTTTCTAAGCTTTTCGTAATATACACATACGTATAGTTAAAATTGACAATATACATATATGTATATAGTGAATTTTAAACTATACGTATGTGTATATTACGAAAAGCTTAGAAAAATGTGTGGTCCAGAATGCTTCTCAAGTTTCTCAAATAGAGTGTACTTCTCTTAGGATCCCTACCCTATATATATATATATATATATATATTATTGATAGTGATATTCGATCATGTTTTAATATCAGTTTACTTTAGCTCATTTCGTGATTAGGAATTTTTATCACATGATGAGTTTTACTTTAGAATACTGTGTGTCGATCATGAGCAGGAATTACTTATCGAAAATCCTGGTCACTAGTTAATTTATGAGCAGAAACTCTCAAATTATCGGTGATATTTTTGAATCGAAACAAATGTAGGTACATGCAACTAGTATGTGTGTGTGTGATTGAAGGAATCAATCTAAAACACAACCGAGTGAGTACAGATCTGTGTTCAATGGCGGCGGGTGGATCATCTATGGCTAGTGCCATTCAGGAGTTCGCCGAGACGTGTTTTTAGCATAAACATGCACCGTGAACCGGACTGATTTTCTCCATTCGATTCTCGGTGCACGCTTTCTTTTCCGTTTGCTCAATGGACCGAAACGGATTAGTTTACACGGCTCCCGCCATTTGGTATCGCAGCGGACAGGACCCGGTGCCGCTGCAATAGTTCTAAATCAATTTGTCTATTAAATCAACCAAATTAGTTCTAAATCATAAAACTAGAAAGCTTCCTAATCAAAGATTACAATATTAACTCAAAAAAAAGGTTGAAGAACTCGTTAGTCGCTAGTCGGCCAGTGAAGTGGGGACTAGCGACTACTCGGGATTAATCAGGATTAATCGGATCGGGTTTTTATATGCAATTTTCAATTTTATGTATACATATATACATTTTTATAGGTAAATATTTTAAGTAGCTAGGTTTTAAATCTTACTTAACTCATTTATTTAACTATACATGATTAATTGTTGGAATTCATATGATTTGGTTGGAAACTGACCAGAATTTAGAGGTTTTAGCTAGAATATACAGGATTTTACTGGAATCTGGGTGGTATCGTCGATTTTTGGTTGGCCTAGTCGGGCCAAGTCGGACCTAGTCGATTAATGGACCGATTTAAGAAAAATTACTCAGTAACTGGACGACTAGCGATTAATCGCCGACTAATCGTCTGTTGCGATTTTTACAAACTGCAAAAAAGTACTATACCTTTAAAACAACAATATCATTTTGAAATATTAACTCTACAATATGATATTCAATACATTTTCACGACCATTACCGAAGAAGTAATCTTTTAAGTTAACTCTACAATATGATATCATGTTTCAATGATATGTTAATTAATTGCCACACCATCATTTCAACCGGTTAACTGGTCGGAGCGTGCCCAAAGAGATTACGGTTGCTAGAAGCTAGTTAACTTGAGGGCAGTTGCTAGATGTAACTTAAACTAGGTTTAGGAAGATCGTTTAAATACAAAATTGTTGTAATTGACGAAAAAGATTACCGTTGCAGTTGTGCCTTAATGATGTCAACAAGAACTTGAGCAGTAACACTGCAAGCAATAAGATGAATTAGTACAAGTTAGAAAAAAATGAGACGTATAAACAACTTACTCTTTGAGTTACATATATCAAACTTTCCAAATATTTGTTAATAAAGACTTGATCACCAACTAGTAATTTTTATGTTTATATTGTACTATTAATATTTTGTCTGTAATTCCCATGTTATAAAAATTAAAATACAAATAAATAAAGAGTTAATAAAGTTATTCGTCCCTATAGTTTGTTAAAAATAACAATTACAGTCTGTTAGTAATTAAAAATTGCCAAGACAATACCGCCATCTTACTTTCCCGTCCTGCTTATCTTCTTTCTTCATTGTTTCTTCTCCCCTCAGGCCTACCCGCCCGCCCAACATCTTCAATTCCTACTTCCGAAGTGCTCATGCATGGCGTTTTCTAGTTTGTTGATAGTACTTTTGTATAAGAAACATCTATTTAGAGTTTTGTCAATATTCTACAAAATATTACACTATTTGGTGTTGTATTCATCTTTTTGTGAGGTGATGGCGTTTTTTTATTATGAAGGAAAACACGGCGTTTCCATAACATATCATCATTTTTACATTAAATTAAACCAAACATTACAATAGAAAAAGAGAGAACAAACTAAAAATCTTAATCTGATGGAATTACATTAAAGATGTACCCATCATTTATCTCTTCTTCCTCATCAGACTCGTCATCTTCATCCACTTCCACATTGGTGTTTAACGCCATCAACTGGTGTAGCCTGCTTTGCATCCTCCCTTCAAACATAAACACGATCTTGGTTCTTACATGGTTTGAAACCATTAAATTAAAGAGTTGTTGAAGGAATCAAGATTTCCTACGGTCAGGATGTGATGCATCATGTATCTTTAATCCTCTCCATTGCTCCAAATAACTTTGACCATTCTCATTTGCTCATTCAAACTCCAACTTGTTACCGTTGGTTGCTCAATTCCAACATCATTCTCGTCTGTAAATCTTCTCTTTAACCTTCTAATGAGACTTTCAGTCCACTCACACTAGTTGTCAAGAGGAACACCAGGGGCCCTTATGCCCCTTTGAACCGCCTCATCCATACTAAGTATGGCGTTAATGGTTCTAACCATGACCCTTCTTTTGTCAGAGAACTTCATAACGAAACGGTTCACTAATCTCTGGAACCTACATGAAATAACTTCGTCTATTTTTACATTATATTACTTTTATGGCGTTTTTGTGGTATGGAGTTTCCGTAGTGATAGTGATGAAGGTATGTTTTATCTCAGTTTTTTTCTTTATCCCTTTCATTGCACCTTGGTATGTTTTATCTCAATCCTTTTCTTTATCAAGGTATAATTGATAACAATTAAAAAAAAAGCTAAGCAGATAAATGGATCATAAACATGTTTACCTTATCATGTCAAATAGGGTCATCACAACATGTCTATGACCTGTTTATCATAATAACATTGTTTTATAGATATTTAAATATAAATTGACGTTTTTTGGTTAGTTCTTATTATTGTCTTAGTTGTGTCTTATTATTTCTTAACTATGTTTTAGCGAGTTGTGTCTTTTAACTAGTTATACACATTCATGCTAAATGTGTTTTTTTATTTGTCTTCATTTTTGGATGGCGTTACTTAATAAGATGATGTTACACCTAGGGGATACTGGATACATAGAAAATTATGGTCTATCCAAAAGTTACCATTGTTTTATCATTAAATGGATAAATTAGATCACATACGTTGACATAGACCATCTTTAAAGAAGTTTTACTATTATTTGGCAAATAGATTCAACCTTACTTAGGAGCTGGGGTCTCACTGGAAGCAGCCTCTCTATCCCTGTGGGGTAGAGGTAAGACTGTCTACATCTTACCCCCTCAGACCCTACCTTAACTTTACTATTTGATGGGATTAACTGATGATGATGATAGATGATGATGGTGGTGATGATGATGATGATGATATGATGATGATGATGATGATGATGATGATTCAACCTTACTTAAGCACCAACTTCAGGATGGAGCTTGATTAACTCGGGCATATATTTGTTCCTATGATTTTCAATGCATACGATAATAAAATAAGATTTCACAAGAAAGAAGAAGAAGCAATCAAGCCCAATCCCTTGCAAGTTGGTTTGGGTTCCTAGAGTTTTTTGGTTAGACCTAGATCGATCCTACACAATAGCTGATGAATAACTTGCGTGAAGGTGGGAGTGGGGCAAAGAGTAACGAGGAGGGGGCCGTCTGCAATCAACCTTCGACGTGATAATAAGCTCAGGTATTTGGTATAAAGAGAGGAAAGCGGATTTTAATGAGTGAATAGTGACGTATATAGGACCATCTTACCTGGACCGACTAAGGCCTCTAAGTATAGGGAGATTTTCTCGCCTTTTGGCTCAGTTCATCCTTCTAGATGGTCTTTATTTCCGGAGTCTTGTGTCACCCCTTCCGGGCCATGGGATTGCCAGTGGTCTTAGACACAAGTCAAGGGTGGGATGTTTTAGGAAGAAAAGAAGTCATTCGCTTAAGTTTATTATAATGTTAAGACTGAATATTAAAATGGCTTCACATATTTGTTACAAAAAAAATAAAATAAAATAAATACGGATCCATAATAGTAACGAATTTGTCTAGGAATAGCTCGGTTCAATCCACGCATGAGGGTGGAGATACTGTTTAGTTCTGAAGAAACTCCCTAAACTTTCTACTATGCTTTTGCCGCTGAATATATGGTACCTGCAAGTGTCGAGCGAGTAAAACACTATCTTCCCTTTCCCCGAATGTAATGTAGGAATCCGTTCGCATAAAATAAATAAAAACTTTTATAAATTCGAATTACAATACAGAAATAAATAAACTGTAAATTACAATACTTTTACAACTGAAATAATCGAAATACAAGAACAAAATTCAAACAGAAAAGTAAGTTCTTGGCTGAGGATCGTGTTAGACACGGGTCCCTTAAAACAAATTTCGAGTCTCCCAGGAGAACTCGTTTGTTTCCAGGATACAACAGCCCAAACAGTTGCACTGCGGAGATGACAACAACCCGAAGGTGTACCTTGCTGCAAGAAAGGAGAAGAAGAAAATTTCTGTAAAGAATTCGATGGTGTTCAAGGTGTGTCTTCTGGTGTTGAGGTGATGCTGTATTTATACTGCATCTGGGTTGAAACAGTCAAAAGGAATTAACTTAACGAATTAAATTGCATTAAACGTCTTTAATGCACTTTAATTCGTCAGTTACATTCCTGGTCAAACCCTTGACTCGTCTATTTCAACTGCTGAAGTGTAACTGATCTGTCATTAACTCTGGAAGCATCAGTCCGCGCGCGCGCGCCTCCATACGCCAGCCTGCTGGTGCGCGCGCCAGTGTGGCTCACATCCCTGCGCGAGCTTACTGGTGCGCAACCCCTTGCGCGAGCATCCTTGCTCCACAGTCCTATTGTGCGTGCACCAGTATGGCTCACATCCTTGCGCGAGCCTACTGGTGGCTAGCCCTTGCGCGCGCATCCTTGCTCCACAGTTCCTATTGCGCGTGCGCCAGTATGGCTCACATCCTTGTGCAAGCCTACTGGTGCGCAAGCCCTTGCGCGCGCACGCCACGTCACCAGGGAACCCATCTGGTCACGCCACACAGTTGCGCCACACTGGTTCACTTTGGTGTGCTGCGCGCGCGCACGTCAGGCATCTGTGGGGCAAGCTGGACTGCCTGCACCATGCGCCACTACCTGTGTACCTGCGCGCCCTTGCCACGTTGCCTTCTAGGGTATGCGCCACCTGGTCCTTGCAGCCTTTGCTGAGCCACGCGCGCGTGGTAAAAAATACAAAGGCGGCTCTCAAGAGCGTGCGAAGTGCAAAGTGCGCCATCAAAGCGCCACATTGAGCCATCGTCCACGCCACGCGCGGTGCGTGTGCGAGTGCGAGTTAGGGTGCTCTACACCCTTCGCGAGTACACTTAGTGTGTGCTTCCATGAAACAATAAGGAAGGAGTGTTCCCACTTAAATACCCATTTAAGTTTCATCACTCCTCCTATGTGGGACAAGATGCTACTTTCCCATTTATTTCAGCATTTAATTTTTCAAACACCAAACTTTGTGCATCGATATCTCTTCATCTTAGCTCCGTTTTGGAAGTGGTTTAGTTCGTTGCGAAGCTCTTCCAACATAGAACACAAACCCGGAAATAAATATCTATATAAACCTCAGTTTATAATATTTATTTATCGTCCAAAATTAGGAAATAGCATTTCCTATATTTGTGAAAATGCTATTTTCACTAAATTTCCAACAATCCCCCACATGAATGGAAATCGATCTTTCCCCTTTCAAGTTTCAACAATACAAATTCAACAGTCAAGTATTGCAAAATAGGTAGGCGTAACCTTTGAACCCTCTTTTGTGAAGCGTACTTAGCCTCCTAGGGTCTTGTAGACGCGGTGTCTTTGAACAATCCCCCATTTATGTAGGCGACAATATACATTCACACAATACTCTCCCTAGTTTAGTCAACTCCTCATGGTTGTGTTCGTTCATGGTCATGGAACACTTTCCTGGTTCTACGAGAGCTCTAGGATTTGCGCCTCCCCACAAATCCATTCGAAGTGACCCCACTTCTCTCTAACATAGGTGATTCGTCGAATCATTAAAAGCATCATGGTTAATTTGATTTCCTCAAATCGTTAACCTCAACATGCTTAACCTTACTTCATGTCACTGATTGGAATGGACTAGGAAGTATATAACTCCCTTTATGAATCTTTTGGGGCACCCCCCACAGTGACTCCCTTTGGGTTTATATTAGGTTTGCCTATTGAACCTAGATCTTGGGATCTCCAGTCAACTAGGTTAGGTTCCTCATATTCCTTATCCATGGGCTTTAGCCCTTCCTTTGAGTCTTAAAACTAAATCTTTGCTTAGCTTCGTAGGTTGCAATATCTTTGACTTCACTGTTAACGAGATAATACCTGATTGTTGACGACTGTGTGCCTACGTCGAATGTGCCTTGATCTACCATTGTACATAAGCTTTGTGCTCTCACAAGCGCTGATGTATTGTCACAATGTATGCAAATCGCCGTCAACGGCTTTGGCCATCTTGGAATATCTTCCACAAATTGACGTAGCCACTCCGCCTCTTCACCGCTTTTATCTAAAGCGACGAATCCGGATTCCATCGTGGATCTAGCTATAACAGTTTGCTTGGCGACTTCCAAGCTATAGCTGCTCCCGCAAGTGTAAACATATCCACTTGTCGATCTATGATCCTTTATATCCGAAATCCAGTTCGCATCAGTGTATCCTTCGATCACTGCTGGATGACAGGTATAATGTAATCCGTAATCTCTCGTGTATCTTATGTATCTTAGCACTCGTGTGATAGCTTTCCAATGATCATCATTTGGATTACTAGTGTATCTACTTAGCCTGCTTACTGCATATGCTAAGTCGGGTATAGTACATGCCATTAGATACATGAGACTACCAATGATCCTTGAGTACTCTAACTGAGCAATTCCTTCTCCTCTATTTTTCCTTAGATGTTGAGTATTATCAATCGGAGTTCGAGCTATACTCGTATCTTCCGATTGAATTTCCCAAGGATCTTGTCCACGTAGTGAATTTGATTTAAGATAAGACCATCTTGCGTTCTAGTGATTTTTACACCAAGAATCACATCTGCTAAGCCCATGTCTTTCATGTCAAACCTCGCTTTCAACATGTCTTTAGTTGAGTTGATCATATGATCGTTACTCCCAATAATAAGCATATCATCCACATAAAGACATAAAATCACATAACCTCTTGGTGTGTCTTTATAGTAAACACATTTGTCGGACTCATTTATTTTGAAACCATTGTCAATCATGACATGATCAAACTTTTGGTGCCATTGTTTTGGAGCTTGCTTCAAGCCGTACAAAGACTTGACCAATTTACATACTTTGCCCTCTTTTCCTGGGGCGGAAAACCCCTCGGGTTGTTCCATGTAAATCTCTTCTTCTAAATCGCCGTTTAGAAATGCGGTTTTTACATCCATTTGGTGAACTTCCAAATTTCTTAAAGCCGCAATTGCAAGAACCAATCTTATAGAGGTTATTCGTGTCACAGGTGAGTAAGTATCAAAGTAAGCTAGACCTTGTTTTTGTCTAAACTCTTTTATTACTAACCTCGCCTTGTATTTATCAATACTTCCATCAGCTTTCATCTTCCTTTTGAATATCCAACGATATCCAAGTGGTTTACAACCAGGTGGAAGATCTACTAACTCCTAAGTATGATTTTGCAATATAGAATCAATTTCATGTGGTTCTCCTAGCATAGGAAACACATTTTCAAAGTTTGAGACGATGTTAGGATTTGCCTCCATGATAGTGTTTACGTGGACATCGGGATTCTTGGACTCATGTACAAGAAAACGATGTGCACTACTTTGATGTGCATATCCTATGAATACACAATCAACAGTTTTGGGTCCTATCCTAAGAGTCTTAGGAGGTGGTACAATCACCTTTGCTGTCACACCCCGACCCGCAGCGGAATAAGAGTCGGGGCATAATTGGGTTATCACCAAAGCTCATGATGTTTACTAATATGTTTCATATTTATTAAATCCAAATTACATTTCAATATTCCAAGTCAAATTCATACAATACAAGGAAAGGAAAAATTAACTAAAACAAATCCATAATCTAAACTGGTTTATTCTTCTAAGCCGCCCTATATGTTTCTTGCTTCAACTTGATCACCTGTATCATGTGTAAAAATGGGAAATTTTGGGTCAACAAAAGTTGGCGAGTGAACCTTGTTAAAAACATTTGTTATTGATTTATTATCGAAATTTAATTTAGGAAAATTGTGCAATAATCATATATGAGCAAATGTATGTAGACATAACAATCACAAACCACCTTGCTTAAGCATGAAGTAAGAATGACAATGTATAGGTTGGCAACGTCCCGTTCACGCTCATAGGTAATGGGGAACGGACGGCCTATGCAAATGTATGTGAGATCAAGGCTCAATCAAACGGAGCCGATCTTATGTTGGCAACGCCTGGTTCACGCTCATAGGTAATGGGGAACAGCTCACGTTCATAGGTAATGGGGAGCGGCGGCCTATGAAATGTATGTACTGAAATGATAAATTAAATCTAAACTTCAACCACACAAACAACGGATACATATTGAATACACATGATCATGAATATGAAGGATGCACAAGTGTTTAATTAAATTAAATAAATAGCGACACATGATACACCCTAAAATGTGATTAAAACGGGGAATTGGTAGAGATTCACTCACATTGGGTGCGTTTGTTTGAAGATGTTGAATGCGCACGAGTTTAGGGGATTGATCGACGAGAGATAACTAGCCAAATAAATAACGAAAAGGTACGGTAAGTATGTGGATTTTATTAACTATTTTAATAGGATTTTTGGGTATAATTTTGTGAGTTTAAGGCTACTTTCTAACTTTGAAAACGTTATTTTTAAGTATTTTTAATTGATTTTTAAGTTAAATAAATAAATAAAAACAAATAAAAAAAAATGTTGACTTTGACCGTTGACCGAGACCGTTGACCGAGACTGTTGACCGTTGACCGGTTCGGTCAGTTCTGTTGTTGCACTGAGTGAGGTTCGAACCGGTGACCTCCCGTACGCGTGCACGCAGCTCTACCAACTGAGCTACGTGTCTAACCCGAAATAATTCTGTTTTTAATTATACTTATATACTATTTAGTTTAATCCGAAAATCATTTATTGTTAAAAAGATTTTAAACGTATCGGACAGGTGCTGACCACAGGCCTCGAACCCGGGACCTGTGAGTTAGCGTACACACAGTCCACCGCTGGACTGTGTGTCTAACCTGGTTATTAACTTGGTTTTTATTATACTTAACATGGTTTGTGAGTTAACCCGGTTCAGTTAAAAAGGAAATTTTTTTATTTCGAGAGAGTAAAGCTGGGACAGGATTCGAACTCGCGTCGCATGTGTGTTTGTTGCACACAGTCCACCGCTGGACTGTGTGTCTAACCCGTTTATAAAACTGATTTTAATTACTCTTATGTCATACACAACTTCATCTTCTTCGTTCAAAACACAGACATCGACCAATTGATGTTATTTGTTAAATTAGCTTAACGAATGTTATGAGCCATCGTAAAGTAATGAACGGAAAAAGGTTTGAGGGTAGATTGTACCAAACTGTTCGTTTTTCTTCAGATGTCCGGCAAGGTCGTCGGCTCCGTCTTGGTGAGCTTCGGCTAATAGGATTTGCCAACAAATTTGGAGGGATTAGATGTGAAATGGAACTACTGGGTAACGACTATCAGTAAGTTAAAAGAATCATACCGGTTAACAGCAGGTTCTTGAAAGTTCAGAATTTCTCCGGCGAAAACAGATAATCCGGCAACGTCGTCTGGAAAGGTTTCTGGGTGAGGGATTGATATTAGAATTTTGTCTAATAAAGGAATGAACCAGAAAAATCGAAGTAATTACCGTGTAGGTGGAAGTCTCGGTTTTCCGGGTGAGGAATGAACCAGAAAAATCGAAGTAATCACCGCACGCTCAGAAATCGCAATCACCGAAAAATCCGGCAATCCGCGATTTTGGCCAAATCAGTCTTGACTAAAACGCTCAAATCGATGTCGACGTCGGTTATAACTGTTGCCGGCAATCAATTTCCGTCATAACCGACGGAAATCTTAACTCGCGGACCTTGACTCAATTCGGCCTGTTTTCACTATAAATACCCTCTTGAACACTCTGAGAATCTTTTCGCTCAGAACCACGATCGTTTCCGAAGCTTAATTCATCTCAAAACACGTCGCCGGAGATATTTTACAGTCGCCGGACTTTCACCGGAAAACCGAGACTTACTTCAAATCGGTAAAATTCTCGACTCTTTTGTTTGTAATCCATTATTAGACATATATTAACTTCAATCCTTCAACCAGAATCCGTCCCAGACTACGCTGTCGGGAAATCCCACACTCGCCGGAATTTCACTGAAACATCAAAGTCTCACTGTCGATCGGTATAATCATCTAAAAACTCTTGATATCTCTTACTCAGTAACTTAATTTCATAACACAAGAAACTAAACTGTCAAACATTTCACTCAGCCGAGAGTCACAAATCAGAGCCGACGACTCCTGCCGGAAATCTGAAGTAAACGCACTGTTTTGGTACATTCTGTTCTTTAATCTCGTTAACTATTACATTCCAACCAATTATAAGTTTTGATAATCGAATTAAACAAAACAGTCGGATCTCACTGATCTGAGTTTTTGTAAACGAAGAAGATGAAGTCGAGAATAAATATAAGTATAATTAAAACCATATATTCAAACGGGTTAGACACACAGTAACACACACATCACGAGCTCGAATCGCACAACGTACCGACTTTCAGAAATAAAACCAATATTTTTAGAACTGAATCAGAACAAGTCACAGTATGTTTATAAGAGTAATATAATCCATGAGTTAAACAGATTAGACACACAGCCCAACTGGTTGGGCTGTGCGCATACGAACCGAAGGACCCGAGTTCGACTCCGGGTCCCTGCAACCGGTTCGGCCATATAAATCCTTTTTAATAAAAACCAAATAAATTTAAACTTAATTAGTATATAAATATAATTAAAACAGAGAATATTTCGGGTTAGACACGTAGCTCAGTTGGTAGAGCTGCGTGCACGCATACGAGAGGTCCCGGGTTCGAACCTCACTCAGCGCACAATTAACCACAGTCCGACCGGTCAACGGTCAACGGTCAAAAAGTCAAAAATTTTATTTCTTTTTATTTATTTATTTAATTTAAAAATCAATTAAAAATACTTAAAAATAATATTTTTAAAGTTAGAAAATGTCCTTAAACTCACAAAAATAAATCTAAAAATCCTATTAAGATTATGAATTAAAAGTATTAATCTCAAATAAAATCCATTTATTTACCGAACCATTTCGTTATTATTTTAGGTTAGTTTTCCTCGTCGATCAAATCCCAAAACTCGTGAGCATCCAACGTCATCAAAGAACGCACCCAATGTGAGTGAATCTCTACCAATTCCCCGTTTAAATCACATTTTGGGGTGTATCATGTGTCGTTTAATTCCTTATTATATTTAAACACTTGTGCATCCATCATATCCGTGATCAAATGTGTATGTATCAATTGTTGTGTGAATTATGTTTAGATTGAAGTTATCATTTTCAGTACATGCATTTCATTAGGCCCATCAGTTCCTCGTGGGATACGGGTTGAGTATCAGGTGCCTCATTCGGCTCCGTTTGATTGAGCCTTGATCTCACATACATCATCATTCATGTCATTCGATCGGCTCCGTTTGATTGAGCCTTGATCTCATATACATCATCATTTATGTCATTTACCCATCCAATGTGGTTTGTGTTTTGTTATATACATATGTTTGCTCATATGTGATTATTGCACAACTTTTCAATATTAAACACAACAAGAAAATTAATAACAATGTTTTATCAAGGTTCACTCGCCAACTTTTGTTGACCCAAAATATCCACCGTTTTATACATGATACAGGTGATCCAGTTGAGGCAAGAAACACATAGGAAGGCCTAGAAGAATAAATCAGTTTAAGCTTGGGATTGTTTTACTTAGTTTCATTTTCCTTGTAATTGTATGGATTTGATTTGAACATTTAAGTTGTAATTTGAATTTAATAAATATGAAATTCATGATGTTTATATGCTTTATGATTATTGTTACATTCAATGTTATGCAAGCATGTTCATAAGTACATATTATTATACAATGCTCATCATGAATCATATCCCCATAACATATCATATCCATGAGAGCACACACCTCACAATTCATATGATTTTTACAACGATTTTCGTATTTTCAAATCACATCAAAGTGAGTTCTCATGACGGGCATGTAGTAACTGGAAGGGTACAAGTACCGGTAGTCGGAACGTCCTGTCTAGGCTTGGCATTCGTATAAATCCAAAATAAAGGACCAGTTTGCCTACCTGGGGACTAACGATGAGAGTACGAAGGACCTATAAGGCCAAAGCATGCTATACCAAACGTCGTGTGAGCTAACCCCAATTTGAGTTGTCATTGTGTCTACACCGGGACACCCTCCTACCATACATCTCGCAATCATATTTCATGGTTTTCATTCGGGTGATGCGAGTGTTAAACCGCCAACACCAATGTGAATCCTACTAAGCCAATAGTCATGGGGGCCCACATGACTATACAGGCGATGGTATGGGGGACATTGGAGGCCCAAACATGAGCAAACCCAAGACATCCTATGGATGTAGTTGCATTATTGATAATTATGTTATTTTTATTCTTTTAACGACACATGACACCTAAAAACTTCTTAAACTCACAATCTTCCTATGTATGTTCCTGTAGATGTCGGCTAGGCAACTACGTGGAGGTAGAAAGTCAGGAAGATCCAATGAACGCTTGGCCACTCAAATTGCTAAACAAATGGCCGCGGTACTTCCTGACATCGTGATTCAAGTTCAACAAGCTCTCACCGCAAATCCTATCAACCCTCGCAATCAAGAAGACCAGAGCGTCGCCAACCCTCACTCCAAAAAGTGCTCCTACAAACACTTCAAATCTTGCGATCCCCCAAAGTATGAAGGGATCGAAGGTGTTACTGCCCTCCTCCACTGGTTTGAAGAAATGGAGAACACCTTCCTCAATTGCGATTGTCCCGAGGATCGCAAGGTACGTTATGCATCAGGGAGACTGTTTGGAGTAGCCCTTACCTGGTGGAACACAGAAAAGGGTAAGCGAGGAGTCGAAGATGCCATGGCCTTATCATGGGAAGAGTTAAGGGAACTAATGACAAGGCGCTTCTGTCCAAGAAGTGAAATAAAAAAGTTGGAAGATGAATTCCACTCGTTGAAACAAAAGGAAGGAGATCACACTTCTTACAACAAAAGATTTCTCGAACTGAACCAAATGATCCCTAATCTGTTCACCCCCGTGTACCGCTTGGTTGAACACTACATTCGAGGCCTCCCCTCGAAAATTCAAGACTCGATTCTAAGCACTTCGCCTGCAACACTTGAAGCCGCAATGGAATTAGCTACCGAACTTACCGAGAATCGCATCCGAAATGGCAAATTCAAGGATGAGAAAAAGAAAGCCCCCATTGAGGCTCAAACTTCAAACCATTCCATCTCCTCTTCAAAGTTTGCTGGTAAGAGGAAACGAAACAGCAGAAATTTTGCCGTCACACACACAAACTCTCCTATCACTGCCGCACCAATTACCCAAATTGCTCCCTCAACTGCACCATTTAAAAAGCCATACACCGGCCCATACCCAAAATGCAACCGTTGTCAATACCATCACCTCCCAGAAACTCCTTGCCAACATTGCACCAGCTGTGGCCGTGCGGGTCACACCATCCAAACTTGTCGCACACTTCAGCGAATGAACCGCAATCGACCCTCAACCCAAACCCACCATCAAATAGTGGGTCAAGCCCAACAACCTTTACTTCTACCACCCACGCAACACATAGCTCAACCTTACTACCAACCCAACTACCCCATGATGCAACCAATGCGAGCTTGTTACAACTGTGGAGACCCAAACCACTTCAGGAACACATGTCCCCGTTTGGTAAACATCATCCATGCCCAAGCTCAAGCGAATCCGGTAAACCAAGCTAACCAAGCTCCTCTACCTGCTAGAGGAAGAGCTTTCAACATCAATGCCAACCAAGCTAGAGCTGACAACAACGTGGTTAACGGTACGTTTCTCATCAATGGTAGTTATGCATCCATGTTATTTGATACTGGCACGGATAAGAGTTTTGTGTCCTTAGAATTCCAACCTATCCTCAACCAAACTCGTGATAATCTCATGGAATCTCTAACAGTGGAAGTTGCTGACGGAAAGCCCGTTTCATTAAATTCTATTATACGATATTGTACCCTCACGCTAAACGATCACGATTTTCCAGTTGACCTCATTCCTATGAAGTTGGGAAGTTTCGATATTATAATCGGTATGGACTGGCTCAGCCAGCATCACGCTGAAGTAGTATGCCGCAAAAAGTTCATTCTCATTCCTCTTGCAGACGGTCAGACCCTACGTATCTTTGGAGAAACCCCTTCGAAAGGACTCAAATTAATGTCCTGTCTTCAAGCCCGAAAATACCTCCGCAAGAACTATGTCGCATTCCTAACTCACGTCGTCAAAAAGGGAACCAAGGAGAGGAAACTCGAAGACATCCCAGTAGTGAAAGATTTTCCACAAGTTTTTCCTGACGACATTTCAGGACTTTCTCCCGTGAGAGAAGTCGAATTCCGCATCGATCTTATACCTGGCGCTACACCAGTCGCAAAATCTCCTTATAGGTTAGCCCCATCCGAAATGCAAGAGCTGGCCAGTCAACTGCAAGAGCTGACTGACAAAGGATTCATAGGTCCTAGCTCATCGCCTTGGGGTGCACCTGTTCTTTTTGTGAAGAAGAAAGATGGAACGTTTCGCATGTGTATCGACTACAGAGAACTCAACAAGTTAACGGTCAAGAACCGCTACCCATTACCTCGCATCGATGACCTCCTAGATCAACTTCAAGGCGCCACCTGCTTTTCAAAAATCGACCTTCGTTCTGGTTATCATCAACTCAGAGTACATGAAGAAGACGTCCCAAAGACCGCCTTCCGGACTCGTTATGGTCATTACGAATTCATGGTCATGCCATTTGGTTTAACCAACGCCCTAGCTATCTTCATGGATTTAATGAATAGGGTATGCAAACCCTACCTCGACCGCTTTGTCATAGTCTTCATCGACGACATCCTCATCTACTCCAAGTCTAAATCCGACCATGAACGACACCTTAGGCTCATCCTTACACTCTTAAAGACTGAAAAGCTCTACGCTAAGTTCTCCAAATGCGAATTCTGGTTAAGAGAAGTACAATTCCTTGGACATGTCGTCAATGACAAGGGAATACATGTCTACCCTTCAAAGATCAAGGCAGTACAGGAATGGCAAGCGCCACGTACCCCTACCGAAGTAAGATCATTTCTTGGTTTGGCTGGTTACTATCGCCGCTTCATTGCCAATTTCTCTCGTATTGCTGTACCACTCACGGCTTTGACTCATAAAGGAAAACCCTTCATATGGGGACCTAAACAAGAAGAAGCCTTCCAAACTCTAAAGCAAAAACTCTGTGACGCACCTATCCTCACACTCCCTGAGGGTTGTGATGACTTCGTGGTTTATTGCGACGCGTCAGGGCAAGGACTAGGCTGTGTACTGATGCAAAGAGGAAAAGTGATAGCCTATGCTTCTAGGCAACTCAAAGTTCATGAAAAGAATTACACCACCCACGACCTGGAACTTGGAGCCGTTGTGTTCGCTCTCAAGATATGGAGACATTACCTCTACGGTACCAAGTGTGAAATATACACTGACCACAAGAGCCTCCAACATATCTTCACTCAAAAGGAGTTGAATATGAGGCAACAAAGATGGGTCGAACTTCTTAATGACTACGACTGTGAAATTCGATATCATCCTGGAAAGGCAAATGTGGTGGCTGATGCACTCAGTCGAAAAGGTTATGCGAACTCCATTCGTCTTCTATGTTCGCAAATCCTAACCGACATCAAAGATCGAATCCGAGCAGCTCAACATATTTCTGTAACCGAAAATGACGTTCGCGATGAGCTGTCATGTGGAGCTGAACTAAAAATCGAAACCAAATCCGACGGTATTCTATACTATTTAAATCGCATATGGATTCCCGATTGCGACAACCTTCGTGATTTCCTCATGAATGAGGCGCACAAAACACGATACTCTGTACACCCAGGGGCCGACAAGATGTATCAAGACCTACGATACACCTACTGGTGGCCGGGCATGAAAAAGGATATTGCTGTTTTTGTTTCCAAGTGCCTTACCTGTTCCAAAGTAAAAGCTGAACATCAAAGACCTTCAGGACTTCTAGTCCAACCCGAAATACCTGTGTGGAAGTGGGAAAACATAACATGGATTTGATTACCGGGTTACCTCGCACCTCTAGTGGGTATGACACTATATGGGTAATCATTGATCGTCTTACAAAATCAGCTCACTTCATTCTGATCCGCGAGGACTTCAAGAACGAGAAGTTAGCTCGTATTTACATCAGCGAGATCGTAAGCCGTCATGGTGTACCTTTAAGCATCATTTCAGACCGTGATGGTCATTTCACTTCACGAACATGGCGAGCCGTACAAACCGCCTTGGGTACACGATTAGACCTCAGTACCGCTTTTCATCCGCAAACTGATGGACAATCTGAACGCACCATCCAAACTCTTGAAGACATGCTTCGAGCATGTGTCATAGACTTCAAAGGGAATTGGGACGCTCATCTAACATTAGTTGAATATTCGTACAACAATAGTTATCATTCAAGTATCGGCATGGCTCCTTTCGAAGCTTTATATGGTCGTAAGTGCCGATCTCGAGTATGTTGGCACGAAATTGGGGAATCACAAATCACAGGTCCAGAGTTAATTCAAGAAACAACCGACAAGGTCATTCAAATTCGAAACAATCTTCTAGCGGCTCAAAGTCGTCAAAAGAGTTATGCAGACAAACGACGAAAGCCCTTGGAGTTTAACATTGGTGATCAAGTACTTTTAAAAGTATCACCGTGGAAGGGAGTGGTTCATTATGGCCAGAAGGGCAAGCTAGCACCACGCTATGTAGGACCTTTCAAGATACTCGAAAGAGTAGGACCTGTAGCATACAATCTTGACCTACCAGAAGAACTCAACAGAATTCATCCCACATTCCACGTATCAAACTTGAAAAAGTGCCTCGCCGATGAGAACCTCCATATTCCTCTAGAAGACATTCAGATCGACGAATCTATGCACTTCATTGAAAGACCAGTAGAAATCATGGACTTCGGAGAGAAGCGTTTAAGACGAAGTCGTATTCCAATTGTCAGGGTACGCTGGGAGTCAAAACGAGGACCTGAGTTTGCTTGGGAACATGAAGACTCAATGCGCGAGAAATACCCACATCTTTTTCCTGTTACCACTACTACTTAAATTTCGGGATGAAATTTCTAAAAGTAGGGGATACTGTAACATTCATCGAAAAACGGGTTTTCCAAACCCGCGTCGTTTATTAATCAAATATTCAGTTATAATTTTCGTTGCGTATTTAATGTTCATATTAATTTTAAACAATACATAACTAATAAACATTGTTAGAATTTTAAACCATAATTAATAAATAATAAAAAAATAAGTGAATAAAAAATAAATAGGGCTGCCGGGTTTCGAACCCGGGTCAGCCGCTCCAACAAACACACAACACACCACTCCGCCACACACTTTACTTTGGAATAATACGGAAATAAATAAAACTTAAAGTAAACTCGGATTCAAACCAGAGAATCACCGCGCGCTCAGAAATCGCAATCACCGGAAAATCCGGCAATCCGCGATTTTGGCCAAATCAGTCTTGACTAAAACGCTCAAATCGATGTCGACGTCGGTTATAACCGTTGCCGGCAATCAATTTCCGTCATAACCGACGGAAATCTTAACTCGCGGACCTTGACTCAATTCGGCCTGTTTTCACTATAAATACCCTCTGAACACTCTGAGAATCTTTTCGCTCAGAACCACGATCGTTTCCGAAGCTTAATTCATCTCAAAACACGTCGTCGGAGATATTTTACAGTCGCCGGACTTTCACCGGAAAACCGAGACTTACTTCAAATCGGTAAAATTCTCGACTCTTTTGTTTGTAATCCATTATTAGACATATATTAACTTCAATCCTTCAACCAGAATCCGTCCCAGACTACGCTGTCGGGAAATCCCACACTCGCCGGAATTTCACTGAAACATCAAAGTCTCACTGTCGATCGGTATAATCATCTAAAAACTCTTGATATCTCTTACTCAGTAACTTAATTTCATAACACAAGAAACTAAACTGTCAAACATTTCACTCAGCCGAGAGTCACAAATCAGAGCCGACGACTCCTGCCGGAAATCTGAAGTAAACGCACTGTTTTGGTACATTCTGTTCTTTAATCTCGTTAACTATTACATTCCAACCAATTATAAGTTTTGATAATCGAATTAAACAAAACAGTCGGATCTCACTGATCTGAGTTTTTGTAAACGAAGAAGATGAAGTCGAGAATAAATATAAGTATAATTAAAATCATATATTCAAACGGGTTAGACACACAGTCCAGCGGTGGACTGTGTGCGCAAACAACACACACATCACGAGCTCGAATCGCACAACGTACCGACTTTCAGAAATAAAACCAATATTTTTAGAACTGAATCAGAACAAGTCACAGTATGTTTATAAGAGTAATATAATCCATGAGTTAAACAGATTAGACACACAGCCCAACTGGTTGGGCTGTGCGCATACGAACCGAAGGACCCAAGTTCGACTCCGGGTCCCTGCAACCGGTTCGGCCATATAAATCCTTTTTAATAAAAACCAAATAAATTTAAACTTAATTAGTATATAAATATAATTAAAACAGAGAATATTTCGGGTTAGACACGTAGCTCAGTTGGTAGAGCTGCGTGCACGCGTACGAGAGGTCCCGGGTTCGAACCTCACTCAGCGCACAATTAACCACAGTCCGACCGGTCAACGGTCAACGGTCAAAAAGTAAAAATTTTTATTTCTTTTTATTTATTTATTTAATTTAAAAATCAATTAAAAATACTTAAAAATAATATTTTTAAAGTTAGAAAATGTCCTTAAACTCACAAAAATAAATCTAAAAATCCTATTAAGATTATGAATTAAAAGTATTAATCTCAAATAAAATCCATTTATTTACCGAACCATTTCGTTATTATTTTAGGTTAGTTTTCCTCGTCGATCAAATCCCAAAACTCGTGCGCATCCAACGTCATTAAAGAACGCACCCAATGTGAGTGAATCTCTACCAATTCCCCGTTTAAATCACACTTTGGGGTGTATCATGTGTCGTTTAATTCCTTATTATATTTAAACACTTGTGCATCCATCATATCCGTGATCAAATGTGTATATATCAATTGTTGTGTGAATTATGTTTAGATTGAAGTTATCATTTTCAGTATATGCATTTCATTAGGCCCATCAGCTCCCGTGGGATACGGGTTGAGTATCAGGTGCCTCATTCGATCGGCTCCGTTTGATTGAGCCTTGATCTCACATACATCATCATTCATGTCATTCGATCGGCTCCGTTTGATTGAGCCTTGATCTCATATACATCATCATTTATGTCATTTACCCATCCAATGTGGTTTGTGTTTTGTTATATACATATGTTTGCTCACATGTGATTATTGCACAACTTTTCAATATTAAACACAACAAGAAAATTAATAACAATGTTTTATCAAGGTTCACTCGCCAACTTTTGTTGACCCAAAATATCCCCCATTTTACACATGATACAGGTGATCCAGTTGAGGCAAGAAACACATAGGAAGGCCTAGAAGAATAAATCAGTTTAAGCTTGGGATTGTTTTACTTAGTTTCATTTTCCTTGTAATTGTATGGATTTGATTTGAACATTTAAGTTGTAATTTGAATTTAATAAATATGAAACATTTTAGTAAACATCATGAGCTTTGGTGATAACCCAATTATGCCCCGACTCTTATTCCGCTGCGGGTCGGGGTGTGACAATACATAGCAATATTTAGTACAATCATCAATAAACGTGATAAAGTACTTATTTCCTCCACGTGTGGGAACCGCTTTTAAATCACACACATCGGTATGAATTAAATCAAGGGGTTCGGTTATTCTTTCAACCTATTTAAACGATGATCTTGTAAGTTTGGATTCTACACGTGTTTCGCATTTGTAATCGGAATCAATATGGAATGTTGGTATCATATTTAATTTAATTAAACGTCGTAATGAATTAAAATTTACATGTCCTAATCTACCATGCCAAACATTTGAAGACTCAATCATGTAAGTAGAAGTAGAAATTTCATTCATGTTTTTCTTGGTGTTAACCACCGTTACATTCATTTTGAACATACCATTAAGGGCATAGCCCTTTCCAACATACATTCCACGTCTAGATAAAACAAATTTGTCAGATTCAAACACTAGACGAAAACCAAACTTGTTGAGCATCCAACCCGATACGAGATTCTTCCGTATATCCGGGACATAGAGGACTTTTCTCAATGTGAGCTCCTTGCCAGAAGTCATCTTCAAGATCACTGTGCCTTCACCCTTGATGTCGGCGGTAGCTTTATTTCCCATATAAAGCTTTTCTTCACCCGTTGCTTCCTTGAATGTTGAGAAAAGAGCCTTATCTCCACAAACATGGCGGGTTGCACCCGTGTCAACGAACCATCCTGGTGGGTTGGCGCCCACCACGTTGACTTCTTCAATTATAGCCGCTTCCTCGGTTATCATTGCAATTAGAGGCATACCATCCTCATCAACCATATGCGCACGCTCACGCTTAGGTTTCTTGCATTCGTTAGCACGATGCCCCGTCTCGTTACAATTGTAACAAGTACCTTGGAAAGGCGCAAGACTTCTTTTTCACAGCCCCCTTTCTTAGTCCACGGTTGTTAACTTTTGCATTCCCCTTGTCCATTTTTTGTTAGTTTACCCCTTTTGCCTTTGGAGGAATCCCTTACTTCCACCATGTTTACTTTAGCCGCAGCTTGCGCAATGGTGCCTTTTAGAGCGACCTTGTTGTCCTCTCCGATTCGAAGACGGACCACAAGTTCCTCCACCGTCATTTCCTTTCGTTTATGTTTTAGGTAGTTTTTGAATTCTACCCACGAAGGAGGCAATTTTTCAATTATTGCTGCCATTTGAAATGCGCTAAGAACCATGCCCTCATCGTGGATGTCATGAAGTATAATCTGCAACTCTTGAACTTGGTTCATAACAGTCTTGTTATCGACCATTTTATAGTCCAAGAAACGGGTGACAACAAATTTCTTTGTTCCCGCATCCTCCGTTTTGTACTTTTTGTCCAAGAGATCCCATAATTCTTTGGAAGTCTTGACATTGTAGTACACATTATACAATGCATCCGAAAGGCCATTAAGCACATAGCCTCGACATATGAAATCCGTATGCTTCCAAGCATCAACCGCGCACTGAGCTTGAGCGTCGGTCTCCCCTTCTGCAGGTTGGGGAGCGGTTTCAGTCAAGAACCTCGCAAGGTTGATGGTGGTCAAGTAGAAGAACATCTTCTGTTGCCACCTCTTGAAGTGGAGACCCGAGAACTTCTCGGGTCGTTCAGCATGGTTTGCCACTGTGGTCGCTCCCACAGTGTTGGCAGGTGTTCCAACGACAAGGTTGTTAACATTCGTGTTCACGTTGGTATTGTTTTCAGTCGACATTCTGAAAAGTAAAATTAAAATTTTAGTCTGAAATTCTGTTTTAAACCAATAAAAACAGAAGTAAACTCTTAATTTTAATTTACCACGAATTTACCGTTTGGTTTCTAAGTCCAACTTTGAAGACCAAAACAGAAAAACTCTTATAATTTTTAGCGCACACTTACTGTTTGGCTTCTAAGTCCAACTTTGAAGACCAAAACAGAAAATTTTTAAAGTAATTTTAAGAACGAAACGATGTAATCCGAAATGGTTTTCAACCAAAGTCGCTCTTTGAAGATGAAAACCGGAAAAAAAATACGTTTTTGAAAACACAAACTGCCAAAACAGAATGGTTTTGATTCTACGGTGTTTTTTTTTAAATTTGTTTTAAGATTGTAGGAATCCGTTCGCATAAAATAAATAAAAACTTTTATAAATTCGAATTACATACAGAAATAAATAAAGCTGTAAATTACAATACTTTTACAACTGAAATAATCGAAATACAAGAACAAAATTCAAACAGAAAAGTAAGTTCTTGGCTGAGGATCGTGTTAGACACGGGTCCCTTAAAACAAATTTCGAGTCTCCCAGGAGAACTCGTTTGTTTCCAGGCTACAACAGCCCAAGCAGTTGCACTGCCGGAGATGACAACAACCCGAAGGTGTACCTTGCTGCAAGAAAGGAGAAGAAGAAAATTTCTGTAGAGAATTCGATGGTGTTCTAGGTGTATCTTCTGGTGTTGAGGTGATGCTGTATATATACTGCATCTGGGTTGAAACAGCAGGTCACGCGCGCGCCTCCATATGCTAGCCTGCTGGTGCGCGCGCCAGTGTGGCTCACATCCTTGCGCGGCCCTACTGGTTGTGCCAGCCCTTGCGCCACCTGGTCCTTGCAGCCTTTGCTGAGCCACGCGCGCGTGGTAAAAAAAGTGCAAAGTACGCCATCAAAGCGTCACATTGCGCCATCGCCCACTCCATGCGCAAGCGCGCGGGTGAGGGTGCTACACACCCTTCGCGAGTACACTTAGTGTGTGCTTCCATGAAACAATAAGGAAGGAGTGTTCCCACTTAAATACCCATTTAAGTTTCATCACTCCTCCTATGTGGGACAAGATGCTACTTTCCCATTTATTTCAGCATTTAATTTTCCAAACACTAAACTTTAAGCATCGATATCTCATTCATCTTAGCTCCGTTTTGAACGTGGTTTAGTTTGTTGCGAAGCTCTTCCAACATAGAACACAAAGCCGGAAATAAATATCTATATAAACCTCAGTTTATAATATTTATTTATCGTTCAAAATTAGGAAATACGCATTTCCTATATCTGTGAAAAATGCTATTTTCACTAAATTTCCAACATCTGACAGTGCAAAATAGATTTTGTTCTCCATTTCTGGTATTCTGGCTTCAATGCATAAACATGTTGTCTCACAAATATAAATCATACGCTTTCCCAATCCATCCATTTTCTCCCAATTTTTAGCATAACGATTCAGCTCGAATAACTCAACAGATTCTCCAAATTTATCCACTGTCACTAATAATATATCTTGATCATGTTTCACTAGGAAATACTGTGCGAAAGTTCTGCAACAACTTGTTGGCGCTACATCAACCCAAGAGTATTCTTTTTCAAAAATGTTGGTAATAACACTAAGTCGCCCCTCGCTATTCAAGGCATAAAGATTCCGGCCACACGATGCTGAGAAATGGAAAAAAGATGGGAGTATCATCATCAAAATTTAGAAAAAATCTATGCCAGTATGCTGGTTCCCGAGCTACAAAGTGGATATAAACTTCCGGTCCACCAAACCCAACTACAATACAATAGGGAGAAGAAGGTGGCGCTGAGAAACAAAAGCTTCTTAAGTAAAGAACTACTAGATTTGGAAGTTTGCGAATATCACTTGTGAACGGGTTAAACAACATCATGCTTTTGGTACCTTTAGACATCAACAACCAGCCATACATTGAACACGATATTTGTAAATCTCCGTTCAATTCTGGAGGTGTTGTTACGGAGTACTGGTCACCAAACATTGGATCGGTAAAAGTGATAACGCCTTGATCTTTGTCTAAGACCATCAACCATGGTGAAACTAACAACCTTCTAATTGATGCTCCATATAGTTCTATGTCTAATGAAAGATTTCGTCTCTTTTAATTTATAAGAGTTCAGGCTTGACTCGTTTTTAGTTCTATGTCTAATGAAAGATTTTGGCTCGCTAATAATTTTCTAAGCTAAAGCTTGGTGCAGGCCCGACTCGTTTATTATCTATTAGATATTTAGTTATCTAGTAAACATTTCGAAGACTTTCTATGGATTAGGTGTAAACAAGCGTCGATCCCCGATACGTCTAATTAAGCTCAAGCTAGGTTCATCCATACATAGAAACTTTCTTCTTTTCTACATTAATGTTTCTTGATTAATTAAAAACGAATAGAAATGCTGCAATTCCTAAATCCTAGAATTTTCTAGAACAATTTGGAAGAGAACACGTAGAAGACTCTAGAAAATACTCTAAAATTTTGGCCCAAGAGTGGTTAAAAGGCCTAGACCAGCCTTGAACGAAAATGGAAGGTCATGATAATGACAAATGATTTTATTAAAAGAATATATCCAAACCAAAAACATCACCAAACCCTAAAGAGGACCTCACAAAAATTATGAGTTCTTCAACAATCAAATCAACTGATCTAATCGGTCTGTAGATTTAAACAAGATTAAGTACCAAGACAAAACGATAGACTAACTGAAATCCTCAATACAATTTGTGATTGGACTTTTGGGTAGACGATGATGAGATGTCGCCACCGATGTGAAACAAGATGTGCACTCTTATTAGCTGATGTGATCTCATATACCCAAGCGCTTTTGCAAAACACATCTTACCATCCTCAGACCCTGCCATAGCTTTGCTATAGGTTAGATTTACTGAGTATGACGATGATGATGCTTTTGCAAAACAAAACCTTGAGCTTTTCCAAAATAGCACAATTAGTCCTTGGATATTTTTATTTCACTACAGTTAAACAAACAATTAGACAACTTTAACAAAAGCAAACTGAATTGTGACCAGACTTTTAAATACCAATAGTTATCTTCTTAACAGATATATTGACGAAAAAAGGCCATCTAAAAGAATGCTCTAGAAAAGCCTTGAAAGAACCTAAAATGCTGGATTTTTCCATAGAGTTATCTAGAAATCACCTTGTATAAACACTCTTATATGTAGAAACATATAGATCAACTCCTATGTAGTATAAATAGGGGGAAGGGATCTCATTTGTATGCACTCAAGCTCAGTGCATCTCAAAGCATTGTAACCTTGTATTCGAATAATACACACCTTCTTTCATGTATACTTGTGACCAAGTACTACAAGCAGTTTTCTTGTGTCCTCACAATCTAGCGTTCCCACTACAAGTCCCTTGACTCTCAGCGTTCATATGTACCCTACAAACCAATGTTGCAGAAGTTGCTAGACGCTCCCTACTCGGTCGATCGAATGGGGAGTTGAGAGTACTCGACCTAGGTGGGGAGTACATGGGGAGTACTTGGACATGGTAAATAATTAAGAAAATTAATTATTGAGTTTTGTATGTTTGAATTCATATGAAATCTAAAATTTTCAAGATAATTCACCTTTAATCAGGGAATAGAATCCCAATTAATCAGGGAAATAGAATCCCAAATTTGAGATATTGTCCGAGTTTGTCTGAGTCATGTCCAAGCTTGATCGAGTCTGACCGAGTCATGCCCGATTTTGTCCGTCTGACTGATTCATGCTCGAGTTTAAACTTTGACCGAGTTGACAATTCCTGCCGATTCCCCCGAGTCATGCTCGAGTTTGACTGATTCTGATTGAATCATGTTCGTGTTTAACCGAGTTGGTGAATATCACTACGAAGTACTCCCGATTCCCGATTCCATGGCCTAGTCGGCCAAGTTTTACAACACTGCTCATAACTATTAAAAAAGCTTAAGTTTGAACAAATTTAAATGTCGCACGAGAGTCAAAAATTTATTTTGTGACATGGTGCACATAATCATTAATCATTTAAACCATCAAACTGACATTATCTATATGCCACTTCACCCTCACAAATCAACATACGCTCTCACAAATCAAATCAACACACAAACCATGACAGTCTACAAATATGCTTTGAAGTATTTGGAAGAGCATCCGAATTTCAAACGACGTAGATTCGAGGAACAGAGGAAGGCAATATGTACTACTAACGGAAAATATCAGCATATCATCAACATACTTCGTTGGAAAGGAAGTTAGCGAAATCCATGGAGGTTGAGACTCCTGAAGACACTTAGGATGGGGAATTGCTATATCTGAAACAAATCCAGGAAGAACTAAACAAGCTTAATGATAATCAAGTGGAGTAGTGATAGTGAGGACGACGAAAAGGATCTTGAGAGTGTTGTTGATGTTGTGAATTAAGGAGCTTAAGTCAAACAAGGAGAAACCAATGCCAATGAAAAGGCTATCGAAGAACAGAATCAATACTTTGATGTATTGATGATACCTTGAATCAAGGCTATCACATGTGTTAATTATATTATGTTTGTCATAAGCAGATTGTACAGATCGAAACCAAAATTTTTATATGATTTTGAGTCCTGGTAACTCATTCTTGAGCAAGAACTCAAAAAAATGATCGGTTTCTCTCTTCGTATCCCTTGGTGGATTTGGAGTAGGTGATTTCTGAATCTAAAACTTGTACAAGTGTGTGTGAAATGTTCAACAAGTAAGGCACATCTTCCAAGTCTGTGTAACAGAACAAAATAATAAAAAATGCACATACAGTTTAAACCACAACCTTAGCGAGGGAGGTAAATCGAATGAGTCACTTTCAATGGTGGTGGGTAGCTCTCGCCATTCTCAATGAGTTCAACTTGAGTGAAGCCAAGATCGTGTTTCTAGATTAAACGTAAGCCGTCAACAAGTTATGAATATCATTCTTATAATCTGTTTATTGTGAAATTTGATCTTTCGTGTGCTTCAATCTGTCTATTAGGTCAACCAAATACGTTCTAAATCATAATATTAACTAAACTTCTTAAGCAAAGATCTTTAAAGTGAAATATACAAGTGCATTGGAAAATAATACCTACCATTAAAGGAAAATCAAATGGGTCATCCAGTTAATACCAGGCAAATAGACGTGTATCAAATGGATTGGGTGTAACTGACTATCCTGTCCTACATAATTGAGCGATAAAAATAACCACAACATTGAACCTAACTGAAAAAAACCATACAACTAAACCAACAATATCATTTTAAAATAAAATAAATTAAGATGTTACAAATATTCAGTACATTTTCACAACCATTATTAAAGAAATAACCTTTTAAGTTAACTATACAATATGATATTCTGTTTCAATGATATGTTAGTTGCCACACCATCATTTCAACTAGTTAACTAGTTGGATTACTTAAAACCTAGGTGGTTAAAGGCTCAAGGGGCTTAAAAAGAGCATGCCAAAGATGAGCAAGGTCCACTTGTATTCCAGGCCATTTTTGGTTGTTTTAGGCTAGTTTATGTTCTAGCTCATTATTGGTTGTTTCATACTTGTTTAGAAGGTTTTTTTGGGTTCAGACCAGGTTTTTCCGGTCACTGCACCTTGCGACACTCAAGGCGGTTTGGCTATGCCTTGCCAGGGCACCTATTTAACCACAAAGCTTTAAACTGGACAGTCTATAGATATGCTTTGATGTATTCGTAAGAGCATCCAAATTTCAAAGACGTAGATCAGAGGAACAAAGGAAGGCAATATGTGCTACCAATGGCAAATACCAGCGTCTCTAAAACACACTTTCTCGAAAAGGGAAGTTAGCAAAGTCCATTGAGGTTGGACGGCAATTAGGAAGTTGGATGCACTCTAGAAGTAAAGGAACTAATGCTTTTAGAGTTGTCGTCGTCAAACATGATGAGCATAAGCGGCTAGGCTCTCTTGTGGGGTGAAAGATTGTTAGGTTTTTGCACGATTAACTTTGTTTTAATTACTTTATTGACAGGTAATACTTGACCACTTGTTATTTGAATTTGATAAACGTTCTTTATATTTGAATTACTTAGTTTTTTATCAAACGTATTGCCGGTTTCTTGCATCGTTAGCGAGTTGGTAACTAGGTGGGTAATTGGTATCTATGAACGCATAAATAGGTCGTACGGTTATCATTAAAAACTGTCCTTAGCTATTAATTTGATTCAATAATTCCAAGTTCAAGTCTATGTGGTGTTTAAGTAATTGAACTAATTTTTGTGTGAAACTTACAATCTAAATCCTGAGAGAGGGTTACTTCTCTTTAATCTGATAACACTTTCTTAATTAATTTTCTAGTTTCTTTCAAATCAAACAAACCCCTAAATTTAGTTCAGTATATAATTAAACAGTTAATTTGCTAAACACTAACCACAAATTCCCTGTGAAGACGACCTTACTTACCTATAGTATTAGAGGTATTTAAGCCACAAAATACTTATTTTTATTAGCCTACGACAGTTACATTAGTAGGACGCAAAAAGTTCTTGTAAAACCTAGCTTTAACAGCTAAAAGTTACCATTTCTTCCCCACATCAGTAACATGATAACATATTTTAATATCATATAATATCTATTTACCAATAAAAGAGAACCCCATGATGATTTGGTTGTTATGGCAACACTATTCTAGTGTCAATTTTGCTACATCTCATGTGTTAATTTGAAAAGAAAATATAAAACTACTTTGAACTTATTAGCGAAAGTATAAGTGGTTGAGTCTAAAGGACAAAGTTATTGGACTTAGGTATTAGTATAGTGTTGCTCCTCTTGAAATCAAGGGTACCAGCCCCGCTAAAGGCAGATTTGATGTAATATAAGTCACTAAAAATGAGTTAATTAAGTTTTCCATCTCTGTGGTTTTTTGAAAATAATAATTACAATCCATTATTTTAAAATTTCCAATACAATACCATTACTTTTACTTTTGTAACAATTATAGTCCATTATTAGTGAACATGTCCAATTATTATGTTAGTTTATTTGAATGACCATCATACACGTGTTATAAAAATTAAAATATAGATAAATAAAGAGTTAATAACATCTTTGTCCCTATGATTTATTGAAAATAACCATTACAACCCATTAGTTTAAAAATTGCCAAAACAGTACCACCATCCTGCTTTCCCATCATGCTTATCTTCTTTCTTCATTGTTTCTTCTCCACTCCGCCCAAAGCCCTGTTGAAGTCAAAGCACTGATATGAAGACCAAATATCTATTCGGGCAAGAATAGGTGTTTGGGTCAAGCCAACAGAGATTAAAATCCTTTTAATGTGTTAGTGTATGTTTAAACAAATGTTAGTAGACTAAGAACAGTGTTATATTCCATCAGATGTGTGGAATCTTTTCTATTAGGAAGGATAGATGTCGCTATCAGGGTGATGATAGACTTGATTGCCAACAGATGTTTGTAGTTTGAATAAATAGATTTCACTGTTAGAGGTCTAATTATCACATCACACACATTCCTTTTGAACGAACAACAAAGTTGAGTGATCAGGTTGAGGGTGAGTTGTAGAATCATTTCTGTAATTGTAATCTTTTGATTATCGATAGAAAACAGTTTTGATAACTTTTGATTCTTGTGTTTGTCTTTAAATTCCGTTGCATTCATTATTATTATCCATAATTCATGTCTGTATTACCAACATTTCACTATTTCATTACATAAAACAAACACAAGTTAAAACCCAGATCCTAACAACATGAAAAAACCACATGCAACATACATAAAAATAAGCAAAATATGGCGTTTATAAAACTAGTCTACTTTGCTGCTCAGCCTAGACTGAATCCTTTACAAACCACTTTCGTACATTGTTGTTATTTTTGTTGCACCCAACTTCAAGAACTTGTTTACCGATTTTATCAAGGGTTTTCTTTGTTCATTTAAATAATAGAGGAGGATTTTTGTTGTGTACTTTATCCCGAGGTCGTTTAGCTGCTTAGTCTGTAGGTTATTTAGAGCGTTTTCATTTGCCAAACCACACGACCAACCAGACAAGCTGGTCCCCATGTATTTTTCCATATACCTCATTGTAAAGATTCCATATTCAATGTTTTTAGCCTTTATTCTCCATTCCATCTTTAGCCTCTATCTTAGCCCTATTTATTCTCCCAACGCTTTGGTGTTTGTTTTCTTTCAAGTATTTGCAAAAGCATCTCGTTTCTAGTTGACCCTCTTTTTTTTTTTTTGCAAATTTGCATGGAGTTTTTGAATTTCTAATACAATAAGAAGTTTTATGGGGTTTACCGTTTTGTCAACCCATCCATCATACTTGTCATTTATACACCAATGGTCGTTATGAACACTGTTGTCCAATATTTCAACTTTGAATTTTCTTTAGATCGAAGTAGATAATGTAGAAATGTTGTGCCCATTTTATCAACTCGAATACCAAATCATAATCCTTGATTGTTTTGTTGTTTATCCTTGTTTAAAAAAGTGTCCCCCAAAACAATTTCCATGTTTCTGTTGAATTCACTACTTCTCTCATCTTCAAATTTTGCATATGTGTTCAATATCTTTTTTGAAAACAGTGTCCCTCAAACCACACAACAATTAGTAGATTCATGGCGTTGTATACGTGTATACATTCAAAGGCTCCAATTATAAGTTCTAATTAATATTTTTATAGTTAATACACAACGAACAAACCACATTGAAAGGTTGCAGTTCACCACAATTATGAACATTTCGCGTTTTCGTATAAGTTAACACAAACATTACATTAATAGAATATACAAAATTTCACCCAAACATTACATTTAAGACATAGACTCCATAGAATATAACCTTGTTTGGTCGTTGTCTTCCTCATTTCTTCTTCAGGTTTATGGCATTTATCTTCAGGTGTATTATTGGATTTCTTTTTTCCAAATAATGTATACGAATTATTAATATTTAAACGCCAAAAATCCGTTAACTCAAATATATCACACCACATTTAACTCACTTTGATTTCTAATCTTGTAGTAAGATTGATCTTCAGACGCCATAAATGATTTATGGTATTCGCGTAGAAGTTGGGGAGGTTTTTTGGGGGAAGTTATAGCTTTCGATAGTTTTTGAATGTTTTATGACAAGCACAATTATCATTTTACCCTTAATGACCCTCACGCCTTTTTGGAAGTTCTAGATATCTACAAAAGCACCACCACATTAATCTTGTCTATAGATTGGTTCGACCAGATTGCTGAAAAATGATGGTCTATGAACAATGTAAATATTATATAATGTTATATATACTATTAAAGTTAAAGGTCAGTTACCAAGGAAACAAAGTCACAACGAAACTGTATTTAGCGAAGGTAGATTTTGATTTTGATTTTAAGGTTCGCGTGATGAAAGATGGATTTTGTCTAGGATGGGCAATTAAATGGACATGAGCTAAATACTAAGACTAAGAGGCAAATAACAAACAAACATACAAAATTAAAAGGAATATTGGATTTTAATGATCCCCACTATTCGTTGTTGGCCTTCAATAGTCCACACTTAAAAAATAACCACTGACATTCCTAACTATTAACATATTGGCATCCAATGGACCCTGACTTAGAGAATCCTAACGCCATTAGTCTCCGATCGTCCGAAAAATGTTTTTGGCCAGAAAACTCAACATTTTCGTCCCAAACCTCTTTATAAACTTATTACGGACCTTTAGGACCCTTTTTTCTAGTAAAAACCTCAATTATTGAAGTCGCCGGAAAACTCAACTTTTTGGCCGGAAAACATAACATCTTCGTCCCAAACCTCTTGTAACCTTAGATCAGACCTTTAGAAACTTTTTTATGGCCAAAAATGGTTTCCCGCCGACTGGAGACTAACGGCGTTAGGGTTCTGTTAGTCAGGGTTCATTGGTGGCCAATATGTCAATAGTTGGGACTGCTACTAGTTATTTTTGAAGTTGGGACTGTTGGCGGCCAACGACGGATAACTGGAATTATTAAAATCCAATATGTGATTAATTTGGTTAAACGGAATTACCCAAATAAAGAACATCAAACCGAACTGAACAACTAAATATGAATTCTGTTACAATTACATACCGAACCAAATAACCATATTTTTATTTGGTTCGCCTTTTTTATTCGAATTTGGTTTGATTTTAGGTTAATTCGTAATAACATGTAACACCTCGTGTTTTTATGTTCAATATTTTTCCGACACGTGTCCCGGTAATCTTAGTGTGGCCACGTGATAAAACAGGAGGGACCAAAGTCGTTGAGTTGTGTTAGTTATCCTCATGACGCTTTGAAATAAAGTGGAAGACTTAAATAAAATTTTGAAAATTTTCAAGTTCTGAAGACCCCTTGCGGACCGCAAGGCCCTTGCCATACGGTCCGCAAGGCCAATTGATTCTGTGGGCGCCTGAGTTCCTTACGGACCGCAAGGCAAGGTTCATACGGTCCGTAAGGACCTGCCAGCGAGCAGAAACATGGCAGAGCCATGTTCTGCCACCTCTTGTCGCATTTGTTGCCTTCCTTGCATGCTTGACACGTCTAGGGACACATGTTGACGTCCTTAAACACCTGGCAAACCTCTGGATCCTCCCTTGGCTACTTATGAGATGAATTTTTAGTTGCAACCATTATTTTCACCAACTTTAATTCATCAAAATCATCCTTGAAGAGCTTTGGCCATTCTCAAGCATTCCAATATGTTCTTACCACTCATTTGGACATAATGTAAGTGTTCAAATTCGATATTTAGTGATTTATTATAGCTTTTAGCCTAGAACAAAGTCTCGTCGTAATTACGCCTTGATCTTGTTCTAAATCCGTGAATACTCCGTCATTGTGAGTAACGAAAGTTCCTATACGTTCATATTAATGGAGGTGTTAATCCCTCCAGAGGGCATCTCCAGATTTTCACGGATTCATAACCAATTGACGAGTCAACCGAAAAGTCAAATAAAGTCAAACTGTCCAGTTTTTATAAAAATCATACTAATGATCTAGATGTTATAAAATATGTTTTAGCGTAAGACTAACCGGTCCAAGTCTAGGACTTAATTAAGGACCCGTTAGCATTCTAATATTGGTTATTAATTACCATCACTCCAGACTAAACGCCTTCCGGTAAATTGTACCTGTACTTGGTTTGATCTGTGGCTGAGTTCTGACTTCCCGAAGACTTAACTTCAGGTAAATACCCTTAACTTATTTTCCCTATACGGGCTTGGGATACGATAAAATATTACCGCTTGGTCGGGTATGGGATTATGTTTTATTCAGTTGTGATAATTAACTAAAATCTTGCATAACCCGGTTTTGATCTGTTTTGTCTGAAACTAAAACATTGGGGGTGGACTTGACCGTGTCCGGGATATCCTTGTCCCACTAAAGTGCTAGTGGCCACGACAATATAGCATGGCGTGTAGGCATACACTGGGTAATTGCTATCTGCTTTCTATGTGAAAGTTCAGAGTGGTATGTCAGTCGATCAGGTCTCGGTTTCTGTACTGGGATCCATATGCAATAGCCTGACATGTAAATCTGTATACAAGGTCATTTGTACTATCCCAAGTTAGTTATAAAAATGTGCCAAGTGCACCTTAAACCATTTTCGAATGGATTTTCAAAATGAGTCGGTTGAGTGTATTTACCAATGTAAACTGACGTATTTTTAAAGATTAAAATACAGGTAAAAGTACGAAATAGGCCGGAAGCTGCGGGGCGTTGACATTAAGGAGTTGTGACCTTAAAAGTTGAGCCTGTAGAGTCTGTTATCATTTTGTGTATGTTTATTTCTGATCCGCCTGTGGATCTTGTTACAAGCCATGTTGTGTATTTGTGTTTCGAACTCTTGGACACTTTTGGTTTGTAATAGTTTATATTTTACTCCAAGCCTTCCGCTGTGTAGCTCTTTGTTGTAATTGGTTATGATGATATCAACTGTACGTCACGATTGTCACACCCCGACCCGCAGCGGAAAAGGTGATCGGGGCATGATTGGGTTTTCATCAAAGCTCATGACATTTATTATAATGTTTCATATTTATTATTACAATTTAAAGGAGATCATACAATCATAATTACAACAATGTTCTATACATCTTTCTAGACTTCATTATTTTCTTCTAAGGCATTTTCCTATGTGTTCCTTGCTTCATCCTGTCCACCTGTATCATGTGTAAAAATGGTTTTTGGATCAACAAAAAGTTGGCGAGTGAATCCTATGAAAAACCTTTAAACAAGTTTATTGAATTGATTATAAAATAAAGTGCATAACCACATATGAGTAAATGTAGATGTAAATTTATTCACAAAACACTTAATATTAAATAATGCACACACATACAATAATAGATTGTTTTGAGGCACGCGTTGTTCAACTCTTCTCCCACGAGGAACTGATGGGCCTAATGAATGAGTTTTGAGGCACGCGTTGTTCTACGAACTGATGGGCCTAATGAATGAGTTTTAAGGCACGCGTTGTTCAACTCGTCTCCCACGAGGAACTGATGGGCCTAACAAATAATTTGCATACAACTTGACAATATGTAATACATAACTACAAACAATATTTACATTCTAAGTTTAGATCATAATATGGTATAGCACGAATTTGAATAAACGAATTAGTTTAAGTGACACATGATACACCCCAAAACATGAATTGTCACACCCTGACCCGCAGCGGAATAAGAGTCGGGGCATAATTGGGTTATCACCAAAGCTCATGATATTTACTAATATGTTTCATATTTATTAAAGTCAAAATTACATTCCAAATAATCCAAACATGTCCATACAATACGAAGAAAATAACCAAACAAAATAATTCCAAGCTCTAAATCATTTTATTCTTCTAGTCCAATCCTATGTGTTTCTGGCTGCAGCGGGTTCACCTGTATCATGTGTAAAAATGGGGGTTTTTGGGTCAACATAAGTTGGCGAGTGAACCTTGTTAGATAAACATTTATTATTGATTTACTTGTTAGTTTATCAATGAAAAATTGTGCATAATCATAAATGAGCAAATGTAAATAATCAAGCAGTAGCAATAGCAATCACAACTATAACATACAATAACATATGATAGCATACATTAACATACCAACATCATACGATAAATAACATGAATGAAACTGTGCGATCAAGGCTCAATCAAACGGAGCCGATCGTATTGCATGTACTGAAAATGATAAATGTCTGTGCGATCAAGGCTCAATCAAACGGAGCCGATCGTATGTTGGCACGCCAGGTTCACGCTCATAATATAATGGGGAACTTGCTCAACGCTCATAATGTAATGGGGAGCGGCGGCCTATGAAATTGCATGTACTGAAAATAATAAATTGAATCTAACAATAACCACACAAACAGTTGAAACAAGCTGAATACACATGTTCATGATATGATGTATGCACAATGATTTAAATATAATATATAGCAAGACACATGATGCACCCCAAAACGTGATTAAAACGGGGAATTTGTAAAGATTCACTCACATTGGGTGCGTTTGATTGGAGATGGTGAGAAGCGCACGAGTTTTAAGAGCGGAACAACGAGAATTAACTAACCTAAATAATAACGGAAAATATAGTAAATGAATGGATTTTATTAAGGATTTTAATAGAATTTTTAGATATATTTTTACGAGTTTAAGGCTATTTCCTATCTTTAAAACATTATTTTTAAGTATTTTTAAATGATTTTTAAATTAAATTAAATAATTAAAAATATAAAAATATGTTGACTTTTTTGGGTTGACTGTTGACTTTTTGAATTTGACTGTTTGACCGGTTTATTGTGTGACTGAAATGCACTGGGTGAGGCTCGAACTCGTGACCTCCCGTACGCGTGCACGCAGCTCTACCAACTGAGCTACGTGTCTAACCCGAAATAATTCTGTTTTTAATTATACTTATATATTAACTCAATTTATCCAAAATCCTTTTATTTTCAAAAACATTTTAATTCGTCGAACCGGTGCCACTAACAGGTCTCGAACCCGGGACCTGTGCTTTAACATTACACACAGTCCACCGCTGGACTGTGTGTCTAACTTGGTTAATATACAAATTTTATTATACTTAACAACTAACGGAGTTAACCCGGTTCAGTTTTAAACAAAAAGGCATTTTATTACATAGAGGGTGCGTGTATCAGGGATCGAACTCGGGACGTATGCGTGTTTTTGTTCGCACACAGTCCACCGCTGGACTGTGTGTCTAACCCGTTCAAAATACCAATTTTAATTATTCTTATATTGTTAGCGCAGTTCATCTTCTTCGTTGGTTTTTACAGACCGCAGATTACACCATTATATCTTGTTAATTCGATTGTTAAACATTGCACAGACTAATATGATATAGCAGAGATGATAATTAGAAGTAAACATACCGGTGAACGATTTATTACAGAATTCCGGCAAGGCGTCGGTCTCTGTTTTTATGAAATTCAACTGAGCAAATCAATTAATCGTTTTGATTAGCTAATCATGGAATTGAAGTGCTAAACAAACGTTAACAGTGTGTTTGAAGGTCCTTACAGTTTCACAGACGAAAATAAAGATTTCCAGAAATTTTCCGGCGAACTGGAATTATCCGATAACGGTGTCTGAATTCGATTTCAATTGAAAGGTTTGAGTTAGAAATAGCTTAACAATTGTTAGACTACGACGGTATTGAAAGACTTACCGTTTTGATGAAGAATACGGTTTTCCGGCGAACTTGCAGAAATTTCCGGCGAGTAAAATAAACTTCTCCGGTGGACTGTAAAGTGTGCGGAAATGTAATTGGAGGTTTTGTGGAACGTTTCTGAGTCGTGAAGGAGTACAAAGATGGAAGTAAAACTGGAATTGAAGATTTTCGATTATAAAAACCGATCCACTTCTAGAATTCAAGTTCATTCAAGGCAACTTGATTAAAAACGTCGGTATATCGGTTATACTCATTGAACCGTGAGTATTCAGATCGCCTTTGCGCGTTTGATAACCGATTTCAGTTACAATTGGCGTAACGATTGATTTACATTCGTCTATAAGATTTATTTGTTTCCTATAGATGACAGAAAACAAACAAGTGGCGGAGTGGTTAAGCGTGTGAGTGTTAAGTCTTTGGAGTTACAACCTGACTGACCTGGGTTCGAGTCCCGGCAGCCCCATTTTATGTTTAATTGTTTTATTTATACTTTTTATCAATTATAACTTTTATGGTTTAGTTTGTTTATTAATTATGTATCATTAAAAATTAAATTAAACATAAATAGGCAACGACACATTTATAACTTGATATTCGATTACAAACGGAGCGGGTTTGGTAAAACCCGTTTTTGACAAATGTTACATGAATAAAAAGGGGAATTTGTAAGAATTCACTCACAGTGGTTGCGTTTCTTGGATTGATGATGAATGCGCACGATTTTGGATTTAACCACGAGAGAAACTAACCTAGATAATAACATAACGGTTCGGTAAATAAGCGGATTTAATCAATTTTAATAGGATTTTTGGATATATTTTTGTGAGTTTAAGGCTATTTTATAACTTTAAAAACGTTGTTTTTAAGTATTTTTAATTGATTTTTAAATTAAATTTAATAAATAAAAATAATAAAAAAAATGTTGACTTTTTGACTTTGACCGTTGACCGTTGACCATGCTGTTGACCGTTGACCGGTTCGGTCGGTTATATTGTTGCACTGAGTGAGATTCGAACCCGTGACCTCCCGTACGCGTGCACGCAGCTCTACCAACTGAGCTACGTGTCTAACCCGAAATATTTCTGTTTTTAATTATATTTGTACACTATTTAAGTTAATCTGAAAATCGTTTATTTTAAAAAGGATTTAATTGTATCGACTCGGTGTTCTCCAGAGGTCTCGAACCCGGGACCTGTGGTTTAGTTTGGCACACAGTCCACCGCTGGACTGTGTGTCTAACTTGGTAAATATTCCGGTTTTTATTATACTTAACAGTTAACCGCGAGTGGATCTGGTTCAGTTTAAAAAGGAACATTTTTATTACCGAGAATGTGCGTGTGTCAAGGATCGAACTCGGGACGTATGCGTATTGTTTGCACACAGTCCACCGCTGGACTGTGTGTCTAACCCGTTTATAATACCGGTTTTAATTAATCTTATAATCATAATAGACTTCATCTTCTTCGTTCAAAACACAGACAACGGTTAAACCAACTGTTTCTTGTTTAATTCGGTTAACGAATATTATGAGCAATTGAAAGGTATTGAACAGAAAGGGTTTGGGGAAAGAAAGTACCGGAACAGGCCGTCTTTTTCAGAACTCCGGCAAGGATCGCCGGCTCTGTTTTGTGAGCTTCCTCTGTTCGGGTCAAATAACAGTTTTGATTGATTAGATATAAAATTGAATACTGAGCAACGATTATCAGGATGTTTAGATGATCATACCGATTAACAGCGAGATTCTGGAAATTCCAGAAGTTTTCCGGCGAAAACAGAAAATCCGGCAACGTCGTCTGGGGTTGATTCTGGGTGATGGAGTGATGTTAGAATTGGTCTCACAATGGAATGAAATAGAAAAAGTCGAGGTATTTACCGTGTTGATGAAAGTCTCGGTTTTCCCGCGACTTGCAGAGAATTCCGGCGAGTGAAATTGATTCGAGAATCGGTGCGATTTTGAGCGAAAAGTTTACCAGAGGCTAGGGTGTGCATTTATAGGGAAGAATCAAGTTGAATTGGGTCTGTTTCTAGTCTCGATTCATTGGTCAGCCGTTCTCCGGCGGTTACGACGGATGTCGCGGAACTGGAAATCGGTTATAACCGATGGCGTCGTTAATACGTACGTTAAGTCAAAAGTAACCGACGGTAATTAGCGAAATCGTCGGATTTTCCGGCGTCTGCGGATTTGGGCGCGCTGTTGACTGGGTTTGATTTTCCAGTTTTATTATATGTATTAATTGTTTCAATATGTTATCAAACAACACAAGTGGCGGAGTGGTTGTGTGTGTGTTAAGTCGCTAAGCTTATCCGGCTGACCCGGGTTCGAAACCCGGCATCAGCATTTAATTTTTATTTCACTATTTTTAATAAATCTTCAAATATAAATTTTATATTCTAATATACTTATTAATTATGTATCGTATAAAATTAATTTGAGTATTAAATACGCAACGAAAATTTTAACTGGATGTTCGGTTAATAAACGAAGCGGGTTTAGTAACCCGGTTTTTTACGGATGTTACAACGATACTCCTCACCGGGCCCACCGGAATACACGTGGAAATCAGGGTGTGACAGGTTGGTATCATAGCCAACGTTTGAGGGAATTCAACACTTGTATTTAGTGTTTGATCTCAAACGACACAGTAACACATTCCTTAGACTTCCGAGTATAGGCTATGACCTAGGAATTTTTCATTTCCTTATTTTATTATATTGCCTTGTTTTGTGTTTTAACTTATTTTGAAGCAGGAATCATGCCGCCTAAATTTTCGAGAGGAGCAAAAGGAAAAGGACTAATGAGGAGTGGATCCCCAAAACAAGGGCCTTCCAAAGCACCCGTGTAAACCCCTACGAAGGTTCGGACAATTCCTCGTCACCATGGGAGCCATACCCGAACTTACCTCATGAATACTCACCACCGTCAGACTCCCATCATTCGCAACATTCGCACCATACCCAACAACTCCAACCCTCCCATTCATCTCAAGAATACTATAACACTGACATACGCCTTCGTTCCCTTTCAGTAACTCCTCCAGAAGATTCTCTGGAACCAATGAAGGAAGATTCTGACCCTGGGTCACCCCATTGACATATCCAGCGGTTCTAACTCGTACAATGGAACCCCTCATCACTACACTGACAGCTACGAGGAAAGGTGGGGATAATATGTATTCTGCAATACCCCTTCTATCCATAATACCCCATCCTACCACGACACACATTCATACCACACTCCACCACAAGAACCACCAGTGGAGCAGCCACTACCACCTCCACCTCCAAGAAGACGTGGAGCGCGCATTTCAGTGCGCCTAGGACCGAGAGTAGGGTCACTCTCACCTAACCCTTACCCTATTATTCCCGAGGACCCACAAATGGGTGGGCCCTCTCATACCTCACCGTTTGTGGAACAGTTTCCACAACCAACTATTGAGCCTGAGCCTCAACCACACATTCCTATAAGTGAGCCACCACCACTACCACCATCAGGTTTTGATAACCCTATTCCTTCTTATTCAAACCTGCCTGGATATAACCCATTCGAACCCTCTACCTGGCCAGAGCATAGCCACAGTCATAATATACCTCTTAATGACCCATACCTAGAAATGGCCATGAATGCTCACTATCCTAACCCCTATCCCTATCAACCAGGTGGATATCCTTATTATAATTATCAACATCCGGTTGCACCATCTCAACCCCAATCTCAAGTGCAACCGCAGCAACCACCACCAACAATGGAAGCTCTTACTGAAGCAATAGAAAAGGTCAAGGAACTTCAGGAATAAACAGCTAAAGACAACAAGAAGAATAACAAGCTATTGAAAAGGCTAGTAAAGAAGCTAAGAGGGAAAAATGATTAAATTCATAACTATCTTTGTATTTGTTATTTTAAATTAAGTCCCTACGTGGACAAGTCTTATTTAGTCCCTGCGTGGACATTTTAATTATTTCAAGTGTAGTCCCTGCTAGGACAATTTTCCTTTATTTAAGTCCTATTCATGGACTCTGTTGTATCGCATTACTATTATTAATGAAATTTTTGGAATTTTAATTATGTATTCCTTTCCTCAAATTGTTCAAGCGATCGTCTCGATTTTACTTCGCTATTTATAATCTGCGAAATGTTTCCAAAAGATCCTCTTGATGATTTACGCTCGCCAAGTGATTAGGTCACATGAATTGGCAAAAAGGTAGTTATATGGCTTCTACCTTGATAGTTAAGGTTGAGATTTCCCTTCTATCCAGGGGTAGTGAACTACATTCTAAACCCCCTAGTCTGCCTGATCTAGAATAGTTATTCAAATCATCTTAAGAGTTTCGTTCTAAAAAAGTTAAGATATATTTAAGATATTAACCTCTTGGTAAGTGTGACTCGAGGAACCACACGAGCCATCTAAGTAAAGGACTACGTCCAAACCTTCTTGATCTATTTTGATTATGATCAATCATCAATGCGATAATTACTTTACTTAACACCCATTAGTGGTGTGATGCTTCCAAGCTATATTTATGTCCAATAGTGACAAACGACAGATGTAGTCTACGACTCCCTGTCTCGAGGTAATAAAACTACGTTCGAACCTCGAAACTTCTCGATCCTTTAGCGATCTTAGCATTTTATAATTTAAGTCTTTTGACTAAGCCTTTGGTGCTATTCTTTATGTCCTTAGTGACAGCCTTCGTGCCATGCTTAAACACCCCCATAAAATCGACAAGTTTATATAGCTTTATTATGCTATACCATATATTGCAAGTCATCAAGCATGTATGACTAATTTAAATTTATCTTATTAATATTATACTCTCATCAAGCAAGATGGCGGACACTAACGAAGTAAATAGTCAGAAAGGATGATAGCGTAAATATAGTTATGAATGAAGATGACTTCCAGGCTCGCATAGACGCAGCCGTGGGAAAGGCAATGGAGAAAGCAATTGAAAATTTTAAAGTCTCGAGCTCTACGCACTCTAGAACCTTAACAAGAACCAACTCAAAGCCTCCTCCTTCTAATAAGGAGGAAGTTCTGTGCACTCCTCGAATGTAAGGAGTGAAGCAAAGAAGAAGGAGATTCGTGACAAAGATAATACTCCCAAGGATGGATGCACATATAAGTATTTCACCTCGTGTAGGCCGCGAGACTTTAATGGTGAAAAGGGAGCTGTTGAAACCTTGAGGTAGATGAGATGGAAACAGTAGTGGACATCAGTGGATGCGCGGAGAAAGATGTTGTCAAATTCGCTTCTCAGTCTTTCAAGGGCAATGCCCTGATTTGGTGGAAGGCTTTGATGCAATCATCTGGGAAGGTACATCTGTATAATTTGGGATGGCCCAAATTCATGGATCTGGTTAAGGACACCCACTGTCCGCCTCACAAGGTGGAGAAAATAGAAATGGATTTCATAGCTCTCACCATGAGGAATCTTGACTGTCGAAAGTATGTCACTGAATTTGATTCTTATTCCCGATTAGCGTCGTATCTGGTCACTCCTGAGCCTAAACGCATTGCGCGTGTCATCAATGGATTGGCTCCGGAAATAAGGAGTTTGGTTAAGGTTGTTCAGCCTAACACCTACAAATCAGCTGTTGAGCTATCTCTTTCTCTTACCCAAGACTATGTGAGACGAATGTCAGGAAAATCAGAATATGATAGGAAGAGAAAAAGAGAGGACGACCGGAATCACCGGTCAAACAAGAATCAGAGGTTTGGATTCAACAAGAATCAACAGAGGTCGGATGATACTAAATGTAGGAAATGCAACCGACGACACTTTGGATCGTGTCGGGACGACTCTCAGTCTAAACCTTGTGGGATTTGCAAGAAGTCAGGGCACAAGGCCCTAGATTGTAAGGATCTTAAGCACGCCACATGCTACAACTATGGTGAGAAAGGGCACATTAAACCCAACTGCCCCAAGTATAAGAAAGATGACGCTGCTAGGGATATGGGTCGAAGAAAGGAAAGGCTCGTGCTTTCCAGATGAAAGCTAAGGAGGCTGTGAACGACAACAATGTGGTAACAGGTACGTTCCTTATAAATGAAGTTTATGTTAGAGTTCTCTTTGATTCAGGAGCCGATAAATCTTTTGTAGATCATAAGTTTAGTCCTTATTAAACTTGCCTGTAAGAACTCTAGACGTAACATATGACGTAGAACTCGCTGATTGAACGATTGAGACCGCTTCCACGATTTTATATGGAGGTTCCATATCTATCAAGAATCATTCCATTCCTGTTTCACTTCTGCCCATGAAATTGGCAGGTTTCGATGCAGTTCTTAGTATGGACTGGTTGTCTAGATAACCATGCCCATATAGCCTGTAACAAGAAACTCATTGAAATTAAAACCACTTCTGGTGATTTGCTATCTATCCAAGGTGGTGTGCGTTATGGGTTATCCGAGAAAGATTCACTACTTAAGACTTTGAAGTGCCTGAAGAAGAATTGTGTCATTTACATTGATGAAGCTAAGCCGAAAATTGAAGATTTGCCAGTTATCTCGGAGTTCGCCAATGTGTTTCCTGAAGACTTGCCTGGTCTACCCCCAGATAGGTAAGTAGAATTTAGAATCGATATCATACCTGGTGCAGCTCCAGTTGCAAGAGCACCGTACAGACTTGCACCTACAGAAATGAAGGAGTTAAAGACGCAGCTTGAAGAGCTGTTGGAGAAAGGTTTTATTCAGCCAAGCTCTTCCCTTGGGGGGCTTCAATCTTGTTCGTGAAAAAGAAAGACGGTTCGATGCGGATGTGCATTGACTACCGTGAGCTGATTAAGCTAACTATCAAGAACCGCTACCCATTACCCAGGATCAATGACTTATTGATCAACTTCAAGGAGCAAGCTACTTTTCAAAGATTGATTTGAGATATGGATACCATCAACTCAAGGTTCGTACAGAAGATGTTCCGAAGACAACATTTAGAACGAGGTATGGACATTACGAGTTCTTAGTGATGCCATTTGGGCTCACTATTGCACATGCAGCTTTTATGGATTTGATGAATAGGGTATGCAAACCGTACTTGGATAAGTTTGTTATTGTCTTCATAGATGATATACTAATCTATTCTCGCAGTCAGGCTGACCACGAGAAACATTTGAGGTGTTGAATTATTAAGGCAAGAGAAGCTCTACGCAAAATTTTCGAAATGTGGATTTTGGTTACGTGAAGTTCAGTTCTTAGGACACGTTGTTGGGGAACGTGGAATTCAAGTAGACCCCGCTAAGGTCGAGGCCGTTATGAACTAGCAAGCTCCTAAAACCCCTTCAGAGATCCGTAGCTTTTTGGGATTGGCAGGCTATTACAGAAGGTTTATAGAAAATTTCTCAAGGATAGATACTCCTTTGACTACTCTGACTCGCAAGGATGTAAAATTTATTTGGGGTCCGAAACAACATGAAGCTTTTGAAGTGTTGAAGCAAAAGCTGAGCAATGCTCCTGTGTTGACTCTACCTGAAGGCATTGAAGATTTCGTAGTTTACTGTGACGCTTCACATACTGGCATGGGATGTGTACACATGCAACGGGGAAAAGTGATCGCTTATGCTTCAAGGCAATTAAAGATACACGAAAGAAATTACACCACGCATGACTTGGAACTTGGTGTTGTGGTGTTTGCGCGGAAGCTATGGAGACATTACTTATATGGAACCAAGTGTATTATATACACCGATCACAAGAGCCTTCAGCACTTGTTCAACCAGAAGGATCTGAATATGCGACAGCGCCGGTGGATGGAGACGCTGAACGACTATGATTGTGAGATCCGTTACCACCCAGGCAAGGCAAATGTGGTTGCCGATGCCTTGAGCTGTAAAGTAAGGGTTAAGCCTATTCGGGTTAATGCCAATAGCATTGAAGTAAGAAATAATTTGAAAGATAGTATCTTGAAAGCCCAAAAGCAAGCGTTATTAGAAGCAAATCTTCCCAATGAAGAATTGGGAAAAATGGTGGAGCAACTGATTTCAGGAAGTGACGGAATTCTTAGATTCTGTGGGCGAATTTGGATTCCTGTCTTTGGAGGACTTAGGGATTTGATCCTCCAAGAAGCACACAGTTCTAGATACTCGATTCACCCGGGTGGTGATAAAATGTATAAGGATTTGAGACCCGATTATTGGTGGTCCGGGTTGAAGAAATCGATAGCTACTTACGTAGCTAAATGCCTGACGTGTTCACAAGTTAAGGCCGAGCATCAGAAACCGTCAGGGTTGCTGCAACCATTGGAAATTGCCATGTGGAAATGGGAATGTGTAACCATGGATTTTATTACTAAATTACCAAAGACGAAGCGAGGAAATGATACAATATGGGTAATTGTTGACAGATTGACTAAGTCGGCTCATTTCCTACCTATTAATGAGACTCATAGCTCAGACAAACTAGCAAAGCTTTACGTGGATGAAAAAGTATCCTGCACGGCGTACCAGTATCTATTGTGTCGGATAGGGACACAAGGTACACTTCTCATTTTTGGAAAAGTTTCCAGCAAGCCCTAGGCACCCGACTAAATTTTAGTACGGCATATCACCCGCAGACTGATGGGCAAAGCGAACATACTATTCAAATGCTGGAAGATATGTTGCGTGCATGCATTATCGACCTAGGTGGAAGTTGGGATAACCATTTACCACTTGTAGAGTTTTCCTACAACAATAGCTACCATGCAAGTATTCAAGCCGCCCTGTTTGAAGCTTTATACGGGAGAAAGTGTAGGACGCCCGTTTTGTCACACCCCGACCCGCAGCGGAAAAAGGTGATCGGGGCATGATTGGGTTTTCATCAAAGCTCATGACATTTATTATAATGTTTCATATTTATTATTACAATTTAAAGGAGATCATACAATCAAATCATACTAGTACATCATGTTCTATACATCTTTCTAGACTTCATTATTTTTCTTCTAAGGCACTTTTCCTATGTGTTCCTTGCTTCATCCTGTCCACCTGTATCATGTGTAAAAATGGTTTTTGGTCAACAAAAAGTTGGTGAATGAACCTTGTTAGAAAACATTTATTATTGATTTCTTGTTGTATTTAATATGGAAAAATTGTGCAATAATCATATGTGAGCAAACGTAAATAAACATACAATAACAAACAATAACAAACCACCTTGCATGAATATATGACATGAGTGATAATGTAAATGTTGGCAACGTCACGTTCCGCTCATAGGTAATGGGGAACGGACGGCCTATGATGATGTATGTGCGATCAAGGCTCAATCAAACGGAGCCGATCGTATGTTGGCAACGCCTCGTTCACGCTCATAGGTAATGGGGAACGGTTCCGCTCATAGGTAATGGGGAACAGACGGCCTATGATGATGTATGTACTGAAAAATGATAAATTTAATCTAAACATTAACAACAAAAACAAATTGATACATATTGGAATACACATTTGATCATGGATATGATGGATGCACAAGTGTTTAAATGTAATAAAAATAAGACACATGATACACCCCAAAAAGTGATTAAAACGAGGAATTTGTAGAGATTCACTCACATTGGGTGCGTTCGTTTGATGATATTGAATGCGCACGAGTTGATCGACGAGGAATAACTAACCTAAATAATAACGAAAAGGTACGGTAAATAAGTGGATTTTATTAACAATTTTAATAGGATTTTTAGATTTATTGTTGTGAGTTTAAGGTCATTTTCTAACTTTAAAAATATTATTTTTAAGTATTTTTAACTGATTTTTAAATTAAATAAATAAATAAAAATCTAAAAAAAATGTTGATTTTTTTATTGGCCGTTGACCGTTGACTTTTACTGTTGACTTTGACTGTTTGACCGGTTCGGACTTGTGTTTGTTTGCGCTGAGTGAGGTTCGAACTCGTGATCTCCCGTACGCGTGCACGCAGCTCTACTAATTGAGCTACGTGTCTATCCCGAAATATTTCTGTTTTTACTATTTAGATTTAACCAGAAATCATTTATTTAAAAAGAATTTTAATTACATCGAACCGGTGCACATAACAGGTCTCGAACCCGGGACCTGTTGTTTAACGTTGCACACCGTCCACCGCTGGACTGTGTGTCTAACCCGAAATATATTGAAGTTTATTTATACATATACACATACTAGCGCTAACATATTTTGATTTAAACAAAAGGCTTGGATAATTTCAGGGGCGGTGTAACTAGCCGGATTCGAACTCGAGACTTTGGCTTCGTGTTGCACACAGCCCGACCAATTGGGCTGTGTGACTAACCCGAAGGATATAAGATTTTTATTAAATTTATATATTTACTAGATTATTTCGTTAACTGGTTTTAAAAAGGTTGTGTATAATTGGCGAACCGGAAAGCATGTACAGACTCGAACTCGGGACCATGGCTTGAAGTTTGCACACAGTCCACCACTGGACTGTGTGTCTAACCCGTTTAAAAATCCGTTTCGAATTGAACTTATACATTAACAGTGCTTCATCTTCTTCGTCACTTGAACAACCAGACTGTTAAAATCCGATTTCTTCGATTCATTAATCAATTCCTTTATTAAATTTTGAATAACTACATATGAGACTAAAAAATGAGAGGGATTAAGTGTAAGATATACCGAACAGAGATCCCCTGTTTCTCCGGCGAGATTCCGATGACAGCAGGTTATTCCGGCGACGTGTAACTTGCGGCAGAGGATCTTCAGGAAGTTTGAGGTGAGTGTGGGTGACTTCTGTCGAAGCTCTAGAAGTCCTATTTATAGAGTAAGGCAAAAGAGGTGAAATGGGTTCGGTTTTCTGGCGACTTGCAGAGAATTCCGGCGATGTATTTCTTGCGACAGAGATTCTACAGGGAGTTTAAGGTGAGTGTGGGTGATTTCGGTATGAGCTCTAGATGTCCTGTTTATAAAGTAAGGCAACAGTGGGATAGTTTCTTCGGTTTTCCGGCGATTTCCGGTGATATTTTCTGGTGACTACCAAGCAATTCCGGCATTAGAGTGTTTGAACAGAAGGCTCGAGATGTTTCAGTATTTGTAGATCAAATGTTTTGTAATCGGTTTCATCTTTTAATGTTTTCGGTTTCATTCATTTTTTTAATGTTTTCGGTTACAAAATTACTGGTTTTCTTTGATTTAGTGTATAATTGATAACTGAAATCGAATTAAAACATAATTCGGTAACTGATAGTTGTAGGCGCGTTCTATCTTCTGAAATCGTAACTGCTAAATCTTTGTGCGGCTTTCTTTTTGAGACCTCACTTAATTGAAATGCGTATACATATATTAATGGATCTAAAATAAACCGAATGAGGCTTGGCAGCCGAACGGTTTATGTGTGTGTGATGGAGGCGGGTGACCCGGGTTCGAAACCCGGCGTCTCCTTATATTTTTTTATTCATTGTTTATTACAAATTTTCAATTATAGATTTTAAGTTCTAAAATGTTTATTAATTATGTATCGTTTAAAATTAAAATAAACAATATATACGCAACGAATTTTATAACTGATTATTCGGTTTAATAAACGAAGCGGGTTTGGATAACCCGGTTTTTTACGGATGTTACAGTATCCCCTACTTTTAGAAATTTCGTCCCGAAATTTAAGTAGTGGTATGGTTGACTCGAAAGGAGGGTGGTTTTGACAATTATATACTTAGAAGGGGGTAAGAGTTTAAATTTTATTTGAGGCGGTAACGTTCCTAGTAAGGGTTGAATACCCTGCTACAGGAATCGCTTTTTGATGCTTAAGATAAAGAATATTGATAAACAGAGTTGATTGACTAGGTATGATCTCATGCACAAGAGTTCTGAGAGAATCGATACGTTTGGGAAGATAAGGTCATATCCTAAAACAAAACTTCTACCACTAATACCTACATGGAACCTCTCATAACCGCCTGACAATGCCTCTGCTCCTTTGGCAAGAATACTTATATATAGGAAGTACCATCGGCGTATCCACCATATTCTTGTCAAATTTTCTTTGGCTTTATCAGTAAGTTATGATTAGTTCTGTGTGACTCTAGAACATAAACAAACACAACAACCAAAGCTTGAGTCTTAATTCTGATAGTATACATTTTTGAATGCTGACAGTACCTCTCTCGTTTGTTATGATGAAGAGGTTAGTCTATGTAGAAGTGGGACACAATCCAACTTCTTTGAATGATGAGATGATATGAATGCTAAATCAGTGAGTATAAACAAACTTCAACCATGACATTACTAAATCCTACATGGAACTTCTCATAACCGCCTGACAATGCCTTTGATCCTTTGGCAAGAATACTTATATATAGGAAGTACCAGCGGCGTATCCACCATATTCTTGTCAAATTTTCATTGATTTTATCAGTAAGTTATGATTAGTTCTATGTGACTCTAAAACATAAACAAACACAACAACCAAAGCTTGAGTCTAAATTCTGAAAGTATACATGTTTGAATGATGACAGTACCTCTCTTGTTTGTTATGATGAAGAGGTTAGTCTATGTAGAAGTGAGACACAGCCCAACTTCTTTAAATGATGAGACGGAGATACGTCGTGAGGTATGATGATATGAATGTTAAATCAATGAGTATAAAACAAAACTGAAATAGTAATTCGCATAAGATTCTTGGATAAAATTTCCAATTTATAATTGAGATACGTGAAGATTGAGATAAACATAAAGAAAACATAAAAACTAAGCGGTTGGGGTTGAATTCTTGATTTTTGGTGAAGAAAACTAGTTGGGTGGTTCGTTTGGGCCGTCATTATCTTCAACAGGATTGGCGTTGATGTTTTAAACTCTTCCTCTTGCTGGTGGCCTAGTGGTTAGGTTTTCTTTATTTGCTTGGTTAACTGGGTTTGCTTGAGCTTGGGCGTTTATGATGTTAACCAAACGAGGGCACGTGTTTCTAAAGTGGGTAGGGTCACCACAATTGAAACAAGCTCGAACATATGGGAACATGGGGTATTGGGGTTGTTGATATGTTTGGATCATGTTTTGAGTAGGGGGTGAGGTTTGGTTTTGAGAGGTGCGGCAAACCTTGCTCAAATGACCATAGCGTCCACAATTCACACATAGTCGACAAGGTAAGGTAGATGGATGGTGATAAAAACAGGTGTTGCATTGAGGGTGAGGTCCAAAGTAAGGTTTCTTATTTGGGTAAGTTGAGTTGGGTGCTACTTGAGTGATTGGGATAGCTTGGAGGGGTATGGCTTGTGAAGTTGGTTGATTGTGTTGGGTGACAGCAAAAAGTTGCCCATCTCGTTTTCTCTTAGAAATGGGTTGAGAAGGGGATTCGGTTTGGGTGGAGTTTGAGGTTTCAGTTGATGCTTTATCCTTCTTCTTCTCCTCCTTGAAGTCCTTATTTCGTATGCGGTTCTCGGTGAGCTCTGTAGCTAACTCCATTGCTGCTTCCGAAGTTGCAGGTGTGGTACTTATTACAGAGTCTTGAATTTTTGAAGGAAGACCTCGAATGTAGTGCTCGATCAAACGGTAGAGGGGAGTGAACAAGTTGGGGACCATTTAATTTAACTCAAGGAATCTCTTGTTGTATGTGGTGTAGTCGCCTTCCTTTTGTTTCAAAGAATAGAACTCATCCTCCAATTTCTTGATTTCGCTTCTTGGGCAAAACCGTCTTGTCATGATTTCCTTCAACTCTTCCCAAGTCAAAGTCATAGCATCTTCAACACTTCGCTTGGCCTTCTCTGTATTCCACCATGTAAGTGCTATTCCAAGTAAACGACCGGTAGCATATCGCACCTTGCGATCATCGGGGCAATCGCAATTTAGAAAAGTGTTTTCCATTTCCTCAAACCAATGAAGGAGAGCGGTGACACCTTCAGTCCCTTCGTATTCTGGAGGATCGCAGGATTTGAAATGCTTGAAGGTGAATTTAGTGGTATTTGGGGGAGGGTTGACAACATTTTGATCTTCTTGATTGACGGGATTAGCGGTAAGGGCTTGTTGAACTTGAACTACAATGTTGGGTATTACGGCAGCCATTTGTTGAGCGATTTAGGCAGCCATGCGCTCGCGGGCTTTTCCTGATCTCATCTTCTTACGAGCGAGATTAGAAGACATCTACAAGGAATACATATCAAGAGTATGAGTTGGACGTTTTAGGGGTCATGTGTCGTGTTTAGGAATGAACATTCATAAAATAAATATAGAACAATAAATCTACTACATCCATAGGATGTCTTGGGCTCTGCTCGTAATTGGGCCTTGCATGCCGCCATACTTCACCTTCGTAATCATGTGGGCCCCCATGATTACCGGGTTTTTCATATTGTTCGCATGTGTTAGCCTGGTTACGTACACTAAAACCCGGAGAAAATCGAGAAATATGTATGTAACGTATGATATTCGGAATGTATCCAGGTGTGGACACGGTGACACCTCAAAGTGGGGTTAGTTCGAACGACGTTTGGTGTGGCATGCTTTTGTCACACCCCGACCCGCAGCGGAAAAGGTGATCGGGGCATGATTGGGTTATCATCAAAGCTCATGACATTTATTTTAACGTTTCATATTCATTAATACAATTTAATGGAAATTTACAATAAATATTACAACATGTTCTAACTATCAATCTAAGCTTCTTCGTTCTCTTCTAAGGCATTTCCTATGTTTTCCTTGCCTCCACCTGTTCATTAGTATCATGTGTAAAAGGTTTTTTTTTGGATCAACAAAAAGTTGGCGAGTGAATCATATGGAAAACATTTGAACAAGTTTATTTAATTGATTATGAAATGAGTGCACAACCACACATGAGTAAAAATAGATGTAAACTTATTCAACAATCATTCGATATTAAATAAAGCACACATGAACAATAATGGAACATTTAGAGGCACGCGTTGCTCTACTCGTCTCTCACGAGGAACTGATGGGCCTAATGAATGAATTGCATAAACATGATAATATGAAAGACATAACTACAAACAATATAAACTCAATGATACACACATGAATAATAACGGATTGGTTTTGAGGCACGCGTTGTTCAACTCGTCTCCCTCGAGGAACTGATGGGCTTAATGAATGAATTTCATATAATTTGACAAAATGAAATAAGTAATCACAACAATATAAACAATCTAAGTTTAGATCACGATATGGTATGGCACAAGTTTAAATAAACGAGTTAATTATTTTGTGACATATGACACACCCCAAAACGTGTAATTAAAAAGGGGGAGTTGTAAGATTCACTCACAGTGGGTGCGTTCGGTTGATGATGTTGAATGCACGCGAAGTGGTTTTAACCACGAGTGAAATTAACCTAGATAAATAGCATTATGGTTCGGTACGTAAACGGATTTTATTAATCCATTTTAGTAGGATTGTTGGGTGTATTTTTGTGAGTTTAAGGCTATTTTCTAACCTTAAAAATGTTATTTTTAAGTATTTTTAATTGATTTTTAATTAAAATAAATAAATAAAAATAATAAAAAAAAGTTGAATTTTTTTGACCGTTGACCGTTGACCGTTGACCTTGACCGTTGACCGGTTCGTATGCGTATAAGTGTGCGCTGAGTGAGGCTCGAACCCGAGACCTCCCGTACGCGTGCACGCAGCTCTACCAACTGAGCTACGTGTCTAACCCGAAATATTTATGTTTTTAATTATATTTATATACTAATTAGTTTAAACAGAAAATCCTTTATTTCTTAAAAACGATTTTTAATCCGTGACTCGGTGCGCACCACAGGTCTCGAACCCGAGACCTGTGGTTTATGCTAACACACAGTCCACCGCTGGACTGTGTGTCCAACTTGTTAACTTAACTGATTTTTATTATACTTAAACACAAACTAAGTATTTTCATTTCTGACTTATTTAAAAAGTTTAATAATTATCCGGGCCGGTGCGGTAGCCCGGACTCGAACTCGTGACCTGTGATTTAAACATACACACAGTCCACCACTGGACTGTGTGTCTAACTTGGTTATTATCCGGTTATTAATAAACTTAACATATACAGTGGTGACTCCGGTTCGGTTAACAAACAAAGACATTTTTATTAAGGCAGCGTGCGTGGACAAGACTCGAACTCGAGACGTTAGTGTGTTTAATGTGCACACAGTCCACCGCTGGACTGTGTGTCTAACCCGAGTAATAACTTGCTTTTAATTATACTTAAACATTACCGAACATCGTCTTCTTCGTCAGTCTTAACCAGGAACGATGACTGACTGGTTCGAAGTTTTAATCAGGTTTATTTTAGCGTGTTTCAGTTAATTACAGGTGAGATATAAGTGAAAAGAAAGAGAAATTAGGCGTAAGGTATACCGACTGGATTCCTCTGTTTTTCCGGTAGAACTCCGGCGACAGCAACAGGTTCCGGCGTTGTGTGTCTTGCAGTAGCGAGTCTTCAGAAAGCTTGGAAAGGATGTGGGTGACTTCGGTATAAGTTCAGGGGGTTTAGTAAGGCTTAGAAGTGAAGGGCTCGGTTTTCCGGCGAGATACAGAAATATTCCGGCGAGTAAATTTTCGCCGAGAAAGGGTGCGGTTTTGAGCCAAAAAGCTTGCAGAGGTTCGAGGAGGTATTTATAGTGCAGGTTATCGATGAACTTGGTCCAATTTCCGACTTGATTCAAAGTCATTACGTTTTCCGGCGGTTATAGTTTGTGTCGCGGACTCAGGCGTCGGTTATAACCGATGTCCTAGTAAATGTTTACGTTATAACTGAAAAAGTCGTAAATTATTGGCGAGATCGCCGGGATTTCCGACGATTGCATTTAGGCGCCGGTTTTTGAATTCGGAAAATCATGTTATGCATTAAATGATTCTAATAATTAACAAAGAATACAAGTGGCGCAGTGGTTTAAGTGTTGAGTGTTAAGTCCTTGTTTGACCCGGCGACTGACCCGGGTTCGAAACCGGCAGAAACAATTTATTTTTATTTTCTTATTTTTAACAGTTTTTCAAAAACTAATTATATATTCCCATATAATAATTAATTATGTATCGTTTAAAATTATTTTGGGCATTAAATTTGCAACGAAATTTTTAACTGATTGTTCGGTTAATAAACGGAGCGGGTTTGGTAAAATCCGTTTTTTGACGGATGTTACAGCTTTGGCCTAATAGGTCCTTCGTACTCTCATCGTTAGTCCCCGGGTAGGCAAACTGGTCCGTTATATTGGATTTATACGAATGCCAACCTAGACAGGACGTTCCAACTACCGGTACTTGTACCCTTACAGTTACTACATGCCCGTCGCAGAACTCACTTTGATAAGATTAAAAAAAATGAAAAATGCGACAAAATCTTGAATTTCGGAAGTATGAAGATGATTTGAATATGTGAACATTGAAATATGTATGATGAATATGTATGTAAGTATGTATGTTTGACTGTAAGTATAATTCATTATGTATCACAAAATGTAATATTGGAAATGTTTGCATGCCTTTGTGTATGTAATAAATATGAAAGAAATAAACATCATGAGTTTGCATGTAACCACATAAACAATTTAAAATCTAATCAACTATAGTATAGGCTCTAAGGGTCTAATAACCTATCTTATATCCCTATAGTCAAAAGCTCTGATACCAATCTATCACACCCCGACCCGCAGCGGAAAAAGGTGATCGGGGCATGATTGGGTTTTCATCAAAGCTCATGACATTTATTATAATGTTTCATATTTATTATTACAGTTTAAAGGAGATCATACAATCAAATCATACTAGTACATCATGTTCTATACATCTTTCTAGACTTCATTATTTTTCTTCTAAGGCACATTTCCTATGTGTTCCTTGCTTCATCCTGTCCACCTGTATCATGTGTAAAAATGGTTTTTCGGTCAACAAAAAGTTGGCGAGTGAACCTTGTTAGAAAACATTTATTATTGATTTCTTGTTGTATTTAATATGGAAAATTGTGCAATAATCATATGTGAGCAAACGTAAATAAACATACAATATCAAACAATAACAAACCACCTTGCATGAATATATGACATGAATGATAATGTAAATGTTGGCAACGTCACGTTCCGCTCATAGGTAATGGAGAACGGACGGCCTATGATGATGTATGTGCGATCAAGGCTCAATCAAACGGAGCCGATCGTATGTTGGCAACGCCTCGTTCACGCTCATAGGTAATGGGGAACGGTTCCGCTCATAGGTAATGGGGAACAAACGGCCTATGATGATGTATGTACTGAAAAATGATAAATTTAATCTAAACATTAACCACACAAACAAATTGATACATATTGGAATACACATTTGATCATGGATATGATGGATGAACAAGTGTTTAAATGTAATAAAAATAAGACAAATGATACACCCCAAAAAGTGATTAAAACGGGGAATTTGTAGAGATTCACTCACATTGGGTGCGTTCGTTTGATGATATTGAATGCGCACGAGTTGATCGACGAGGAATAACTAACCTAAATAATAACGAAAAGGTACGGTAAATAAGTGGATTTTATTAACAATTTTAATAGGATTTTTAGATTTATTGTTGTGAGTTTAAGGTCATTTTCTAACTTTAAAAATATTATTTTTAAGTATTTTTAACTGATTTTTAAATTAAATAAATAAATAAAAATATAAAAAAATGTTGATTTTTTTATTGACCGTTGACAGTTGACTTTTACTGTTGACTTTGACTGTTTGACCGGTTCGGACTTGTGTTTGTTTGCGCTGAGTGAGGTTCGAACTCGTGACCTCCCGTACGCGTGCACGCAGCTCTACCAACTGAGCTACGTGTCTAACCCGAAACATTTCTGTTTTTAATTATACTTATATACTCTTTAGATTTAACCAGAAATCATTTATTTAAAAAGAATTTTAATTACATCGAACCGGTGCACATAACAGGTCTCGAACCCGGGACCTGTTGTTTAACGTTGCACACCGTCCACCGCTGGACTGTGTGTCTAACCCGAAATATATTGAAGTTTATTTATACATATACACATACTAGCGCTAACATATTTTGATTTAAACAAAAGGCTTGGATAATTTCAGGGGCGGTGTAACTAGCCGGATTCGAACTCGAGACTTTGGCTTCGTGTTGCACACAGCCCGACCAATTGGGCTGTGTGACTAACCCGAAGGATATAAGATTTTTATTAAATTTATATATTTACTAGATTATTTCGTTAACTGGTTTTAAAAAGGTTGTGTATATTTCGAATGAGGCTTGGCAGCCGAACGGTTTATGTGTGTGTGATGGAGACGGGTGACCCGAGTTCGAAACCCGGCGTCTCCTTATATTTTTTTATTCATTGTTTATTACAAATTTTCAATTATAGATTTTAAGTTCTAAAATGTTTATTAATTATGTATCGTTTAAAATTAAAATAAACAATATATACGCAACGAATTTTATAACTGATTATTCGGTTTAATAAACGAAGCGGGTTTGGATAACCCGGTTTTTGACGGATGTTACACGTTTGTTGGGCAGAAGTTGGGGAAGCTCAACTGACAGGACCAGAGATAGTTCTGGAGACGATAGATAAAATCTTGCAAATTCGGGATCGTCTCAAGGCTGCCAAGGATAGGCAGAAAAGTTACGCAGACCGAAGGCGTAAACCTCTCGAGTTCCAGGTAGGGGACAAGGTCTTGCTAAAGGTATCGCTTTGGAAGGGCGTTATGCGCTTTGGAAAGAAAGGAAAATTAAGTGCTAGGTATGTAGGACCATTTGAAATCACTGAACGGATTGGAGCTGTTGCTTACAAGCTGAAATTGCCAGAAAAGTTCAGTGGAATCCATGATGTGTTCCACATTTCCAATATGAAGAAATGCTTGGCCGACGAGTCGTTGGCTATGCCACACGACGATGTGCAGATTGATAATAACTTGCGTTTCATTGAGAAACCTATAGTGATTGAAGATAGACAAGTCAAGAAACTTCGTAGAAAGCATGTGCCGATCGTGAAAGTGAAGTGGGACGCTCGCCGAGGTCCTGAATTCACGTGGGAGGTTGAGTCCGTTATGCGACAAAAGTACCCATACTTGTTTGATTGAAATCTCGGGGTCGAGATTTATTTTAAGGGGGTAAGAATGCAACACCTCGTGTTTTTACGTTCAATATTTTTCCGACACGTGTCCCGGTAATCCTAGTGTGGCCACATGCTAAAACAGGAGGGACCAAAGTCGTTGAGTTGTGTTAGTTATCCTCATGACGCTTTGAAATAAAGTGGGAAGACTTAAATAAAAATTTGAAAATTTTCAAGTTCTGAAGACCCCTTGCGGACTGCAAGGCCCTTGCCATACGGTCCGCAAGGCCAATTGATTCTGTGGGCGCCTGAGGTCCTTACGGACCGCAAGGCAAGGCTCATACGGTCCGTAAGGACCTGCCAGCGAGCAGAAACATGGCAGAGCCATGTTCTGCCACCTCTTGTCGCATTTGTTGCCTTCCTTGCATGCTTGACACGTCTAGGGACACATGTTGACTTCCTTAAACACTTGGCAAACCTCTGGATCCTCCCTTGGCTACTTATGAGATGAATTTTTAGTTGCAACCATTATTTTCACCAACTTTAATTCATCAAAATCATCCTTGAAGAGCTTCTGGCATTCTCAAGCATTCCAATCTGTTCTTACCACTCATTTGGGACATAATGTAAGTGTTCAAATTCGTATTTAGTGATTTATTATAGCTTTTAGCCTAGAACAAAGTCTCGTCGTAATTACGCCTTGACCTTGTTCTAAATCCGTGAATACTCCGTCATTGTGAGTAACGAAAGTTCCTATACGTTCATATTAATGGAGGTGTTAATCCCTCCAGAGGGCATCTCCAGATTTTCACGGATTCATAACCAATTGACGAGTCAACCAAAAAGTCAAATAAAGTCAAACTGTCAAGTTTTTATAAAAATGATAACTAATGATCTAGATGTTATAAAATATGTTTTGATGCACTAACAACCTAAAAATAAGTATTAGAACATATTTCTTCAGATTCTGCTCATCAAGTTTGTCACACCCCGACCCGCAGCGGATAAGGTGATCGGGGCATGATTGGGTTATCATCAAAGCTCATGACATTTATTAAATGTTTCATATTCATTAATACAAATTAAATGAAAGTTTACAATAGTGATACAACATGATCTAACTAACAATCTAACTCCTTTGTTCTCTTCTAAGGCATATCCTATGTTATCCTTGCTTCAACCTGTTCACCTGTATCATGTGTAAAAAGGTTTTTGGATCAACATAATGTTGGCGAGTGAATCCTATGGAAATCATTTGAACAATTTATTTAAATTGATTATGAAATATGTGCACAACCAAACATGAATAAAATTAGATGTAACTTGATCAATAATCATAAGATGTTAAATGAAAACACTCATGAACAATAATGGAACAATTAAAGGCACGCGATGCTCAACTCGTCTCTCACGAGGAACTGAGGGGCCTGATGAATGAATTGCATAAACATGATAATATGAATAACACAACTACAAACAATATAAACTCAATGAAAACACACATGAACAATAATAAATTTGAATTGAAGCACGCGATGTTCTACTCGTTTCCCACGAGGAACTGATGGGCTTAATGTATGAGTTTCATGTAATTTGACAAACTGAATATAAATAAATCACAACAATAAATCAATCTAAGATTAAGTCATGATGTGGTATGGCACAAGTTTAAATAAATAAATTAATTAATTCATAACACATGACACACCCCAAAACGTGTAATTTAAAAAGGGGAATTGTAAGATTCACTCACAGTGGGTGCGTTCGGTTGATGACGTTGAATGCACGCGAAGTGGTTTTAACCACAAGTGAGATTTAACCTAGATAGATCGCATTATGGTTTGGTAAGTAAACGGATTTTATTAAACTATTTTAGTAGGATTGATGGGTGTATTTTTGTGAGTTTGAAGCTATTTTCTAATCTTAAAAATGTTATTTTTAAATATTTATAATTGATTTTTAATTAAAATAATTAAATAAAAATAATAAAAATATTTTTTTTTTTTTTCTGCTACAGTAACATTGACCAGTTGACTTTGACTGGTCGTTGACCGGTTTGAGGAATATTGTTATGCGCTCGGTGAGGCTCGAACCCGAGACCTCCCGTACGCGTGCACGCAGCTCTACCAACTGAGCTACGTGTCTAACCCGTTACATATCCGATTTTAATTTCATATATACATTAATTAGAATTAATAGAAAATCATTTATTTTAAAAACAGTTTAAGGCGAAACGGTCATGCACACCACAGGTCTCGAACTCGGGACCTGTGGTTTAATCTAACACACAGTCCACCGCTGGACTGTGTGTTCAACATGTTATATAACTTGATTTTTATTATACTTAAAGACAATTTAAATATTTCCTTTTCTGCCTTATTAAAAAAAAAAAAGTTAATTGTCCGAGTCGGTGCTGAGGACCGGACTCGAACTCGTGACCTGTGATATAAACAAACACACAGTCCACCGCTGGACTGTGTGTCTAACTTGGTTATTATTCCGGTTATTAATATACTTAACATATAACGGTATCGACTCCGGTTCAGTTAAACAAAAACTTGATTTTTATTAAGGCAGCGTGTGAGACGGGAATCGAACTCGAGACCTTTGCATAATTAACGTATTATGTGCACACAGTCCACCGCTGGACTGTGTGTCTAACCCGATTAAAATCATGATTTATAATATACTTATATGATATGGAAGTGCGTCGTCTTCTTCGTCAATATTGAACCAGAAACCGGGTCTGACTGGTTCGAGTTTTTATTCAAGCTTCATTAGTGTTTTAGGTTAATTATTGATAAGATAGAAGTGAAAAGGAAAAGAAACTGAGCGGAGAATATACCGACTGAACTCTCTGTTTTCCGGCAGAAACTCCGGCGACAGAATTCACCTCCGGCGACGTGTTCCTTGTAGCAGCTAGTCTCCGAAAAGTTTGGAAAAGGTAAGGGTATCACCGGTATAAGCTTCAGAGTTTCAGAAAAGCTCGGCAATGGGGAAACCGGTTTTCCGGCGACGAACAGGGAAATTCTGGCGAGAGAAATTACGCCGTGAAAAGATGTGACTTTTAGCGAAAAAGTTTGCAGACGATTGTGGTTGAATTTATAGGGAATAATCGAAATGTATTTGGTCTGATTTTTGACTGTGTTCGTTATTTAAATTTTTCTGGCGGTTTTGATTTGGTCGCGGACTTCAAACATCGGTTATAACCGATATGTGATTTAAAGGTTTACGTTATAACGTAAATTGGTGTTAAGACTCGCGAATAATCCGGGATTCCGACGACTGAATCGTTGGGCGCCGATTTTTTTGAATTTGTAAAGTCACTTTATGAATTAAATTATTTCATTATTTATCAAACAAATCAGTTGGCGCAGTGGTTTGTGTGTGAGAGTTAAGTCACTAGGTGACTCGGTACAGACCCGGGTTCGAAACCCGGCAGATGTATTTTATTTTTATTTTGCGATTTTTGACGGTTTTTCAAAAACTAAATATATATTCGCGTATAATAATTGATTACGGATCGTTTAAAAATGTTTTGGACATTTAATTCGAAACGAAAATTTTGACTGACTGTTCGGTTACTAAACGGAGCGGGTTTGGTAAATCCGTTTTTGACGGATGTTACAGTATCCCCTGCTTTTTAGAAATTTCGTCCCGAAATTTAAATAATGATATATTTTGACTATAAGAATGATGATGTTTTGTTTGACAGTTGTATGCTTAGCAAAAATGAGGGTTTAAGTTTTTGTTCGAGGCGGTAACGTTCCTTGTAAAGGTTAAGTACTCTATTCAGGAATCGCTTTTTGTTGCCTACTGTATGAATATTGATAAACAGGAATGATTCTCTAAAAATGATATCATGCATAAGAGTTTAGATACGTTTGGGAAAAATATGGTTATATCCTAAGGCAAAACTTCTAACACTACAATCTACATAAATAAAAACACAACAGCTGATATCCAAACATGAATGAACACATCAGCAAATATTTGAACATGAATAAACATAACAGCAATTATTCGAACATGAATGAACACATCAGCAAATATTTGAACATGAATAAACACAACAGCAAGTATTTGAACATGAATAAACACAATAGCCAATATTCGAACATGAATAGACACATCAGCGAATATTTGAACATGAATAAACACAACAGCAAATATTTGAACATGAATAAACACAACAGCAAATATTTGAATCCATATATGTTTGAATGATGGAAGTTCCTCTCTCGTTTGTTATGATGGAGAGGTTAATTTATGTAGAAATGGAACACAATCCAATCTCTTTAAATAACATGATGATATAAATGTATCACAAATTCCAACCAAGGCAAATAATAAATCCTACATGGAACTTCTCATAACTGTCTGATAATGCCTCTGATCCTTTGGCAAGAATACTTATATATAGGAAGTACCAGCGGCGTATCCACCATATTCTTGCCAAATTTTCATTAGTTTTATCCACAAGTTATGATTGGTTACCAAGAAACTAATAAATCCTACATAGAACTTCTCATAACCGTCCGATAAGGCCTCTGATCCTTTGACAAGAATACTTATATATAGGAAGTACCAGCGGCGTATCCACCATATTCTTGTCAAATTTTCATTGGTTTTATCAGTGAATTATGATTAGTCCTATAACTCTACAATCAATACAACAAACAAAAAAATACTGAAATGAAATATATCTGTGCGATCAAGGCTCAATCGAACGGAGCCGATCGTATTGCATGTACTGAAAATAAAATGGATGTGCGCTCAAGGCTCAATCAAAACGGAGCCGAACGTATTGAATGTACTGAAATTGAAATTGTGTGCTCAAGGCTCAATCAAACGGAGCCGAACATATTGAATGTACTGAAATTGAAATTGTGTGCTCAAGGCTCAATCAAACGGAGCCGAACATATTGCATGTACTGAATATGAATAACTTAACCACACAAACAGCCTATGCATGGAACCTCTCATAACTGCCTGATAATGCCTCCGATCATTTGACAAGAATACTTATATATAGGAAGTACCATCGGCGTATCCACCATATCCTTGTCAAATTTTCGTTGACTTTATCCGAAAGTTATGGTTAGTTCGATGCGACTCTACTACAAACACCACAACCACAAGATACTGATAATGAAATTGTATGTGCGCTCAAGGCTCAATCAAACGGAGCCGAACGTATTGCATGAACTTGAAATGTAAATTGAACTGTGCACTCAAGGCTCAATCAAACGGAGCCGAGCGTATTGCATGAACTTGAAATGTAAATTGAACTGTGCACTCAAGGCTCAATCAAACGGAGCCGAGCGTATTGCATGAACTTGAAATGTACATTGAACTGTGCACTCAAGGCTCAATCAAACGGAGCCGAGCATATTGCATGTATTGAAATGTAATATTACGTAACCGATCAAGGCTCAACAAACGGAGCCGATCGTGCGGGCACGCCAAGATCAACCACATAATAAAATGGGGATCCAACTCAACCTCGATGGATGGGGAGCCACGGCCTCGGGAAAATCGTATACTGAAAACAATATATAATATATAATATCCAATAATTTCTCTAACAGTCTACACATGTGATAAAGAAAGACTAAACAATAGGAGTTGAATCTGGATCTTCGGCGAACAGGACTAGCTGAGTATCTTCGTTTGGGCCGTCATTATCTTCGACAGGGTTGGCGTTGATATTGAAGACTCTTCCTCTTGCTGGCGGCATAGTGGTTGGGTTTTCTTGGTTTACTTGGTTAACTGGGTTTGATTGGGCTTGAGTGTTGATAATGTTAACCAATTGAGGGCATGTGTTTCTAAGGTGGGTAGGGTCGCCACAATTGAAGCAAGCTCGAGCATATGGGAACATGGGGTATTGAGGTTGGTGATAAGTTTGGGCCATGTTTTGAGTAGGGGAAAAGGTTTGGTCTTGAAAGGTGCGACAAACGTTGCTCAAATGACCATAACGTCCACAAGTTGTACATAGCCGGCAAGGTAAAGTAAGGGAATGGTGATAAAAACAGTTGTTGCATCGAGGGTGAGGTCCGAGATACGGTTTCTTATTTGGGTAAGCTGAGTTGGGTGCCACTTGGGTGATTGGGACAGCTCGGATGGGTATAGCGTGAAAAACTGGTTGATTTCGTTGAGTAGCAGCGAAAAGTCGTCCGACTCTTTTTCTCTTAGGGTTGGGTTGAGAAGGGGATTCGGTTTGGGTGGAGTCGGAGGTTTCAGTCGATTCTTTATCCTTCTTCTTCTCCTCCTCGAAGTCTTTGTTTCGGATTCGGTTCTCGGTGAGCTCTATTGCTAGCTCCATTGCTGCTTCCAAAGTTGCAGGCTTGGTACTTATCACAGGGTCTTGAATCTTTGACGGAAGACCACGAATGTAGTGCTCGATCAAACGGTAGAGGGGAGTAAACATGTTGGGAACCATTTGATGTAATTCGAGGAACCTTTTGTTGTAGGTGGTGTGGTCTCCTTCCATTTGCTTCAATGAATAAAATTCATCTTCTAGCTTCTTGATTTCGCTCCTTGGACAAAATCGTCTGGTCATGATTTCCTTCAATTCGTTCCAAGTTAAGGACATAGCATCTTCCACACCTCGTTTGGCCTTCTCTGTGTTCCACCAAGTAAGTGCTATCTCATATAGTCTACCGGTAGCATAACGCACTTTGCGATCATCAGGGCAATCGCAATTTAGAAAAGTATTCTCCATTTCTTCAAACCAATGGAGGAGTGCGGTGACACCTTCAGTCCCTTTATATTCGGAGGGTCGCATGATTTGAAATGCTTGTAGGTGCATTTAGTGGTGTTTGGGGAAGAGTTGAAAATGTTTTGGTTTGCTTGATTGACAGGATTATGGGTAAGTGCTTGTTGAACTTGGATTACAATGTTGGGTATTACGGCAGCCATTTGTTGAGCGATTAAGGTAGCCATGCGATCGCGGGCTTTTCTTGCTCTCGTCTTCCTACGGGCGAGGTTAGAAGACATCTACAATGAATACATGACAAGGGTATGAGTTGGATGCTTTTGAGATCATGGGTCGCATTAGGGATGAACATTCATAAAATAATTATACAAAAATACTACATCCATAGGATGTCTTTGGCTTTGCTCGCTGTTAGGCCCGTCATGCCGCCATACTTTACCTTATGTAATCATGTGGGCCCCCATGAATTACCGGTTTTTCATATGGTTCGCACGGTTTCTGCCTGGTTGCGTACACAAAACCCGGTGAAAATCGAGAAATATGTATACAACGTGTGATGTTCGGAATGTGTCCAGGTGTAGACACGATGACACCTCAAAGTGGGTTAGTTCGAACGACGTTTGGTGTGGCATGCTTTGGCCTAATAGGTCCTTCGTACTCTCATCGTTGGTCCCCAGGTAGGCAAACTGGTCCGTTATATTGGATTTATACGAATGCCAGCCTAGACAGGACGTTCCGACTACCGGTACTTGTACCCTTCCAGTTACTACATGCCCGTCGCAGAACTTACTTTGATGAGAATTGAAAATTGCATAAAATCTTTGGATAATGAGAATATGAAAATAAATTGAATACATGAACATCGATATATGTATAATGAACATGTATATGAGCATGTATGTTTGACTGAAATGTAAACAAATATGAAACAATTAAATATCACAAGTTTGTATGTAACCACCTAATCAATTTAAAATTTAGGCAGACTATAGTATAGGCTCTAAGGGTCTAATAACCTATCCTATATCCCTATAGTCATGGCTCTGATACCAATCTGTCACACCCCGACCCGCAGCGGATAAGGTGATCGGGGCATGATTGGGTTATCATCAAAGCTCATGACATTTATTAAATGTTTCATATTCATTAATACAAATTAAATGAAAGTTTACAATAGTGATACAACATGATCTAACTAACAATCTAACTCCTTTGTTCTCTTCTAAGGCATATCCTATGTTATCCTTGCTTCAACCTGTTCACCTGTATCATGTGTAAAAAGGTTTTTGGATCAACATAATGTTGGCGAGTGAATCCTATGGAAATCATTTGAACAATTTATTTAAATTGATTATGAAATATGTGCACAACCAAACATGAATAAAATTAGATGTAACTTGATCAATAATCATAAGATGTTAAATGAAAACACTCATGAACAATAATGGAACAATTAAAGGCACGCGATGCTCAACTCGTCTCTCACGAGGAACTGAGGGGCCTGATGAATGAATTGCATAAACATGATAATATGAATAACACAACTACAAACAATATAAACTCAATGAAAACACACATGAACAATAATAAATTTGAATTGAAGCACGCGATGTTCTACTCGTTTCCCACGAGGAACTGATGGGCTTAATGTATGAGTTTCATGTAATTTGACAAACTGAATATAAATAAATCACAACAATAAATCAATCTAAGATTAAGTCATGATGTGGTATGGCACAAGTTTAAATAATAAATTAATTAATTCATAACACATGACACACCCCAAAACGTGTAATTTAAAAAGGGGAATTGTAAGATTCACTCACAGTGGGTGCGTTCGGTTGATGACGTTGAATGCACGCGAAGTGGTTTTAACCACAAGTGAGATTTAACCTAGATAGATCGCATTATGGTTTGGTAAGTAAACGGATTTTATTAAACTATTTTAGTAGGATTGATGGGTGTATTTTTGTGAGTTTGAAGCTATTTTCTAATCTTAAAAATGTTATTTTTAAATATTTATAATTGATTTTAATTAAAATAATTAAATAAAAATAATAAAAATATTTTTTTTTTTTCTGCTACAGTAACATTGACCAGTTGACTTTGACTGGTCGTTGACCGGTTTGAGGAATATTGTTATGCGCTCGGTGAGGCTCGAACCCGAGACCTCCCGTACGCGTGCACGCAGCTCTACCAACTGAGCTACGTGTCTAACCCGTTACATATCCGATTTTAATTTCATATATACATTAATTAGAATTAATAGAAAATCATTTATTTTAAAAACAGTTTAAGGCGAAACGGTCATGCACACCACAGGTCTCGAACTCGGGACCTGTGGTTTAATCTAACACACAGTCCACCGCTGGACTGTGTGTTCAACATGTTATATAACTTGATTTTTATTATACTTAAAGACAATTTAAATATTTCCTTTTCTGCCTTATTAAAAAAAAAAAGTTAATTGTCCGAGTCGGTGCTGAGGACCGGACTCGAACTCGTGACCTGTGATATAAACAAACACACAGTCCACCGCTGGACTGTGTGTCTAACTTGGTTATTATTCCGGTTATTAATATACTTAACATATAACGGTATCGACTCCGGTTCAGTTAAACAAAAACTTGATTTTTATTAAGGCAGCGTGTGAGACGGGAATCGAACTCGAGACCTTTGCATAATTAACGTATTATGTGCACACAGTCCACCGCTGGACTGTGTGTCTAACCCGATTAAAATCATGATTTATAATATACTTATATGATATGGAAGTGCGTCGTCTTCTTCGTCAATATTGAACCAGAAACCGGGTCTGACTGGTTCGAGTTTTTATTCAAGCTTCATTAGTGTTTTAGGTTAATTATTGATAAGATAGAAGTGAAAAGGAAAAGAAACTGAGCGGAGAATATACCGACTGAACTCTCTGTTTTCCGGCAGAAACTCCGGCGACAGAATTCACCTCCGGCGACGTGTTCCTTGTAGCAGCTAGTCTCCGAAAAGTTTGGAAAAGGTAAGGGTATCACCGGTATAAGCTTCAGAGTTTCAGAAAAGCTCGGCAATGGGAAACCGGTTTTCCGGCGACGAACAGGGAAATTCCGGCGAGAGAAATTACGCCGTGAAAAGATGTGATTTTTAGCGAAAAAGTTTGCAGACGATTGTGGTTGAATTTATAGGGAATAATCGAAATGTATTTGGTCTGATTTTTGACTGTGTTCGTTATTTAAATTTTTCCGGCGGTTTTGATTTTGGTCGCGGACTTCAAACATCGGTTATAACCGATATGTGATTTAAAGGTTTACGTTATAACGTAAATTGGTGTTAAGACTCGCGAATAATCCGGGATTCCGACGACTGAATCGTTGGGCGCCGATTTTTTTGAATTTGTAAAGTCACTTTATGAATTAAATTATTTCATTATTTATCAAACAAATCAGTTGGCGCAGTGGTTTGTGTGTGAGAGTTAAGTCACTAGGTGACTCGGTACAGACCCGGGTTCGAAACCCGGCAGATGTATTTTATTTTTATTTTGCGATTTTTGATGGTTTTTCAAAAACTAAATATATATTCGCGTATAATAATTGATTACGGATCGTTTAAAAATGTTTTGGACATTTAATTCGAAACGAAAATTTTGACTGACTGTTCGGTTACTAAACGGAGCGGGTTTGGTAAATCCGTTTTTGACGGATGTTACAAAGTTTTGGTCTAGGCTCAGTTTGTAGCCAAAAGTCACAATAGTTGACTTTTGTTGACTTTCGCTTCTGACCCGTTTCGAGCCACCTTTGCTACTGACTTTTGACCATTTTAAGACCATAATTATATTTATAATGACCATCTAAAGTTTTGTCACTCGATTCCTTAGAAGTCTGAGTTTACATACAAGTTCCACTAAAATTGTATGGACTTTGCAAAAAGGTCCTTTTGTGCAAATCTTGATTTTAAACACCATGCATGTAAATATAAGACATACACTGATTTATAAACTTATTTTCAACATCTTAACAGTAAGTACAAGTCCCGAACTCAGAATCCCAATTTTGGCTTCAAAGCTATGTGTGAAATTACTAAAATGCCCTTACAGGACATAAATTATTTGAAAATCGTCAAACACACATATATTTTTTATCCTACTATTATAGTGTTATAAAATAAGTATTTTTATAGAATATTAACACCCTTGAAATCAGATTCATTTTAAACATCTTTTATAAACTTTAAAATGACCAAAATGCCCTTGTAAGACATAATTCGGTTTTAAATATACCTCGGACCTATCTTTTGCAAAGCTACTGATTTTATATCATATTTTAAACATATATTCATATGGAACTTGTATAAGACTGTCTCGGTTACCCGATTTCCGCCTATGTACGTTCGGTTTAGCTTACGTAGCTAATTTACGTACCTAAACCGAAACGGGTATAACTTTGTCATTCCTCTATCAAAATCCAGAATGTTGTTGGTTTACCCATATTAGACAAGTTGATATACTTGTCGGGTCCAACTAACATCCTATTCCGGTCACCGCTTAATCTAGCGTATCATACTGTATCTTATTTTAGCGTAAGACTAACCGGTCCAAGTCTAGGACTTAATTAAGGACCTGTTAGCATTCTAATATTGGTTATTAATTACCATCACTCCAGACTAAACGCCTTCCGGTAAATTGTACCTGTACTTGGTTTGATCTGCGGCTAAGTTCTGACTTCCCGAAGACTTAACTTCAAGTAAATACCCTTAACCTATTTTCCCTATACGGGCTTGCGATACGGTAAATTATTGCCGCTTGTTCGGGTATGGGATTATGTTTTATTCAGTTGTGATAATTAACTAAAATCTTGCATAACCCGGTTTTGATCTGTTTTGTCTGAAACTAAAACATTGGGGGTGGACTTGACCTTGTCCGGGATATCCTTGGCTCACTAAAGTGCTAGTGGCCACGACAATATAGCATGGCGTGCAGGCATACACTGGGTAATTGCTATCTGCTTTCTATGTGAAAGTTCAGTGTGGTGTGTCAGTCGATCAAGTCTCGGTTTCTGTACTGGCCTCCATATGTAAAAGCCTAACATGTAAATCTGTATACAAGGTCATTTGTACTATCCCAAGTTAATTATAAAAATGTGCCAAGTGCGCCTTAAACCATTTTCGAATGGATTTTCAAAATGAGTCGGTTGAGTGTATTTACAAGTGTAAACTGACGTATTTTTAAAGATTAAAATACAGGTACAAGTACTAAATAGGCCGGAAGCTGCGGGGCGTTGGCATTAAGGAGTTGTGACCTTAAAAGTTGAGCCTGTAGAGTCTGTTATCATTTTGTGTATGTTTATTTCTGATCCGCCTGTGGATCTTGTTACAAGCCATGTTGTATATTTGTGTTTCGAACTCTTGGACACTTTTGGTTTGTAATAGTTTATATTTTACTCCAAGCCTTCCGCTGTGTTGCTCTGTGTTGTAATTGGTTATGATGATATCAACTGTACGTCACGATACTCCCCACCAGGCCCACCGGAATACACGTGGAAATCGGGATGTGACATAACAGAATGATGAATACCCCTAGGTTTTTGAAGTTAACTTTTTTTTTAAACTTTAATTGAATTCATATTCAACCCTTATCATATAAACAGTAGCGGACTAATGAATTACTTTTTGCGGTTGCGGATAAAGGGTTCAACACATTTTCAAAGGTTGCAGTTGGATTTTTCCTAAAAAATACACTATTTTTTTTTCAAAAGGTGTGCCCGCCCACCTATGACATCAAGTAGGTCAGTCCCTCCCTGGATATAAATGATATGCATATTTAACCTTTTTAGTTTGATTTGAGTTTTGTTTTCCCCTTAAAGTTTTTTTAACTAGTGAAGTTACCCTACGTTACGCGGGGGAGTTCAGTCCACTTGTATTCGTTAACTTAAAAAAAACCCTAAATACGTAGGTACCATACCTATATCTTTTTTAGATTTATTTTTGTTTTTTTTTCGGTTGCTATACCAAATCTTGATACCATATTGATATTGTCACGCCTCAAATCGATAGCAACCGAAACAGAATAGTTGTGGTATCGCACAAGGGGAATCCCACTACTTTCAATTAAAAACGTATTCTTCTAAATCAGTATGTCTCCTCTTCTAGCAACTTGTTTTATTTATTTATTTTTTTTTTCATATATGTTCATGTTTCAGTGTAGTTTCAATTTATTTTTATAGCATCGAAATTAGGATGTATAAGAACGTGCGTACCTTGACGTCAATGAGTAACTAGAATATTTTCTTGCATTATATCTTGAACAATGTTTCAGTAATATGTTTACATCAGTTGAAGTTTGTAAACGGTTGCATACATCAAATCTATTATTAAGTGCATTACGTTTATATTTATATAACATTTTATTTTTACCAATTATATGTGAATAAAATATATTAATTAATTCATCGTATTTTTAATATTATAGCTATCATTTCTGATGTATTTTAGCATGTGTTTATGTGCATATATGATTAGTTTATCCTTAAAGTTGTATTTTTTAGGTACCTGGCTTGTTTCGCACTTGTAAATTAGTTGTATAATATTTTATAATATATATTTTAAACATTAATTTTACTTTGTATATCCTTTCATTGTTTCATAATTCATACTATTTCACTTAGATTAGAAAAAGACATTCATAATAGATTATTTTAGATTAAATAACTGTCATATATATAGCATCACTATAACAATAAAAATACATGTATCCAACAACCAATAATTCAAATTAAATATGCAAATACTTATTAATTATTTGTCTATTTTGCTCCAATTCCAACTCCATCTTTTTCAATCTCAAACTATGCACAACACACTCTTAACCAAAGAAAATAATTAAAAAATAAGAATAAGTAAAAAAAAAGAATATATGACGTATGTGGTTTGTGGTGTTACCTGAGGAAGGTGGCAATTGGTGATGGGTTTAACCAAACTCAAAAGTTGACTTCCACTTTTCAACTCTATCCAATATATTTAACAAATTGACACTTTCTTATACAAACATCTTTATATACACCCCACCAACAAAAACATTCACAAAACAACCTTTGATCTTTGGCCAAATGGCTGCTGAACCTACCTATTGCTTCACAAACACGTACGAGGATGTTCTAGCTTCATCTCTCCAATCAACAACAAATGACTCTATGATCATGTTCAACCTCTCCATCCTTAAAGAAAAAGCTCAAAATGTTCACTCCACAGCCTCCATGTTCTTCACCCAATCACAAACTCAATCAATGGGTTCTAACGCGACATCGGTAATTAACATGGAGAACATTGCGAATTTGCTCCAAGAAATTATTGTGATCGCGTCTAATGTCATGTTCACTTGCCAAAACATTGGTCCCGGGGTTAACCATGGTAATACCGCCAACGACCATGACAACACGCTTGAGTTTGACCAATTGACTCAGTCAAACATGATTTTTGACTGGTCGGGTGGTGGTGGTGGTGGTGGTGTTGAGAATAGTTTTGTTAGCGTAACGTGCAACACAAGAAACAAAGATAGTGGTTTTGAGGAGCGAAAACATTTTCAGATTGAAAGAGATAGACACAACGAGATAGGGTCAGGGTCAGGGGGGACAAGGTCCGGGCCAGGACAAAGATTGTCTCCAAGAAGTTATGACATCATAGAAATCGATGCGGCCGATTTGCTCGCAAAATACACACACTATTGTCAAGTATGTGGTAAAGGGTTCAAGCGTGACGCAAATCTCAGGATGCACATGAGGGCTCATGGGGACGAATACAAGTCTAGCGCGGCTCTAGCCAATCCCACTTCATCAAATGGTAGTACATCGACAAAATTGGCTAGAAAATATTCGTGCCCACAAGAAGGGTGTAGATGGAATCGTAAGCACGCGAAATTTCAACCATTGAAGTCAATGATTTGCATGAAGAATCACTACAAAAGGAGCCATTGTCCGAAGATGTACTCGTGCAAAAGGTGTCATCAAAAGCAGTTTTCTGTGCTTTCAGATTTGCGAACCCACGAGAAGCATTGTGGGGACGTGAAATGGCGGTGCTCGTGTGGCACAACGTTTTCGAGGAAAGATAAACTTATGGGTCACGTTGGCTTGTTCATCGGGCATACACCGGTTATTATTGAGGATTCTTTGATCAAATAGCCAAAGAAATTAGGAAGGTGAGTTTGAAGTTGTTTTTGTAACTTTTTTGAATGGTCAATATGTAATTATTATAGAAGGATGATTTGTATACAACAAAAGTTATTGGACACATTATATAGAATAGTCGCATAACACATGGTATAACAATCCATGACATGTGTTAGTTATGTGCATAATAACTTTGTTGTATGTGACTCACCTACGTTTGTGATATAATCTATGAACAAGTAATTTCCATTGTTTTCTATGGATTTTTTGACTTTTTCTTGTAGGAAAATGATATGTAACACGTTGATTGGAAGTTGTTATTTGCTGAAATATAATAAGTTGATTGGAAGTTGTTATTTGCTAAAATATAATAATTAGCTAGTGGATAAAATTTGTTTTGAGTATATTATTGAATGGTGACATCAGTCGTATATATTTACAAATTACACACATATGTCCCTCTCCCACATCAATATATTTTAAAAAGAGAATATGAGGGTTTTTTCTAACGCTCAATGAATACTATACAAGCCTAGTTATTCAGACAAATTATTGGTGAAAGGCCACTCACCCCTACATATGCAGATAATGCTGGTGACCAGCCCCGCCCACTATTACAGTGGAAACTCACCACCCAAAGACCTATTGTAGTAAAACCTCTGTCTCATATGAAACAAATTGCAAGCAAATTTGTAATAGGTATAACTTCAACCCATACATGCTCTCAAACCAATAGATCATGAGTTAATTAACAACTACAAATTCATTTATTATCTTTTGGTTGTATTTTACTGGATAGATCGATGAAATATGTCTCTCTTGTATATCTTCCACTCTATGAATAAAGACTGTTTCCTCCTTTGTCCATTTTATAATAAAATGCTCAAAATCGGTTACATTAGTTATCATCTTTTAATGATTTTCACTTGAAATCACTCAATTGCACACGAATATGTGTACATGTATAGCGGGGATCACACGTATCGTTAAAGGGAAATTACATAAATAATCAAAGTTGTTCAAGAAATTTCGAAAAGAAACATTGACCAGGCTTAGTCGGCGCTTTTCGTTAAAATCACGGGCTTTGACAGTGCTTTTCACCAATAAGTGTAGGCTTAGCCAACACTTTTTACCTAAAAATGTAAGCTAAATCCTAGTTGTCTCAACCAACGGAGCTGATATGACGGCTTCTGATAAGAGAAAATGAAGTGTGATTACTCTGGCGAAAGCTAATTCTATGTCTACTTTTTTCTAAAAAAATTAGTCAACTTTGACTATTTTAGTAATTATCTATTCTTAAAAATGAGGGGTTCTTTTTGATGTTAGGAATGTGGGGCATTTAGCCAATTTATGGGAGATACACCATCATGGGTGATGTTGCTTTAGTGGCCACGCATAATATACCTATTGGAATGGGTCGATTATGTATTTTTCAAACGTTTTATCTAATGTATTGTTAGTTTAACTTTGATTTAATTGAAAGTTAATGAACAAACAAACATAATATACTAAACCATATAAATGTACAAACATAAACAAAGAGACAGACGTATTTATTCGTCTGTTTGTCAGTTGATTACCAAAACTTCGCTCTAAAGTTTGATTGGGCTGATGATCGACACATGATGGTTTGATTAGTGTTACTAATAAAAAATAAATTTGAATGAACATGCAAACATCAATAAATGAGCGAACGTAGACAAATGTGAATCAACAAACACGATATACGTTCATGTCCGTCAACGATACACAAACGTTCGGTTAATTAAATGCCTGATCTTTTTTTCATATTATGGATTCCTATTATTTTTCTTGATATTCTTTTTTTTTCTTATTATGGATTCCTATTATTTTTCTTGATATATAGTACGTAAACATGTATAACGAATTGGATGCTTTTATATTGGTGATGTGTAAGATAGTAAAACTATATAACAAAGGGGTCCTCTAATAGTATTAAATCACATTAGAGAATATTAAACCAATGTATTAGTTTATTTGTAAATGCATATAAGGCTAAGAACTATAGATTTATTTGGGTATTTTATATGAAGAACACACCAACCTTTGTGTCACGGATCTTTAAGCAATGATTATTGCTCAAAAGATGCTTCTGGTAAGCATTAATCATGCCTCATAAGCTTGATTCCAAATATAATATAATACTCACTTAGCCTTTAGCTTTTAAGATATCAATGGTTATGTGATGTTGAGGTTTGCTATGCTACATTTATAATATACACTTTCTTATATGTATCATGATGCTAAATGTGTGGGTTTCTAGTTGGTTTTAAAAAATATGTCTCAGGCACGTTTACGCATAAATCTGTCTGAGACGCTTGAGATCATCGGATAACACTACATGTGGGTTTGTAGTTTGGTTCTAAAAAACGTCAAACAGAAAACTTGAAAAACACTGTCGACTGGTTAAGGGCATAACAATGGCTCCTTCTAGGGGTTTTTATATACTTTTTTAAAAACTTGAAAAACAATGTTATGATTTAAGAGCTTAAAGTGTAATATTTTGAAAGGTAAAATAGTCTTTCATCTAATTTTAACATCGTTTAGTTATAGTTATCGCAGACAATATTCTTTAAAGCAAACACTTGCTAGCAGTGGCGAAGCTTGAGATTTCCAACGGGAGGTCGAAAACGTATATACCCAAAAATTTCTATACAAAGCTACATATATAACACTACTGAGCGAAAAGTTGGGGGGTCGGGCGCCCTCCCGGCCCCTTCTAACCTTCGCCCCTGCTTGCCAGAGAGATTGAATCCATATAAATTGTGACACACGGGCCAAATCCGTAATTTGACTCCAACTACATAAACCAAAATTTTAATTTGCTCTAATGCTTTCCACACATTGTATTGTTTGTTGTAAATTGATAATATTAGAGAATTAACTTTCAAAACATTAAAAAAAACCCACCTTACATTGATTGTATTGATTGTGTTTGTGTCAATCCACGAATATATGTATCATGTTTTTGAATTCATGTGTTTGACGCAATTTTTCAGTTTCATGTCGGAGTCGACTATCAATCCATGGCCATGACATGTTTAACACCCTTAGTTATTATTATATTAAAACACTAGTAAAACAAGAATTAACTAGTTATAACTAGTATGATGATAATATCAATAAGAATGTACAAAAGATAGCTTCGGTTTTGTTCTCTAATTATTTATATAATATATTTCTGCTGTAATATTGTATATATTTGAGGAAAAAGTTCTTCTAACTAAAAGGTGGCTGGTCCTGAGGAATTGGTGATGTTACCCACCATATTGAATGCTACACAGGGTTGGTCTTCAGGGACCTGCAAATATACAGATTATACCAGGTCAGTCAATATACTTACTAGTTTGTGACATATGGCATCATTTAACATTGAATATATTTAAGGCTACTTAGTCATAAGTTGACTCGACTCTTTTGAATTGTTTTTCTTTTAGTTAAACTACTATTAATCCCCCGTGTTGTGGCGGAGTGCGTAAATCGTGTCAAGTAGCACCAATGCTACACCACTGCTAGTAACCAGTAACACAGAAAAAGCTCGTAAAAATAAAGTAAATAAAAAGGAAAAATGACACCGAATGAAAGTAGACGCAAAATCGTTGAACCATGCATGCCCTTGCGGCGTGTTAATGTGAATAAATTAGACTGAAACATAAAAAATAGAAAAAAATAACTACGTCGATTTAGGAACCCGGCGTTGTGACGAATCTGTTAAACAGAGAAAATAGAAGCGTTGCGACGAACCTGTTAAACGGGAAAAAGTAGGCGAAAAACGTTGAACCCCACATACAAGTTGCGACATGACTCGCTAAATTTATAACGAAACATAAAATGAAAAAATTGCAAAAAATGAAAAGCATGGGGGATCAAAGTTGAAAATAAAAAAAAGTGTTGGGATTAAATTGCAAAAGATGAAAAGCTTTGCGTTAAAAGTAAAAAAAAATCAAAGGAATTAAAATGCAAAAAATGAAAACCTTTGAGTATGGAAAAGTTTTAAAGAATTTATAGTATGGAAAATTTTTAGAGAATATACTCGGTCTAATCGATAGGTTTAACACAAGTGTAAAATATTAATAAACGATTCGAAACTCACTCAATGGTGGATATTGACCTACCATGTGACCAGCTCCGAGGATCCAATAGAAGTGTAGATTTTTATAAGATTTTGTAAACCCTTTTGTAACCTTTTCGTCTCCACAGTATATCGGGGTCCTGTCTATACTAAGAAATGTCTCTAGGCCTTCCCACCTACCATAAGAAACAAAACACATAAAAAATGATGTTAGATTGTTAGGGTTTTTTTTATATATAATCATGTTCATAAATATTAGTAAGGCATAATTGATCAAAGAATTATGTTAAATTATTAGTCAATACTTTAAATACATAATATTAATGGGAAAATGGTTAGGAAGTTGTATATATGTGTGACATACTTGAGCTTCTCAACCCATGCTTCGGTTCCCTTGGTTGCACATATAACATCAAGCTACAAATAATGAGATCCAAATTTCAAGTTAGTAAATAAATTATAACCATAGAAGCAAATTTAAAAAAAAAATACAAATATTCAATTGACGATATGGTTAAAAATAGAATTCTTACTTGCCCATTGTATATGGTCACATCGACACCTTTATTCAAGAGTTCATCAACCTAAGTACATATTATAAGCAAATAAAAAAGTTTAAAGTTTTATGTATTCAAAGATTAAATTCTTTTTGCTAAAAAAATCATCATATGTTTTAAAACTTTGAGATGCATCGGATTCTTGCATCCCAAAGCCAACACCACAATATATAAATGGTTTTAAATAAACATTCACCAAACATATTATAAACTATAAAACTTTATTAATTAAAACTCCGGTCATAAACGGCCGAAAAAACTACAATCGCTATTTTGGTCATTAAACACTCCCTTGCGTTAAGTTGGTTATAACTTTTTTTAAGGCAAATGTTGGCCCTACTATTCTACTTTACATCAATAATCCTAAATTACCATCTTGTCTATTTTTAAACCTAAGACCTCTCTTCTAAAAGACAAGTGCATCTACCAAGTGGGCTAACCCCACACTAACAAGTCAGTTGTAAGTTTTATGACGAAAATTACAGACGCTAAATTTGGATACAAAATAGCTTGGTCATAAAAATCAGTTACGACGAGGGTATAGTCGAGCGTAAATACCGACCACAAATTTCGTTTTTTAATAGTGTAAAACCTAACAATATTTAGTATTTACCTCATTAATCCTTGGTCTCATAAAATCACCTCGCATATTTTTAAAACAGGAGGAGACTGCATTTTCCACCTGAAAATACAAATTTATATATTCACTTAATTTCCAAAGTAATTGTTCTAATAAATAATACAACAATAAGAACCATAACCCAAAAATCTCGTAAATATATAGCAAAACTATTGACAGTTTCTAGAATGTTCTAAATAAACAACAATAATAATAATAATACAAAAACTTACTTCACATTATCTGGAATAGTTTGTAGCTTGCTTCTAATGGCACCGTTCATCAAGCTTTCAAGATCGCCAGAAGGGGCTTCTCCCGACGGCGTAGTTGCCGTAGATGAAGCCGAATCGTCGTCCAACAGGAAATTATAGAAATTTGTAAAGTTCATCAACTCCATTATTCAAGGAGAACAGGGTTTTTATAAAATTTATCACTTATTTAAATTTTATAATTTGGTTTTCAAAAAACTTACCACATTATTAGTATCTGTCTGGAGTCCCGTTTCTAAGCTGTTTAATATAGGCATTGCATCTTCAAAACGACCATAAGCTACCTGCTCTTTAATTTCATCGACTAAGCTATTTTAAAAATAAAAAATAAGTGTCATTATAAAGAAAATTAATTAAAACCGCTATAAAATAAATAGCTTTGGATGCAAAGTCAATCTCACATGAGAAAAAAGAAAGTAAACGAACTAGAAGCTAATGAGGGTGTGATGTACGCTTGAAAAATGACAATAAATTTTAACATCATTTTAAAGATTTTTCTTGATTTTTGTTTAATAAGCAAACCATGATCGAATAGGGGCGGAGCTTTTAAGGGGAAAGAGGGTGCATCCGCAGCCGCCAATGTTTGGATGCAAACTCAATCTCACATCAGAAAAAGAAAGTAAACGAACTAGAAGCTCATGAAGGTGTGGTGGACGCTTAAAAATGACAATAGATTTCAACATCATTTTAAAGATTTTTCTTGATTTTTATTTAATAAGCAAACCATGATCGAATCATTGGCGGAGCTTTTAAGCGGCAAGGGTGCACCCGCCGTCACCAATGTTTCGGTTAGTAGTGTATTTTTTCCGGTTTTTCGTCCAAAATTTTAAACTTATTTAGGTCCGCCCCGCCAATTATTATTGCCTAAAATTCCCTGACCCTACCATGTTTATTGTCCAAAAAATGAGAAAATTGCACAAAACGTCCTTTATGTTTCTTCAAAATTGCAGTTCAGCAATGTTTAAAACTTGCTGAAAACAGCCTTAACATTTATTTTTGTTGCAGGTTCAATCCTTTACCACTAACCAAGTTAATTATCTCAATTAAATTCCCACACATGCCTAACATGTGAGGGTATATTTGTCATTTTAGTTCTGTTTCTTATAAAACCTCAAAAGAAACTACAGTACCATTCTAATAAACGGTCACTTCGTTCTTCATTTTAAAACATGTTTGATGGAGACTGCCTTTGATTCTTCGAATAATGGTTAAGCAGTTTCCGAATTGCCTAACGGTTCAATTTTTCTGTCCGCCGATCGATGATTATTTTTTCCACTTCCTTTCCTTTAACGAATTGATCGCCTTCTCTTGTCGCTGAATCTTTTTCACAAAAAAACTTTCACTTAATTATCTATGTTTTCTGGACAATCCAATTTACATGATTTCTTATCAATTTCTTCAAAATAACCCTCTGCGTTGGGCTACTAAATCGATGTCTCTCTGGCCCTTGCCTACATCGATTAATTCTCTTCTCGTTTTCAACTTCTCCTTGTCATTCTGCCGGAAAACGAGGATCGCAATTTGCAATTTCTTCACTGCTCCGTTTTAGGTTCTTCTTTGTAATGCGACGATGATAATTGAATACAATGATTGGTCCTTTTAAACCACGATAATCAATTCAATTTCTTAGTAGAACACGGGTGCACCAATTTTGTGTTCTTCATGATCGACTCACTTGATCGTCTACTACCAGGAGCGTCACACTCTAATACCAATTGAAGACGCACATGATCGATTATGTTATAGATCAATTATGTTGGATATCTTTGGATGAACAATGAGTATGCACAGATTTGTGCAGTGACTCTTGATGAACAGAGGGTGGGAAAACAATACACAAGCTCAATTTAACAAATGGAACTCATCAAACTTGCAGGTTTCATTGCAGATGATGAAGAAGAATGGGGGTAGGCATTTTAATCGAAGGTGATGAAGAGAATTAAAATGGGTAAATGATTGAACAGAGGGTGGTCCTGTAGGTTTTTTGGGGTTTATAAGAAGTAAATAAAATGACAAATATACCCTCACATGTTAGGCATGTGAGGGAATTTAACTGACATAATTAACTTGGTTAGTGGTAAAGGATTGAACATGCAACAAAAATAAACGTAAAGGCTGTTTTTAGCAAGTTTAAACATTAAGGCTGAAACCTGCAAGTTTGAAGAAACATAAAGGACGTTTTGTGCAATTTACTCCCAAAAAATTTATATATGTTTGTATTGAGTTGAAAATACGTGAAGAATTAGACTATTAGTATTTTTTATAATTGTTTTTTTAAACTTAAAGTGATTTAAATAAAGTCTGAAACTAGTGTTTCTATAAATGAAACTTGAGGATTCAAATTTAGTTCTTTTTATGTGTAAGAACATGTCCTTTGATTGAATGAAGTTTGTTTAGTTTTATTTGGAGTTATTATTGTTTGACCCGACTCGAACATATAACCCAAAACATAGAAATAGGAAAAAAAAAATTTGGGTCCATGACTTTCCACCCTCGTGAAACTTTTGATCAAGCTCTTCCACTATATCGAATTGTCACCGGCTCATGTGGTTGATTAGTAGTCACATTTGTTATTTCTTAGATAGATGGTTAACTCCCATAAAAGCATCCTATTATAACATTGAAATGCATTCAATAGTATTTCATCTCCTTTTAAAGAGTAATTCTTAACTTTTAATCAATAAGATACAAACCTGTTATACTTCTTCAAGCCATTGTTGTCAAGCCTTGAGATATCTTTGAGAAGGGGACCCCATGATGCCTAAAATAATAAGTGTAATACTAATTCAATTATATAAAAAGGCATAACTACAAGTAGACTCGTTCACTCTTGAGATGAATATAAAATAATAAGTTCCATATTATTAATTGATTTATTATTAAAGTTATATTTAATAAAAAAAGGTTAATATGTTAAATAATAATTAGATATTCAATGGAAATTGTTTTTTTAAGAAAGTAAATGTTTTCATTACCACATAGTCTTCCGGCGAAATCCAAGTATCTCCCAACACAATTCCTAAAAACCATTCACAAAATATCAAAGTTGAATTGTTAAACATGGTATAAATTCAAAATGAAATAATAATATTATGTCCATAAAACCATTCACAAAATATCAAAGTTGAATTGTTATACATGGTATATATTCAAAATGAAATAATAATATTATATGTAACAATGCGAAAAAGTAGTGAAAATTACATGAAATGCTAAAATTATATTTCAGTACGTCTAACTAAGTTTTTTAAAGAAATAACTTACTTTAAAAAATCTGACAAATTCCGATGGCCTAAGGATCAATAGACCTTACCCCCTTGACCTGGTTTTACTTATGAATATGAAAGTTATATACGAAAATCAGGGCCGTCCTCAAGAACTCTCAAAAAAATTTAGACAATGTGCGATAAAAAAAACTAGACCAAAAATTGTGGTTTTTAACATGAATTTGAGACCTTTATATTATCCTGGGTGACTTTTTTGTCACTCCACTGCTAATATCTTTATGTATAATAATGGATGCATGTACTAAAAATATAATTTTTTACATATAAGAGCTTGTAAAAATCTTTCAAGCACTTTGAAAATTTGGCCTTGGGCGACGGTAAGGGTTGGCCGGCCCAATAGCCGGCCCTTGGAAAGATATGAATATCACAATTCTAAAGCGAGAATAGTTTTTGAGAGTTAAATGAAGCATGATAATAAGTAACAAAGGTTTAAAGTTGGTGGAAACTTAATTACCTCCAAGAATGAGGTTCAGTTGTTTGGCTTGAATGCCTTGAGAGCATAGAGTGCAAGGGTAACACCATATTTACCTCCATATGACTCTCCCATTATATAAAGAGGGCTTTTTTGAAGGCTCTCATCTTCATTAAATATTGCTATCAACAATGTTGTCAAATCTCTTGCAGCTTCTTCATCATTTTCCACATATAATGTTTCATCCTCCACATAACTATACCCAACCCCAACTGGATTATCCTATTTTTACACACCAAAAAGTTTTAAGAATGTTATGTGACATTAATTTGAATCGTTATTACTTATTTATAAGCTAGAACGTATAGAGACATAACATTACGTACAATGAAAAACAACAAATATAAGCATATCATGACTTATGGTTTATTTCAAATAACTTACTTTCTTTAGTTTCTTATGGTGACCAACCTAAAAGTATAGTCACAAAAGATTCATGGTGTCAAAATGTGATCATGATCATATCTATATCATAATGCTTTGTAATAATATATTGTTTAGAAATAAAAAAAATACAAATAAAAAAGCTCGTAAAATAGTGTTATAAAGAAAATTGAACCGTCAACGTGTCATATGTGAGTTGGCTTACCACAAACAAAAGATCTGCCTTCTTCAACCACGTCGAGTTTCGAGGATTCAAAAATGTGTCCAATGGCCCTATTTCTTTAAAATTTCCAAACCCAACTCCTGAAGAACCCTACATTGCATAACACAACAAGCATATGAGTTTTTTTAATTAGTAGATCTTAATGTTTTTTTTTTATAAATGACTAAAAATTTAAACAAATAAAAAGATGTGCAATTGCTTACCGGTCCACCCTGTAACCAAAGTATTATTGGCCATAGGTTGTTTAGATCTTGAGTTCGAAAAGGGCTTCTATAGTACCACCAGAACATTTGAGCTTCTGTTTTCACATGTTTTACAACACAATATCTTATGCTTATAATATATTCATAAATGATTAATTATATACACAAAAGAAATATGCAATTAGAAACATTCTTCTACTTTAGAATTTTGTACTTTAAAAAGCAACACATTAAACTTTAGAATGTTTTAGGATACATTTATTTAAATTCATATCAAGATCCTAATCATGTTAAAATCCAAAACTAGCCCTTGTCAGCGCTGAAATCCTATAATCCAGATTGATTTTTCAATCATGGCATATATGATGCTTTGAATTTAGGTGTTTTGGGTATGGAAAACAAGGAAAGAATATTAGGATCGAGCACACAAGAATACGAACACGACTCTAAAGCAATAAACGAACACAGAGATTTACGTGGTTCAGTCGCAATCTGCAACCTACGTCCACGGGGGCAAGTTAGGGTATTATTTTTTATTCAGGTGTTAAACATTACAAGTACAACAGATAATTATATAGACTAAATGATTAGAGTTAAAACCCATAATTACATAAAATAAGCCCGTGGGCCGTGACTCGGGCCGATTGCCCATACTGTCGCGCCACACCTACCGGTGCCAAGAAGTCTAAAACTCAACAAAGAACACAGTCAAAGTCAAAACACATACTGGGCCTAACTGGAACATAACCCCACTTCTCTGATCCATCTTGGGTCCCCATGCCAATGGCCAATCCTCCATACAAATATGAAAGAATGAAGAGCAAACAAAATAAAGCTTTCTCCATGTGAGTTACCAATTTTCACATCAATGAAGAAGACAAGCACCATCAAAAAGGAAGAAATGAGAGTATTTATAACATGTCACAGTGTTGTTGGTAATAGATAGATGTATAGGTAGTGACGGATTTATAAATTTCTTTAAGGTTGGAAACACGTCGGGTAACAACAATTGTATTACATTGTAGCGTGTATAGATGTAAACGTGCCGAGATGCTCGTGAGCTACTTAAAATCAGCTCGCCAAAAACTCGAAATGAGTCAAGCGAAAACGACCTTGACCACGAGCCCGGGCCTAAAAGTAAGCTCGTTTATGAAACGCGCCCAAGCCCACGCTTCACTTGTCAAGTTTGAGTAGCCTTACGTGATCGAGCCTATTATTTATATAACATTAATCTAATATATAAAATATTTTACTTAATAACTATTTATTTTATATAAGATTATAACTAGAAATGTCATCATGAGTACATTTTAATTATTTGAAAAATAATAACAAAAAAATTTAAGCTTCCATACAAAATTTTTTTAAGTCACTAAAACATTCTTTTGATAGCATAAGGATATAGAGACATAGAGTTGTATACATGTAATAGAAGTTACTTTTCTTTTGATAGCATAAGGATATAGAGACATAGAGTTGTATACATGTAAAAGAAGTTACTTTTCAAACAATGAAAATTAAAAGTACAATAATAGGTTGATGGCAAAAACTTTGAAGAAGATGGTGAGTGAGACAAGAAACTGAAATGTTAACCATTTTAAGTGATAATTCGTTTGATTTAAAAAGTATAAACTATTTATAAATGTTTTGCATTGAACTAACTATTGTTTGGCATGCATAGTATTTGTAGAAATTTTGGATTTACGGGGGATCAATGAATTACTATAAAAAATGCAAAAGTTAATTCGCTTGAAATATTAAGTGGGATGTAAATATGGTATTTTTGCCTTTTTAGGGACATGGTGTCAACTTGAAGCAATCTTTTTAATTATTTTATAGAAATCTCATATATTTTAAACATTAAAATTGTTGTGTTTATTTAATATTTAATTTAACTTATAATAAAAGGAGAATGCTTCTTACAACATAAATTACTGAATAAATGATATATATATTATGTTTTAATACCATTCGCACAACTAATGGCTAACAACACTTACCAATCATGTTAAGTCAGTTGACACATCAAATATCATAAATTTAAAAAAAAAACACGTCTATTTCCACACCTACAAACATTCTTAAAAATCCTTGCAATATCACTTCTTTTAATATATTGCATTTAAACAATTTTTATAATAAAGTATTTTTATAGTTTTGTATTATTGATCCAATCAATAACCACCGACCATCGCCCAGAAATTTACTCATGTGATTTCAAATTATACATAATCTAAACTATATATCCAATTATTGATACTTGGATCAAGAGTGAGCTTCATATTACACTTGATTATCTTTAATTACACTTGTTCTAAACCACATTACCTTAAAACCTTTTTTTCCTTTTTTTTTTATTTTAAAAAATTAATTTAAACACAGAGTTAAAATTTAAACTAAAACGTGACTAAAATTAATACATAAATAGTAAACACACAATTACATAAGTTAATAACTAAAGAGAGAATCGGACGATGAGCAGTCAAGATCACTATCACACCCGTCTAACATTCTGTATCGGTAACTGAGCTTTCAAATGATGTATAAACCATTTCTTCATCCGACTTTGGTACGTATTATGCCCCGTCGCCAATTTCGTACCATATGCCCAACTTGGGACTTCTTGCGTTGGTATGGGGTTTGTTAATATAGGGGTGTTTGCCACTGGAGGCCGATGTCCCTCCACAATTCTTATTCCGACAAATTGTAGTTGACTAACGGTGTAATCATATACCCAATTCAACTCTTTCATAGTCAAATCGTTAGGCAGTTGTGGACGATAGACTTCTATAGGTGGAGGGTTTCAAGGTAGAGGGTTTGAGTGTCGACGGAATAATCATCAAAGGTTTGAAGGTGGAGATGTTGCATGACGATAAGGATGATCGTCGACGGTGTGAAGGTCCTATAGGTTCAATCGGAATCGAATAACCACCCCCTAAATAATTTTTAAATGTGGTGCAAAAAATGTTGGATGGTGAAATGATTTAAATAGAGATTGTGAAATTGTTTAAATAGAGAAATGGTATAGTTTTTTAAAGAGTTAACTGTCATTTTCGTCTCTGTGGTTTGTTCATTTTTGCAATTTCAGTCCAATTTTCAAAAATGCGCTAATTTCCTCCCTCGCATATTGGAAAACGTGCCACTTCAGTCCAAAAATTAAAACTCAGTTAAGCCAGACTTAATTATCTAACATAAAATAAGGTGAAATTAAAAGAAATATGAAAGGACAATAATACCCTTCATTAAAGTGTCTAACTTAACTGGGTTTTAATTTTTGGACTGAAGTGGCGTGTTTCCGGTATGTCAGGGAGGAAACTGGCGCATATTGAAATTTGGACTGAAATGGCAAAAATAAACAAACCACGGGATGAAAATGACATGTTAACTCTTTTTTTAATTAAAACTGACAGTCAACCATTGAAGACCATACGATCCCGATCCCCCCCTCTAATTGGGTAGAGCAGGTACCCAACCATGGTACCCAAATATGCCTGACTCCTCTAAAGGTTTCAAACATATTTATTAAAGGTTTCAAAAACATTTAAACACTAGGTAATCTCTATAATCACTAGGTAAAATGCATAAAGGTTTTACGTTAATATTGAAAAAAAGGGATTTCATCAATTAGGTGGTATCATGCGTGTTAGATAATACATATGCTAAAGAAAACTTAGATTCAAACATGAGAATGGTTAGCACAAAACTATGTCTTAAAAGAGCTAGTTAACATGAGTAAAACAAATTAGGATTATTGATGTAATAGAGTAGAAACAAACTTTGTCATTAAAAAAGCTAGTATCATGCACATATAAGGCGATTGACTATTGCAATAGATGAAGATAATAGCAACTAATGTAGATCAACGAAAAACTTAACGGTTAAATATTTGGGTTAGAGAAATTTCAAGACGAGTGATATATATGAAGTTCTCACTCGGACAATCAAAAACAATCAATGAGTTTCTTGTGGAAAAAATGGACCGTATTGATTGGTACAAAATGTCGGATATTAAAAAAATATTTTCCAAAATAAAATCCAAACTTGCTTTCAAATGAACCACACTAAAATTAAATTATCATAGTTACATTTACTAAAACATAACTAATATGAGATTTATTCAAATATTAGTTATGAAATATTTGACAATAGGTGTAAATGTATAATTTCTTAAAACATGAATCAAAAGTAGCTCGTCAAATAACAACAAAGAAGCAAATCACAATTAAGAATTCATTTTCATACTCATCTTCACTTAAAAATATATATTAAATAAAATTTAAAAAATTCAGACATACCAAGTTCATAAGAGTATTAATTTCTTTTCTTTTATGAATTATAATTATTAAAATCTTGTGTATAAATGATATTTTATGTCTTCTCTTGTTTGTTGTCTTCAACTTTCATCTCTTGATATCCTCTTTTACTTTGTAGACACAAGAGACAGAGTGAAGTTACCCACCATTTCCAATGCTATACATGGTTGATCTACCAGTACCTGAAAATCATATCGTCATGGATATCACAAAATCAGTGACGGATACAATAATTTTTTCCAGGGGGTTTCTTTTGGTATATTCTCATTATGTTTTTAAAATCATTCAAGGTTTCCACTATTTTTTTCCTTTTTTTTTGTATGATGAATACAACTCCATTGATACTTCAATATGACATTAGATTATGTCATAAACGAAACGAAACAACAAACAATACATTTTTATAAGTAGTGCGAGTGTAAGCTTACAAAGTGACCGGCTCCAAGAATCCAATAGAATGTAAATTTCGATAAGACTTGGTGAACCCTTTTGTGATTGAAACATCTCCGCAATATAATGGTGTTCTATCAATGCTCAAGAATGTCTTTAGACCTTCCCACCTTTGTCATGAAAGAAAATAAAACACAAAGGTAAAATTGCAATTCTCCATTTGGGTACATACCGTTATCATATAGGGTAAATATGAATTTACTTGAGCTTTTTAACACATGCTTCAGCTCCTTTTGTTGAACATATAAGATCAAGCTACAAAAAACACCACCAAATTTTTTTTAAAAAAATTAGTTTTAATATTTTTTAGAGTAAAATGCTAAAATGGTCTCTGAGTTTAGGTCACTTTTGTCACTTTAGTTCAAAAATGAGACTGCTTATATCTGGGTCCTTGAGGTTTCATTTTTGTTGCCATTTTCATCCAATTCGCAAACTGTGTTAGAATTTTCTGTTAATTTTCTCCCGTTTTTTTTTTGTTTTCCTCATTTAATTAACGTATATTATGGCGTAAAATGACGATTATACCCTTCATTTAAATAAGGAAAACGACAAAAATGGGAGAAGTTAACAGAAATTTTAACCCAGTTTGCCAATTGGATGAAAATGACAATAAAAATGAAACCTCAATAACCCAGATACAAACAATTTCATTTTTGGACTGAAGTGACAAAAGTTATCCAAACTCAGGGACCATTTTAGTATTTTACTGTATTTTTTATTGTGAAAATTGCACATCAAGATAGCTTTCGAAGAGGTAAAGGATCTTACTTGACCATTATATATAGTGACATTAACTTCTTTGTTCAATAGTTCATCAACCTATTTAACAATCAGAAAATAACAACAAATGTAAACTTAACTTATATTTTTTAACTAAGTTTCTAATTGTCTTGTTATTAATACATAAAATCTTGCCTCATTAATTCTTGGTCGCATAAAATCGCCTGCTAAGTACCCAAAAACAAGACTAGACTGTCCTCCCCATCTGTCGGAAAACACACAACTCGAATTCATATGTTCCGTATTTGTTTTGAATTCAAGAAAAACAAGAGAATATGATGTAAACTCACTTCACATCCTTTGGGATTATCCCAAGTTTCTTTCTAATGTCACCATCCATCAAGAGACCAATATCACCATTTTCATCCGGTGAATGTAACATCCGTCAAAAACGGATTTTACCAAACCCGCTCCGTTTATTAACCGAACAATCAGTTAAAAATTTCGTTGCGAATGTAATGCCCAAAATAATTTTAAACGATACATAATTAATTATTATATTGGAAAATATAAGTTGTTTTTGAAAAACTGTTGAAAATCACAAAATAAAAATGATTTGTTCCTGCCTGGTTTCGAACCCGGGTCAGTAGCCGGGTCAACACTGACTTAACATTCAACACTTAAACCACTGCGCCACTGATGTTCTCTGTTAATTATTAAGATCATTAAATTCATATCATGACTTTCCGAATTCAAAACCGGCGCCCAAATGCAACCGTCGGAAATCCCGGCGATCTCGCCAATAATTTAACGAATCCTTCCGTTATAACGTAAACTTTAAACCTATATCGGTTATAACTGACGTCTGAGTCCGCGACACCATCTATAACCGCCGGAGAAATTCAAACCAACGAATCAAGTTGAAAATCAGACCAAGTTCATCGATAACCTGCACTATAAATACCCCATCGAACCTCTGCAAACAATTTCGCTCAAACCGCACCCTTTCTCGGCGAAAAAATCACTCGCCGGAATATTTCTGCTCATCACCGGAAAACCGGGTTCTTCATTTCTGAGCCTTACTGAACCCCCTAAGCTTATACCGAAGTCACCCACATCCTTTGTAAGCTTTCTGGAGACTCGCTGCTGCAAGACACCCGACGTCGGAGCCTGTTGCTGTCGCCGGAGTTTTGCCGGAAAAACAGAGGAAGCCAGTCGGTATATTTCACGCCTAATTTCCTTTCTTTTTATTTATATCTCATCTGTAATTAATCATAAAACGCTAAAGAAACCTGAATAAACACTTCGAACCAGTCAGTCATCACTTCTGGTTATAACACAACGAAGAAGACGAAGTTACGGAACATATAAGTATAATTTAAATCAAGAAATAACTCGGGTTAGACACACAATCCAGTGGTGGACTGTGTGCACAATAAACACACTAACGTCTCGAGTTCGAATCTTGTTCCACACACGCTGCCTTAATAAAAATGCCTTTTTTGTTAACTGAACCGGATTCATTTTATGTATATGTTAAGTATATTAATAACCGGAATAATAACCAAGTTAGACACACAGTCCAGTGGTGGACTGTGTGCATGTTTAATCAAAGCGCACGAGTTCGAGTCCGGTCTTCTGCATCGACCCGGACAATTATTTACCTTTTTAAATAAGTCAGAAATAAAAATAATTAGTTTGTGTTTATATATAATAAAAATCAGTTAAGTTAACAAGTTGGACACACAGTCCAGCGGTGGACTGTGTGTTAGTATAAGCCATAGGTCCCGGGTTCGAGACCTGTGGAGCGCACCAATTCTTTGATTTAAAATCGTTTTTAAAATAAAGGATTTTCTGTTTAACCTAATTAATATATAAATGTAATTAAAAACAGAAATATTTCGGGTTAGACACGTAGCTCAGTTGGTAGAGCTGCGTGCACACGTACGGGAGGTCTCGGGTTCGAGCCTCACCCAGCGCACACAATAATACATACGAACCGGTCAACTGTCACTGTTACAGTCAAAGTCAAAGTCAACGGTCAAAAAAGTCAACTTTTTTTTATTATTTTTATTTATTTATTTTAATTAATAATCAATTAAAAATACTTAAAAATAACATTTTTAAGGTTAGAAAATAGCCTTAAACTCACAAAAATACACCCAACAATCCCACTAAAATGGATTAATAAAATACGTTTACTTACCGAACCATAATGCTATTTATCTAGGTTAATTTCACTCGTGGTTAAAACCACTTCGCGTGCATTCAACATCATCAACCGAACGCACCCACTGTGAGTGAATCTTACAACTCCCCCTTTTTAATTACACGTTTTAGGGTGTGTCATGTGTCACAAATTAATTAACTCGTTTATTTAAACTTGTGACATACCATATCGTGATCTAAACTTTGATTGTTTATATTGTTGTGATTACTTATTTCATTTTGTCAAATTATATGAAATTCATTCATTAAGCCCATCAGTTCCTCGTGGGAGACGAGTTGAACAACGCGTGCCTCAAAACCAATCCATTATTGTTCATGTGTGTATCATTGAGTTTATATTGTTTGTAGTTGTGTCATTCATATTATCATGTTTATGCAATTCATTCATTAGGCCCATCAGTTCCTCGTGAGAGACGAGTAGAGCAACGCGTGCCTCTAAATGTTCCATTATTGTTCATGTGTGCTTTATTTATATCTAATGATTGTTGAATAAGTTTACATCTATTTTTACTCATGTTTGGTTGTGCACTTATTTCATAATCAATCAAATAAACTTGTTCAAATGTTTTCCATAGGATTCACTCGCCAACTTTATGTTGATCCAAAAACCTTTTTACACATGATACAGGCGAACAGGTTGAAGCAAGGAAAACATAGGAAATGCCTTAGAAGAGAAACAAAGAAGCTTAGATTGATAGTTAGAAACATGTTGTAGTATTTATTGTAAATTTCCTATTAAATTGTATTTAATGAATATGAAACGTATAATAAATGTCATGAGCTTTGATGATAACCCAATCATGCCCCGGTCACCTTTTTCCGCTGCGGGTCGGGGTGTGACAGATTGGTATCAGAGCCATGACTATAGGGATATAGGATAGGTTATTAGACCCTTAGAGCCTATACTATAGTCTGCCTAAATTTTAATTGATTAGGTGGTTATATACAAACTTGTGATATTTTATTTGTTTCATATTTGTTTACATTTACAGTCAAACATACATGCTTATATACATATTCATTATACATATATCGATGTTCATGTATTCAATTTATTTTCATACTCTCATTATTCAAAGATTTTGTGCAATTTTCAAATCTCATCAAAGTAAGTTCTGCGACGGGCATGTAGTAACTGGAAGGGTACAAGTACCGGTAGTCGGAACGTCCTGTCTAGGTTGGCATTCGTATAAATCCAATATAACGGACCAGTTTGCCTACCTGGGGACCAACGATGAGAGTACGAAGGACCTATTAGGCCAAAGCATGCCACATTAAACGTCGTTCGAACTAACCCCACTTTGAGGTGTCACCGTGTCTACACCTGGACACATTCCAAATATCACACGTTGTATACATATTTCTCGATTTTCTCTGGGTTTTAGTGTACGCAACCTGGCAAACCCGTGCGAACCATATGAAGAACCGGTATTCATGGGGGCCCACATGATTACAAAGGTGAAGTATGGCGGCATGTAGGGCCTAATGGCGAGCAAAGCCCAAGACATCCTATGGATGTAGTAGATTTATTTTTCTATAATTATTTTTATGAATGTTCATTCCTAATGCGACCCATGAACCCAAAAAAAAAAAAACATCCAACTCATACTCTTGACATGTATTCCTTGTAGATGTCTTCTAACCACACCCGTAGGAAGACGATGAGCAGGAAAAGCCCGCGAACGCATGGCTGCCTTAATCGCTCAACAAATGGCGACCGTAATACCCAACATTGTAATCCAAGTTCAACAAGCACTTACCGCTAATCCTGTCAATCAAGAAAACCAAAACATTATCAACTCTCCCCAAATACCACTAAATGCACCTACAAGCATTTCAAATCATGCGACCTCCGAAATACAAAGGGACTGAAGGCGTCACCGCTCTCCTCCATTGGTTTGAAGAAATGGAGAACACCTTTCTAAATTGCGATTGCCCCAATGATCGCAAAGTGCGTTATGCTACTGGTCGTTTATATGGAATAGCACTCACTTGGTGGAATACAGAGAAGGCCCAACGAGGTGTGGAAGATGCTATGACCTTAACTTGGAACGAATTGAAGGAAATCATGACCAGACGATTTTGCCCAAGGAGCGAAATCAAGAAATTAGAAGATGAATTTTATTCGTTGAAGCAAAAGGAAGGAGACCACACCACATACAACAAAAGATTCCTCGAGTTACATCAAATGGTTCCCAACATGTTCACTCCCCTTTACCGTTTGATCGAGCACTACATTCGTGGTCTTCCGTCAAAGATTCAAGACTCTGTAATAAGTACCAAGCCTGCAACTTTGGAAGCAGCAATGGAGCTAGCAACAGAGCTTACCGAGAACCGAATCCGAAACAAAGACTTCAAGGAGGAGAAGAAGAAGGATAAAGAACCGACTGAAACCTCGACTACACCCAAACCGAATCCCCTTCTCAACCCAACTCTAAGAGAAAAAGAGACGGGCAACTTTTCGCTGCTACCCAACGGAATCAACCAATTCATACACGCCATACCCATCCAAACTATCCCAATCACCCAAGTGGCACCCAACTCAACCTACCCAAATAAGAAACCATATCTTGGACCTCACCCTCAATGCAACAACTGTTTTTATCACCATCCCCTTACCTTACCTTGTCGACTATGTGCAACTTGTGGACGCTATGGTCATTTGAGCAAGGTTTGTCGCACCTTTCGAAACCAAACCTTTTCCCTACTCAAAGCATGGCCCAAACCTATCAACAACCCCATTACCCCGTGTTCCCATATGTTCGAGCTTGTTTCAATTGTGGCGACCCTACCCACTTTAGAAACACTTGCCCTCAATTGGTTAACGTCATCAACACTCAAGCCCAATCAAACCCAGTTAACCAAGTAAACCAAGAAAACCCAACCGCTAGGCCACCAGCAAGAGGAAGAGTCTTCAATATCAACGCCAATCCTGTCGAAGATAATGACGGCCCAAACGAAGATACCCAACTAGTCCTCTTCACCGAAGATCCAGATTCAACTCCTATCGTTTAGTTTTATGTTTTTCTTTATCACATAAAACCAAACATAACTTAAGGATAAAGCCAATGAAACTTTGACGAGAATACGGTGGATACGCCGCTGGTACTTCCTATATATAAGTATTCTTGTCAAAGGATCAGAAGCATTATCTGGCGGTTATGAGAGGTTCCATGTGTAGACTGTTAGAGTAATTATTGTTTATTATTTTCAGTATATGCAATTGCCGAGGCCGCCTGCTCCCCATTTATGAGCGTTGAGCCTGTTCCTATTTTATTATGCGGTTGAACCTGGCGTGCCCGCATACGATCGGCTCCGTTTGATTGAGCCTTGATCGCACAGTTCATTTTACATTTTCATTACATGCAATACGATCGGCTCCGTTTGATTGAGCCTTGATCGCACAGTTCATTTTACATTTTACATTTTCATTACATGCAATACGATCGGCTCCGTTTGATTGAGCCTTGATCGCACAGTTCATTTTACATTTTCATTACATGCAATACGATCGGCTCCGTTTGATTGAGCCTTGATCGCACAGTTCATTTTACATTTTCATTACATGCAATACGATCGGCTCCGTTTGATTGAGCCTTGATCGCACAGACATTTTCATTATCAGTATCTTGTGGTTGTTGTGTTTGTTGTAGAGTCGCGTAGAACTAATCATAACTTGCGGATAAAGTCAATGAGAATTTGACAAGAATATGGTGGATACGCCGCTGGTACTTCCTATATATAAGTATTCTTGTCAAATGATCGGAGGCACTATCAGGCGGTTATGAGAGGTTCCATGCATAGGCTGTTTGTGTGATTGTTGTTTAGATTAAGTTATTCATTTTCAGTACATGCAATACGCTCGGCTCCGTTTGATTGAGCCTTGAGCGCACAGACAATTTCATTTTCAGTACATGCAATACGATCGGCTCCGTTTGATTGAGCCTTGATCGCACAGACATTTTTCATTTCAGTATTTTATGTGTGTTGTATTAGTTGTAGAGTTATATATGACTAATCATAATTCACTGATAAAACCAATGAAAATTTGACAAGAATATGGTGGATACGCCGCTGGTACTTCCTATATATAAGTATTCTTGTCAAAGGATCAGAGGCATTGTTAGATGGTTATGAGAAGTTCTATGTAGGATTTAGTAGTTCCTTGGTAACTAATCATAACTTGTGGATAAAACCAATGAAAATTTGGCAAGAATATGGTGGATACGCCGCTGGTACTTCCTATACATAAGTATTCTTGCCAAAGGATCAGAGGCATTATCAGGCGGTTATGAGAAGTTCCATATAGGATTTAGTATTGCCTTGGTTGAATTTTGTGTTACATTTATATCATCTTGCTATTTAAGGAGATTTGATTGTGTTCCATTTCTACATAAACTAACCTCTCCATCATAACAAACGAGAGAGGAACTGTCACCATCCAAACATATATGCTATCAGAATGTGGATTCAAATATTAGCTGTTGTGTTTATTTATGTTCAAATATTAGCTGTTGTGTTTTATTTATGTTCCATGTAGGTTATAGTATTAGAAGTTTTGCCTTAGGATATAACCATACCCTTCCAAACATATCCAAACTCTTATGCATGATATCATAGTTAGCGAATCAATTCTGCTTATCAATACTTTTACAGTAGGCAACAAAAAGCGATTCCTGTAATAGGGTACTTCACCCTTACAAGGGACGCTACCGCCTCAAAAAAAAAATTAAAAACTCTTACTTTTTCTAAGTATGTAACTGTCAAAAACTAAACACCATCATTCTTTTAGTCAAATATATCACTATTTAAATTTCGGGACGAAATTTCTAAAAAGCAGGGGATACTGTAACATCCGTCAAAAACGGATTTTACCAAACCCGCTCCGTTTATTAATCCGAACAATCAGTTAAAAATTTCGTTGCGAATTTAATGCCCAAAATAATTTTAAACGATACATAATTAATTATTATATTGGAAAATATAAGTTGTTTTTGAAAAACTGTTGAAAATCACAAAATAAAATGATTTGTTCCTGCCGGGTTTCGAACCCGGGTCAGTAGCCGGGTCAACACTGACTTAACATTCAACACTTAAACCACTGCGCCACTGATGTTCTGTTAATTATTAAGATCATTAAATTCATATCATGACTTTCCGAATTCAAAACCGGCGCCCAAATGCAACCGTCGGAAATCCCGGCGATCTCGCCAATAATTTAACGAATCCTTCCGTTATAACGTAAACTTTAAACCTATATCGGTTATAACTGACGTCTGAGTCCGCGACACCATCTATAACCGCCGGAGAAATTCAAACCAACGAATCAAGTTGAAAATCAGACCAAGTTCATCGATAACCTGCACTATAAATACCCCATCGAACCTCTGCAAACAATTTCGCTCAAACCGCACCCTTTCTCGGCGAAAAAATCACTCGCCGGAATATTTCTGCTCATCACCGGAAAACCGGGTTCTTCATTTCTGAGCCTTACTGAACCCCCTAAGCTTATACCGAAGTCACCCACATCCTTTGTAAGCTTTCTGGAGACTCGCTGCTGCAAGACACCCGACGTCGGAGCCTGTTGCTGTCGCCGGAGTTTTGCCGGAAAAACAGAGGAAGCCAGTCGGTATATTTCACGCCTAATTTCCTTTCTTTTTATTTATATCTCATCTGTAATTAATCATAAAACGCTAAAGAAACCTGAATAAACACTTCGAACCAGTCAGTCATCACTTCTGGTTATAACACAACGAAGAAGACGAAGTTACGGAACATATAAGTATAATTTAAATCAAGAAATAACTCGGGTTAGACACACAATCCAGTGGTGGACTGTGTGCACAATAAACACACTAACGTCTCGAGTTCGAATCTTGTTCCACACACGCTGCCTTAATAAAAATGCCTTTTTTGTTAACTGAACCGGATTCATTTTATGTATATGTTAAGTATATTAATAACCGGAATAATAACCAAGTTAGACACACAGTCCAGTGGTGGACTGTGTGTATGTTTAATCAAAGCGCACGAGTTCGAGTCCGGTCTTCTGCATCGACCCGGACAATTATTTACCTTTTTAAATAAGTCAGAAATAAAAATAATTAGTTTGTGTTTAAGTATAATAAAAATCAGTTAAGTTAACAAGTTGGACACACAGTCCAGCGGTGGACTGTGTGTTAGTATAAGCCACAGGTCCCGGGTTCGAGACCTGTGGAGCGCACCAATTCTTTGATTTAAAATCGTTTTTAAAAATAAAGGATTTTCTGTTTAACCTAATTAATATATAAATGTAATTAAAAACAGAAATATTTCGGGTTAGACACGTAGCTCAGTTGGTAGAGCTGCGTGCACGCGTACGGGAGGTCTCGGGTTCGAGCCTCACCCAGCGCACACAATAATACATACGAACCGGTCAACTGTCACTGTTACAGTCAAAGTCAAAGTCAACGGTCAAAAAAAGTCAACTTTTTTTATTATTTTTATTTATTTATTTAATTAAAAATCAAATAAAAATACTTAAAAATAACATTTTTAAGGTTAGAAAATAGCCTTAAACTCACAAAAATACACCCAACAATCCCACTAAAATGGATTAATAAAATCCGTTTACTTACCGAACCATAATGCTATTTATCTAGGTTAATTTCACTCGTGGTTAAAACCACTTCGCGTGCATTCAACATCATCAACCGAACGCACCCACTGTGAGTGAATCTTACAACTCCCCCTTTTTAATTACACGTTTTGGGGTGTGTGTTATGTGTCACAAATTAATTAACTCGTTTATTTAAACTTGTGCCATACCATATCGTGATCTAAACTTAGATTGTTTATATTGTTGTGATTACTTATTTCATTTTGTCAAATTATATGAAATTCATTCATTAAGCCCATCAGTTCCTCGTGGGAGACGAGTTGAACAACGCGTGCCTTAAAACCAATCCATTATTGTTCATGTGTGTATCATTGAGTTTATATTGTTTGTAGTTGTGTCATTCATATTATCATGTTTATGCAATTCATTCATTAGGCCCATCAGTTCCTCGTGAGAGACGAGTAGAGCAACGCGTGCCTCTAAATATTCCATTATTGTTCATGTGTGCTTTATTTAATATCTAATGATTGTTGAATAAGTTTACATCTATTTTTACTCATGTTTGGTTGTGCACTTATTTCATAATCAATCAAATAAACTTGTTCAAATGTTTTCCATAGGATTCACTCGCCAACTTTATGTTGATCCAAAAACCTTTTTACACATGATACAGGCGAACAAGTTGAAGCAAGGAAAACATAGGAAATGCCTTAGAAGAGAACAAAGAAGCTTAGATTGATAGTTAGAACATGTTGTAGTATTTATTGTAAATTTCCTATTAAATTGTATTTAATGAATATGAAACGTATAATAAATGTCATGAGCTTTGATGATAACCCAATCATGCCCGGTCACCTTTTTCCGCTGCGGGTCGGGGTGTGACAGAGAACTCTTTAACGAATCAAGATATCGAATATACCTTATCCTCGGGGTCGCTCTCACCACCTCTGTCGCTTCCATTGACACTGGATCCATCCCCGAATCCAACAAAAAATTGTAGAAATCTTACGATAAATAAAAAAAATGTTTCATTAAAGAAAAGGTTTTAATTCATCCAACTTATTTTATAAAAAAATGGTATTTGTTATATTGCCAATGGAATAAAACAATAAACATACAACACGGTTGCTATGGTCGCCAATAAGACCTTCAAGATCACTCCATGTTTGTGTAGCGTCTTTCCATTTCCCGTTTGCTATTTGCAGCTTGATTTTCTCGACTTGACTGTTTCATAACACAGTTTTGTTAGATTAAACAAAACGTTATCAGGTCTCTATAGCCATAACACTGATAGAAACTCGACGATTCATTAAGTTATTGATGTAGGAACACCAACCTGTTTGATCCGGTTAAACCTGTTTCATTAAGTTATCCATGATTCCTGAGGTTTAGTTTTAAAGTTTTTAGAAATAATTTTCATGTTTGATATGTTTTATAATTTAAAGTCTCATATTTTTTATAGAAATGACACTTTTATAAAGATAACCAAATCAAATAAAATCACCACAAAGTCTTCAGGTGAGATCCAGCTATCTCCCAGAGCAATTCCTGAACATAAAACCAAATCAAAACAGAGCACTTTGTTATTTTAGTACACACAACCTATCAATTTTGAACAAAAAAAAAGAGTAATATGTCAAAATGGTCCCTGAGTTTAGGCCACTTTTGTCATTTCAGATTAAAAAATGAAACTTTTAGTATCTGGGTCCCCATCTGGGTCCCCGAGGTTTCATTTTTGTTGTCATTTTCATCCAATTGGCAAACTGGATTAGAATTTTCTATTAACTTCTACCCTATTTTTCTCGTTTCCTCATTTAAATAAAATATATTATGTAATAAAATAACAATTATACCCTTCATTAAATGAGGAAGACGACAAAAAAGGAGGATTTAACAGAAAATTCTAACCCAGTTTACCAATTAGATGAAAATAGCAACAAAAATGAAACCTCGGGACCCAGATACAAAAAGTTTCATTTTTGGACTTAAGTGGCATAAGTCGCCTAAACTCAGGGACGACTTTGGCATTTTACTCTAAAAAATGAAGAAAACTAGTAAAATTTACAAGAATAAATCAATAAAACATCTAAAAAAGATGGAAACTTTGTGGGAAAAATAATAATATGATAAATGTACCTCCAAGAATGAGCCTTAATCTTTGATCTTCAATGGCTTTGAGAGCAGAAAGCCAAGAGTGACTGCATATTTGCCACCATAAGACTCTGCCACTATATAAAGGGGACTCTTTTGCAAGGTTTCATTTTTGTTGAATATTGCAATCAATAATGTGGTTAAATCTGTTGCAGCTTCTTCATCAGTTTTCACCGATAACTCTTCATCCTCAACATAACTGTATCTAGTCCCAACTGGATTATCCTAATTGAGTCATTTTCCTGCCAAAATTATTTTAATAAATAAAAAAGGATGTTAATAAAGCGACACCCAAAATCTTATTTTCACACCTTCTATACGGGTCGTATAGGGTTATACGGTCCGTATAGAATAATCTGACATGACAAATATTAGGTCGTATAATGCTATAATGTCATACGGCTCGTATAGATGGAGAAAAAATAGGCCGTATAACATTCTATACGGGCCATATAACATTATACGGGTCGTATACATTATATGAGGTTTGGTTGTATAACATTATATTGGTCGTATAACATTGTATACGGGTCGTATAATGTTACACGACTCATATACGTGGAGACAAAAAAAAACATTCTATAACATCTTTTTATGCAAACCTGGTATAACTCTATACAGGCCGTATAATTATAGGGGTATGAAAATAAGATTTTAGAGCATTCACATCCTGTGAATCAAATTATGTGTGTGGCGTTTTTAAAATATAAAAGGTATAAAAAGTGATTGTGAGTGGAGGAGAGAGAAAATGTTACTGTTCATCTGTATATTTGGGGGGACACTGTTCACCCCTATACTCTTTTAATATATATTGAAAGTGATTGTAAAGGAGAGAGAAAATGTAATGATAAATGTATTAAAATATTATTTAATGAAAAGGAGAGAGAAAAGTATTTGTTTTTAGTGGAAATATATTGATATAAAAGTCTTTTTTTAGTGAAATGCATGTATATTTTTTGTGGGTTGGATGTGAATGCTCTTAGGGGTGTGGAAGTACTATGATGAAAGCACTATAATGAATCTTTTAAGTTTCCAAAAAATACATACCACAAACAAGAGATCTGCTTTTCTTAGCCATGTAGAGTTTCTAGGCTTCAAGAAAGAGTCCAGTGGGCCCACTTCTTCAAAATTGCCAATCCCAAACTCCTGAAGCACCCTACAATATGCATTTATCATTTATGTGAAATCACACACATATTTTAAAATTTAAACAATAAAAATAACTCAACTAGTATAAACACATATGTATATATACTTGCAGGTCCACCTTGCAACCAAAGAATTATAGGCCAAGGATTGTTGGGATCTTGAGTTCTGTATGGACTTTTGTAGTACCACCAAAACATATGAGCTTCTGTGTTCATAAACAATAAACACCCACACACACCCAAAAATGTTAAAAGATTGAATCTTGAAAATGGGTCAAACTATATACACCCACAAACACATATACAAGAAAGTTAAAAGATTAAACCTTGAAAATGGGTTAAACAATAAACACCCACAAACACATAAATATATACATATACATATACTATAATGTTAAAAGATTAAACCTTGAAAATGGGTCAAACAATAAACACCACAAACACATATACAAGAATGCTAAAAGACTAAACCTTGAAAATGGGTTAAACAATAAACACCCACAAACACATAAATATATACATATACATATACTATAATGTTAAAAGATTGAATCTTGAAAATGGGTCAAACAAGAAAACAAGAACTATAAGTCTTACTATGCCTGACTTCAACATAACCCCATTTTTCTGACCCATCTGGAGTCCCTGCAGCCATAGCCAATCCTCCATATTGAAGAAATACCAACATAAGTGAAACCCAAAATAAAGCAACAAACTTGAACTTCCCCATTGACCAAAAAAGCTGAAAGAATCACAAACAAATGCAGTTTTGTAACATATATAAAATAATTTGTAACATATATAAAACAAGAAAAAAAGATAAGCAATCATTGAGGAATATATTATTATTATTATATTTTCAATCATCAACAAGAAAAATTTACCTAATTGACTGATAAATGAAACTTTTTTCAAGGTTTTTGTAAAAATAAATCTTTAGATATAAGGGAGTTTTATAACTGAAGCGAAATTAAGTGGGTGGATATATTGAGTGTAAAGGAGGGTAAGTTGTTATCAAGAAAATGAATTTACTCAAAAATTCCTTTGGTCAAATCTTTACGATTAACTTTGAATATGGATAGATATAGTTTTTGCACTCAATCTATGTAACATCCGTCAAAAACGGATTTACCAAACCCGCTCCGTTTATCAACCGAACAGTCAGTCAAAATTTTCGTTGCGAATTAAATGTCCAAAACATTTTTAAACGATCCGTAATCAATTATTATACGCGAATATATATATTTAGTTTTTGAAAAACTGTCAAAAATCGCAAAATAAAAATGAAATACATCTGCCGGGTTTCGAACCCGGGTCTGTACCGAATCAGCAAGCGTCTTATCTCTCAACACACAAACCACTGTGCCGCTTGTTCTGTTTGTTATATATTTCAATCATTTAATTGATATAATAACGTTACGAATTCAAAACCGGCGCCCAAACGATTCAGTCGTCGGAATCCCGGAATTTCCGCGAATCTTAACTACGATTTACGTTATAACGTAAACCTTTAATCAGACATCGGTTATAACCGATGTTTAAAGTCCGCGACCAAATTCATAACCGCCGGAAAATTTAAATAATGAACACAGTCGGAATTCAGACCAAGTGCATTGACGATTTGTCCTATAAATTGACCCACAACCGACGACAAACACTTTCGCTCAAAAATCACACCTTTTCTCGGCGTAATTCCACTCGCCGGAACTTTCCTGTTTTTCGCCGGAAAACCGAGTTTTAATCCCTGAGCTTCACTGAATCCCCTAAACCTTTACCGAAGTTACCCTTACTCTTTCCAAGCTTTCCGGAGACTTGCTGCTGCAAGGCACCAGACGCCGGAGTTGTTTTCTGTCGCCGGAGTTCTGCCGGAAAACAGAGGAAAACGAGTCGGTATACCTCACGCTTATTTTCCTTTTTTTTACTTCTATCCTACCAGTAATTAACCTAAAACACTAAATGAAAATTGAATAAAAAACTCGAACCAGTCAGACCCGATTTCTGGTTCAACATTGACGAAGAAGACGATGTTTTTTCTATATCATATAAGTATATTATAAATCAGGATTTTACTCGGGTTAGACACACAGTCCAGCGGTGGACTGTGTGCACATAAGACGTTAATCATGCAAAGGTCTCGAGTTCGATTCCCGTCTCACACACGCTGCCTTAATAAAATCTATTTTTTTTTTTTGTTACTGAACCGGAGTCGCCTTAGTTATATGTTAAGTATATTAATAACCGGAATAATAACCAAGTTAAACACACAGTCCAGCGGTGGACTGTGTGTTTGTTTATATCGCTGGTCACGAGTTCGAGTCCGGTCTTCAGCACCGACTCGGACGATTATCTATTCTTTTTAAATAAGGCAGAAAAATGAAATAACTAAATTGTATTTAAGTATAATAAAAATCAAAGTATATAACATGTTAAACACACAGTCCAGCGGTGGACTGTGTGTTAGATTAACCCACAGGTCCCGGGTTCGAGACCTGTGGAGCGCACCGCCGAACCGCTTTAAACTGTTTTTAAAATAAAAATGATTTTCTGTTAATTCTAATTAATGTATATATATAATTAAAATCGGATATATAACGGGTTAGACACGTAGCTCAGTTGGTAGAGCTGCGTGCACGCGTACGGGAGGTCTCGGGTTCGAGCCTCACTCAGCGCACAATAATCTGCCATTGAACCGGTCAACGGTCAGGTCAAAGTCAACTGGTCAAAGTCAACTGTAGCAAAAATAAAATATTTTTTTATCATTTTTATTTAATTATTTTAATTAAAAATCAATTATAAATACTTAAAAATAACATTTTTTAAGATTAGAAAATAGCCTCAAACTCACAAAAATACACCCAACAATCCTACTAAAATAGTTTAATAAAATTCGTTTACTTACCAAACCATAATGCGATTTGTCTAGGTTAAATCTCACTCGTGGTTAAAACCACTTCGCGTGCATTCAACGTCATCAACCGAACGCACCCACTGTGAGTGAATCTTACAATTCCCCTTTTAAATTACACATTTTGGGGTGTGTCATGTGTTATGAAAATAATTAATTTATTTATTTAAACTTGTGCCATACCACATCATGACTTAAACTTAGATTGATTTATTGTTGTGATTTACTTATATTCCGTTTGTCAAATTACATGAAACTCATACATTAAGCCCATCAGTTCCTCGTGGGAAACGAGTAGAACATCGCGTGCTTCAATTCAAATTCATTATTGTTCATGTGTGTTTTCGTTGAGTTATATTGTTTGTAGTTGTGTTATTCATATTATCATGATTATGAAATTCATTCATCAGGCCCCTCAGTTCCTCGTGAGAGACGAGTTGAGCATCGCGTGCCTTTAATTGTTCCATTATTATTCATGAGTGTTTCATTTAACATCTTATGATTGTTGATCAAGTTATATCTAATTTTACTCATGTTTGGTTGTGCACATATTTCATAATCAATCTAAATAAATTGTTCAAATGTTTTCCATAGGATTCACTCGCCAACATTATGTTGATCCAAAAAACCTTTTTACACATGATACAGGTGAACAGGTTGACTCAAGGAAAACATAGGATATGCCTTAGAAGAGAACAAAGAAGTTTAGTTTGTAGTTAAATCATGTTGTAGCAATCATTGTAAATTTCCATTTAATTTGTATTAATGAATATGAAACGTTTAATAAATGTCATGAGCTTTGATGATAACCCAATCATGCCCCAATCACCTTATCCGCTGCGGGTCGGGGTGTGACAATCTACAATAAACAAATGCAGAAAAATCCCTCCAGAAAACAAGGTTTGTTTGTTGTGATTGTGTGTATTTTGTTTATTTTGGGTATTTTTTTAAAATGGAGTTACGGTTTATTCTTTTCTTTAAATAAAGATATTAAATATGATTAATAATTTTGAAAAACTGGAAGAGAAGATACGATTTGGGATATAGTATTTGAATTTGGCTTTTAAATTTAAATTGAATAAGCAATCCGTTAGGCTAAACGGTATGGGGCTGGCATGTGCCCGGCAAGGCCTGGCACCGGTCCCTCACACCGCCCCCTTAGGCCCATCCCCGGCAAGTCCAGCCTCCCACTGCCGCTGATGACGTGCCTCACCCCCTCACACACACCTATACATATATACATACATACATATATATATATAAGGGTTCCTCCCCCACCTCCTAGGTTCATCCCTTTTAGGCCCATCCTTACACCCGCTCTGTAGCGGTCTACGTGGCGGCCCATCCCCATGGGGATGACCCTAACCATACCCACTAGCCTTAGAATTTAAATTTCAAATCGAACTCTAATGCATAAAAGTTTAAATACATATATAATTCTTTGAGTTTTTTTCCATAAGTTTAAATGTGACGCTTATAGATAAAATATGTTCCCTCACCTACCAAACTATTAAACTAGTCTTTTGGAATGAATTCACCTCTTTGTGTTTGTAATAGTGGTTTCAGAGCCAAAATCCAAGTGGTGGCCTAGAGGGAACCGTCTGTGATCAACGAGGACGTTGGCCCGGAGGGTCGAATGATACTGACTAAAGCCATTGCAAGGCAGGGGACTTGTCCCTCATCGACAACAAATGTGTAGTTTTTAGATAAAGTGGACTATCTCACCTTTGATACTAGTCTTTTGGAATTAGTTCTCTTGTTTGTGTTAGATTATGATTCTAAGTTTCTAATGAAGACAATCTTTGTAAACTAAAATCACGATTTATTTGAGGTTAGGTCTCATACACACACATAAAGAGAGGATTATGATAAAAATACAAAGTGATTTTAGTTTACAAAGTGCACGGAGCAATATGAACCTTGTATCTTACTTTTTTCAATGGTTTAAATTGAGGCGGTGACAAATTCCTCAATAGCTTTAAGGGTCTGTTTGGTATGGGGTAATGGAATGGAAGATGTAATTGAATGGACGAGGTAATGGAATGGATGAGGGAATGCAATGGATCATCCCCATTCCATGTCTCGTTTGGTTACCAAGTGGGAATGAAATGAAATATTATCGTGTATTGTTTGGTAGGCAAGAAAAACGAAGGAATAAAATAGTTGGTGAGTGGTGGTGGTCGGTGGCAGTAATTGTGGGTGGTGTTAGGTGGCGGTAGGGGCGGCGACGATGGGTGGCGGCGGCCGTCGGTGGTGGTTGGTGGTTGTGGCCGGTGGTGACGAGGGCGGTGGGTGGTGCGGCGACGGTGGGTGGCGGTGACGGGGGGTGGCGGCGGCTGTCAGTGGTAGTTGGTGGCGGTGGCCGGTGGTGGGTGGTGGTGGAGAGGGTGATGGGTGGTGGCGGCGACGGTGGGAGGTATTTACGGGGGGTGGCGGCGGCCGTCGGTGGTGGTTGGTGGCATTGATTGTGGGTGGTGTTAGGTGGCGGTAGTGGCGGCAACGATGGGTGGCGGTGATGGGGGGTGGCGGCGGCCGTCGGTGGTGGTTGGTGCCGGTGGCCGGTGGTGGCGACGGCGGTGGGTGGTGGCGGTGACGAGGGGTGGCGGCGGCTGTCAGTGGTAGTTGGTGGCGGTGGCCGGCGGTGGTGGGTGGTGGTGGCGTGGGTGGTGGCGGCGACGGTGGATGGCGGTGACGGGGGGTGGCGGCGGCCATCGGTGGTGGTTGGTGGCGGTGGCCGGCGCTGGTGGGTGGTGGTGGCGGCGACGGTGGGTGGCGGTGACGGGGGGTGGCGGCGGCCTTCGGTTGTGGTTGGTGGCGGTGGGTGGTGGTGGCAACGAAGGTGGTGGGTGGTGGTGACGACGATGGTGGTTGGCGACGAGCTGCATTAGCGGCGTGGTGGTTGGTGGCGACGGTGGCGAGTGGGTGGCGGCGGGTGGCTGTCGGGATGACGGGTGGCGGTGGGTGTCGGTGGTTGGTGGTGGTGGTAGTGGGTGGTGGCGAAGGTGGTGGGTTATGGTTGTTAGTGAAAGATGCAAGAGATGATGGAATGAAAAAAAAACATGGGGGGTGGAAGGAATGATTTGAGGGAATGGAATGCTTTTTGGAATGAGTGATTCCATTCCATTGACCAACCAAACACTTTTTTCTCCATTCCCTCGTAATGATCAATTCCATTCCGCCTCTCATTCATGCATACCAAACACTACCTAAATGTTTACAATGTTTAAAAAAGGTAATAAACCATTGAAGAAACCCTAGATCAACTAGACCGGAATCAAAGTAGATCTATGGAATGGGCTCTGCATAAAAGGGTTAACCCTCCGTTTGGTTTCACGATGGATGATGAATAGAACAATATTCCGGCTGATCCTGCAAAACAGAACACTGTTAGCTCGCCACGGGGGGAAGGGGGGTTTTCTCAGTGACCACCCTCCGACGTGAGTATAAGTACAAGTAGTCGGAAGTAAGTATTGTAAATGAGAGAGTAGTTGAGAGTGAATACCTTTCCTTGAACTCCAAGTTACTTATTTATAGCCGGTGTTTTGCGCCAAAAAGAGAGATTGTTAACCTTAACGGAATCTTTTGTTATTCCTTTAACGTTTGTTGGCAATCCGTTAGTGCACACGGATCGTGAGCTCATCAGCGGTTAGGGAGGTGCCACGTGTCAACATGAAATCACTACATCTTATAAATGTGAGCATGCCATCACCGTGATCTTCCTCAGCCGTCCAAATGCTACCATGTGATAATTGGTTATAACCGAAAAAATGCTTGCACGATTGGGTTTTAATGGCTTCTAGAAGGTTTCACAGCTGTTACCCATCTATTATTCGCCACGTGTACATTTTGTTACAACAGAAAAGATTCCCTTTGCTTCTGCATCAAGTCAAGGATTTTGCTAAGGGAAAGTTTCTCAGGATTTACTGTTTCCTTGCGCGAGAAGCGCAAGTTAGTTAACTGATCTTCCTTCTTCTCCTTGCTGCTTAGCGCAACGTTTGGTGGATGCTTGCTTTGATATAAATATCTGCGCAAGGTATGTGCCTGGAGCATTATCAAACAAGAATGTTCAAGGTTAACTTTGTACCTTACGCGAGCCTGCGCAAGGTAGTTAAATGAAGCATTATCAAACAAGCATATTCAAGGTTAACTTTGAACCTTGCGCGAGCCGCGCAAGGTAGTTAAATGAAGCATTATCAAACGAGAGTGTTCAAGGTTAACTTTGACCTTGCGCGAGCCCGCGCAAGGTAGTTAAATGAAGCATTTATCCAAAGAGATTGTTCAAAGTTAACTTTGAACCTTGCGCGAGCCCGCGCAAGGTAGTTAAATGAAGCATTTATCCAAAGAGAGTGTTCAAGGTTAACTTTGAACCTTGCGCGAACCCGCGCAAGGTAGTTAAATGACGCTTTCCTCTCTTGGATATTTGGCGCAGAGTTCTAATAAATCTTATTTTGGTAAAGAAGTCTGTGCACAGTTTTCTTAGAAGTTATTAATGGGTATGGTTTCCTTGATTGGCGCAAGGTTTTTGGGACCATACCCCTTCAAGTCCCCCCAGTCCAGTGTTGCTCCTATGTAAGAATAAAAAGTAGGTGGAGCACTGGACTTAAGATAAATGTGCTGCGCTAGGTAAGGACTAGCTTTTTGTTGCTTTATGCATCTTGATGACGTGTCGTAAGTGAATTTTGAAAAAGTATTTGAATTTCAAATATACTTAGACACGTGTCACTTATCTGGATGGTGTAGCTGGTGACGACGCACGTTCTTGAGACGTGGTGGTACTGTTGACAGGCTGTCAACAGTACATGTCTTACCGTATTTAATGCTTTTCGGAGACACTCGCGCGCGTGGGGCGGTTACTGTTCCCCACTCGCCCTGCGGTTACTTGGGGATACGTGACGGTCGCAAAAGTCGCTGCAGTCAAATCGTGCATTAATTGTGGTTAGTATATAAAGGGATCAACACAATTATAACTTGAGAAATTTGTGTTCAAAAATTTCGGCGACCTTCAAAGTTTTCTAAGTTTTCTTCAAAGTTCGAGTTATGGCCACCGGTGCAAGTTCTGCTGAGATGTCGTCGTCAAGTTTGCCACCGCTAAAGTAGTCGAAGAAAGATTTCGATAATCTTGCCAATAACTTCCTTTTCGCTCCGTCCTGGAAAGCGTTTTTTCCGGTGGCGAATGGCACGGCGGCTGATGCGCCGGCCGGCTACATTACATTATTTTACGATTATTCTGCCGAAGGGAACTTCCGGCTGCCGGTGACCCATTTCTTGCTGGAAATTCTTGGTTTTTACAAGATTCACATTTCTCAGTTGAGCCCGATGGGAATGGTGAGGATCCGGCATTTTGAGTTCGTTTGCCGATCGATGCAGATCGTGCCGTCGGTCGAGAAGTTTAGAGTTTTCTACCAGCTGCACTGCTCGTTGGGTTTTTATTCGTTCCAACAGCGTGTGCAAGCCAAACGATTGCTGTTTGTGCCGCCGAAGTCCTACCACGACTGGAAGCAGAAGTTCTTCTTTATCAAGGCGGCGGTGATCCCGATGAAGATGACATTCCGGGCCGTTGATGAGATCGAACTGGAGACCCTTCCCATACCTGCCGACGAGGTATGGTATCAAGATATTGAAGATATGCCCAATATTGTTTTGCCGGAGAGGGCCCTCATCGCTGTCGGGATGAGTTTTTTCTGGAAAAAGGAACGCCGGGAAAAACCGGTGTATACAGAAGATGGAACTGGTATGTAACCCTTTAACTTCCTAGCAATATCTTTTAATAGATATGTACTGATGCAAAAATGTTTGCTATGTAGTTGCGCCTCTCTACTTGGTCTCTTTCAAGAGAGAGAAAGGAAAAATGGCCGTCGTGCCTATTGCTGATGGTGAGGAAACTTGGTTCTCACAAATCTTGAGGAACTTTGAGTTGCCCAAGAAGGAGGATCTGGAGGCGCAACCATATTCGAAGACTGGTAAATAAGTCCTTACAAAGCCTAAGTTGATATTGCAATATTACTCTTGAACATTTTTTCTAAGTAATATTGCAATATAACTTATGGCGCAATCTTTGCTCATTATGATTAATTATGTAGGTGATTTGCTAAACTTGGGCGTAGGCCCTGATTCGAAGAAGAAGAAGAAACCAACTGCTGCTGCAGCTGGTGCGCCTCCCCCTTCCAACCCAGAGCAAAAAACCAAGCCATTAGCTGCTGCGAAAGCTGAGGGCAAGAAAGGTACGCTTCCCGTATCTGACTCTTGGTGCAAATATGTAGGTTTGAAGAAACCGAAGCCAGAACCCGTTGACACCTCATCTCTTCCTGCTGCGAACCCAGATGATCCTTTGGAAGTACCTTCTAGCCCGGAAGAGGCGTTGAAGCGCACTTCTAAGAAGAGGAAGGAGGCGGAGACTAAAACTCCTGCGCCAACCAAAGTTGCGCGCCCGCGCATTGGTAAGAAGGGCAATCTGGATGCCTTTGCAAAGAAGTTCTCACCTGGTATGTTGAGTTTGTTGCGCATTTCTGTCATAAAAGTTGCGCAGAATCTTATACTTGGTATTTGTTAATATGTTTTGTAGAGAAAATGGTGAAGGCTGCGCCGGCCACCTCATCTGCTATACCATCGCCGCGCAGGCCTGAGAACGTTGAAGAGGGAGATGCGGGTAAGAAACTCCTGTTCTCGATGCCGACCCCATCGTCCCGGAAAATATTGAGAAAGTGGCTCCGGAAGAAGAGTCCAAAAATTTTGATGCTGAGAATCCTGCTGGCGAGCAGGTTAAAGATACGGCTACAGATGTTGGGGAACCGTCAAAGTTGATATCCAAGGGAGCCGGACCTTCAACACAAAGCGAAGGCTTTGTGTTTGTTGAGGATTCGGAGGAGGAGTCGCCTATTCGCCCAGAGGAGACGCCTGGGGACTATTATTATCGCTCTTATTCTGAGAGGCGGGCCTCTGTGATTCATCAGTCCGTGTGGAAAGTTAAGCAGGGTGATGTTTTCACTGATTGGCACTCCTGCAGGGAGTGGTATAAGGGCATCTTCCCGCCGGCGGAGGTGAAGCGCCAGGAAGAAAAAGACCACGAGGCTACCTACGAGTCATATTTGCAAGAGTCTGCCCTTGCCTCTTCCACCATAAACAGGATTGTGGGCGAATGGCACAGCATGAACAAAGAGTGGGATGAGCTTGAGCTTGAGAAGGCAAAGGCCAAACTTGAGAAGGAGAAGACGTTGAAAATGCTCGTCGATTTTGAGGCGGAAAAGGCCCAGTTTGAGTAAGAGAAGAAGACTGAAGAGTGGGCCACGCTGTCGTGGAAGCGCAAGTTTGAGGCCTCTGCTGCGCAATATGCGGACGAGCGCAAGCGCTTTATGGAGGCTTGTGATCGTGATAATAAAGAAAAATTTTCTCTGCGCAACGAAATTGAGAAACTCAAGAAAGAGAAAGCTGATGCAGTTGCGGCAGCAGAAGAGGCGCGCTCACACAGAGAAAGGAGCGAGCAGAATGAGGTATCAACCAAAATGACTCTCCTTCTTAAGAATAAAGAAATTGATGATCTAACTGCTATGCTATTTGACCAGGCGCGGCTGCAGGATGAGGTTGATAGTTTGAAAAAAGATATCAACCTTCACCGAACATAAAAAGCCGAGTTGATCCGCCGTTTGACTGAAGGCGAACAAAAAATTAACGACACGGAGGTCGCTCGCGCTACAGCAGAAAGCCTCACCGAATCCCTCATGAACCAGCTTACTTGGTTGCAGGAGTACGGGATTGTGGAGGTAATATTCCCTTTTCTTTATACATGTCTGGTTTGATTGTCGCAACATATACTGATTGTATTTGTATACAGATTGCAAATGTTATCCTTAACTCTACGGAGTTGGATGAGAGAGTGGCAGAATTGATGATCGCGGCGCGCAATGACGGGCATGCCGAGGGCTATAGAGAGTGTACTTTGCACGTGGCCCATGCGCTGAAGACCGAATGGGATACAAGCCGTGCTGCCACGCATGGGCTAAATACTGCCGCCATTTATTCTGCTGCCAAAGAAAAATATGATCAATTGCAAATTCCGATTATGGACCTTGTGGATGCCGCGCTACAACAAGATGACTTTGTTGATAAATTAAAGGAGATCTTTTCGTCAACAGAGAGGCAGGCGGGGACCAAATCCATAGTATAGGAAATTTGTAATTTTTCACTTTGTGATAACTTGTAATGTTGCGCTGCTGCGCAAGTACTATGGATGTGAATATAATATATTTCAGTTTTACAATGTTTGCATGGGACCAATTACTTGTGTAGGATAGATAAATGAACAATTTCTGTTCTCATGTGTGAGCGTAAGTATTAAGTTAGCTTGTGGCTCATGAATTTGTGTTTTTGTTTATCCAAAGGAATTGCATGCATTTGTAAATGAACATATACAAGACTGTAAGTAGTGGCAAAGTATTTTATTCATACTGATAAAGCGCAAAGCTATGGCTGCCACTAAGATTACATAACAAAATAAAGTAAGCAGTCTCGTTACGCAACGCTCAGAAGTTGCTTAGAGGACTGAGATTACATATAACATCGGCGTAGTTGTTGGGCGTTCCAGGTTCGAGGAACGCTGGATCCGTCCATACGCTTCAGAGTGTACGCGCCTTTTCTCAATACTTCATTTATCACGTACGGACCTTCCCATCGCGGGGCTAACTTCCCCGGTTTTTCGGCATTTGATGCTTCATTATCACGAATAACAAAGTCACAGGCGAAAAGGAACAGATGCGCACCCTTTTTTGTAATACTTTTCAAGCTGGGACTTGTATTTAGCTTCGCGAATCGCTGCATTTTCTCGTCGTTCTTCCAATAAGTCTAGGTCGATGCGCCTTTGTTCTTCGTTATCTTGTTTTTCCAAAGCTAGCATTCTTGGAGATGGTAACCCAATTTCGGCAGGAATCACAGCTTCCGTGCCGTACACAAGGCTAAAAGGAGTTTCTCCAGTGCTAGTCTTGGGCATAGTTCGGAGTGCCCACAAGATGCTAGGCAATTCGTCAACCCACCCCCACCGTGCCGTGCCAAGGTGGGCCTTGATACCGCCGACCAACTGTTTGTTTATGCTTTCAACTTGACCATTTGCTTGTGGGTGTGCAACAGAAGCGAAAACATGTTGGATTCCCATTTCGGTCATCCATGTTTGCAACTCTTCAGCCATTAAATTTGTACCGTTGTCTGTAATAGTGCGCATGGGCAGACAAAAACGGCAAATAATGTATTCCATGATGAATTTGCGAATTACTGTCGCTGTAGTAGAAGCTAAAGGTTTGGCTTCAACCCATTTAGTGAAGTAATCGACCGCAACAATGATAAACTTTACTGCGCCGGGCGCATCTGGAAATGGTCCCACTAAATCAATGGCCCATTGTTGAAATGGCCAAGCTGTTGTGACGGGTACCAAAGGATTCTTTGGGCGCAACGTTTTAGGGGCATGCCTTTGGCAGGACATGCATTTGCGCAAGATCTCCACCGCGTCAACGTACATTTCGGGCCAATAATACTCTGCGCTTTTCACTTTGGCTACTACCATGCGCGGCCCAGAATGTATACCGCATAGCCCCTCATGAACCTCTCTGATCAGGTATTGCGCATCATGTTTGTTAACGCAGCGGAGTGAAGGACCCATGTAAGAGCGTCGGTAAAGAATACCGTCAATCATTTCGTAATTGAGGGCTTTGCATCGTAACTTACGTGCTTGCGCTTTATCTTCTGGTAAAGAACCATGTAACAAATACATTATTATTGGAGACATCCATGATGGATCTCCTACTTCGACCATTGTTACTTGTCTGAGAGGAACTGATGGATTACTTAAAACCTCGATGCGAACTTCCTTAGCCAAACGTTTGAAACTAGTTGCTGCGAGTTTACTTAAAGCATCAGCATGTTTGTTTTCACTTCGCTTGACGTGGGTGACTTTAAATTGTTAGAACTGTGCTATAAGAGCCTTGGCTTGCGCCAAGTATAAAGCCATGATATCTCCCTTTGCATCGTATGTTCCAATTACTTGCTCAGCAACTAGTAATGAATCAACATGGGCTTCTAAATTTGTTGCGCCCATTTTGATAGCGAGGCGTAAGCCAGCTAGGAAAGCTTCATATTTGGCCTCGTTGTTAGTGCTTTTAAAATCCAACCGAATTGCATATGTGAATTATGCTCCCTCTGGACTCATTAATCGAAGACCTGCTCCAGCCCCATCACTCTTTGATGTGCCATCTGTACACAATGTCCAGGCTCTGTTGTCGATGACTGGGACTGGGTTTTGGATTGCTTGGCATTCTTCAAGCTTATCAGCAGGAATTTCAGCGATGAAATCTGCCAAAACTTGGCCTTTGATAGCTGGTCTAGGTTTATAAAAGATGTTATAACCTCCCAATTCTATTGTCCATTTCGCAAGTCGTCCAGAAACGTCTGGTTTGGCCAGGACTTGGCCGATGTGAAAATTTGTTAAAACTGTAATAACATGTCCTGAAAAGTATCTTCGCAGCCTGCGCGAATCATGGACCAATGCTAAAACTAATTTCTCCATGATTGAATACATTGTCTCTGGATCGTGCAACATCATGCTGATATAATAATTGGAGACTGGACCCCTTCGCGTTCTACCAACAAGACAACACCTACTGCTACCTCAGATGCAGCAAGATATAAGACCATGGGTTCTTTTTCTCGAGTAGCAGTAAGTGTGGGAAGTTGAACTAAACAATCTTTCATCTGCTGGAAAGCTTGATCAGCTTCAGGAGTCCATGCGAACTCTTTGCTCTTCGTACAATTGCGCAAGGTTCGAATAAATGGATAAGATTTTGCAACATGATTGGCGAGGAAGCGGTTTAGCGCAGCTAACCTTCCAGCCAAACGTTGCATCTCTTTGATGGTAGTAGGAGAAGACATTCTTTGTATTGCCTCGACCTTCTCGAGATTAACTTTGAAACCGTCTTTGGTGACGATGAATCCCAAAAATTTGCCCCCCTCCATGCCGAAGGAGCATTTGCTGGGATTTAACTTTAGATTTACCTCGCACAGAGAATCAAAAGTTCGTTGGATGTTGTCTAGCATAGTGTATTCTGAATTACTCATAACGACCAAATCATCAATGTAGACTTCCACAGTTTTCCCGATGTCATCTCCAAACACAGTATCCATCAATCTTTGATAAGTAGCTCCCGCATTGCGGAGACCAAAAGGCATCTTGGTATAACAAAAAATGCCCTTCTCCGTGCGAAAAGCGGTTTTATCTCCGTCCTCTTTTTTCATCAAGACTTGATGATAACCTTTATAACAATCTAAAAAACATTTCCAGCGAAAGGAAGCTAATGAGTCAACCTTTTTGTCAATCTCAGGAAGAGAATAACAATCTTTCGGACACGCCTTGTTTAGATCTTTAAAATCTACGCACATCCGCCATCCGCCATTATGTTTCTTTACCATGACTGGGTTTGCCACCCAGGTCTGGTATTTGACTTCGCGCAGAATACCAGCATTTAATAACTCGGTGACTTGTTCGTTCATTGCCTCTGTCTTTTCTGACCCGAGGCTACGCTTTTTCTGCACAACTGGTTCTGCTGATGGAAATACATTCAGGCAATGTTCCGCAACATCACGCGGGACACCAACCATGTCGGCAGGTGTCCAGGAGAAAATGTCTTTGTTGCGAAACAACAGTAGTTTAAGCTTTGCGCGAATTTCAATACTGACTGCAGGCCCTAATAAGATTGTCTGCTCAGGGTACTTATTGTTGAGTACCCACTTTTCTGGTTCATTGCTTGGCAATGTCTTGCCAGCCTTCATAACCGGTTCCTCAATTGACATGATTTCTTTCCGTGCATAAAGTATAGCTACACCATTTGGTGTCGGAAAACCACAAGCAGCATGCGGGGCGGAGGTAATCATACTAAAAGCACGTTGCGCGCGGCGTTCCAATAGTACATCGTGACGGGAATTTGCCGGCATCACCATGAAGTTGACGTTACTCGCTCGAGAACACCTCCCATCAGATAAAGTAACAGGAAAGAGGATTTGTCCTAGAGGAAAGACAGCCTCATTGCAGAACCCAGTTAATGGAAAATCAACTGGTTCCAAGCATGCCTTATCCTCAGGATCTAGTTGCTTGAAGCACTGCTCATACATGATATCCATGGAACTACCCAGATCTATAAACATATAGTCTGTTTGGTAGTGCCCAAAGATACCGGTGATAACTATTGGCTGGTCTTCTTGAAGACCTCCTGGAACGATATGAAAAATGACTTGCTGTTCTCGAAACGTGCTGTTTCATTTTCTTGTTGCTAGGCCCTTCGTTCTCGCGCGTAATCTGCTTAATCTCTTTGCGCACATTCTAGACTAGATGTGTAAGCTTCCCACTTTTTAATGCTTTTTCAATCTCCGTGCACAGACTGATGCAGTTATCTTTATGTGGCATGTGTCTCTATGATAGTCACAGAACAAATTTGGGTCTTGCCCTTTTTAGTTTTTCATTGGTTGCGGCTGTTTAAACTGATAATTCTCAGTGCTGAGAACCTTAGCCAGAGATTTCGTTAAGGGAGTCCACTGACATTCCCTATTCTCCTGCTTAATCACTTTTTGAGTTGTTATCTTGTTGATTTTTGCTCGCGCATCAATTGGTGATAAGAAGAATACGAATTCTGACTTGTCTCTTTCCAATTTCTCTTATACTTGCGACTACCTCTACTCAAGTCTTGCGGACGATTCTGAGGCAGAGGTGGCCGGTTAGAACTTAAGTTGCGCTTAGTCTGGGCGTAGACCTTGGCTGCCGCCATAAGTTTATCCCAGTTTTTTGGAAGGCCAGTTGTACCAGACAACACTTTAATCATTTCGTCGCACCTTACCGCATACTTGAACTACGCGTGTATAAGGTCTTCATGGACATCTCCAATCTCCAACACCTCTTTATTGTAACGCGTTATAAATATTCGAAGCTTTCCTCGTCCCTCCGCCAGATGTTCTACATCAAAGGAGTCGCGCACGTATCTCCGTTGCTGGCTAAAGTGTGTAAGAAATTTCTCTTTTAAGTCGTTCCAAGAGAAAAGTCTACCTGCCGGCAAATTATCAAACCAAAGGCGCGCAACGCCGGTAAGGGTCTGTACAAATAGGTGACACCACATTGGCAATGTCCAGCACCCAAGTAACCCTGCACCGGTAAAGAAGCGCATGTGATCATCAGGATCGGTCAAACCGTTAAACTTTCCAACGTTGGATGGTAATTTCGCTCGCTCCAACGGAGCCAGTGCTATCTCTCTGGTAAACTTTGATTGTTCAGCTGCTTCGGTTGGGCGATACACCAAATTGTAATCATGCTCAGCTTCTGGATTGTATACTGCGTGTACTTTTGGCCTGTAACTAGCATGATCTGCAGATATTTGATTAAAATTACTTGCACTATCCCCTTCATCATACGTTCTATCAAGCTCATCGTGTTAGGTGTCTCGTTTTCTGCGAAGACCGCGGGCCCAAACGAGAGTGCACAGATGCGCGACGCTAAACGTTATCTTCTTGCCTTCTATTACCAGAATTAACAGGATCATTCCTGGCTTTAGAATACATTTATGTTCCATCTTCAGGCATGCGCGAAGGGGAACAAGCATGACTATGAGTATTATAACTCAAAACTCGAGGTGCCGGCGAAGCACGGACCTGAGGAGCGTTAACCGGAGCTTGAAAAGCTGGAGTTCTGGTTTGGGCACATAACAGAGCATACATAGCGTTTAGAGGCGCTTGAGATTTGATTAACCATGATAATGGAGTCTCTCCAGGTGGTAAAATCGACGTAACATCAACCTGAGGAGCCGCCAGCGTTACAGGAATACTCGCATGATTAGGATCATACTGAGCATTAGCTTCGCCTGAAGAATCCTCAACTATTTGTCCGTCGACCTGAGGTCCGACAACAACGCGTGGAATCCCTGATCGAGGACCTTGAAAAGATGATCCGTCAGCCATGACGCTGCAGATCTAAGTGAAACGAAACGAAAGGTGAGAAAGAAAAGAAATCGGTGGGCGCCAATGAAGAAACCCTAGATCAACTAGACCGGAATCAAAGTAGATCTATGGAATGGACTCTGCATAAAAGGGTTAACCCTCCGTTTGGTTTCACGATGGATGATGAATAGAACAATATTCCGGCTGATCCTGCAACACAAAACACTGTTAGCTCGCCACGGGGAGAGGGGGTTCTCTCCGTGACCACCCTCCGGCGTTAGAATAAGTACAGGTAGTCGGAAGTAAGTATTGTAAATGAGAGAGTAGTTAAGAGTGAATACATTTCCTTGAACTCCAAGTTACTTATTTATAGCCGGTGTTTGGCGCCAAAAAGAGAGATTGTTAACTTTAACGGAATCTTTTGTTATTCCGTTAGCGTTTGTTGGCAATCCGTTAGTGCACACGGATCGTGAGCTCATCAGCGGTTAGGGAAGTGCCACGTGTCAACATGAGATCACTACATCTTATAAATGTGAGCATACCATCACCGTGATCTTCCTCAGCCGTCCAAATGCTACCATGTGATAATTGGTTATAACCGAAAAAATGCTTGCACGATTGGGTTTTAATGGCTTCTAGAAGGTTTCACAGCTGTTACCCATCTATTATTCGCCACGTGTACATTCTGTTACAACAGAAAAGATTCCCTTTGCTTCTGCATCAAGTCAAGGATTTTGCTAAGGGAAAGTTTCTCAGGATTCACTGTTTCCTTGCGCGAGAAGCGCAAGTTAGTTAACTGATCTTCCTTCTTCTCCTTGCTGCTTAGCGCAACGTTTGGTGGATGCTTGCTTTGATATAAATATCTGCGCAAGGTTTGTGCATGGAGCATTATCAAACAAGAATGTTCAAGGTTAACTTTGAACCTTGCGCGAGCCCGCGCAAGGTAGTTAAATGAAGCATTATCAAACAAGCATGTACAAGATTAACTTTAAACCTTGCGCGAGCCCCTGCAAGGTAGTTAAATGAAGCATTATCAAACGAGAGTGTTCAAGGTTAACTTTGAACCTTACGCGAGCCCGTGCAAGGTAGTTAAATGAAGCATTTATCCAAAGAGAGTGTTCAAGGTTAACTTTGAACCTTGCGCGAGCCCGCGCAAGGTAGTTAAATGAAGCATTTATCCAAAGAGAGTGTTCAAGGTTAACTTTGAACCTTGCGCGAGCCCGCGCAAGGTAGTTAAATGACTCTTTCCTCTCTTGGATATTTGGCGCAGAGTTCTAATAAATCTTATTTTGCAAAAAAGTATGCGCGCAGTTTTCTTAGAAGTTATTAATGGGAACGGTTTCCTTGATTGGCGCAAGGTTTTTGGGACCATATCCCTTCAACCATTATTGTTAACTTTTTTTATATAAATCTAGTTCTACCAGTTTTAACTCAAATCTAATCTAATCTAATCTAACTTATAATAAAAGACTACAAAAAATTCCACATGGCATTCTCTCCTTCAACCTCATAAATTTTATTAATATCTATTCTGTAACACCCCAACCCAGAAGGACTGACGTGTCACTCTTACAGAGATCAATCCAAAAATCAATCTAACAAAATAATAAAAGATTCCTAATTACATTTTCTTACATTACTGAAATGACACAAAACTTGATCTTCAAGGCACTCCTCACTCATTTCCCCGTGTTTATTACCTGTCAAACAATTACGACAAACACAAAAAGAGAAATACGGCTGAGCCAAAAAGTTGGTCAGTAACGGAGAAATCAATAGTACATGTAACAGACGAACAGATGAGAACGAAACCCCACATAACGGAAGTTGAACTAAAACTGACATTGAGCCATATTTGAGACCAAAATCAATTTTCCTTCTCTCAAATTGCTTTACTTATAATATAAGATTGTTTAAAAATCCCACTTCTTTTAAAACAAGAGAATTGTCGAAACTACTATACTATAAATAAACGTTTAGATGTAAAATCCAGAATCTAATGATAACTCGAATTTCATAACAAATCATTATTTAACCAAAAGAACCATATTTCTAATTTTAAAAATATATATTTAATAAATAAAAGAATTCAGATAAGCTGATTTTGAAAACTTGAGAACGGATGCTCGAAACAAAACTGTTCTACAAACAAATAATGAGGTGGACACCAGGACAAATGCTGAAAACAGATACTGAAATTCTGGCACTGAAACGGATACTTATGTAACTTGAATCCCAAAACTTATACTTATACTGAACACATAATAGATACTGAACATAATCAGATGCATATAAACATATCATAACGGAGACAAGACATACGTGACAACATATAATAATAAAACAAGTCACGTAATATAAAAGCACCCACGAGCCTAAACAGAGGCATGCATGGCCATAGTCCATGCGCCGAGATGGTGCGTGTAGGCGCACACACATTATTCCATCTCAACAGGAGTCAGGAGTCAGAGCTAAGATCGATCTATTCGCCTCTAGGGGCCAGGTGCTACACAAGCACAAACTACAGACGCCGTGAACTTTAGTTACGCACCGTCACGATGAGTGCCATGTCGTTGACGCCCCCACGACAAGTCTAAACATATAATTGCCCGGGTGACAGAGTACAAAGTGTATCAGAAATAAAAGTATCTTGACATAAGTCTAAAGAGAACATGCAATAACGAGCACAAAATGTAAGGTCTATTGCATGCTACAATAAATACGAATCATATAACAATACGAATCGAAACATCTAACGTAAACATCCGTACTACAAAGGGATATGAATAAAATACCATGATGGCAAGGACAAAAATCCAAACCAACGAGGAACGAAAATTTAAAAGTATACTACGATGAAAAGAAAACAGAATCCGTACCTTAGATTTAGCGAGCAAAGCCAACAAACTACTCGTCTTCAAAATCAAAATACCTATTGTCCCGTATACGTAAATCAGTTTCATAAAAACTTATTTACTTTAACTAATTGGTTGTTAAGGAATCCCCACCACAAATATTTGAATCTTATTTATTATACCTATAACTTAACAAAACTTTTCTATAGTTTGTAGATAATACCCCAATAGTCCAATGGAATAAGGTTTTGCATGATATCTTCATGCACGTGATTTATCATTGGAAAAGTAATAGGTTGCAAGCCTTAAAATAATGATAATTACATATTCAACAATTCTTATTTTACAATGGATTTACAAGACTGAGATTTTCACAAATTCATTTAAAAATTACGTGATAGTGGCTAAAACATTGAACCAAAGAACTTGGCTTATTATCTTCTTCAACCCAACCCCAAATCAAAAGAAAGCCATGGTCTCTGTTCAATAGGAAAATTAACGAAGGAAACAAGAATGTGGTTTTAGATCCTTACCTAATGAGTCGGACGTAACAGAGAACGAAACAGCTATGCGCGAGTAAACATTAGTGAGTCGGGCGGTGGCGGTACGAGGGCTTCGCAACAGCGGTTTAGCGGTGCGGTGATAGTCAAGGCGGAGTAAAGTGGCGACGAACCTAGAGCAATGGCTGAGTGCGGTTACGACGACTTGAACAACGGCTGACTATTAATCGGAAAATGCGGCCGAATGTATAGCAATGAGCGGCTGTGACAAACGCCTGCAACTAGATGAACCAGAAACAAGTTGGCGTTCGAACTAGAGGGTGTCGCGGTGGCGGTTCACAGCTGCTGGAGAGTCATGGTGCGGCGCGACGAAAACTCTGAAGGGACAGATTCAAGGGCGATTTCAAAGGCAAGGTTTATAGGGTTTAAAAAGATTTAATGATCTGCCAATCTTGTTCCTTAATTCTCGTCCTTTTTGTTTAATATGGGTAAGGGTTTGAACGAGAATCAACATGGATTTGAAAATTATTAACAAGTCTATAAGTAAAAGCATCCACCTCCCATTTGAATTTCTAGAATTCCCATTTCATTTTGTAACTTATAGTTATTAATTTAAACAAAACATCGACTTATACTTATTAATTAAAACAAAACATTAATTTCACATATATGTACATATGAAAACAAATCCTATTGTTTTTGTAACAAAATCATAAATATGAAAACAAAATACGATATTTGTTAAATCTAAAATTATTATTATCATCATTTTTATTTTAATATACTGCTCTGTAAAAATCGAGTTGTTATAATTCTACCCCTCTAAAAAAATTTTGTCCTCAAAATTGCTAAGTACGGGTACGAACGATTTCAAAAATAAAACACTTAGACGTTATACATATTAAGGTACGAAGTTTCTTTCTGAGATGAGACCTTAACAGCTACGGAAACAAATCAGAATTCAAACTCTATCAGAATCAACTAACCTGAAGTACTAAGATGCAAATAGATTCAGATAGGCATCAATCCACAAAATAGAAATCCAAAAGCACACATATGTACCTGTAATTCACGATTATGTTCGTGACCATAACTGTCAATTACCTTACATAAGTGCCCTAACGGTTCTCTTATCATGCATCTCAATGACCTACTAAAATTGTAAAGAAACGTTGCGTGGCGATAAACGAATCATGGTAAGCTATAGTTAAAAAAATAAAAAAATAAAATTAATGCAGTGATATCTAAAGTAGTTGCGGCGATTCCGCAAGGATACATATTACTGAATGTGAAACACCTCTTGAAGCACGTATGATAGCAAGGTCCATCAGGCGCGTACTTGAGTTTATTCCATGACATAGTCACTTCAGTCGTGTAATCAACCATGTTCTGATTCATTCATGAACTTGACGACGATGATAGAATAATTATTCGATACAAACGGTACAGAGAGGATCACAGTAGCAATTAAGGACAAAAACCTTTGATAAGTAGATCAAAGATCACAAACTGATAAGTACGAAGATTGATTGGAAGTCGATATCCTAACCCGATGTCTACCCATTAACTCACAGGTTTATTTTTTTGAGGTTTCAGTTTTCTATAGGAAAGAGCCTTTGCTCTGATACCATAATTATAACACCCCAACCCAGAAGGGCTGACGTGTCACTCTTACAGATATCAATCCAAAAACCAATCCAACAAAATAATAAAAGATTCCTAATTACATTTTCTTACATTACTAAAACGAAACAAAACTTGATCTTCAAGGCACTCCTCACTCATTTCCCCGTGTTTATTACCTGTCAAACAATTACGACAAACACAAAAAGAAAAATACGGCTGAGCCAAAAAGTTGCTCAGTAATGGAGAAATCAATAGTACATGTAACAGACGAACATATGAGAACGAAACCCCACATAACGGAAGTTGAACTAAAACTGACATTGAGCCATATTTGAGACCAAAATCAATTTTTCCTTCTCTCAAATTGCTTTGCTTATAATATAATATTGTTTAAAAATCACACTTCCTTTAAAACAAGAGAATTGTCAAAACTACTATATTATAAATAAACGTTTAGATGTAACATCCAGAATCTAATGATAACTCGAATTTCGTAACAAATCATTATTTAACCAAAGTTTTTCATCTTTTGCGATTTAATCCAAACACCTTTTTTATTTTCAGTTTTGGTCCACTATACTTTTTATCTTTCCCAAGTTTTTCGTTTCGTTCTAAATTTTGTGAGTTAACGCACCGCAACGTGCATTTTCGTATATTTTTCCCGTTTGACTAGTCCGTCGCAACACGTTTATTTTTCTCCGTTTGACAAGTTCGTCCAACACGCGGGTCTTGGATTGACTTAGTTATTTTTTTCTATGTTTTACATTTCGGTTTAATTTCTTTGCAACGAGCGTTCGTGATTCAAAGATTTTACGCCTGCTTTTCGCTCGGCGTTATTTTTTTCGTTTTTTTATTTAGTTTGTTTTTACGAGCTTTTCTGGTCTTGGTAGTTGTTGACAGTGGTATAACATTGATACTACTTTACACAATTTTACGACAAATGCTGTAACGCATGGGCTTAATTATAGTGAATTTAATATACTTTGTTATTGCTTTCAAACATTTACTTTGTTATTGCTTTCAAACATATATCATAACCGGTTTGGTAAACTAAGCCTGGAAACAATGGGCTAACTCAAAGCCGATTACAAAGGCCCATATCACAGCTTTATCATTCTCTCAAGTCTTAAATCTCAATCTCTCCAAATACATTCAAATTTTTATTCTTTCAAAAGTACTCCCCCATTTTAAAATAAAGTAATGATAGGGCAGAATCATATATTACATCTATAAAATTAAGGGAAATAAAAACATTTCATGACTGTTTGGTATCAACTTACAAGTTACTTGGGTTACTCGGTTGAGTAGCAATTTCTCAACTAACATGTTATAGAATTAATATATGAAACTGTCAGGCATAGATATACCAAACTAGCTTTTGCCCCGTCCGCGTTGCGGGTCACTAAGCCGAATATTTCCCGCTCATAAAATGTATGTCTGTGTTTCGGTTACTTGTACATAATACTCATAATACTATCTAAAAAGTTTACATCAAGTCAACCATTTAAAACATAACACTATCATATTTTGCTAAAAAAACTAAAACGATGGAAACATAATAATTTTAAACTAGGGGCAAAATTGCAATTTTTCAGGACAAATGAGCGTGTGTCAGGCAGCTGCCTGGCAGAGTCAATTAAAACAAAACATTACCATAATCTTGTCAAAAAAATAACTATGGCATGACTGTATTTTTACATTGGGGCAAGATCGTAATTTGACAGGGGAATAAACGATGGCAAAATTGTAAATTTGAACTAAGGGTAAAATCGTAATTTGGCTTGGAGGAAAAAAACAAAACCAATAGAAAAAACTGCGGGACAAAATCGTAAATTGGCTTGACCAAAGGGTATATGTCATGTGTGATCCACCACCGCTCATCTCAACCAATGATAGAGAAACACTACGTATTTTTAACTAACAAGTGGTGGGATTTTGTCACGTGTTATAATGGAAATTCGTTTAGTAATAGTTTAGTTTTACATTTCACATTCTTTTATGTCGGTGTCACATAGACAATGGATGGTTTCACATCTCACATTTAAGGGTGTTTGTTTTTTGAGAGAAGTACTCCAGAACCTCTTATGTCTACCTCACGCAGATCACGCGCAGACATTTGAGTATGCAGCGTGTTTGTTTTTTGGAAGAGGTTTCATTAAAAAAGCTCTTCCCCACCACTTCCTCGCGCAGACCTGGCCTAACATCTTCAGTCTTCTTCAAAGCTCTTCCCCTCTTCCAGAACACTCAAGACCCTAGCACACATCTCCCTCCAGCCACCTCACCTCCTCCGCCACCCCCTCCACCTCCGCCGCCCCTCCACCTCTGGCGGCCCTTGACCTCAGCCGTCCCTCCCCTCCACCATCTGCCTCCACCGTCGCTCTACTGCCTCCACCATCTGCCTCCGTCGTCAACCTCCACCATCTGGCTCCACCGTCGACACCTACACTTCTCTGCCTCCGCCGTCGACCTCCACCATCCGCCTCCATCGTCGTTGCTTCTCTGCCTCCCAACCGACACCTACACATGTATGTTCTTAACTTTTATTTTTTTGTCAAATTTATGGTTTTTCTCTGCACTGGATTGATCGATTAGTATTTCATATGATTGCTTTGTTTGATTTGCTGATATGTGATACAAATTTAAGGTTTTACCATAATAAATTCTTATTTCTTTAGATGTGTGTTGGTGTGTTCTTGGCTACATTTTGAACTTCTGTTTTTGACTTTTAGATGGTCACAGTAGCTCCAAAGATTGAATAATTTAGTTGTAAATTTGTGATGTTGAGTTTTGGCATTACAATTTGGTTAAAAGATCGCATCTTTTCATGGTCTAATTAGGTACAAAAAATAACTATTTATGATGTTAACAAATTGATTGTAAGTGTTTAAATGTGAATTTTGATTATGTTAATGAGTTGATTTTAGTTTTTTGTTTGTTTGGTTATGGAATATAGATGTTCATCTTGATAAATTATTTGATTATAGTTTTTTGTTTGTTTGATTATTTTAGTAGCTTGAAGAAGTTAAAAAACAAACAGTCTTGTTCTTTGCAGACTGCAGATGTTTGATCCATCTTCCCAGCTACAGATGTCTGCAGATGTGGTTGGCAGACTGCAGGCGTTTAATCTTTGAAAAAAACAAACAGCACCTTAAGATTATATGTCGTGAAGAGGTGACAGGTGAAATCTGATTATGTGATGGTCTTACTAGAAAAACATACATTTTTTATGTTTGTGTTCAATCTATAAGATTTTTCTCCGGTAATATATGGTAATTATATTGTTTTATGATATAATTTTGGTTTTATGAACCACATTTCCTTTTAATTATGATTCCTGCATTATAATTTTGAATACATTTTAAATATTCATTCAAGACTTTGATTTTTACTTAAATAAACTATATTCAACTCCATTAATGTTTATCCTAACTTTTAACAGTTTTACCACACGTAGCAATTAAACTCAGCACCCTCTACCCACGTGTCCTCCACGTGTCATCCTTACATCACTTCAACCCACCCAACTTCCACTTATATTCCACTCATCCGACAAAAACATCAGTATCATCGTTCAAACTTCAAACATATTCAAACACAACGTAAATGGCTCCGAAGAAAACCGTCGTCAAAACCACCAAAAAAACCTTACGTGAAACCGTCCAAGTTTCAGTCGTCGATCAAACCACCAAAACACCAATCGCTAGCGACTTTTCATCCAAAGAAAAAACCGAAATCACCACCGTTCAAATCCCACCACAACAACAACCACAAACCCTAGACGATGATGACGAAACCCAAATGGATGACGACGAAAACGACGTCGAAAACCCTCGAGAAACCCGAGAAATCAAAGTCCAAGACGCCACACCGACACCAACACCGAAGAAAGACGAAAAAAAGCCGAAGAAAACCGGCGAGAGGGGGAAAACCGCCACTCGCGACGCTGACAGTGTCGCGGTGGCGAAAAGAGGAAAACTGCCACCCCGCTGTTGACAGTGTCGCGGGTGGCAAGAGGAGGAAGAAGAGGAGGAAGATGGGGGAGAGGGGTGTTGGTGAAGGGTATAAGAGGTATTTGCATAGGGTGTTGAAGCAAGTGCATCCGGATTTAGGGATATCGTCGAAAGCGATGACGATAATTAATAATTTGATGGGGGATATGTTCGAGCGGCTAGCGGAGGTGGCGGGGCGGTTGGCGGAGTACAATAAGAAGATGACGTTGACTTCGTGGGAGATTCAAGCGGCAGTGAAGTTGGTTTTGCCTGGAGAGCTTGGGAAGCATGCTATTGCGGAGGGGACGAAAGCGGTTACGAGTTACGTGTCGTACGGTGGTGGTAGTGGTGGTGGTGCAAGTAGATCTTAGGTTAAAACTTGTTGGTTATTTAGGATTTCTTTGGTGGTGGTTACAATGTTTTAAAAACCGGTTAAACCATCTGGTAGAACTGCCTGTCCGGTATGGTATAAAAACCAGATTTTAAAACATTGGTGGTAGGTTTGGTGAGATTAGTTAGGAATGTATATGGTAAATGTAGTGCTAATGTTGCACTTTGGTATCCTTTTCCTTGAATGTGTTTGTTTTTTAGGTTTAATTATTATGTTGTTTGAAGATGGATTTGTATTTTTAAGTGGTTTATTTTGTGAAAAAAAAATGTGGCTTAAAAATGATACACAATACGTTAAAAAGAAAACATAATACGTTAAAACACAACCATGACGAATGACATCTCTTCATGATATAAACCTTCTCTAGAAGCATTTCTAACATTTTCTTGAAATATGTCGTGCTAACGGAAGAATGAATATTTAACGCCTTTTTTTCATCTTGAATATTCTCTTGAAAACTTGAACCAACTCGATAAATACGAGGTTTCTAGTCTGTGATGTACATTAGTTGTTTTAGAGTTGGTGTAGTTTTAGGGGGGTGAGTTAATTGTTCAATTTTTTTTAACGTTAACTAACGGATAAACTGATACAATCGACGGATGAATATTTTCGATGATATTCTTACTATCGACAGAGTGCAAACCCTATTTTCATAATGATCAGAGTGGGATACATATCCGAGCTATCAGGCCATCAGTTTAGGTGAAAACCGCTCGTCGAAGGCTCCTAGTCACTACGCTAAAACTTGGTCCGCTCGGTTTCAAATAGCGACCTTTATAGAGACTTAGTTCTAAACTTCATTGACACGGGTCCCTAATTGTATCAATCCGTCCCCAGGTCCCCTGATTGTATAATCATGACCATGACCCGTAATTGTATCAGTCCGTCCCCCTTCCACTTCTGAGAGTTGTAATTTTGTTGTGGATATTATTGGTATAGATTTAGAGTAGCTGAATAGATACAAAGTGATGGGTTAGTTGTTCTAGCAATATTGAGCAGTATCAATATGTTTAGCAAGGATCCCTCCCCCCCCCCCCCCCCCCCCCTTTCTTTTCCTACAGACGTAGATTTAGTAGTAGGTTTAAAGAGTATATGAGTTAGGCGTTCAAACGGTATCAAAGGGTATGACAGATGTAGATTTAAGAATAGGTTTAAAGAGTGTATGAGTTAGGCGTTCAAACGGTATCAAAGTGTTTAATAAAGGGGTCCCTAAAGTAGTCACATGTTCTAGTCTCATATGGCGTACATTGGTGTAGATTTAGAGGTAGGCTTAAAGGGGGTGTGTCAGCCGTTCTAATAAAAATGTGTATCACGTGGGTCACTTGACTAGGTAGATTGAAAGGGTGTGTATGCTAACCGTTCTAATAAAAATGTGTATCACTTGGTCGGTCAAGGGTCACTCAATACCCACGTTCTGTAACTCAACAATGATAACAAGATCGGGTTAGAAACTCTTTACCAACAATTTCAATGACATCTTACAAAATTTATTTATAAGTACATTCTTATACATAAACGTTTACCTCTTAAAATTTATTTAAATGATGTACTAATTTGAATAAAAACAATTTAATTACAGCTTGGAAGTTTGCTCACGATATACTTTTACTAAAAGAAAAGGAAATTAGTTTATTTAGCTTAGGGGTTGTTCGACAACTTTTGAATAATTAAATGATGAACCGTAAAATGTCTGAACTATTAAGTGTTGAATCATTAAGAATCAGTATAATGCTTAACCATTCAGGGCAAATGACAGGCTAATTTAGATAAGAGGTGTTAACCATTCGGACTCAGTCTAATGTTTAACCATTCAGAGGTAAATGCCCGAACCATTCAGACATCTGCTCTCAAAACAAATAATCTAAACCATTAAATGTTGAACCAGTAAAAGATCTAAATCATTAAAAGATTCATTAAAAGCTAAACAAATAACCCCTTAATATGTGAATCTAAATAAGACACGATTGACATAATTTAGTGAAATCAGTGGGCTTGAGCCCTCTTGTAAAGCAAAAAAAAATTGATTGGGCCGTAGTCCAAAAATGATACATATATCGGCCCAAGAGAATAATTCGACCAATCTTGAAGACTTGAACTCCTTTTGTTCTATCTTCTTCTTCTTTGTTATATATCTTTTCAAAACTATATTGCTTGATGAACTCTTTTTGTTTTATCTTCTTCTTCCTTGTTACATATCTTTTCAAAACTATATTGATATAAACTTGAGGTTTCTTATTAATTTCCTTGATTCTTAATATAAATTATGAATATGTTTATATATTTATCTCCACTAAAATAAACTAATCACTTAATTAAATTAACTCGAAACCTTTTTTTTAGATCTCATTTAACATTAAAAAAATAAGTTATATTAAAACTGAAGGTAGACGGGCAATAAGCTGCGCCGCCACCCCCTTTTGAATTGCAAACCCTAATGACGAACCCATGCCCCCTGGAGATGAACAATTGTTGTGGATGATCCGTTGAACCCTAGTCAAGAAGTTGATAGCTTCTGGTGCTAGGAAACCAAAGGAATCAAAAGCAAAATGGACAAAGACATGTTGGTTCTCTTTTTGAAACCTTCTTTTTGAGACATATTTAAAACAACTTTATGATAAATGTTACAAAAATCATTCATGTTTAGACCTAGATCACTTCTCCTTTATAACATCCAAAATTTTGGGTATATCATTGCACAAACATTTTTAGTTAACACAATGAATGTTGTGTACAGGGAGGGTGTTGTGTAATGAGCGTATTATATTTTTGTTAATATTTTGAGCTCTTTTTACGCTTTATTCAAGTTTTAAATTTATAAAACACGATATTGTACTAACACTAAACACACACTTGGGCAAGTGCACCCATCGTGAGCATAGTATAGTGTTGGTAAGATACCGAGGTCGTCCAAGGACACAATAGCTTTTAGTAACGGTTTATTGTCAACATCTAAATTTTTGATAAAAGATTTTAAACATAAAAGAAAAAATAAATAAAAAGATAAATAAAATGAAAAACAGATAGACAAGATAGAATCACTTGGATCCAACTCATCTTTAATATATCCTTTGATGATTTTCGCACTTTCAGACTTTTTAAGAGATTATCTTAGTTATAGTAGTATGCCCTCTTTTGAAGGTGACGTTACCCTCAACCCAATGGTTTGAGTTAGCAGGATACAATCCCAAAGGGTCGAATATTGGAAGATAATTAAATAAGTTATTTAATGCGAAAAGTAGTAGGCCCCTCTTTTGAAGGTGAAGTTACCCTCGGCTAAGTGGTTTGAGTCAGCAGAGATACAATCCAAGTAGCCAGTTTAAAATATTAATAGTAGTTTACATATGAGGGGTTCAATCTATTCGCACCCCCGCCATCCAATACCTTTGGGGCATTGAAGGAGGTCCTAGTAAGCTTGAACCAAGTCCACGTAGGATCTATACACTGAACGAGACAAGAACTTTACCAAACCACCCTTCTAACCCCCTTCCAAGTAGTTAACGCGCTTTATATAGATCGTAAAGACACGAATGAGCAAATCAATGACATCATGAAGAAATGGTTAGGAAAATTTACTTTCAACATAAGAAACTAGTTATTAAAGTCATTAATAGTACCCAATTAAAAAGTGCCGAAAGATTAAAAATCAATAGTAATACATTAAAGACTTGTCTTCACCAAGTGATGTAAGAAATTAGCCAAGTATGGCCTTTGTTTGACAAAAACCCTTACAATCAATCTTGGATCTCCGAGACTACTACACACTCTAAAGATGATAGATGGAGGATGGTTGTGGGTGTTGGTGTTGTAGTGGGTGGTGGTGGAGTGGTGGCAAAATGAGAGTGAAGTGGTTTGCCAAGGGATCCTCTGAAGTGAACCAAGAACCCCTATTTATATCGAGAACAGAGCCTTGACCATGGCCCGTGCCCGCAGGGCACAGCCCCGTGGTGAGCAATTTTCTTCCTTCATTAACTGCAGATTGTCAAGTCTTGTACGAACACGCCCGTTGTGACCGAGCACGGCCTCGTGGTCAGTGTACTTGCTGTACTATCAAGATTATGCGAATCTTAGAGTTGACCACAGCTGTGGTGAGCTGGACATGGCCCTGGTGGCCTGAAATCTACAATTTATTTTTTTCTAGAGGGCTTGATGCTAGGCACGAGACGTGGTGAGCTAAGCACGGGGCATGGTGATGCTGGGCACGGGGCGTGGTGAGCTGGGCACGGCTACTGTGGTCAGCTTCTGTTTCTTTTGTTTTTGTTCTTGGGATGCTGCCGAGGGGCCGAGCATGTCACGGTATTTCTTCTTCTTGTATTTTGTGTTGGTTTTAGCCGCTAATTTGCGTCTTTTATTCGTTTAAGCTCTTTTATCCTGTAAATTAAAAAGGAACAAAGAAACGTGTTTTTTCAACATTAGTACTGAAAAAGGGTTGGTTTTATGCTTGTTTGATGTAATTTATATGTTGCATTTTGTTACATCAAGGGGTTATCAAACGGTTGTAATTTGGAGTTAAAAACCAGGATTAATCTCATCAACCATTCCAAGAGAAGAAAAATATTTTGGTAAACGATTTCTTAACCTAATCTTCAGTTTTTGTGGTGATTAAGGATTCATGATGTAGTGCGATTAAAATCTGGAAATTTGATGTTAAATGGGTTAAAAGCATTACTAATAGTTGTACATCATAAAGTCTAGTTGAAAATCATTAAAATGTTTATTGTCGAAGAATAAACCATGTATGAATATTTGGGGTTTTGATAAACTAGATAGATTAATCAATGTTTTTAAATAATAGTGTGAGAGTCATGTGTAGTTTAGCTAAAGACATATCTTTATATGTATATAAATTATTGGCATTAACACACATGTTCATAAGATCAAGTGCAAGATATTGCTATGTGGGTTTGGGACAAATTGACATAATTTGATGTAATTTGGAGAATTGAAGTTAGACAAGTTCTAGTAAATCAAAGATGAATGACGCTTGTTAAAATATAAATAATAAATGGTGTTTGAATCAACATGTTTTTTTTTAACGGCGAGTTTCTTTATTAGGCTAACGCACTCTCTAAGTTGAAGAGTTTTGTTGCCTCACTCCGGCCAGACTATGTTGTCTTAACCGGGTCCACGCTGGCTTCAGAATTTCGCTTGGGCGTTCCCCCGGGAAAACATACGTTGGCTGCTACTTGACAGTCATTGTGTCACCACAAGAATAGAACTCTCTGGCATAACATACAATGGGCAGTGGTAGACTAGAAATTATTTGTTGGGGGTGCGGATAAGGTGTTCAACCATATTTCCAAGGGGTGTGGTCGGGTTTTTTTCCTAAAATATACACTAAAATTATTTTTTCAAGGGTGCAGCCGCCAACCTTGGCCAAATGGTGGGTCTGCCAATGACGATGGGATGAAAAGCCAGGTGGGAGCTCAAGTTAGAGTCTCACACCTCTTCAATGAGGCTATGTTCTATCGATCATTGTCTAATCCACCAAAGTGACACAAGTAGGGACTGAACTTGAGTCTCTATTGGATAACCCAAGCCTCTCTACCACTAGGCCACAAATGAGTGATTAAAAACTCAAACCATGAATTTGATAAAAAGCTCTTATGGTGTTTAAACTAGCCTAAAAGGTTTATGTTGCATGTAGAAGTTTATAATGGCACAAGTTGCATATAGTGTAATCTTGAAATTAATAAATTAGAATGTTGTACATGATTAAAAGTTGAAAATAAGATCACGAGGTTGTATGTGATCAATTTGAAGTTGCAAAATCATAAGGTTGTAAGTTATCAAATAGAATCTACAAATTGTATGTGACCCATTAGTTGAACATGTTTTATACGTGTAATGATTGTGATTAGTTGATTAGATTGAAGTATCTTCATTCTTTTGGTAGTTTGAACATGTTTTATAAGTGTAAACATGTGTCATTGAAAAACCTTTGAGTTGCTATTATTGTATTATTATGTTATAAAGTTTTAAATTTTCATATATATTTAAATTTTCATATATATAATTGTTGTTGGTGGCCTGACACAGGCTGTCTTTGTATCGTACGTTGGGTCTTGAAAACGATAACTCTTAGACTACGGAGTGTGGGACTCGTTCCTAGCCGGTGAGCTTCGGCGAGCTCCGTCCACCTCGCCCCCTTCGGGTCGGCACGTCAGCAAGGTCGGCCTCCTGCCGCCTACGCTCCTCTTTCTTTTTTATACCACAGCACATATACATACACACATATATGTTGATGCTCATCCTCACACCCTAGATCCATCTCTTTAGACTTATCCTCACACTCGCTTACGTCGACGCATACATAACAGATCATCCTTTGAAAACTACTCCCCTCCACACCCAATAGCCTTAGTAAAGTTGTTGCTATAATATTTTTCTTTTGACATTATTAAAACTTATTGTTGTTGGTAGGACCTCATCACATGCGCTATTAGTAAAATTGTAATATGTCAATTAAATAAATTCGAATTCACATAATAATTGTACGTATTCTTTATTTTTTAACATTTCTAGAATTATCACCCGCCGCAACACGGCGAGGGATTCAATAGTTATATATCATATCAGATGAAATGTAAATGCTTCTTACATGATCGCGAGTGTGTGTAAAATATAGAAAAAAATAAATAAGTCGATTGCTGGCTTGTGCGTCGCGATAAACTTATCAAATAGGAAAAATAGACATGCTGCGGTGAGCCTGTCAAATGGGAAAAGTAGATAAAAAACGTTAAACCCTACACGCACGTTGCGGCGTGTTAACTCGGATAATTTAGAACGAAATGTGAACAGAAAATTTGCATAGATGAAAAGTATAAGGAATCAAAGTTGAAAGTAAAAAGTGATGGGGTTAAATTGCAAAAGATGAAAAGCTTTGAGTTAAAAGAAAAAATAAAATAAAATCAAAGCGGTTAAATTGAAAAAGATATAAACTTTTGAATTAGAAGTGAAAAATCAAATTAATCAAAGGGGTTAAATTACTAAAAGTTGAAACTTTAGAATTTGAAAGGAAATTTCTATTTAAAATTTTTTTGTTTCTCAAAACCAAAAATCCAACAACTATCTTCATTTAATTTATAAAGACTATTTATTTTTATAGATTACTCTTAAGTTTCATTTATTTTATAAAGACTATTTATTTTTACAGATTACTTTTAAGAAAATATAAATTGATAAAATAACATATGAAAAGAGTTATCTCATACTTTTTCAAAAAACCCAAATTAATTTTTTTTGTTGTAAGTAATTAAATTAAAAATAAGAGATGAAATTTTAGAATAAATATGATTTGTAATGTAACCATTCCCTTTAAATTAATATGTTCACTTTAAGTCACGAACATACTACTACTAACCAAAAAAAAGTTTAAAATAACAAATAAAAAGTTTAATAATAAGTCACGAAGAACCTTTGGATATCAAGGGTGTGCTACGCTTTCTAGTGATGGTGAGTAGTCGGTCTTTGGACATAGCTCCGAAAGGGTAGGTTCACACATAAAAAGCAGTTATCCGTTCAAAGAAAAAAGTCACGAACAGCCTCATTAAACTCATCATACGTTACCTATGGGCCACGGCATAAATCCGACACCACGATTCAAAGATAGTGAATACCTTATTAAATAGGGTAACGAATTGATGATACGTGTCTAAACTATATAATTAGCTTTTTTATTGTTATATATACTTTAGTAACATAAAATTTAAACATAAGAATATTTTTACCAAACTTCTTTAGTGGAGACTAAGTTTTGTTACAGAACACAAATTATTATGAGAATAAAACTAACGAAGTTGACCGTTTTTTTATATTTTATGAACGATTCATTTTTTTAAAATTATATAGTTCTTACAAAAAATGTTTATGTTATGTATTTACAAAAATTTCCAAACTAACTAGTTTATATGTTTTTTATTTTTTTAACGTTTACTATAAATGTGTAGATTATGTACAGATAATATAACCTACAGATGACTTACGCATGTATAGATTCTATATATAAACGAACTTTGTTCTTGTTTTGTTTTTGAATTTCATAATAAATATATAAACATTATATTTCTACCGAATTCTCATTTTTTTTATAAATTGGAAGAAACGAGTATTTTAATTTTGTTCAGTGTATTCTTGAAAAAACGTGTTCTACTTAAAACACTCCCGTAGAATTAATTATGGTGAAAACGAGCAAAGTCGCTCGTAAGTTATTAATACCAATACAGATCGTTAAATTACTTACAAGCCAAATTTAAAACATCCCGAGTGGGCTATAAGCCTATAACACTCACGAATTAAACTCGAACTTTAAATATAAAACAAAAAACAAGTCGAACTCAAGCTCGAACTCTCTTAAAATAAACTCGTCGAAATCAACTTTACCTCGTTTACATCCCCAGAAATAATTGTGAAAAGGGTGGTGGGGAACACTGAACATCACAAAACATTGCAAAACAACAAGTGTCAGTACTCATAAAACATAACCAACAACACCACCATAACATCTTCACACCCTCCATCCTTATCATTCTCTCAACATGAGAACCTTACTTCAAGAAGAAGACTCCGACCGACTTCTCCGATCAACCGCTCCGTCTTTCTCCTCCACCTCATCACCTTTCGACTCGTCCTTAGTCCTCACCGTCCTCGTCCTCCTCACCGTCCTCTTCTTCATGGCCTTTTTCTCCCTCTACATCCGCCGCTTTTCCTCCTCCTCTGTCACCAGCTCCGGAGACGGAACTAACTCCGTCTCCAGAGCTGGTAACTCTCCGCCGCATTTACATAAACGTGACGGAGTAGACGTCTCCATCGTACAGTCACTTCCTATAATACTGTACGATGGAGACTTAAAAACCTGGAGCGAATGCTCCATATGTTTAACGGAATTTGAGGAGAGAGAATTGGTGAAAGTAATCCCCTACTGCCGTCATGGGTTCCATCCTGTGTGCATTGAAACGTGGCTTTCATCGCATGTCTCTTGCCCATTGTGTAGATCTACTCAACTGTTTCCGGCCGTTGATGAGGTTCGTACGGGTGCCGGATAGATATCATCCGACGGTGGTGACCGTGTGGGGCCCAGTGAGATGGTTGTTATGGGTAAGACAAATTTGCCGGGAAACATTTGTGCAGCAAAGCACGTGGGAGAGTGGCACGTGTTACGTCATGTAAAAAATGTAATATGTGAAGTTTTAACTTTTTGTTGTTTTTTATTTTTAATTTAAATTTATTGATTTTAATATTTTATAAATGTATTTCGTGTTGTTAGTGAATTAAGTTAGGTGTATATGTGTTTATTTACACGTTATTAAGTCATAAATTTGACAAATGAATACTAATCAAGGAAATTACATTTTTTTAATTAAAATGATGAAAAAAACTACCCTCTTGTTTGTTCTAACGTTTGTTAGTGTAAATAATTTCAACATATAAACAATGGTTTAAAAACCGGTTTTTTATTAGTACCGGGTTGGGTTTATAAATGATTCAACCGGTTATACCGGGTTCTACCATACGGTTCAACCAGTTGACTAGCTAACCTTATAATTCTATAAAAATACAATTTCAACTAAAAAATAATCTAAAACTACATGGTTTCATTAAATAAATTCAACAAACTTTTATTAAACAAAAGTCTACAGTAGGTTTATGACATTGGAGTGTTGAATCATCAAGTTCACGAACGCTTAAACTGTTATGAACCAGTATTTCCTGATATACCGTCGGTTCGAAGGCTATGCCGAAACCTTATTTATACCAGGCTCAATCGTTCTGGAACAATAAAAGATAGCTGTTGGTTCAACTAGTTTTACCGGGCGGTTGAAACCCGTTTTTAAAACATTGCATATAAAGATAAAAGATGATTTATGTAAAATTTTTTATTTTAAGAATGTGTCTTGCAAGTTGGTATAACCGTAAATAACAACACTTTAATATTTGCTCTAAATTTAATAAACGAATATTTTTATGTTTTAGGAAATAGAAAATTAAAAGGTTTGTTTGGTGTGATACGATTTGTGCAACCTACTACCTCTTGGCCAATAAGAGTATGCCAGCTGGCAATAAGTGTTACTACATGACCACCACAAAATTATCCACGAATATTGTATATTTTTTTAAAGATGTGAAATTGGATTTATATGTGAATGGTTTAGGATTTAGTAACAAACAATTCACTAGGTCATGGTTATTGTACGTCAATTTGGACAGTGAGATATATGATTTAACATTATATTCCCTTTTGGTTCTACACTTTCATATGTGATTTCACATATGTTTAAAAAAAACTAAAGGCAAATAATTTAGTAAAAATAAAATATGTTGTATGGATGAAAATTATATTTATATTATGATCCAACCCGTCTTTCACAAGAGATCCTAAACTAATAAAAAAATGTGTACGCCATCATTGATTCATTGGGTGTCCCTATCAACCAGTCTCACGGTCAACATGAATGAGGTAAATCACGTGTCCCAGCGTAAACATGTGATTTACTATTAACTATTTAACTATAATTGATCCGAAATTGTTGTTAAGCTTTATCATTCTTTTGTGAAGATATACATAAGGACACCATCTGACGAGAATCAGTAACATAAAGGACATACGCTGTAATTTTTATAGTTAATGACACTGCCTGTAATTTTATTCAACAATAAAGGACTAAAGTGCAATTTAGTGTTTTTACTTGTTGCATTTAAAAAAAGTTTATAGATGTTGTTTATATCTTTACTGCCAAATACTTGAAAACAGAGTGGCAGAATATAAACAATTTTGATTTAACAAGTAGATAAAATTTAATCTTTGACCTTAGCAAACAGTCAGCCACCACACCAAGCAGAAATTTCTAGTTCTTTGGTACGTGAAGATTCAAGATTTCTCATTAATGTGCAAGGCCCCCAATCATTCATGATAAGTAGATCAGGCCCCCAATCCTTCTATGAAATTTATTTATATTTTATTAAAAACATGAACAAGAAGCTATGTTAAAACACACACCATATCTGGCTTTTCATCAAGGGTGCAAACGAGCCGACCTACTTGAGATCGGCTCGAAAAGAAAAAGTCGAACGAGCCAAGCTTAAACGAGCTCGAGCCTGAGCCTGAAAAACAAGCTCGTTTAATAAACGAGCCTGGGCCTGAGCTTCGCTTATCGAGCTCGAGCTGGCTCGCGAGCCTTAACGAACCTAATGTTTATATATTTTTTATTAATATATTAAGTATATAATAATTATTAATAATTCACATTATAAATTATGAAAAAAACTAAATTTATAAAATAAATTAATTATAATTAATATAAATTAATTAGGAAATAATAAACGAGTAGCACAAACTTGAAAAATACTACGACACTCGAGTTTTAAGAACAAAGCTTGGATTGAGCCAAGCTCGAGCTTTCATAAGTTAAACGAGGATCTCGGCTCGTTTGCACCCTACTTTTCACCATGCTACAATACAATTACAAAAACTACTATCCAAAGACACCACTTCTATGAGGTATATTGATTTAGATAAAATTGTAAGATGGGTCAATTTCGTCTAATTTGGTATTACAAAATTTGTTGCATTACAAGACCCATAAACTTGGGTCCGGTACGGCCCATCGACTTTGGTCTTGGGCTCCGACTGTGTCAGGCGGATTGTGAAACCCAACCAATTTGGAAAGTTTCATGGAATGCACGATTTCATGACCACCAATCAAAAGAGAGATGTCAACATCAAAGCGGTTAGACTATTTTTTATTAGGCCTATATCCTATCGACAATGACATGTAACCATACTAGTATAATTAATGGTGACGTAACAATGGCCAATTGCATGTCCTACCCGCCACAACTTCTCCCACAAGTGCCAGAACCACGAGCGTTGCCACCTACGAGGGGCGAAGGTTCTTTGGGGCGGGAGGGCGCCGGCCCCCCCCCGAATTTCGCTCGGTAGTGTTATATGTGTAGTTTTCATATAGAATTTTTGGGTATATACGTTTTCGCCCCCCCCCCCCCCCCCCCCCGGATTTCGAGGGCAAGCTTCGCCACTGCACCTACGCCGCCACTACATGTAATCACGCCTGCCGACATTACTACATGCAACCGCCACTAGCGACTACAAATACAATTAGAGCGCGCAACCTCGTTTTATACCATCTTGTCTAAAACGAGTCATTTCAAGGTCGACCATGTTGGTTAGAACCCGTTTTAACCCAAAAACAAGTTGATACTTTTTTCTAGAGCAGTCTATTTTAACCGAAATACAACCCAACTGTTTTGCCGGCTTAACGACACCTTGTAAGTAATGTTCATTCTCATGTAACAACCATAACAGTAAGTAATGTTCATTAGGTCCATTTAAAACTCATGTCATTTTGTTATTAGATATAAAGTAGTACAGTAGAATGTTTCCGAACAAAGCTGGTAATCGTATTTCAAGTTGTCCAATAAAGCACAACTTTCCATGAGCGAGTTACAAGGCATCGTATAACCAACTAACCGACTGGACAAACGCGGTTAAGGCCTGGTGAAGTCTACTCATCATAACATAAAAAACATACAAGCAGTTTGCCATTCAACAAAGGCTGGGCATCTTCTTTCAATCACCACATTAACCTTAACACGATTTGTCAACTTCATAAATAAGAGTAAACGATCCAGTAAGAACTCGCCATCTGTCTGCCTTGTTGTCATTCCAGCTGCTAAATATCCTTTATCCGGTGTTAAAACTTAAAATTGTGTTAGTAAGAGTATGTGTTGTTGTTCTGTGTGTCCACCTCAGCTTTTAAGGGTGCCTGACACTTTCTTTTATTTTTGACCAGTTTATCTTCTCTGCACAGTGTGAGCATACGTACACGTGTCCACGCCTACATTAAAAAAATGGTCAATTGGGTCACTGTTATAAAACGTTTTGACCCGAATCCACTTTGGGTGAGACCCATTTGACCCATCGCCCGACCCGACCCATCAATTTTGCCAGGCGTAATTCTTACCTATTGGGTGAAGAATCAGAATCAGACCCGATGTCGCAGCATAGGAAGCAAGATTGCAAGCTTTCTTCACCTAACATGAGGTCAAATGTGTGAGGACTTTCATAGAATAAGATAACAAGAATGATCATGTTGATGTATAATAATATTAATATTAATACTAACCAGAAACAGATGATCGATTTAGGGCGGATGAAACTTCTTGTTGCACGACCGTTGCAACTCGAGTTGCATCTTCATGCAAGCCTCGAGAGTGTTCTGCATGCTATTCATTCGTTCTTGAAGCATAACCATATCCATGCGTAAACCATTGATGATCTCTAGTTCCTGATACATTGTCAAAATAACTTATAAGAACATGTGTATGTATATGTATATAGTGAAAGGTTTAAAGAAAAGGCTCTTAATGTGTGACGGTACGCGACCACCAATATAACGTGTGTAATTATGCAAATAATGTGCGTAATTAGGGTTAACCCAAACCATGCGTAATTATGCAAATAATGTGTGTAATTAGGGATTTAACCCAACCCATGCGTAATTATGCAAATAACGTGCGTAATTATATATTATAACGTGCGTAACTATGCAATAATGTCTGTAATTATGCAAAGGTACTTACTATTGTGCCAGCACGTTCAATTGAAGGCCTAGATTAGATCAGATGTGTGGTTGAGATGCTCGCATACGCATCGCACGATAAGGTGGCCTTGTACGTTAACCGGCCTCTATATATATAGGGTGGGGTTCTAGATAGAACACTAGTGTATTTGTGCACTAAGTGAACAAATCCTGGTCATTGATTTACATAATCAAATCGTAAAATACACTAGTGTATTTCAACATCAAATCCAGGCGATTGACTTACACTTGTGTATCAAGGGATAGGATTAGTTCACTAGTGTTCACAATCAAGGGGGTTGTTCACAAATGATAGGATATAAAGTTTCTTAAATAGATAAAACTCACACTTCCAGGGTGCTGGTCAATTTCAGGGTGTTGTTGCCAGCTGTCAGCAGGATCGGTACTCTCAGCCGCTTCATCATTTCCGTGTTCATTTTCATCTACGCTTTGCTGATACGGATCTTGGTGCTCCATTTCTAGCATCCAGTCATCATCTGATTCCACAGCTTGATCTTGGCGTGCCAGGTAGGATTGTATCAGCCGGTCGAGTCTCCCATGGAAATCACTTTGAAGAAGATTCGAGACTTGTCTCCTACAACATTAAAACATATCAGTTAATCTTATTTAACAAAGAGAGTTACTGGATTATAGAGACTAAATGGTCAATTAGTCAGATACCTGCTCATAAGTCGTTGAAGTTCAACTCTTGTATTATTATCATCACCATCATCAAGAGTATAGAACGCATCGGTTGTGACCACTGGACGATTATCATACCACCCGTCACGCACTGTTTCTTGGTACCTCCAATCATCTTGGTTCTGAACTGAATTCGCATTTAAACTTTGGATTGACTCAGTAATAGTCAAATCGTTTTCGGCTTCCACAATTTCTTCTCGCCAAGACAATATATCGGTTTCGGTTTCTGATGGATTTAGACGATCAAACGTCACATCAACTTCTAGTTCGTCCTCATCCGACTCATACTCACTTTTACGCTCCAATGTTTGTTGAGACGTTTCGATTTGATGTGCACCATGATTCCTTTCGGTTTCAAAAACCTCGGTTGGCGGGGTGGTGGTGGTTGTGGCTCGGATTCATTATCGTTAACAATATTATCTAGTGGCTGATTTTCTTGATATGTCATTTCATTCTCGGACGACGTATCAGAGTCATTGAGAATATCTTCATGTAGTTGATTTTCTTGATATTTTATCCCATTGTCCGATAAATTATCAGATTGGGGCCCGTCATGAGCTTGTTCTTGGCTATTCACTCTGGAAAGGAACCCTTTCCTGCTTCAAACAAATGTGGAATTATAAAATGAATAGATTATAATGGTCAATGCATTTGCGAACTTTAGTTTGACTCCAGATCATCTAATGTTTCAAAAAGAATACAGAAACACAATGAGGTGTTATTGATTTTAAATAAATGGGTAATTTCCTGGCACAGAATTACAACCAAAAAAGTTTAATTCCTGATTATTATTAAAAAAAGTAGTCTTCACTGGCAAGACATTGAAGACTATTATTCTCTGAATTTAGCCAGATGTGTAAACAAATAATGAAAAGTAGGGGTGCAAACAAGCCGAGTCGAACCCGAGCTCGATTAACTTATGCGAGCTCAAGCTCGGCTCGGTTCAACTTCCTGATTATTATTAAAAAAGTAGTCTTCACTGGCAAGTCATTGAAAACTATTATTCTCTGCATTTCAGCCAGATGTGTAAACAAATAATGAAAAGTAGGGGTGCAAACGATCCGAGTCGAACCCCAGCTCGATTAACTTATGAGAGCTCAAGCTCGAGCTCGGCTCGGTTCAAGCTTTGTTTTCAAAGCTCAAGCTAGGCTCGGGCTCGGCTCATTTATAATCTATTAATTAATATATTGATTATAAAAAATATAAATAATAGACTCGTTTACTAAACAAGCTAATTTTTAGGTTCAGGTTCGGTCGTAAACACGTTTAAATAAGCTCGGCTCGGTTCGGCTCGTTGATAAGGCTCGTCTTGTTTCGAGCTTTTTCTCGAGCTGATCTCGAGTAGCTAGCGAGCCACTCGGCTCGTTTGCACCCCTAGTGAAAAGATCGCATACCTCAAATCAGAGACGGTTTGTGTTTGCCTCAATAATCCCAACTCGCTTGCTGCAGTAGACGTAGACTTTTCATCGTGTACAAATCTTTGGTTCCACAGAAATCTACCTTTGAGCAATACCTACAGCAGGATCATAAGTTACCTCAAACAATTAAAGCCATCGTATATGTTTATAGGTAAACAAAATTATAATAAATTCGATAACTTAGAAAAGATTTCCATATTTAAATCAATAATATCATCGGTGCTACCGAATTATACAAGACAGTATGTTATACCTAATATATATGCAACAGAATGGTGTGAGTGCATAGAAATGAACAAACCTGAATCCGTTTCCGATGAGCAAAAGTTGATACGGGTCGACTTTCAAGCAAACTCTGCATCTCTTTTTTCCTTTCCATCTCAAACCTCGTTAGCAGGTCAAGTAGAGCATGTCTACCATATCGCAAACGAACAGGTCTTTGTGCACCGACCCTAGTGTGACCGACACCTGATCCATCTTGTTCTTCAATCAGAGATTGGCCAGTTTCCGCTTGCTGAGTGCTTGACTCTAACCATTGCCTCACTGTCCTCACCCTCTTGGACTCATTGTCACAAACCGATCGACCCTGTGAACAGTTATTCCTATGCGAAACATTCAACGCCCGCCCGCTGTTATTCTTACTTCCCCACTCACGAAAAACTTGCCTCACGCGCTCTTTATCAGCCGAACCGATAGCTGGAGATTGTTGTAAACACACGTTCGGATTATCCTCGTGTTCATCCAATATCCGCATTTGGTTCTGATCGAAAGGACACTCATTCTCAACTTCACTACTATTTATCGACAAAATTTCGCTTTCTGCATCTTCTGAAGAACATGAACATCGGCTTCCGATATTATCATTAACCAATGCGCTCGTTTGATTCCTTTGAGTGTCTCTAACTTTGCTCCCATCTTCAAGATCCCGCCACAGTTTCCGGATAAAAGATGTACGGGTGATCGGTTTCTCTTGACTACCCCATCTCCTTGATGCTGGAGAATAGTTGTCACCGAAATACGAAGATTCAAGAACCGAAACGTTGTTTATTCCCGCAACAGCCATTGTTGTTCTACACTTGATCACTATAGTTCTGCTTTAACTGTCCTCATCTCGTGTCCTGAATCCGATTAAAAAAATTTACTGCTTCAGATTAGAACACTAAATATTGCGAGTACACGCAGAAAAAATTGAATCACTCATTTTTTCACCGAAAATAAAAAAAATTAAAATATTCAAGCTTTGGATTATTTTAGAACAATTAGCAAACATTAATTAATTGCTATAGAATTTTTAAATCTTAGTTTTGTTCTTCCATGTATATTCCATATAATGATTGAATCTGAATCAATATAATTTCTACAATTTCCAGAGAATAATTTCGTATGAAAACGTACATCTAAGACATTCAATTATTCATAGTAACATGTCAACGATTATATAATACTAAAAAGATTCGATTAAAAACACAATCATTATAATGAACATTTATAAAATAAAAAATTAAAAATTAAAAAAATGTTAGCCACGTTAATTCCGAAAAAATCGCAGTGTATTTTGACCATCTTCTAATATCTAAGCATTTAAAATCCAAATCACAAAATAAACATATTATGAATTAATCATGATGATAGAAAATAAAAATAAATAAATAGAAATAATAACTCATAGAAATGTTGATTATTCAACGAAACAAAATTCACCGACATCAATAAAATTGAAGTGAATTAAACGAACAATAATTTAGAAAATAAAACTTGTTAACTCATGATATAATTTCAAAATATATTTAATAAATTCATATAACAATAAACTCACAGCAGAATAGCAGATTATATGATTATGAATCAACTCAACCAAAAAAAAATATTAAAAAAAACGAAATAAAATCACAACGCAGTTTTGCAGAAAAAACAACAGATTATACTCGAAATTAGCAACACATAAATCACAATTCATAATCTATAAACCGATTTAAACAAACAAACAACATTGAGAGAAGATTAACGAACCTGTAAAATGCTTTTTATTCTGTCGAAATTCATCCAAATGGATGAAGTTTTAAGAAGTCGTTGATCGGAAAGAGTAGGTGAATGCTATATAGTCGCAACAAACACACGGTTAGAGATATAGAGATAGAGAGATATAGAGAGAGAAAGTATGTGTGTGTATGAGAGAGAGAGTAAATGCGGAAAACAAGTATTTCGGTTGGGGGAGGTGCATAAATTATGGCGTAGCTGTAACGTCTATTTTCTTTTCTTTCTTTATTTTGATTAAAATACAAAAATGGTCCTTCAACTCACTTTTATCACTTCAGTTAAAAAATAATTTTTTTTTTTGTATTTTGGTTATGCGAAAATGGTCCCTCAAATCAAGTCACTTTTATCACTTCAGTTAAAAAAATAAAACTTTTTGTATTTTGGTTCTTGAGGTCTCATTTGTGTCGTTATTTGCACCCAATTGGTAAACGGGGTTAGAAATTTTTGTCTTTTTTTATTCTTTTTTCTCGTTTAAAAGATGGAGTTGCTGATGGAGTTCAGGCATAAAATGACGATTATCCCTTCATTTAAATGCGGAAAACGACGAAAAACGCAGAAATTTCTAACCTAGTTTGTAAAGTAATGAAAATGACAATAAAAATGGAACCTCATAGACTCAGATACATAAGTTTTTATTTTTGAACAACCATTTTCGCATTTCAATCAAAATAAAGAAAGAAAAGGAAAACAGACATATTGGGTTAGAAATTTTATTTTATTTTATTTTTTTTTGTCGTTTTTCTCATTTAAACGATGGAGTTTTTATGGAGTTCAGACATAAAATGACGATTATATTCTTCATTTAAATGAGGAAAACGAAAAAAATACAGAAATTTCTAATCCAGTTTGCTAATTGAATGAAAATGACAACAAAAATGGAAACTTAGGGACTCAGATACAAAAGTTTTTATTTTTGAACTAAAGGGATAAGAATGAACAAAACGTAAAGTTAAAGGACCATTTTTGCATTTTACAATTTTATTTTTTGTCAAAAAGAAGGAGCCTTGACGGAAAAAGTGTGACATTTGACCATTCTACCCTTCTAGAGTTTTTATTCTATTTTTGTTGATGTTTATATGTGTTTTGTTTTTTTTTAATAGTTGTGGAACGTGGACCGCTTTTAACACTTGCTTCAACTACGCAATTTACGGAGTCGTATATTCAACGGTAAGACGAGTGGTGGGTCATAGGGTGGGTAGACATCGTTTCTTTGCATTTCCCCCTTTTATTTGCGAATCATTAAATTTTATTTAGTTTAATTATATACAATTGTTTAAAAATATCTTAGTTACGACAATAATGATTAAAAGACTAAATAAGATAGTTCTTAGGTTGATTATTAAAAAAAATTTGAAAGGATGATCCTTATCCGATTAATAAATGTGTTGGCCCGTTAATCTATTTAGCTTTAAAGATTATTAATAATTTCATATTTAGATTTTGAATAATAATTTCATATTTAGATTTTGAAAGATTATTTAAAAAGTATTACATTTATTCATTGTGGGGAGGGTTTAAATGAGAACGCTAAATATCGCAAGAACCGTTGAACGAATGAAAAACCACGAAAATTTGGTCAGAAACAATTAAAATTTTCAAAATTTCTTTTTACACTTATCATTATTATTCGAATACAATGTTTGAAATTTAATTTACACGTTTAAATTTACGTGAATTCGTAACTAAATTTTTTTTACACATGTGTAAAAAATCTAATAAGAGTGATTTTGAAGAGAGAAATGAATTATCTGATGTTGTAAATTCTTAATTTTAATGTTGTATTTTAATTACAATGAGGTTTGTATTAAAAAAATTTGATTTTGATTGGTTTTTTTATTTGTTCTCACGGTTCTCGCAATATTTAGTGTTCTCAAGATAACCCTCCCCTATTCACTGTAATACTAAAATTAATTTTTCTTCTACTCTTTCTCATTCTCTAATGTTTTTTATGCGGTTTCCCTATCTGAAACAGTTTGAATCGTAATGGCAAGTTGTTTAACGGCAGGGCGACTACAAATAAGAGAGTTTTGGAAGACACAAAAGAAATGATGTTCCTTTGGATGTTGAACTGGGGGAAGCACTCTGCACAGGATTGGAGGTCTTGGGCAAATTTTAGTTTGGGTGTGATATCTTGATTGTTCTAGTGTGTGTGTGTGTTCTTTGAATTGTTTTGATGGGCGGTCTACAGCCTGTGTGTGTTTTTTGAATTGCTTTGTTGGGCGGTCTGCAACTTCTTGCTAAGCTGACCAGTTTGTTTTGTTTTTATATATATATATATATGATATGATATGATAAGCCTTGTTAGTAGGGGTGTGCACGGTTCGGTTCGGTTATTAGTGTTATCCGTAACCATATCCGAAGTCATCGGTTAATTGGTTCGGTTAATTTGTCAGTTTTCGGTTCAGTTAATTTGCCGGTTTTTGGTTCGGTTAATAACCAATTCAAACAAGGGCTAATTTTTTTGCTTAGAAATACATGTAATGGAGGTATAAATACTTGAAATAGATGTATAAATACATGAAATGGATGTATAAATAAATGAAATGGAGGTATAAGTGCATGAAATAGATGTTTAAGTACATCGAATGGAAGTATAAATAAATGAAATGAAGGTATAAATTTATGAAACGGAGGTATTATTACATGAAATGAAAGTATAAAACATGAAATATATGAAATGGATGTATAAAATCTAGAATAAAAAAATAAAAATGGTTCGGTTCGGTTCGGTTAATTTCGGTTAACCAGTGGTAAAAAAATTATCCGTTAACCGACTTTCGGTTAATTCGGTTTCGGTTAATTTCGGTTCGATTTCGGTTAACGGTTCAATTATTGCACACCCCTACCTTGTAGAGGGACTGGTCCAAAACATGGCATGATTTTAAATGTGTTCATGTTAGGGTTAATGTATTTAGAGTTGAGTTCTTCTACAAAGAGTATAAATATAAGAAGTGTAACAAGGAACCATAGAGTGACAAGTGTCTGTAATCTTGTCTATAAGAAAAAAAAGAACATATACATGCAAAAACCCAAAAACCTAATCCCCCCCCTAACCCAAGCTAAAAACTAAAAACTAAACCCCAATAACAAAAAAAAACCTAAACTAGAAAGTCAAGCAAAAATTATAGTCTTATCATCAATATATATCTACATTCTAGATAAAAATTAAGAGATCGCAAGATAAATACCACAACTTTTTCAAGATATATACAGTAAATTAAATTTATAGATGATGAATATATGGAAATTGATTAGAAGACCTTAAAGAAAGTGACATCTTGAAAAGATATATATAATATTAGACGGATCATAAATAGCAATAAATATACTACACAAGTGTAAAGAAACAAAAACGTATCTATAATATATGATAGGTATGTGTATATAGTACAAAACAAACTATAGTAACGTGTATATATATCGTACACTTGTATGTGATGTTCACCAAGAAAGCATATTAGTCACGATATTAAAGAGCAGGACTATTCCTGATAATTTAAATGTGTTGTCTAAGCCCGGAAAAATATGTCAACGGAACAACTAATGTAAACTTTTTTTTGTCACTCATTGTTGTTGTTGCTGCTCTTCTTCTTATTATTATTGTTAACTAAAATGGGTTTTGGCTGAAATGGGATTAAGTTACAAAATTTGTGATTGATAGTTTTAAATGAGTTTAAAAAAAAAACGTAAAGTACCTCGAATTTGTATAGTATAATGAAAACGTACTATATTTGACTTACTGGTTTCCGGAAAAAAGTTTACGTCAAAATGTAGACCATCAGAAAACGTACATAAAAATAACCACTAATATATCATATTTGACTCGACAAATTTCTGGAATAATATTACGTCGAAACGTAAACTAACTTGAATTTATACCGACATGTGCATAAAAAGAAGCACATAATAAGACAATGTTTTTTTTAAGTTAAAGAATGATACGACGTGCTGCGTCGTTGTCACAACATGAAGTGACTCGATTTTATACGTCTAATGAAAACATCTTATATTTGAACCGTCGTTTCTAGACAAAAAAAAATATGTCAAAACGTAGACCAATTGAAAACGTACGTAAAAATAAGCACGAAAATGTATTATACTTTACCCGACTAATTTCAGAAAAAAATAAAATAAATTTACGTCAAAAGACTCAAAACGTAAACCAACTGAACAAATTCACGTCAAAATTTAAGTCAACTTGAATATTTATGCCAATACGTACATACTAGGGGTGTGCAAAAACCGAATTAACCGACAAAACCGAACCGAGAAAACCGAACCAAATAAAAAACTGGTGGGTCGGTTAACGGAATTTTTGAAAACCGAAAGTAGCGGGTCGGTTATGGTTATCAATGTTTCCATACCCACTATAACCGAACCGAACCGACATGTAACAAATCTTTGTAGGATTAGGACTTTTCACCATTTTTTAAATATTTGATAGTTTTTATTAAAAAAATTTAGTACTTATAGGTTATTTTATATCATTTTGCGATTTTGGTTGAATGTTTATTTTAATTTATGTAATATATTACATCACTTTATTTAGATATTTGGTAATAATCGGTATTAATTTTATAGATATGTATTTTTTAGTATTATGTAATATATTAATATATATAAATATGCCGTAACAATTTATTTGTAACAACCCGCATTTTCGCAGCTCGTTACCCTCGTTACGCCTAGCGCTAGAGATTCGGATCATAATGTAAACTATATCGCTTACTACGTTACATCGCTTATTTCAACACACTATATCGCACCTCACAACGCTTATAACGCACTCGCTAAATACTATAAACTTTGCGTGATATTTCCAAGTCTATCTGCTCGCTTAGACAACGCGACTCTCTCAGGAATTGGGAACTGAGACGCCTATTAAACGCTTAATAATCGCAACGCTCTCGCTCAAACAACTCGCTTTATCGCATTTTATACGCAACCCTTAATACAATTAACTAATACGAACGAAAGCATTACAAAAGGATTTTTAATAATTTTAAGGAATTTTTCTAGCATAGGTTCCTTTTGTAAAAATTGCGTGTTTTAATCACTATAATCCAAAAAAAAAATTCGTACGAAAATTCCAATTTTCGTACGAAATTCATATTTTCGTCCGAAAATGTTGCATTTTTGGCCCAAAATGACATTTTTTTCATGCAAGAATGACATATTTCGTGCGAAAATAGCATTTTTCGCACGAAAATATGGATTTTCGCACGAAATTATCACCAAACTATCACCACTCCTCTCCGCCTATAAATACAACCCTTCACCATTTCACTCCAACTTGCTGTCATTTCTCCTAAACGCTCTCCAGCCCGAATTCTCTCTGTTCCAAGTAAGAAAACTACGTTTTTCACACGAATCACAACGGTTTTTACAACGATTTTGCACGAGATTTGTCACACCCCAACCGATGGCGGAATCATCGAGGTAGTGGCACTAGGCAAACCAGATTGTCTCATGAGAAATTCCATAACGCTATTTAAGCGACAATATTTTAAACGTCAAAATCCCATACTTTCAACAAATAATCCTCAAATAACATTACAAAATATCAAGGTTCTCATAACACAAATTCAAGTTCGATATCTCCTAGATTTTATTACGTGATTTTTCTAAAGCAAAACCTAATCTAATCGTCCAAAGCAATATCATCAACCTGCCACATATGTTAAAATAAAACGTCAATACAACTAAGTAAAGGTGAGCATACAGGTTTGCGTACATAATAGATATAAAAGCATTTAGCATACACCGCATGACATACGTAAGAGATGTGAACTATGTAACTACTTAGATTCAAGTAAACCAACAAACCACGCTGAGGTATTTCTTGATTGCATTTTCGGTTGTATCCACCTGACCGGGACAGATAATGCTCAACTGCTTGAAAAGAGTTGTTAGGCCAGCGTTGTCTGGACCGTCTTGTTTGATATTCCAGAACTCATTCTCCAGCTTTTGAATCTCATGTGGAGGACAAAACTCTTTCACCATGATTTCCTTGAGTTCCTCCCAAGAGAGTCCGTAGGCTTCGTCGTTCCCGCGCTTGTTGTGCTCGGCCGTCCACCAATCGAGAGCCCTCGATTGGATTACGCCGGTGGCGTTGATAGTGCGCAGAGCCTCGGGACATCCACTCTGGCAGAAGGTAACCTCGATAGAGTCGAACCAGTGGAACATAGCACTCGGTCCTTCGGTGCCGGAGAACATGAGTGGTTCACATGCTTTGAACTGCTTAAAGATGAAGGAAGTCTTGGGCGCATCATTCTTAGATTCCACAGATGAGTTGCTGCTGACGGCGTGGATCTCGCTGACGATTTGAGGGATGACTTTAGCCATTTGCTTGGCTACCAGTGAAGCGATGCGCTTATCAGCGTTGATGCGCTGGATGTTCCTCCGCGTGTGAGATCCCATTGAAGACATCTACACGAAGGTTTAGATTAGATGAGATTCGATTATAATAGGTTTATGTTTAAAATATTTATTATTATTATTATTATTCATACAAGGCACAACATTACGTAAGCACGTATCCACGTAAGCATATAACACGTAAGCACATAAGCACGTAAGCACGTAATCACATAAGCACCTATTTTGCACGTATTCACCTCTAATTAAAATCATGCGTAGCGCGTATGAGATGCGAGATATAAGCGATATATATAAGCTAAATAAGTGAGTAATGCCGCGTATGAGTCCATACGCGTAAGAGAGATGAGCGTTTTAGTTTGGTTGATGATTATTTAGCGTTTTAGATTTCGAGAGCTATGCGAGTTGTGCATACTTTATAAAGCGAAGAGCGATAAAGCGAGAAATCGATAATACGAGAAATCAATAAAGCGAGAAATCGAATAACGAAAATTCTCAAAATTTAAACACATAAATAGTAATAAACTCGATGATGCGTAAAATCGACGATTATAGGCTTAAATCAATTGGGAGCGTCCTGGTTTTGAGACAGCGACTACCCAAAGTGGTTCGATAATTCTCCGAGTTCGGACACACGATTTGGCCTAATAGACAAATGTTTTCGCCATACAACGGTTAACGGCATTCATCCTTCTGGTTACGTCGTGTTCCGAGTCAACGAATTAATCGAGACTTTGGTGAGATTGAAAATCGAAGAGCGGAACTAGTTATTAAGATGCGGGTTTCACCCCTAACTTAACAACTTCATTCCTAGTTGTGGTTAAGCTCTCCGATCGAATCGGAGTTCCACTAGATAAAAATGGAGACTTCCACGAGGTTTAGATATCACTCCTAACTCAACGTAAGTATCTCGTGCGATAGAGAATGCGCGGAGTGAATGATCTTATCGAGAGTTCTCGGTTTTCACACCTAATCTCGACTTGATCACTCGTTTTATGTGATATGAGCGTTTCCAAGCGTGTGTATTGTGTTAGCCTTAGGAAAGACATATTTAAGCATTTATGGCAAGTAGTTTAAGCATTTAAGTCAAAGATTGGTCAACTCGGGTACTTAAACATGTGACTAGGTCGAACATGGCAATTCTAGCTAATTATCCTATAGTTATGGCTCTGATACCAATCTGTCACACCCAACCGATGGCGAAATCATCGGGGTAGTGGCACTAGACGAACCAGATTGTCTCATGAGAAATTCCATAACGCTATTTAAGCGACAATATTTTAAACATCAAAATCCCATACTTTCAACATATAATCCTCAAATAACATTACAAAATATCAAGGTTCTCATAACACAAATTCAAGTTCGATATCCCCTAGATTTTATTACATGATTTTTCTAAAGCAAAACCTAATTTAAGCGTCCCAAGCAATATCCTCAACCTGCCACATATGTTAAAATAAAACGTCAATACAATTAAATAAAGGTGAGCATACAGGTTTGCGTACATAATAGATATAAAAGCGTTTAGCATACACCGCATGACATACGTAAGAGATGTGAACTATGTAACTACTTAGATTCAAGTAAACCAACAAACCGCGATTGATCGAGGCATGCGAACAAGTGTCCACATCCTAAAAGAGAAAATAAATGAAAAAAGTAAAATGCGAGCCTTAACAACCCCGGGCCTCCGGGTGGCGGGTCAACCTCTAGTATACTATCATGTTAAGGGTGGCGTACAAGCAATAAAGCAATACATACAATTCAGCAGATTTCACGTATAGTCATGTAATTCAGTGGGTTGCGAATAAGCATTTGAGATTCGTGTGATGTGATTTGATATAAGAACATATGTGACACCCAAAAGTGCGTTCAAGCGTAAAAGGGGTTCGAGTATACTCACAGTTGGTGCGTTTTAGGAGAGATGAGAGATCTGAGAGGAGTTGCCAAGAGTGCCAGATCAACCTGTAATCAAACAGAAGTGTATCAGTCTTCCGAATTACTGAAACGGTTAACGGGTGAGAGAACAGTGGACAAGTTCGGGCGAACTTGTGCCATTTCTCTTAATTGGAGCACAAGTTCGGGCGAACTTGTACCATTTGGTACAAGTTCGAGCGAACTTGACCTATTTGGCTTACTGGACGTACAAGTTCGGGCGAACTTGTCCTATCTTGTTGAGAGGTGACACAAGTTCGGGTGAACTTGTCTAATTCCTTTGGGAATTGGACAAGTTCGAGCGGACTTGTCTGATTTGTTGAAGAGCTGGTCAAGTTCGGGCGAACTTGGTCACCAAACTGGTGACTAGTTTGAGCGAACTTGATGTAATCCGAGCGAACTTGACTGTTTTGGCATCCAAATCGTACGTTTCCGCGTCGTTTGCTGAGGAAATCGAGTGTCCATCCCTCCAACCTTAAGCCACTGAGTAAAACTTAGGCTGGAGAGACCTTTTGGAGCGAGTTTAGCCATTTTACATAAACTCGGGCTAATCCGGGCGAACTTGAAGGTTCATACAGGTTAGTCCAGCTTGTGTAAAGTGACGATTTCGTCCTTGTGCTTCCGGATCTGAGATCTTGCCTAACAACGCCTCGTTCCACTTCAAAGTGAACGAAACATACGTCATTAGTCCGAATATTGTGTAAAAATCGATGTTTTAAAAGGTTTTACTCAGATCTAAGAGTAGATCTGAGTGGAAAATAGAAGTTTTATAGAAAAAGATGAAGATTTTCATAAACAGAAGAGATTTGATGAAAACGAAGGCCAAGCCTTGTGCCAAAATCGTTGTAAAATGTTGTAAAACGTTGTTGTAGTTGAAAACGGGTTGAATCTTACTTAGAAAACAAAGGGTTTCGGTTTTGGGGAGCTCCGGGCGAACTTGCAGCAAGTTCAAATGAGAGAATGGAGCTGAGTATTTATATGTGGAGGTGAGAATGAGAGGGCAGACATCAAGTTCGGGCGAACTTGCTACAAGTTCGAGCGGACTTGTATGTTCTTGCTGAGTTTTAAGACAAGTCCGGGTGGACTTGTGGTTTATGATGAGTTTAGGTGGCTCAGACAACAAGTTCGGCCGAACTTGACCTGGTGGCCAAGTTTTGTTTGTTGATTTCGCGTTAAAAGTTCGTTTGGCGATTCGGTTTGTATTAGATAGTTATATTAAGCGTTATAAGTGATGTAATAATGCGATTTAGCGATTCGAATAAGCGAGAGCGATGCGATAGCGAGTGTAATCATAATCATAAACACACATAACACATAAATAACATAAAACCACATAATTAACTGCGATTTGCGATGCGATGAGATAAGCGATGCGAAGGCACAAGTGTTTATTATACACTAACCCATTCGGCTCGTATAGTAGCATAACTACTTGTGATTGTGATTAAATTAGCGATGCGTTTAATAGGCGATTAGATGCGATAATCATTGACATAAACATAATTAGTTAACATAAAACTTTCTCATAATCAAATCTCGGAGTACAATTGATTGAGATAAACAAAATACACTGGAAACGGAATAACATAATTAATAACGAAATTTTGAGTTGTTACGAGATTATCTCCGATTTCATCTAAATTTCTCTGTTTTACGAAAACCTTCATCTTTTTCATAAAATTTTCTGATTTTCTTAAGGATTTAGCACTTAACCGAGCATGTTTGAGTTAGCCTTGGCTTCTCAGACCCGAAACGTTGTTGTTTCAAACTCACCAAGTGTTTATCCTAACAAAACTGTTTTATCAAATCGATTTTCACACAAAAACGGATCAGACCGACTAATGTTTCGTTCACTAAGTAGTGGAACGAGGCGCTGTCGAAACCTTCACGAAATAGACTCGAAAATACATCTGTTTCAGACGAAGTCTTAGTCCAGAACGCACCAAGACGCAAGAACAGTCACTTGTGCAGTCTGAACTGGATCGCGTGAACCATACTTGGTTCACACGGTCCAGTCCGAGTTCATACAAGAGACTCACTCGCTCAAAAGACCTCTCTGACACTAGGTTGATCAGTAACCTAATGTTGGAGGGATGAACACTCGATTTCCCGAAGACAGACGCGAAACCACTCAATTTTGGACACAAAAACAGGCATTTGCGCATGAAAATTCCATTTTCGTGCGAAATAGTCTGTCCCCACACGGCTCTCCGTTTCAACTGTTTCAACACTCTGGAAGACTGATGCACTTCCGTCTCTACGCGCAGGCTAAACCGACACTCTTTCTCTCCTCTCATCAACTCTCGGTGTTCGCTATTACGCACCCACTGTGAGTATACTTGACCCATTTTAGTTTTAATGCACTTTTTGGGTGTAACATGCGTTCCTATCAAAGTACACAACGCACGCTAAACTGATTTGTCACACGCGAATATCTGGTATACATAATTATACGTGATGCTAGAAACATGTAAACTAGGACACTTTTTTGTTAACTCCACCTTAGCTAGTATGGTACTATAGTTTGGCTAACACCCGACGGGGTCTAGTTAGGAAGGAACACATCGCGCTTCGCAGCCTTTTTCGAGAGCTTAACATGTGAAATTTGTCTTGTGAGGTTATATGTTATGTGTATCATGTTTATGTATGTGGAAATTCGCGACACTTTTTATCTACTATGCTGTTATATCAAAACCTGTATGCTCGCCAATACTTTTGGTATTGACAATTATTTTAACGTATGTTATAGATTAAAGATTTCTACTCGCTGCAAATGGACTTAGGGTTTTGCTTAGAAACTCATAATAAAATTGTAATCTACATTATGAATTGTTTGAGAATGTTTGAGTTTGTAATGATTATGGAATGATTTTATATTGATTGTATGGGAAATTAACGCTTAAATATTGTCATTTAAAAATAGTCGTTATGGATTCTCTAGAACAATCTGAACCGCTTAGTGCCTGTCACACCCCGACCCGCAGCGGAATAAGAGTCGGGGCATAATTGGGTTATCACCAAAGCTCATGACATTTACTAATATGTTTCATATTTAATAAAGTCAAAGTTACATTTCCAAATATCCAAACATGTTCACTCGATACAAAGAAAATAAACCAAACATAACAATCCCATCTCTAAATCGTTTTATTCTTCTAGTCCAAGTCCTATGTGTTCCTAGCTGCTGCTGGTTCACCTGTATCATGTGTAAAATGGGGGTTTTTGGGTCAACATAAGTTGGCGAGTGAACCTTATTAGATAAACATTTATTAATGAATTACTTGTTAGTTTATCAATGAAAAATTGTGCATAATCATAGATGAGCAAATGTAAATAATCAAGCAATGGCAAATAGCAGTCACAACTATAACATACAATAACACATGACAGCATACATGAACATACCAATCATACTGTAAATAACATAAATGAAACTGTGCGATCAAGGCTCAATCAAACGGAGCCGATCGTATTGCATGTACTGAAAATGAAAATGTCTGTGCGATCAAGGCTCAATCAAACGGAGCCGATCGTATGTGGGCACGCCAGGTTCAACCTCATAATGAAATGGGGAACATGCTCAACGCTCATAATGTAATGGGGAGCGGCGGCCTATGAAATTGCATGTACTGAAAATAATAAACTTGCATCCAACAATAACTACACAACAGAAACAAACTGAATACACTAGTTCATGATATGATGTATGCACAATGGTTTAAGTATAATATATATATCAAGACACATGATACACCCCAAAACGTGATTAAAACAGGGAATTTGTAAAGATTCACTCACATTGGGTGCGTTGGATTGGAGATGGTGATATGCGCACGAATTAGATGAGCGGAACAACGAGGATTACTAACCTAAATAATAACGGAAAAATATATTAAATGGGTGGATTTTATTAAGGATTTTAATGAAATTTTTAGATATATTTTTGTGAGTTTATGGCTATTTTCTATCTTTAAAAATGTTATTTTTAAGTATTTTTTAATTGATTTTTAAATTAAATTAAATAAATAAAAATATAAAAAAAATTGTTTATTTAGCGTTGACCGTTGACCGGTTCGGTCAACGTATTAGTTTGCATCGGGTGAGGCTCGAACCCGAGACCTCCCGTTCGCGTGCACGCAGCTCTACCAACTGAGCTACGTGTCTAACCCGAAATAATCTTGTTTTTATTTATATTTATACACTTATTCAGTTTAACCGAAATTCTCTTTAATTTCAAAAACATTTTAATTCAACGGACCGGTGCAAGTGACGGGTTTCGAACGCGCGACGTATGGTTCATGTTGCACACAGTCCACCGCTGGACTGTGTGTCTAACCTGGTTATTATCTCGGTTTCTATTATACTTAATAACTAACTGAGTTATCCCAGTTTAGTTTTTAAACAAAAAGGCATTTTATTATATAAGGAGTGCGTATAGCAGGAATCGAACTCGGGACGTGCGTGTGTATTTTGCACACAGTCCACCGCTGGACTGTGTGTCTAACCCGTTTAAAATACCAATTTTAATTAGTCTTAAGTTATATTGCGTCTTCATCTTCTTCGTTGATTTTACACAGAAAAACTTATTCCGACTGTTATGACCGATTCATGACATATACGCTTTTCAGACATTACAAGTAATTTAAAAGTAAAGAATGGAGAGAGTTTGGGGAAAAAAGATGTACCGATTGATGTTGTTCACAGAATTCCGGCAGAGGTTCGTCGGTTCTGAAGGTGAACTCCGGCTGTTGAAACCAATTAACAGCTTTGTTCGATTATTTAAGAAGTTGAGGCACTTAAACAAGGTTTAACAGAAGTTTGGGAGATCATACCCGTTCACGGTGTGTTTCCGGAAGTTTCAGGAGTTTTCCGGCGAAGGTAAGATTTTCGACAAACGTTGACTAGGATCGATTCTGATGGTGGAGTTGTGTTAGTGACCGATTAATCACATGATTGAAACAGAAAGAGTCGGAGGAAATACCGTGTGGATGTGAGTCCCGGTTTTCCGGCGACTTGCAGAATTTTTCCAGCGATTTGATTTAAGCTTCTCCGGTGGACTGTAAGGTTGCGAAAATGTAACTGAAAGTCTTGCAGAGTGTTTTGAGTCGCAGGAAGAGTCTAGGATTGAAGTAATCCGAGAATTGAAAACTTTCGGTTATTAAACCGATCCACTTCCGAATTCAAGTTACACTCATGGCAGCATTGATTGGAATCGTCAGTTTATCGGTTATACTCGCTGAATCGCGAGTATCCAGATCGACTTTGGGTGTTTGATAACCGATTTCAGTTACAATTTGTAAAATCGATTGATTTACCTTAGTCCATAAAACCTATTTGTTTCCTAATGATGACAGAAAACAAACAAGTGGCGGAGTGGTGATGTGTGTGTGCGTTAAGTCTTTGATGTTGTAACCGGCTGACCCGGGTTCGAGTCCCGGCAGCATCATAATTTTTTTATTTATTTTGTTTTAACTTTTTATCAAATATAATTTTTATAGTTTAGTTTATTTATTAATTATGTATCGTTTTAACTCAAAATAATCATAAATATTTAATGTAACTTTTATAACTTGATACTCGATTACAAAACGGAGCGGGTTTTGAAAACCCGATTTTTACAAATGTTACAGTGCCGCGCCCCGATGATTCCGCTATCGGTTAGGGTGTGACATTATTCCAGCTTAAAAATAGTAAGCTACTTTTAGCTAGGCTATATATACGGTCAACCACCCACAACCGACCCGCTATAACCATCAAAACTGATTAACCATAACCGCCATAACCGATCGATTATGGTTATGGTTATCCATTAACTGACATTGCGATTATGGTTATGGTTTTAGACCAAAACCGACCCATGCACACCCCTAGTACATACAAATAAACACATAAAACTTAATTACAAAAGTATGAGGTTGTAAGTGTCAATACTAAAAATTGAGAGGTAAAATTATTAAAATATATAAAACACAAAAAAAAACCAAAATACTATACACCATAGTTGGTAATTGTAATATAGTTAATATGCCCCCGGTTAAAATGTGCCTTGACCGGCAGTTTTTCCGGCCCACCCTCATGACCGACAATGTTGAAGAGCATGAAATTATTGTAACTTGTTATAACATGATTGTAACCGATGACTCACTTGAAAATAAAATTCTTTTTCTGAATTGTCAGTTTCATTTCTTATATTTGTGATAACATGATCATATCTTATGTATGATAATTTGAATTAATTTATAAAAATTTAAATTTATAGGATAAAATTACTTGTTCAATAAATTCGATCTATTTATACGAGTTGATTGTATATAGAGAGATGTTTTTCTTAAAACCATAAATACATTAAAAATCACCAACGGTTTTTGTATCTAATGTTTTATGAATATAAATAAATTAAAATATATCTAATGATCACCAACAGTTTTGTATCTAACTAGTAAATTTTCCCGCGCGATGCGGCGGATCCAAATACAAAGTAACTCGGATTTGTGCAGTAAAAACTTGAACTGTTTCTGAACAAAAGTTACGTCAAAACGTAGATAAACCGAAGATGTACATAAAACTAAGCACAAAAATGTATTATACATGGCTCGACATTTTTGCGAAGGAAATTTCCGTTGAACACCAACCTAAACTTATACCGACACATACAAAAAAAAGTATAAAATTATGTTTTTAAGTTAAAATGGTACCGCTCTTTGTGGTGGAACCGAAACGTAAAGTAAGCTGAATTTCTAAAGTCTAATGAAAACATGTTTCATTAAATCCGACTTGTTTTAAAACAAAATTTATGGCAAACTTTAAAAAAAATATTGACCAATGGCACGCTGCCATGCAGCAACCTGCCATTATTGAGTAAATTTTCTCGGGCGATGCGGTGGGTCCAACTGTAAAGTAACTCGGATTTGTGCGGTAAAAACTTGAAGGGTCAACTTTTTTGCGAAAGAAATTTACGTCGAACACCAACCTAAACTTATACCGATACGTAAAAAAATATGTTTTTGTAAGTTGAAATGGTACCACGCGTTGCGGTGGGACCGAAACGTAAAGTAAGCTGAATTTATAAACATATTATATTTGACTCGACTTGTTTTAAAACAAAATTAATGCGAAAACGTAGGTCAACTCAACCAAAAAAGCAAAGAAACATATTATATCCGAGCCTACTCATATTCAAAGAAACGTAATCAATTTGAGTTTATACTGGCAGGTACATAAATATAAACACATAAAAATGATTATAAAGTTTATAGAAATTTTGAGGTTGTAACGTCCAATACTAAATGTTGAAAGATAAAGACTAAAATAAACAAAAACTTACTAAATGACAAAAAAAGGTAATTAACTTGAATTTATACGGACACGTACATAGATATAAGCACGAATAAAAATGCTTATATAGTTTTTAAAAAGCCGAAGGGTTGTAAGTACCAATACTAAATGTTGACGGTAAAATCTAAAATAAACAAAAACTTACTTAAAAAAAGGATTATATAGTTTTTAAGAAGTCGTGTAAGTGCCAATACTAAAGGTTGAAGGGTAAAGGTTAGAAATACAAAAAAAGTTACTTTAAAAAGAGTGATATATAATTTTTAAAAAGTCGAAGGGCTTATAAATGTTAATACTAAATGTTAAAAAGTAAAAATAAAATAAAAAAGAAGTTATTTAAAAAAAAGAATTGACCAGTGGCAGACTATCACTCAGCAGCCTGCGACTGTTCATGACTCTTTCTATTGTAGGTTATGTATAATGTATAATATAATGTATAATACATAATGTTTTATGAATATAAATAAATTAAAATTATCTAACGAATAGCAAAAGCTGAATAAAATAGAGATAACTTCTCAAAGAAAATTGATTGAATAATGGATGATTAAAAACAATTATATGATGGTCTCTTTTATATAGATTTAAATTTAACAAATGTTGCCATTTTTTTAAACTATCAAATAAAAAAGAAATAAAAAATATAAATAAATGTGCAAATTACGACAACTAGTGATTTTGTGGTTTTAGAGTAAAAAAAGGAAAACGAGAATTATATAAAATTCAGGGGAAGTCGATGAGATTGGGATAATGAGATTGGAACACTGATTGATGGATTTCAAACAAGAAAGTTGGGAGAAAGCAGTATGTCACATGATTTGGCTCATCAAAACATTTACGTTTGTTGCTTATAGCTTCGATAATTCCGCTCATAATCCAAGTTATGTTCATCTTATGTTGGGACTTGGCCCCTTTTGGCCTCCTTAAGTTCCATGTATAAAATGTATATTTGTATTTATTTATTTATATTATCCCCCTTGGACCAAACAGTTTACTATTTTTATAAACTATAAAATTACGTTTTTACCTTACCTCAGCTCAAATTTACATTTTTACCATCAGTTCAAAATAAAATTAAGTTTTTGCTCCGAGCTAAAAGATTTTGCCCTCTGTTAAAAATATGATTTCCCCCCCCTTCTATTTAAATTACGGTTGTGCCCCAGCTCAAAATAAAATTACGCTTTCGCCCCAGCTCAAAATTACGATTTTGCCTTCGAAAAAAGTTACGATTTTACCCTCAGCTCAAATTTACCTTTTTGCCCCAGTTCAAACTAAAATTATGTTTTTGCCACCAGCTAAACATTACGATTTTGTCCTCTTTTAAAAATATGATTCCCCCCGTTTAAAAATTATGATTTCGGCTTCAGTTCAAAATTACGTTTTTGCGCTAGTTCAAAATAAAATTATGCTTTTCCCCAAACTCAAATTACGATTTTGCACTCGGTTCAAAATAAAATTGTGGTTTTGCCTTCAACTTAAAATTACGATTGTGCCCTTAGTTCAAATTTATATTACGCAGTTACCCCAAGTTCAGAATTACAAATTTGCCCTTGCGCAAATTTTCAATTTTGCCCTTGGTTCAAATTCACAGTGTTGCCATCACTTTAGCTTTTGGCAAATTACGCTTTTACCCCAATAAAAAAATACAATTTTCCCTCAGTTAAAAATTACAATATTATCATTGTTTTAGTTTTTTTTATCAAAACTATAAAAGTGTTTTGTTTTAATTGGTTGACTCGATTTAATTGTTTTCCTTGTCAATGAGCTGCCTAACACTCGCTTATTATTCGGCCATCGCCCCACAACGCGGACGAGCATCAACTAGTTGTATACAAAACACATTAAACAGAAATTAAACATGGGTCGTGGGGCGGGGCAGTTGGATAGTTGTCTTATTGAAATTGTCCCTTTTAGTGGCTCGATGGAAGAACGTCGTTTGTCAAGCATTAATTTTAGTTTTAATATTACGTAATAAATAGAATTTAAAAAATATCAATTGCATGTGCATGTAAAGGTAATGCAAGTTGTCAATTCTAATTGTTTGCCTCCTTTTGAAACAAAATATAAATTTTGTTATTCTTTTATGCTGTTAAACTGGAAAAGCACAACAAATATATTCCACTTGTCTCGATCTAGCTTTAGAGAGAAAGAAACAAATAAATCATTAGACTACTGTTCTAGCTTAACATAACATTACGTTATATTACCGTCACATAGAGATAACGGACTTTAATTAACCTATCATTTTACTATCACGTCGATTGTGGTTTAACACAATGAACTTTAATTAACCCAATTTTTTTTTGAAAGGCCTACAAAAACCTTTATTCTCCAAAGAAAAAAACAAGGCTGGATAACAGTTAATTAACCCAACTAATTTAGCTCTCAAGGGCATCATACACTAGCGAAAAGGGGTTGTGGCCTTTGGCGCCCCCTACGTTGTGATTTAACTGGCTTTTGGGTGGCGATGTGGCATTTGGCGCCACCCCTATAACACCCCGCAACTTGGAGCCTTAATTATACCATCAAATTTAGTAACTTTATTTTTAAAAAAATTATATATTTGAGTTTGAATATAAATTATCTAATATAATTAATTGCTTATAAAATACACAACTTGTTACCGTAGTTTTGAGTTTTGTGATGTTAACATCACTTATTATCTTTGTCCATTACCTACATAATAACATGTTTTTACATTGTCATCTAAACACACAAGTTCATAATCAACTTACCTATTTATGACCGGTATGAGCACCGCCCCACCTTCGATCTAAACAAACCTAAAATCAAATGAAGAATTTTGTTAAAACATAAAATGGAGACCAGTTACTAGTGACCGGTCTCACATCTAGTGGCACTTGCCCACACACTTGTGAAACCCAAGCTGAATATATAAACCGACTTCAAAACACATTAACACGAGTGTGACAAATGCTAGATAACAATTTACATGCCGGAACTAACCTTCGGCTATGATACCATATAAAATAATAAAACTATTTGAAAATAACTATTTTTTTATAACAATAAAAATAGAGTATGGTTCACATGAAAAAACTCTTTTTAAGTTTAACACTCATCTCTCATTAATATAATAATTAAGGTTGAACCTCCTTGGCTCCATGTTAAAAAATTTCAATATTTTTGTTATCATCTAACAAGAAAAAGATCACATTATCCTTGGAAAACATAACTATTACATTTTTACTTGGTGAAATGATACTTTACCTTTTAACTAATTATTATTCTCCTTTGTAATAGTAATTAAATAATAGATTAATAAGAAAGATTTAATCAGTTTTATAAGTTACTAACGATTTAAGGACTTCTTTTTTTTACGGCAAATTTGGATCACTGACGGACCATTGGAGCATCATCGTGTCACCAGCAGAACCACCCGATCATATCCATCTCCACTAGGCATAACGCCTTTACACCAATTCAGGAGGAAACCAATAAATATGGAATACCCCTCTTATGGAATCGAACCCAGAACCATTGGGTCCCAAAACCTTATCCCATCACCAAATGCCACTAGACTATAAAGCCATGAACTCTAACTATTATTTTCAAGACCATGAGGTTACTTTTTGAATGTAATGATGGCATGAAGAAAAGGAAAGACAATGTATCTAGTGTTTGTGTTTGAGGTTTTAGCGATTTTCATGATTACATCCGTAAGTAAAATAATTGTAAAGCTATATAATATATAGTATTTAATATGTAGATGTAATTATATATGTTGCCATGTGGCCCATGTTCGGCTCAAAATCGATATGTGTATGTTTATAAATACACCAACTTTTAAAAAACTAAAAGGTGTCTAGTTTTATTGTTTTAAAATCATAATGGCAAGCTACCGTTGGACAAATTGAATCATACTTTCTTCAAAAATACTCTCCCACAACAAAAAAAAAGTATGTGTTTTGGAAAGTTCAAACAAGTATTTAGTACAAAGATTGCAAAACCATATTATACATTATACATTAGATATTATTATATATTACAAAGTATTAGGGCGCGATGTGTGTAACACATTTATGAGTCGTTAAATACAAAATAAACAATTTTAAATAGGCAACTTTAAGAACCTTAATTATGAACACTCATATACCTTAATTTTAACTATGATATATAAGATGACTATTTTTAACTGTATAATCCACTATTGCTCTCTCTTGTTATATATGACATGTTACATGTCCCTATGTATACACACATATATGCAAATACACAGGAGTTACAACATTTGTACAATTGATAGTTGATCTAGTTAACTCAATCTTGTTGATCGTTAACATGTTCTATTGGAAATAGATAACATGTTAAAACTCGTGATCATGAAGAAAAGTTCATGTATTACAATTGTTCTTATAGATTAGTTATTATAATAGTGGGACTGCCCCCAAAAGAGGGTGTCTAAGTGATAGTAAAGTAGCAGTTAAGACTAAGCCGAATTATTGATAGTTGATCTAGTTAACTCAATTGTTGATGTTAACATGTTCTATTGGAAAATATAACGCTGTTAAAACTCGTGATCACTGAAGAAAAGTTCATGTATTAGAACTTTTCTTATAGATTAGTTATTTATATTAGTGGGTCTGTCTCAAAAGAGTGTATCCGTTGTAGTAAAGTAGCAGTGAAGACTCTCACTCACCGACATGACCATGGAAGTGACAGTTAAAAAAAATTAAATTAGTGCAACTGGAGAACAATTTGAGATTGGTTTATTTGAATGTTTGATTTCATTCGGATTTTCCAAGTTTGTGTAAGAGTTTTGTCCTTAAAATCTTATTTAGGTTACTGATTTTGAACTTTCAAAAGGAAAATTTAATTTATTATTATTATTATTATTATTATTATTATTATTATTATTTTGAACAGTAACTTTCTTTTTTAGTGATCCAATGACACACCACCTAATCAGCGGCCCTAGCCAAGATCTGCCCAGATTACATTGTCTTAACCGGACCCGCACTGGTTGATCAGACTTGGTTATAACGCTGTCTAGAGAAGTGATAAAATAATTTTATTAGTTGTCTAGAGAAGATATATTCCTGGTAAGTATGCTATAGTGATGGGTCATAAGAGAGATCATTGTGAGATGTTTAATGGTGCATATGGGAGCGTTGCTACTTGCCAGTGTACACATGCATACAAATTTATAACGATAGATCTGGACTATCAATTTATATTAAATAATTCGGCTTAATTTTTTTTAATGCCTAAAACAAATTCTAAAATTAAAGTCAATAAAATCTTTTGAGTAAGATCCTAACACATGAAAATAGGATAACACTTTGTTTTGTATACTATTCCTAAATTGCATAAATATATTAGAGTTAATTAAGTTATACTTAAGAAAAAAACCATTCAAGTATTCTGATTATTTGCTCTTTTTGTTAAAACTAAACTAAAACTTAAACGAATATAAAACCTAAAGTACCTACTCAAATCCAATTTGTAAGGTGATTTAGGTAATAACGAGTTCAAAGGGCAATGCATAGTAATGTTATGACCCCGAGGTCCGTATTTTTTAAAAAAACTTAGTTTTGCTATTTAAAAATAGGTAATGATGCAACTCGTTGGCCGTTTACCATCTATCTCGATGTAAAATTATTTATAAGTAATAAAGAGAATTTGTAAAACAAAAAGAAATAAAGATAAGTGGTAGAAAAGTTTGTTGATAGGATCAAAGTAAATTCGAAGAATCATATTCAAATAATCGAAAACTGATGCACGATTTTAAGATATAATGAAGTAATTAAATTTAGATTTGGGTGGAATTAGATTTTGTAGGGTTACTTTCTTATTTATTTTAAATTTCCCAAATCTTATTTGTTTAACATATTCAAAGGTGAGTTTAAGGAATTTAAAATGGGCACATGTTAAAATATATTGTTGAAATCATTTGTTGCATCAAGTACTGTTCAAGTATGGCAACTTCATTATTACATTTGGTTGTTTGTAATCATAGGCTTCTCATCGTTTATGTCATGGTAGATTCAGAAAGTGTTATAAATATACAGTTGTACATACAATATCCAAATAGGGTAAGGGTCACAATTACATCTGGTAATTTATTGTTTGTCTTAGCTTATGTATGATTGATATAATTAAAAGAACTATACGACAAAGTTGATACATTTTGTGCCAATTTCTAAATAGCAAACTAGGGATGTGCAAAAAACCGAATTAACCGAATCATATCCGAATTAACCAATAAAACCAAAAAAAAAGAAAAAAACCGGTGGGTCGGTTAATGGTTTTTTTGAAAACCGAAAGTAGCGGGTTGGTTATGGTTATCAATGTTTCCATACCCACCATAACCGAACCGAACCGATATGTCATAACTCTTTGTAGGATTTAGGACCTCTCACCATTTTTTAAATATTTGATGTTTTTGATTAATTTTTTTAGTATTATAGGTTATTTCATATAGTTTTGTGGTTTTGGTTGAATGTTTATTTGAATTTATGGAATATATCATATCATTTTATTTGAATATTCGGTAATAATCGTATTAATATTATAGATTATATGTATTTTTGATACTATGAAATATACTAATACATACAAATATGCAATAACAATTTATTCGATGATAAAAAATTAAGCTTAAACTATTTTTAGCTAGGCTAAATACACGGTTAACCACCCATAACCGACCCACTATAACCATCAAAACCGATTAACCATAACCGCCATAACCCATCGGTTATGGTTATGGTTATCCATTAATCGACATCGCGGTTATGGTTATGGTTTTAGGCCAAAACCGACCCAAACCGATCCATGCACACCCATATAGCAAAATAACTTTTTAAAAACTATATTTATAGACCTTGAGGTCATAATATTACTATGCAAGAAAACTGAAAGTATAAAATGCAAATGGTACAAACACGTAGTGGTTGTTAAGGCACACTTTCTCGTGTTTGGTCACTTTGCATGAAGCAGCTTATAAAAAACCCTGACCCACCGTGAACATATTTGTCCTCAAACCCACAAAAGGGGAGGCCCTGGTTAGATCCACACACACGTGTTTCCCTCCCATCCATCCAAAGACCAAAATGTCAGTTGGTCTGAGTGTTGACCTTCCTCCAACAAATTGATCAAGAAAGTTACATGTGCTTCTTTTTTAGTAGAAAACTTGGCACGATGGAATATGTCAAAAAGAACGTCCCTAACCAAATCATGTCAGTACTTGAACCTTGGTAGCTCTCTACAATTTACCGCTTGCTCCCCACAAGGGTCCAAACACGCCTTGTGACAAATAGGGCATATCATATCAGCCGAAAAAAGATGAATCATGAGGCGATACTTAATAGTAGAACAACACTCTACCGGTGACATATGTAGACTCTCAAAAACGACTTTTTGAAATGGAATACAAATGATAACAAATACAATTTGAAATAAAATTACAATGCAATATACAGTTAAAATAACCAAATACGAAGTAGTAGAAGCAGATCGCCGAGGCCATGTGTTTTGCCACATTTCACTTAAAACAATTTTGTTCCTCTAACAATGCATTAGTCTCTCATGATTTGGGATGAGCTCGGTATTGAAAAAATCGGTACCGAAAATCCTTAAAAATGGGTACCGGTAGTTTGGCACCGGTACCGGTATTTTAGGGTAAAAACTGGTAAATATTAGTACCGAAAATGTACCCGATCGGTAAATTCGGTACCGGTACCTGATACCATTTGCCATCCCTACCCACGATAATGCAGGGGCGTAGCTTTGTGGAGGGCCAGAGGGGCGCCCGACCCCCCCAACTTTTCGCTCAGTGTTATTTGGTATGTAGTTTTCGTACGAAAAATTTTAGGTATATATACGTTTTCGACCCCCCGGTTTTATAATTTTTTTAAGTATACACGTTTTCGACCCCCCGGTCGGAAATCTCATGCTTCGCCACTGCCACGATGCAACAACCGTACGTATTTGTACTTGTACCAGCAAGCCTGAAACGCACCAAGAAAAAGTATGCTAAATATGCTAGAGTATGCGTGGAGTGATTTGCGTGTATTTGAGATGTTTTGAGTATCTTTGACAGCATACAAAGTCTCTCAAAGCTAAAGCTCTAGCTCTTGAAAATAAAAAAAAACTAAGATCAGGGCAGACCTAGTGTATAACAAGGGGCAACCCCGCTACGGTTTGGCGCTTCGGCGGTAGTGTAAATTTTGAAAAAAAATTGACGTTTTTTCGATATCGTTACAGTTTTATTATAAAACATTACCGTTTGACGGATTTTCTAGATCCGCCATTGACTAAGATATCATTTTAGTTTTATACTCTTTAACAAAAACAACTTACCAAACATTTAACTCAATCATACATGATAGTCAAATTGTATTTAAACATCTTTGGTGACAATTTAATGATTAGTTGAAAACTGTTGGACTTTTAGATTTCTAGTTGTCAAACAGTGTGACTATGAGAACGCTGGGCGTGCGTGGCGGTTTGGGGCGTGGCTAGCCAAGCAACGCCGCTGAAGCCATATCGAGCCAGCGTAGCCAGCAGCATTGCCCCGATGGCGTGGGATAATGGTCTGGCGTGGGGCGGGTTGGGCAGCGGAGGTGGCATGATTTCATTGGTTGGCTGATAGTAGCCGTTAGGTTAGCTGTTGGGCTAGCCGTTGTGTCACACCCTAACCGATGGCGGAATCACCGGGGCGCGGCACTAGGCGAATCAAATTGTTTCACGAGAAATTCCATAACAACTAATAATGACAATATTTAAATAGTCCGATTTCCCATACAATAAACCAATATTCCATAATCAATCATTACAAAACGTAGCATCTCATAAAACATGTCAAATTCGATCTTCCCTAGATTTTCTATTACAATGTGTTTCTAATGATAAATCCTAAATCCAGTTGGCAGCAAGTAGATCTCAATAACCTGCAACATACGTTAAAATAATTTGTCAATACATAATGTATGGCGAGCATACATGTTTTGATATAATAGCATAGTAGATAAAAGTATAGCGAATTCTTTCATACATAAACATGATTCATACAACACATAAACTCACAAGACAATTTCTCATGCTATACTCGCAGAGAGTTCGCGCGTACATCTTAGCTAAACCCCGTCGGATGAGAGCCCCTCTACAGTACTATACTAGCCAAGGTGGAGATAACGAAAAGAGCCCTACCTTATATGTTCTAGCAATCACGTATAATATGTATAACAGATATTCGTGTGTGATAATTCAGTTTAGCGTGCGTTGTGTATTTTTGATAAGAACGTATGTTACACCCAAAAAGTGCATTAAAGCGAAAATAGGTCAAGTATACTCACCGTAGGTGCGTTATTAGGGAGATTCGAGATCTGAGATGAGTCGGGGAGAGCGCCGGATCAGCCTGTAAGCGAACAAAAGTGCATCAGTCTTCTGTATTGCTGAAACGGTTAAGTTTAGATTGGGCAGAGGACAAGTTCGGGCGAATTTGTATGTTTCCATACAAGTTCGAGCGAACTTGTGAGGAATTTCTGCGTTTTGAGACAAGTTCAGGGAACTTGTATTAGGTGTTAACAGAATATGCAAGTTCGGCCGAACTTGTGAAGTTTCCTGAGAAACTTGACAAGTTCGAGCGAACTTGTGGTGTTCTGTTGAGGATTTTTGACTCAAGTTCGGCCGAACTTGACCCAGAGGGTGCAAGTTCGAGCGAACTTGACCCAAAGGGTGCAAGTTCGAGCGAACTTGACTGTTGAGCTGTATAAAAATCTGTAAATATCGAGCGAACTTGATGTTTTCGGGTCCAAAATCTTGCGTTTTCACGCCGTTTGCTGAGTAAATCGAGTGTCCGTCCCTCCAACCTTAGGCTACTAAGCAAAACCAAGGCTGAAGAGGTCTTTTGGAGCGAGTTTAGCCATTTTACAGAAACTCGGGCTAATCCAGGCGAACTTGAAGGTTCGTACGGGTTAGTCCAGCTTGTGTAAAGGGACGATTTTGTCCTTGTGCTTCCGGATCTGAGATCTCGCTTGACAACGCCTCGTTCCACTCAAAAGTGAACGAAACATACGTCATTAGTCCGAATATTGTGTGAAAACGATGTTTTAAAAGGTTTTACTCAGATCTAAGAGTAGATCTTAGTGAAAAAGAGAAGTTTCATAGAAAAAGATGAAGATTTTCGTAAACAGAAGAAATTTGATGAAAATGAAGGCAAAGCCTTGTGCAAAATCGTTGTAAAGCGTTGTAAAACGTTGTTGAACATCATAGTAGTTGAAATCGGGTTGAATCTTACTGAGGAAACAAAGGGTTTCGGGTTTGGGGAACTCCGGGCGAACTTGCAGCAAGTTCAAATGAGAGAATGGGGCCGAGTATTTATAGGAAAGTGAGAAAAGTGGGCTGGTGGGAGTCAAGTTCGGTCGAACTTGTATATTCCTATACAAGTTCGGGCGAACTTGTTAGATTTTTGAGGATTGTCAGTCAAGTTCGGTCGAACTTGCTGAGCTGATGAGGTTCCAAGCCAAGTCCGAGCGAACTTGGGTGAAATTTGAGAAGTTCTGTTGGCCTGGTCAAGTTCGGGCGAACTTGTGATGCACAAGTTCGGCCGAACTTGGCCAAAAGGCTAAGTTTTGTTCGATTATTTCGCGTTATGAGTTCGTTTGGCGATTCGGTTCGTATTATATAGCTATATTAAGCGCATTAGCAAATCATTAAGCGTATTAATCAATTAAATTAAGTTAAGATTCGATGAGATAAGCGAGGTAGCATGCGGCTTTGTTCCCAAGTCTTGCGAGAGTCGCGTTGCAGTTTAAGCGAGCAGATAGCCTTGGAAACTTCACGCAAAGTTTGTAGTATTTAGCGAGTGCAATATATGCGTAAGCGTTGTGATTGTGCGGTGTGATGCGAAAATATGCGATATAGCGTAAATAAGCGATTTAGGTTACATTATGATCCAAATCTCTGGTGCTAGGCGTAACGAGAGTGACGAGCTTGCGAGGAAGCGGGTTGTTACAGTATCCCCCTACTTTAGGAAATTTCGTCTCGAAATTTATTCGAAGGGAGGACTTGAGAGTTGACACGACAGATAGCGATAGATAGCGGTAAGGCGTTTACCGTAAGTCAAGGATGGATGAGCGGTCGATCGAGGACTGGCGAGTGAAAGCGTCTCGAAAGTGTAAAGAGTCGATGAGTAAGACGGACTAGCTGACTCGTGGTTGATAATCCACGAGCTGGCAATCTAGAAAATGCCTTTAAGTTTTGAAAAAATTGTTAACCAGCACAAAAAGCATTTTAAAGAAGTTCGATTTATGAAAATCTTCTCACAACGTGGCCCTAGGCGGTCGATTCCCATTGTGAGAAGGGTTTTACTTGCCTAAAAGATTTTTTGTAAAAAAATTCAAAACATTTAGAAAAATTTTCCATTTACAAAAACATAAGGTAAAACTAACTTTAAAGGTATCAAAAAGTTTAATTAGTGTCAAACCCCGTATGGCATCTTTCCATGAAGGGTTGTAATATGGCTAAAACACTTATATTTAGGAAGCACCAGCTGCGTATCCACCATGTTTTAGCCATATCGCCTCCGTTTCGTGGAGTGATGTCAGGCGTATTGACACGATATAGATAAATTTCGGTATTCTTGGTCCACACGGTGAAGGGGGGAGCAAGAAATTATGAGGTTTGAATAACGTCAACCCCACATGGCATCCTTCCACGGAAGTTCGTAAACACGGCTAAAACACTTATATATAGGAAGTACCAGCGGCGTATCCACCATGTTTTAGCCATATTGCCTCCGTTCCGTGGAGTGATGTCATGTGTGCCGGCATGACAAGGATAGATTGACGATTGAAATATCGAAGCGGTAAGAACAGGAGATACGATAAGCGTTAAGATGACATGAGACGAAGACGATACGGAAGCGATAGCGTTCGAGCGTCAGAGAGAGTGGAGCGAGAGGCGATAAGCGATAAGTGTAAGTGATAAGCGACAGGCAATAAGCGATAAGCGACAAGCGATAAGCGATGCGAGATAGATCCCTGCGATAGTGCGATAGCGTTAGTGTAGGCTCGCGGGGTATCTAGCGTTAGCGCAATCGAGAAAAAGATGAGATGTTACGCTCTTGCGGAGGAGTTTTGCATGTGAAAATAATCATCATAATATGGAAGGTCTAATAACGTTCAACCACACATGGCACGTCTCCACGGAAGTTTGTTAGCATGGCAAAGCACTTACATATAGGAAGTACCAGCGGCGTATCCACCATGCTTTAACCACACCTCCTCCGTCCCGTGGATAGGTGTCGCGCTTTGTTGACATGGTTAAAACGCTTATGTATAGGAAGTACCATTGGCGTATCCACCACGTTTTAACCATGCTTTTAACGTTAGGGTACTATTAGAACTCATTACGATCACCGTGCAGACCCCAATATAATCCCGTGTGCACCCGTGTTTGAGAAGGTTCCGGAAGTTATTAAGTTTGCATCGTTTTAAATGACCTTGCATTAAAGAAGAATTTCGTGGTTTAGAGGTTCTTGTGAAAATGTTGACCCTTAGAAAAAAAAAAAGAAATTTGTCATAAGAACTTAGTGATCATTGAAAAGTGTTCTTAATGAAATGTTTTTGTTGGTTCTGAAAGGAACTTTAGTAGACGATCGAACGATATTTGTAATATTTTGTAGGTGTGTACGAAAAGTTGGTTTGATTCCCAATTGAAAGTAAAAATCTTTAGTATAATGATATGAAATGAGCGTGTTTTAATAATTACGTTGAATACAAAATTTTTGTGGGCAATGGATTTATTAAACCGACTAAATTGATGAGTAGCATTTCGCAAAATTTTGAAAATCGAGGAACAAGCGTTTATGGTATGATCAAAATTTCATGTTTGTGAGTTATGTGGAAATAGATTATAAGATAAGGAATATGTTTAAATAAACCATGCATTTTGAAATAAATAGGGATTTTGACTAATGATAAACGATTTAGGTATTAACATGATCGTGTTTACATAATAGAGTCTACTGAAAGAAGGTCTTGGTAACGATCATTCCTAGGTAAGGGAATCACCCCTAACCCGTTGGTGAGGTCGTTGTAAGATGTGAAAAGAAGCGGAGTTAATTGTCAAGGTAAGGAAATCACTCCTACCTTGATGATGGGTCTCCATTTTAGTGTTACAAAGAGTGTAAACAAAATTGAGTGACGTCTTGAAATCATGCATATGTATATTGTAACATCCGTCAAAAACCGGATTTACCAAACCCGCTCCGTTTATTAACCGAACAATCAGTTAAAAATTTCGTTGCGTATTTAATGCCCAAATTAATTTTAAACGATACATAATTAATAAGTATATTAGAATATATAAGTTATATTTGAAAAAGTATTTAAATCAATGAAATAAAAATAAAAGGGCTAGCCGGGTTTCGAACCCGGGTCAACCGGATTCAACAAACGCCTTAACTTCCAACCATTCAACCACTGCGCCACTTGTGTTTCTTGTGCATTAATGGAAACAATTAATTCATAACATGAGTCTCGAATTCAAAACCGACGCGCCTAATCGCAGTCGTCGGAAATCCCTGACGATTTCGCCGAGATTGGACGGTTTCTTCAGTTTTAACCGAAGCCTTAGCTACTACATCGGTTATAACCGACGTCTGAACCCGCGACACAAGTCATAACCGCCGGAAAACTTATTGACCGACGAATCAAGACGGAAAACGGACTAAATACGTCGATGTTCTGCCCTATAAATACCCCCTCTAACCTCTGTTAGCTTTTTCGCTCACAATCACACTTTTTCCCGACATAATTTCCCTCGCCGGAGAACTTCTGCAACTCGCCGGAAAACCGAGCCTTTCACCTCTGAGCCTTACTAAACACCCAGAGCTCATACCGAAGCCACCCACACTCATCTCAAGCTCCCTGAAGACCCTCTGCCGCAGGTCACACGTTCGCCGGAATCATCTGCTGTCACCGGAGTTTCGCCGGCGAAACAGAGGAGCCCTGTTCGGTATACCTCACACTTAATCTCTCGTTCTTTTATTAATCTCACCTGTAATTAAGCGCAACACACTAAAAGAACTTGATTAAAATCGATGAACCAGTCAGACTCCGATTCTGGTTAAGTCTGACGAAGAAGACGAAGTTTCAGTTGTGTATATGTTTAATTAAAATCAAGATATATCTCGGGTTAGACACACAGTCCAGCGGTGGACTGTGTGCAAATAAAACACGCTTACGTACCGAGCTCGATTCTTGTCCCACGCACACTCGCCTTAATAAAAATGTTCCTTTTTTTGAACCGAACCGGATTCACTGCAATAGATGTTAAGTTTAATAAAAACCGGAATAATAACCAAGATAGACACACAGTCCAGTGGTGGACTGTGTGAACGTTTAAACCACATGTCACGAGTTCGAGTCCAGACTACCGCACCGGTCCGGACAATTATCAAACTTTTTATATAAAGCAGAAACGAAATTATTTAGTTTGTATATAAGTATAATAAAAATCAGATTATTTAACAAGTTAGACACACAGTCCAGCGGTGGACTGTGTGTTAACCTAAACCACAGGTCCCGGGTTCGAGACCTGTGGCGAGCACCGAGTTATGCAATTAAATCGTTTTTAAATAAATGATTTTCGGATTAATCTAATTAGTATATAAATATAATTAAAAACAGAAATATTTCGGGTTAGACACGTAGCTCAGTTGGTAGAGCTGCGTGCACGCGTACGGGAGGTCTCGGGTTCGAGTCCTGCCCGGCGCATACTTACACACAATTAAACCGGTCAAACAGTCAATGCTTATGGTCAAACAGTCAACGCTTATGGTCAACTATCAAAAGTCAACAATTTTTTTTATTTCTTTAAATTATTTATTTAAATTAAAAATCAATTAAAAAAACTTAAAAATAACATTTTTAAGGTTAGAAAATAGCCTTAAACTCACAAAAATATACCCAACAATCCTACTAAAATTGATTAATAAAATCCGCATACTTACCGAACCATTATGCCATTATCTAGGTTAGTTTCACTCGTGGTTAAAACCAACTTCGTGCGCATTCAACATCATCAACCGAACGCACCCAATGTGAGTGAATCTTACAACTCCCCTTTTTAATTACACGTTTTGGGGTGTGTCATGTGTCACTAAAATTAACTCGTTTATTTAAACTTGTGCCATACCATATTGTGATCTAAACTTAGATTGTATTTATTGTTTGTAGTTATGTATTTCATATTGTCAAGTTATGCAATTCATTCATTAGGCCCATCAGTTCCTCGTGGGAGACGAGTTGAGCAACGCGTGCCTCAAAACAAATCTATTATTGTTCGTATGTGCATTATTTAATATTAAATGATTTGTGAATAAGTTTACATCTATTTTTACTCATGTGTGGTTGTGCACTTTATTTTATAATCATTTCAATAAACTTGTTCAAATGTTTTTCATAGGATTCACTCGCCAACTTTTTGTTGATCCAAAAACCATTTTTACACATGATACAGGTGAACAGGATGAAGCAAGGAAAACATAGGAAATGCCTTAGAAGAAAACAATGAAGCCTAGAATGATGTTTAGGACATGATGTAATTATGATTGTATATTTCCCATTAAATTGTATTAATGAATATGAAACGTTATAATAAATGTCATGAGCTTTGATGATAACCCAATCATGCCTCGATCACCGTTTCCGCTGCGGGTCGGGGTGTGACAGATTGGTATCAGAGCCATGACTATAGGGATATAGGATAGGTTATTAGACCCTTAGAGCCTATACTATAGTTGCCTAAATTTTAATTGTTTAGGTGGTTACATACAAACTTATGATATTTATTTGTTTCATATTTGTTTATACTTAAGTCAAACATACATACTTACATACACATTCATCATACATATTTCAATGTTCATATATTCAAATCATCTTCATACTTTTGTTATTCAAAGATTTTGTCGCAATTTTCAAATCTCATGAAAGTAAGTTCTGCGACGGGCATGTAGTAACTGGAAGGGTACAAGTACCGGTAGTCGGAACATCCTGTCTAGGTTGGCATTCATATAAATCCAATATAACGGACCAGTATGCCTACCTGGGGACTAACGATGAGAGTACGAAGGACCTATTAGGCCAAAGCATGCCACACCAAACATCGTTCGAACTAACCCCACTTTGAGGTGTCACCGTGTGTATACCTGGACACATTCCGAATATCATACGTTACATATTTCTCGATTTTCCCCGGGTTTTAGTGTACCTAACAAGGCTAACACATGCGAACCATATGAAAAACCCGGTATTCATGGGGGCCCACATGATTACGAAGGTGAAGTATGGCGGCATGCAAGGCCCAATTACGAGCAAAGCCCAAGACATCCTATGGATGTAGTAGATTTATTTTTCTATATTTATTTTATGAATGTTCATTCCTAAATACGACCCATATCCCAAAAACATCCAACTCATACTCATGATACGTATTCCTTGTAGATGTCTTCTAGCCTCGCCCGTAGGAAGATGAGAGCAGGAAAAGCCCGCGAGCGCATGGCTGCCCTAATCGCTCAACAAATGGTTGCCGTAATACCCAACATTGTAATTCAAGTCCAACAAGCCCTTACTGCTAATCCTGTCAACCAAGAAGATCAAAACGTTATCAACCCTCCCCCAAATACCACTAAATGCACCTACAAGCATTTCAAATCCTGCGACCCTCCAAAATACGAAGGGACTGAAGGTGTCACCGCTCTCCTCATTGGTTTGAAGAAATGGAGAACACTTTTCTAAATTGCGATTGCCCCGATGATCGCAAAGTGCGATATGCTACCGGTCGTTTATATGGGATAGCACTTACTTGGTGGAATACAGAGAAGGCCAAACGAGGCGTCGACGATGCTATGACTTTGACTTGGGAAGAGTTGAAGGAAATCATGACAAGACGGTTTTGCCCAAGGAGCGAAATCAAGAAAATAGAAGATGAGTTCTATTCGTTGAAGCAAAAGGAAGGCGACCACACCACATACAACAAAAGATTCATCGAGTTAAATCAAATGGTTCCCAACTTGTTCACTCCCTCTACCATTTGATCGAGCACTACATTCGAGGTCTTCGTCAAAAATTCAAGACTCTGTAATAAGTACCACGCCTGCAACTTTGGAAGCAGCAATGGAGTTAGCTACAGAGCTCACCGAAAACCGAATCCGGAACAAAGACTTCAAGGAGGAAGAGAAGAAGGATAAGGCATCGACTGAAACTTCAAACTCCACCCAAACCGAATCCCCTTCTCAACCCATTTTTAAGAGAAACGAGATGGGCAACTTTTCGCTACTACCCAACGTAATCAACCAATTTCACAAGCCATACCAATCCAAGCTATCCCAATCACGCAAATAGCACCCAACTCAACTTACCCAAATAAGAAACCATACTTTGGACCTCACCCTCAATGTAACACCTGTTTTTATCACCATCCATCTACCTTACCTTGTCGACTATGTACGAATTGTGGACGCTATGGTCATTTGAGCAAGGTTTGCCGCACCTCTCAAAACCAAACCACACCCCCTACTCAAAACATGATCCAAACCTATCAACAACCCGAATACCCCATGTTCCCATATGTTTCAAGCTTGTTTCAATTGTGGCGACCCTACCCACTATAGAAACACGTGCCCTCAATTGTTTAACATCATCAACGCTCAAGCTCAATCAAACCCAGTTAACCAAGCAAATCAAGAAAACCCAATCACTAGGCCACTAGCAAGAGGAAGAGTTTTCAACATCAACGCTAACCCTGTTGAAGATAATGACTGCCCAAACGAAACCACCCAACTAGTCCCCTTCACCGAAAATCAAGATTCAACTCCAATCGTTTAGTTTTATGTTTTTCTTTATGTTATCTCAAGTTTTGGTTGTTGTGTTTGTTTTAGAATCACATAGAACCAATCATAACTTAAGGATAAAGCCAATGAAAATTTGACAAGAATATGGTGGATACGCCGCTGGTACTTCCTATATATAAGAATTCTTGCCAAAGGATCAGAGGCATTATCTGGCGGTTATGAGAAGTTCCATGTGGAATTTAGTATTGCCTTGATTGAAGTTTGTTTTGTATTTACTGATTTAGCATTTATGGCATCTTATCATTTAAAGAAATTGGATTGTATTCCATTTCCACAATGACTAACCTCTCCATCACAACGAACGAGAGAGGTATTGTCATCATACAAACATGGATACTATCAGAATTAAGACTAAAGTTTTGGTTGTTGTGGTTGTTTTAGAGTCACATAGAACTAATCATAACTTGCGGATAAAGTTAATGAAAATTTGATAAGAATATGGTGGATACGCCGCTGGTACTTCCTATATATAAGTATTCTTGTCAAAGGATCGGAGGCATTATCAGGCGGTTATGAGAAGTTCCATGTAGGATTTAGTATGTTTTGGTCAAAGTTTGTTCATCATACATTTTAGCGTATTTCAATTTCATCATTTAAAGAAGTTGAGCTATGTCTCACTTCCACAATGACTAACCTCTCCATCACAACAAACGAGAGAGGTATTGTCATCATTCAAACATGGATACTATCAGAATTAAGACTCAAGTTTTGGTTGTTGTGTTTGTTGTAGAGTCACATAGAACTAATCATAACTTGCGGATAAAGTCAATGAAAATTTGATAAGAATATGGTGGATACGCCGCTGGTACTTCCTATATATAAGTATTCTTGCCAAAGGATCAGAGGCATTATCAGGCGGTTATGAGAAGTTCCATGTAGGATTTAGTATTGTCTTGGTTGAAATTTGTGTTACATTCATATCATCTCGCCATTTAAAGAAATTGGATTGTGTTCTATTTCTACATAAACTAACCTCTCCATCATAACAAACGAGAGAGGAACTGTCACCATTCAAACATGTATGCTATCAGAATTTGGACTCAAATATTGGTTGTTGTGTTTATTTATGTTCTAGAGTTACATCATAGAACCAATCATAACTTACTGATAAAACCAATGAAAATTTGACAAAGATATGGTGGATACGCCGCTGGTACTTCCTATATATAAGTATTATTGTCAAAGGATCAGAGGCATTGTCAGGCGGTTATGAGAAGTTCTATGTAGTAATTTCTTGGTACATTGGTTGTGGCGTTTATTTATGTTTAGAGTCACATCATAGAACCAATCATAACTTACTGATAAAACCAATGAAAATTTGACAAGAATATGGTGGATACACCGCTGGTACTTCCTATATATAAGTATTCTTGTCAAAGGATCAGAGGCATTGTTAGACGGTTATGAGAAGTTCCATGTAAGTTGTAGTATTAGAAATTTTGTTTTAGGATATAACCCTATCATTCCAAACATATCAAAACTCTTGCGCAAGAAATCATACTTAGTGAATCAACTCTGCTTATCAATATTTTTACCGTAGGCAACAAAAAGCGATTCCTGTAGCAGGGTACTTAACCCTTACAAGGAACGTTACCGCCTCAAACAAAAATTTAAACCCTTACTTTTTCTAAGTATGTAACTGTCAAACTAAACACCATCATTTTAGTCAAATATATCACTACTTAAATTTCGGGACGAAATTTCTAAAAAGCAGGGGATACTGTAACATCCGTAAAAAACCGGATTTACCGAAACCTGCTCCGTTTATTAACCGAACAATCAGTTAAAAATTTCGTTGCGTATTTAATGCCCAAATTAATTTTAAACGATACATAATTAATAAGTATATTGGAATATATAAGTTATTTGAAAAAGTATTTAAATCAATGAAATAAAAATAAAAGGGCGTAGCCGGGTTTCGAACCCGGGTCAACCGGATTCAACAAACGCCTTAACTTCCAACCATTCAACCACTGCGCCACTTGTGTTTCTTGTGCATTAATGTAAACAATTAATTCATAACATGAGTCTCGAATTCAAAACCGACGCGCCTAATCGCAGTCGTCGGAAATCCCGACGATTTCGCTGAGATTGGACGGTTTCTTCAGTTTTAACCGAAGCCTTACTACTACATCGGTTATAACCGACGTCTGAACCCGCGACACAAGTCATAACCGCCGGAAAACTTATTGACCGACGAATCAAGACGGAAAACGGACTAAATACGTCGATGTTCTGCCCTATAAATACCCCCTCTAACCTCTGTTAGCTTTTTCGCTCACAATCACACTTTTTCCCGACATAATTTCCCTCGCCGGAGAACTTCTGCAACTCGCCGGAAAACCGAGCCTTTCACCTCTGAGCCTTACTAAACACCCAGAGCTCATACCGAAGCCACCCACACTCATCTCAAGCTCCCTGAAGACCCTCTGCCGCAGGTCACACGTCGCCGAAATCATCTGCTGTCACCGGAGTTTCGCCGGCGAAACAGAGGAGCCCTGTTCGGTATACCTCACACTTAATCTCTCGTTCTTTTATTAATCTCACCTGTAATTAAGCGCAACACACTAAAAGAACTTGATTAAAATCGATGAACCAGTCAGACTCCGATTCTGGTTAAGTCTGACGAAGAAGACGAAGTTTCAGTTGTGTATATGTTTAATTAAAATCAAGATATATCTCGGGTTAGACACACAGTCCAGCGGTGGACTGTGTGCAAATAAAACACGCTTACGTACCGAGTTCGATTCTTGTCCCACGCACACTCGCCTTAATAAAAATGTTCCTTTTTTAACCGAACCGGATTCACTGCAATAGATGTTAAGTTTAATAAAAACCGGAATAATAACCAAGATAGACACACAGTCCAGTGGTGGACTGTGTGAACGTTTAAACCACATGTCACGAGTTCGAGTCCAGACTACCGTACCGGTCCGGAACAATTATAACCAAATTTTTATTTATAAAGCATAAAAACGAATTATTTAGTTTATAAAGTATAATAAAAATCAGATTATTAACAAGTTAGCACACAGTCAGCGATGGACGTGTGTTAAACCTAAACCAGGTCCCGGTTTCAGACCTGTGGCGAGCACCGAGTTATGCAATTAAATCGTTTTTAATAAATGATTTTCGGATTAATCTAATTAGTATAAAATATAATTAAAACGAAATATTTCGGGTTAGACACGTAGCTCAGTTGGTAGAGCTGCGTGCACGCGTACGGGAGGTCTCGGGTTCGAGTCCTGCCCGGCGCATACTTACACACAATTAAACCGGTCAAACAGTCAATGCTTATGGTCAAACAGTCAACGCTTATGGTCAACTGTCAAAAGTCAACATTTTTTTTATTTCTTTTAATTATTTATTTAAATTAAAAATCAATTAAAAATACTTAAAAATAGCATTTTTAAGGTTAGAAAATAGCCTTAAACTCACAAAAATATACCCAACAATCCTACTAAAATTGATTAATAAAATCCGCATACTTACCAAACCATTATGCCATTATCTAGCTTAGTTTCACTCGTGGTTAAAACCAACTTCGTGCGCATTCAACATCATCAATCGAACGCACCCAATGTGAGTGAATCTTACAACTACCCTTTTTAATTACACGTTTTGGGGTGTGTCATGTGTCACCAAAATTAACTCGTTTATTTAAACTGGTGCCATACCATATTGTGATCTAAACTTAGATTGTATATATTGTTTGTAGTTGTGTATTTCATATTGTCAAGTTATATGCAATTCATTCATTAGGCCCATCAGTTTCCTCGTGGGAGACGAGTTGAGCAACGCGTGCCTCAAAACAAATCCAACGCGGAACTTTGACTAAACCAAAGTGGTTGAAAATTCTTTTGAATTTGAGAAACATGCTTTGGCCTAATAGGTGGAATATTCTCGCCGATATTCGGTTAATGGTATTCACCCTTCCAGTTACTACATGTTCCAAATCAAACGAAAACTCGAGACTTGGCGGGATTTTTTTTTGAACATCGAGGAGTGGGACTAGTCGACGAGATGCGGGTTTCACCCCTAACTTGACGGCTTCATACCCTAAGTGTGGTTGGTACTCATCGGGTCGAATTTAATTTTAACACGTTGACGAGTGTCCACTAGAATTCAAAATTTGAAGTTCTCCATCAAGGTGAGGATTTCACTCCTAGCTTGACGGTGAATTTCATGTAAAAGAATAGGTGGATTGAGAGTCGTTCACTAAATTGTGGGTTTCACGCCTATTTTGGTGAAGTCATCTCGTTTGTATAATGCGAGTGTCTTTGAATTTAGTGAAATCGTGTAATATGCATGAGGAAAGATGTATGTTAGGGAATAATAAAACAAGCATTAACACATAAGGAAATATGTCAAGAATAACACATAAAGAATAGAATCATGAAACAGGTATTAGCTCATAATAAATCAAGTATCAACACATAAGGATAGCATGTCAAGTATTAACACATAAGTGGCATATACGTTTAAAAGATCAAAAGAAGATAAATAAGAAGCAGTTAAAGTAGCATGCAAGTAGTTCCGAGCAAAACTAAAAAAATAAAGCTCTAAAACTATAGACTAGGTAAAAGCATTCCTACTTTTCCTAATTCCCTATAGTTATGGCTCTGATACCAATCTGTCACACCCCAACCGATGGCGGAAACATCGGGATGAGACGAACAAATTGCTCAAAACATCATAACACTATGTGACAATGTGAATTAAATTGAATTTCATAAATTGCTAAGTATAATACAAGAGGTCAACATAAACGACATTATTTCGAATTTACAACAAAATAGTTTAATCTAAGTGTGTTTCTAAGTCCACTTAAATCTTGTTTCTTCGCTTAACATCATCTTGTCTAACGAACCTGCAACATGTATTAAAATAGAGTTCAATGCAAAAGCAAAGGCGAGTATACAAGTTTTGATACATAGCATAAATAGTTTAAATTTGTCTAACGGCTCGTATCCAACATGAATCTCAATATGCAAGTTACTAGTACGTTGAAACGGTGTCAAATATATGTTCAAACCCAAGAATACAATGCGTTAAAATAGCCTATCCCAAAGAATAACGGGAGGTAAATAGTTTAACTTAACAATACCCCGAGGCTAGTAGGCGGTGCATTACTCCTATAGCGCTATAATTGTTAAGGCATGCTTGTACGAAGTTAATGAGCATATAGACACAAAAGTTTAACATAACATACGAGATTAACAAGCATCATATAGTTTCATGTTCAAATATGGATAGAGAGTGATTCAAATAGTTTCAAGTGTTTCGTGTTTTGATATAGAATACATGTTGCACCCAAAAGTGTTTAAAAGTAAAATGGGTTCGAGTATACTCACAAAATTGCTAAGTCTCTTTGAAATTCCAGGACGAGTTGATGAGTTGAAGGATGGAACATCGAGGTCACCTTATATGACAACTAAGGTGTATGAGTAATCGAAATTATGATGGACGATTGGAATCGGACTTAGGATGTGTGTATATATATATGTATATATACACATACATGTAACGTGGTTTAAGTAACTATTTCGACTTTAAACTTAACATATGGGTTATAGATGCATTGTCCAACAATAATAAATATATTCTCCCTATACTTTTTGTTATAGGAACTAGTTGAATCCGACGCGCTTTTATTCATGAGTTAGACTTTAGGGTATCTATAGGTATATGTATATGTATACATGTATATAGCTTTATATTTGACGAAAATCATTTAGGTATTTATATTGTCGAAAGTATAGTAAATATATATTTTTTGGTCGAAAGAATAATAAATATATTTTGGTCGAAAGAATAATAAATATATCTTTGTCGAAAGGTTAATAAATATATAAACGTATTTTGTCGAAAAGTGTAGTATGTATATATACATGTATATATATATATATATATATTTATATGTTGTCGTAGCGAAATATAGTTGTCGAAAAGTGTTACATATATATATTTTGACGAAAATCGGGCTGAGTTTCCTCTTGTTTTTGGACGAATCCCGACAACACAAGTTGTCGATAACGTTACAAAACGCACCCTAAATAGTACAATATATTTATAGATATCTACATTTTGTTACAAGTTACAAAAAGTTTGGTTTTGGCGATTAGACAATATTTAGTTATGAAATAATAAAACTGATATACGCGTAAAAAGAACATAACGGTTCTCGTGTTTAGCCCGCTGACCGTAGTTGACCACGTTGACTGTTTGACTTACGTTGACCAAACTCGAAGCTGATCGTGATTCGAATGTGAACCGAGACCAAAATCCAAATTAGAAAGTTAGAGCATGACTTCCCGACATGTATTTGAACCAAAACTGAAACAAGAGAAGTGAATCGAGCGAACCGAGTCGAGATCTAACCTGAACAGATAACGGAAATGACGGACCTGAGCTGAACTGGGACTGACTGAACCCCAAACGACACGCTGCCGCCGCTAAATGCCGCCTGAATCATCGCAATCCGCCGCAACCGCAGACGAAACGGACCCGACTTGAACAAACCAACTGCGAGCACCCATTGCTGCAGGCCTCTGCCTCCGTTGCTATACCACCACTGCTGCCATCGTCCCTGTTGCGCCGCCACCTGATTGGTGGCCGGCGGCACCATCGCAGAGAGGGAGGAGGCCTGAGGGTGGAAGTGGAGGTGTGTCGCGAGGAGGGGGGGTCTCGCCGGTTTCCACCGGCTTCGCTGGCACCGGAAACGGGGAGAGAGAGAGCTGAGTGGTGTGAGGGTTTGCGTGAGACGGAGAAGGAAGGAGGGAGGTTGTGGTGGTTCGCCGGGATTGCGCCGGACACCCGCCGGAAAAGCGGCTCCGGTCGCCGGAAATTCTGGAGAGTAAGGGGGGTGGCTGATAAGGGTGAGACTAGGGTTTTGATATGTGGTGAGGGTTATAAGGGATATTTATAGGTAGGGTTAAGTGTGGGGGGGTTAGGCCTAAAGTCTGCTAACGTGTTTTAGCGTTTCAGAGCCCGATATATAAAAAAAGTCGCGTAACGCCGTATTTTATTTATTATTATTATTTTTATATATATTTATATATAAAATACGAGGCGTTACAGTTTCCCCTCCTTTAGGAAATTTCGTCCCGAAATTTATCCAAGAGGAAAGACTTAAAGGGTTTCGGTTAAAGAATGAGGCTTTACAATTGCGACTTGGAGTTGTGGACACGTGTGGGTAAGCATGAAGTTTAAAGCAACGCAATGTTAAGTTCGCAAAATCAGTTGCCTGACTAAATGATTCGAGGCATCAAGCATAAGTAAAACATGCAAGTGTGTATATAGACGTGTGTTTTAAACGAGTTTGAATACTCGATGGATAAGTCATCTAAGCAGGAATGTTTTCATAGGAAACGGTATGCAGTTTGATGAAAAGTAGGTTGCTCCTTATGTTGTAAGAAAGTCTTATTGTTTTGAAAGTCAATGACAAATCTCGGTTTCTGTAGAAATTGTCTATTGGTGGAAAAACGAGTAGGTTAGGTATTTTAAATAAGACATTTTCCGATGTAGCGGTCAACTAAGTGTGTTTGCACCCTAGCAAGTACGAAAGATAGTGTTAAAGCAAGAATTATTTTAGGGCTTGAATGATTACACGATTGATAGTACGTGAGGTTGTATAAAAGACAAGGTTAATGGGTTTAAAGGGGCATAACTGATCTAATAGACGAATACGAGTATAAGAGTGGCATGCATATAAAGACAACGAGAACGCTGCGTTAGGAATGAAGTCTCGTCATGAATAATCGGGTATCACGCACTTAGCAATGCAGTTGTGAGTTGTTTAAAGTTTGCATATCAGGCCTTACTAGGGTCTGTAAAACACCGAATTTCTCATGGCACGTATTACGAAAGTTTGGAAACATGGTGAAAACACTTAGCGTATCCACCATGTTTTGACCATGTTGCGACCGTTTCGTTACTCGATGCAATGTTACGTCCGTGTATTACCATACGCGGTAGTGCACCATATGGTTCTCATGCGCTTATCACTATAATCCCGTGTGCACCCGTGATTATACCGATCGTCGCATGATCCGCATAGCTTGTACTAGTTGCGCATGTGTTAGGGTATAAATAAATTTTTTAAACAATAATGTGTGCGTGCAAGAATGTAGTGTAAGCATGTTTTTGTTCAAATAAGCATGAGACCCACGCGGACGAATCCCTCGGGTTTCACTCGCGTACAGGTGCGAATGTATGTATGTTGAGTATAAATAGGAGTATGAGCATAGTATAAGTTTAAGTATGAATACGCATGTGAGTATAAACATAAAACGCATGAATAAGGGTACGAGTATAAGTATAAATATGAGCATAAATCACGTTAGCATAAATCCGAGAATAGTTATAAAATGTACGGATGTGAGTATAAATATGAGTACAAGTGTAAGCATAAAGCGTATTGTGGTGAGTACGAGTGTAAATACGAGTATAAGTATAAACATAGAATGTATGAGCATGAGCATGAGTGTGAATAAGAATATAAGCACAAACATAACATTATGAGCGTAAATATAAGTGTAAACGTAAATTGCATGAATACAATTGCAAATATGAATATAAATGTAAGCATAAGGGATGAGTTTAAATGCGAGTATAAACATAAACTGTAGGAGTATAAATATGAACATGAATGTAAGGGTAAACATAAGCGTGTAATATGAACAAAAGGTGTGAGTATGAGTAATAGTGTAATCATAATTTTATAAGTATAGATAAAAGGTATGAGCATGAATATAAGGGGAAGCATAATCTTCATAAATATGAATACAAGTAAAATGCATGAGTGTCAACATGAGTATGAATATAGTGTAAACATACATGCGATAGGGTAAATGTAAGTTTAAGCGTGTAATGTATGAATATGAATATGAAAATAAGTATAAACGTAAAGGTATAAAGGTGAATATAAGTGTAACGTAAATGTATAATTGTGAATATGAGTATAATGTAAAATGTATGATATTGAATATAAGTATAAAAGTGAAAGTATGAATATGAGCGTGCACATAAAATTTTATAAATACGAATATGATCATGAGTGTAAGAAATAATGATTTTGTATATGGTATTAATCGAAATATACAGAATTTAAGCACGTGAAAGATCAAGAAGTTTTGAGTATGAAAGAAAAGAAATTGAGTGACATGCGCGAGATTGTCGCGTTATATCGACTATAACGTGTAAGATAATATGCATATATAGTTGTTTGAGCAAAACGTGGAGTTTCTTGAATCTAAAATAGATTGGGTTGTCATGGAATGTAGAGTCTAATTAATGAATGTAAAGAGAGTACAAGCATCTATTGGTTATGTGTGTTGTACTTTGTGAAAGAATGGAAATGCTACTCTTGTTTTAAAAAAATTACATAAGTTGAAAATTGCCGGTTCCTGTGAAGTTTTCTTGCCACGTGTTTTTGAGTTCAATTAACGTATTGAGTGATGTTTGAGAAGGTTCCGGAAGTTATTAAGTTTGCATCGTTTTAAATGACCTTGTACTAAAGAAGAATTTCGAGGTTTAGAGGTTCTTGTGAAAATGTTGACCCTTAGAAGAAAAAAAAGAAATTTGTCATAAGAACTTAGTGATCATTGAAAAGTGTTCTTAATGAAATGTTTTTGTTGGTTCTGAAAGGAGCTTGAGTAGACGATCGAACGATATTTGTAATATTTTGTAGGTGTGTACGAAAAGTTGGTTCGATTCCCAATTGAAAGTAAAAATCTTTAGTATAATGATATGAGATGAGTGTGTTTTAATAATTACGTTGAATACAAAATTTTTGTGGGCAATGGATTTATTAGACCGACTAAATTGATGAGTAGCATTTCGCAAAATTTTGAAAATCGAGGAACAAGCGTTTATGTTATGATCAAAATTTCATGTTTGTGAGTTATGTGGAAATAGATTGTAAGATAAGGAATATGTTTAAATAAACCATGCATTTTGAAATAAATAGGGATTTTGACTAATGATAAACGATTTAGGTATTAACATGATCGTGTTTACATCATAGAGTCTATTGAAAGAAGGTCTTGGTAACGATCACCTAGGTAAGGGAATCACCCCTAACCCGTTGGTGAGGTCGTTGTAATGTGTGAAAAGAAGCGGAGTTAATCGTCAAGGTAAGGAAATCACTCCTACCTTGATGATGGGTCTCCATTTTGTTGTAACAAAGAGTGTAAACAAAATTGAGTGACGTCTTGAAATCATGCATATGTATAAATGTATGAAAATATCGAGTATGATGTGCATACAAGAAAATAATCTCGAAAGAAACTTGAGTTTGAAATGAGAGAATTGCATCATATAAAAGCGATGATAGTAAAACATAGGTTTGATTAAAACTTGGATTGTTCCAACGCGGAACTTTGACTAAACCAAAGTGGTTGAAAATTCTTTTGAATTTGAGAAACATGCTTTGGCCTAATAGGTGGAATATTCTCGCCGATATTTCGGTTAATGGTATTCACCCTTCCAGTTACTACATGTTCCAAATCAAACGAAAACTCGAGACTTGGCGGGATTTTTTTTTGAACATCGAGGAGTGGGACTAGTCGACGAGATGCGGGTTTCACCCCTAACTTGACGGCTTCATACCCTAAGTGTGGTTGGTACTCATCGGGTCGAATTTAATTTCAATACGTTGACGAGTGTCCACTAGAATTCAAAATTTGAAGTTCTCCATCAAGGTGAGGATTTCACTCCTAGCTTGACGGTGAATTTCATGTAAAAGAATAGGTGGATTGAGAGTCGTTCACCAAATTGTGGGTTTCACGCCTAATTTGGTGAAGTCATCTCGTTTGTATAATGCGAGTGTCTTTGAGTTTAGTGAAATCGTGTAAAATGCGTGAGGAAAGATGTATGTTTGGGAATAATAAAACAAGCATTAACACATAAGGAAATATGTCAAGAATAACACATAAAGAATAGAATCATGAAACATGTATTAGCACATAATAAATCAAGTATCAACACATAAGGATAGCATGTCAAGTATTAACACATAAGTGGCATATACGTTTAAAAGATCAAAAGAGGATAAATAAGAAGCAGTTAAAGTAGCATGCAAGTAGTTCTGAGCAAAACTAAAAAAATAAAGCTCTAAAACTATAGACTAGGTAAAAGCATTCCTACTTTTCCTAATTCCCTATAGTTATGGCTCTGATACCAATCTGTCACACCCCAACCGATGGCGGAAACATCGGGATGAGACGAACAAATTGCTCAAAAACATCATAACACTATGTGACAATGTGAATTAAATTGAATTTCATAAATTGCTAAGTATAATACAAGAGGTCAACATAAACGACATTATTTTGGACGAATCCCGACAACACAAGTTGTCGATAACGTTACAAACGCACCCTAAATAGTACAATATATTTATAGATATCTACATTTTGTTACAAATTACAAAAAGTTTGGTTTCGCGATTAGACAATATTTAATTATGATATAATAAAACTGATATACGCGTAAAAAGAACATAACGGTTCTCGTGTTTACCCCGCTGACCGCAGTTGACCACGTTGACTGTTTGACTTGCGTTGACCAAACTCGAAGTTGATCATGAGTCGAATATGAACCGAGACCAAAATCCAAATTAAAAAGTTAGAGCATGACTTCCCGACACGTATTTGAACCAAAACTGAAACAAGAGAAGTGAATCGAGCGAACCGAGTCGAGATCTAACCTGAACCAATAACGGAATGACGGACCTGAGCTGAACCGGGACTGCCTGAACCCCAAACGGCACGCTGCCGTCGCTAAACGCCGCCTGAATCATCGCAGTCCGCCGCAACCGCAGACGAAACGGACCCGACTTGAACAAACCGACTGCGAGCACCCATTGCTGCAGGCCTCTGACGTCGTTGCTATACCACCGCCGCTGCCATCGTCCCTGTTGCGCCGCCACCTGATTGGTGGCCGGCGGTACCATCGCAGAGAGGGAGGAGGCCCGAGGGTGGAAGTGGAGGTGTGTCGCGAGGAGGGGGGTCTCGCCGGTTTCCACCGGCTTCGCCGGCACCGGAAACGGGAAGAGAGAGCTGAGTGGTGTGAGGGTTTGCGTGAGACGGAAAAGGAGGGAGGTAGAGGGGGTTGTGGTGGTTCGCCGGGATTGCGGCGCCGGAGACCCGTCGGAAAAGCGGCTCCGGTCGCCGGAAATTCTAGAGAGTAAGGGTGGGTGGCTGATAAGGGTGAGACTAGGGTTTTGATATGTGGTGAGGATTATAAGGGATATTTATAGGTAGGGTTAAGTGTGGGGGGTTGGGCCTAAAGTCTGCTAACGTGTTTTAGCGTTTCAGAACCCGAATATATAAAAAAAGTCACGTAATGCCGTATTTTATTTATTATTATTATTTTATATATATATATATATATATATATATATATATATATATATATTTATAAATAAAATACGAGGTGTTACACTGCGCCTGGTCGAGGTTGGTGTCGACGTCTTCCTCTGCTGGGGCTGCGGCTTGGGTCGGTGACTCCGAGGGTGTCGACTCATCTTGCTGTCGTGGTCCTGTGCGACATTTGTTGGTGAAGTGGCCGTAACGGTCGCAGTTGGTGCAATAACGGCAGCTGGCTCCAGCCCGGTGATGATAAGTACACATCTGACACTAGGGATGAGGTCCGGTGTAGTTACGCCTTTGGGTCGAATGGAACTGCTCGAAGAGGTTCAGGATTGAGCGGCTCAGTCGCGGAGTAGTTGAGACTCAAGCTTTTTATCTTGCGACTGGGCTTGGCGCTAGCTTGCGGTAGTGTGTCGTCGTCGTCGGAATCGTTCTCGGATTCGTTGTCGGAATCGTCGGACAATTTGATAGTAGCTTGATTCAGGTTCTTGGCGGGATTTTTGGAGAAGAACCTTTCCAATACCCGTTTGTCGTTGATTTCTGCGGCCAATTGATAGGTTTCTTCGATGGTAGCCAGTCTTGCAGCTTCGACAAAATCGCCCACGCACTCCGGCAAAGCACGTATGTACTTTTTGATGACCTTTTCAGGAGTGTCGACTTGACTAGGGCAGATGATGCTAAGCTGTTTAAACCTTGCTGTGAGACCGGCGTTGTCACCTTCGATCTACTTGATTTTCCAGAATTCGTTCTCGAGCTTCTGGACTTCGTGGGGAGGGCAGTATTCCCTCTTCATAAGCTCATTCAGTTCCTCCCACGATAATGCGTAAGCTGCGTCGTTCCCACGCTTAATGCGCTCAGCTGTCCACCTGTCGAGGGCTCGGGTTTGAAATACTCCGGTAGTACAGGTGGTTTGAAAATGCTCGGGGCACCCACTCTGACGAAGGGTAACCACGATGGCATCAAACCACTGGAGCATTTGTGATACACTTCCTTCAGCTGGGAAGACCATCGGGCCACAGGCCTTGAATTGCTTGTAGGAGAAAGTAGACTTCGGTGCGTTGGACTTGGAATCTTCCGATATCTGAAAGTTGCTGAGGGCTTGAACCTGAGTGATGATTTGGGGAATGACCTTGGCCATTTCCTTTGCCACAAGCGAAGCAATCCTCTTGTCGGAGTTCCTTCGAGCATGATGTCGAGAGTTGGAAGCGTTCGAAGACATCTGAACAATGAGATTTGGAATGAGATTCGTTCATAATGATTTGTAATTGCGATGCGATTTAGCGCGGTAAAACTTGTTATAGTAATACGTATTTCTAAGATTCACATAGGAGCCACATAGGAAAACACATACTTCCTAAGTTCTCACATATTCACATAAGCACGTGTAATCATATACTATGTAATATTTAGATAATATATATATATATATATAATTGCGGTATGACACGAGGACGCGGTTGAGAGGGTTGTTAGGATTTAGTTATATTGAGAGGATTAGGTCTTGTTTTGGATTGCGATAGCTGTGCGAGTTGTGAATTACATAGCAAGATAAAAGCGATAAGGCGGTAAGCGTAAAGCGACAAATCAAAACATAAAAGTTTAAAATTTGTTAAAACGTGCGCGAAGCACATGCAAATCGATGATGCGAAAAATCGATGATTGCGGCTAAAATCAATGGAGCGTCCTGGGTTTTGAGACAGCGACTACCCAAAGTGATTCGATCATTCCTCCGAGTTCGGGCACACGCTTTGGCCTAATAGGTAGATGCTCTCACCGCCCCGCGGCTAATGACATCATCCTTCCGGTTACTGCGCGTCCCAAAGCGTTGGAAACAATCAAGACTTTGGTGAGATTGAAAATCGTGGAGTGGGACGAGTTTTCAAGGTTCGGGTTTCACCCCTGACTTGGTAACTTCAAATCTCTGATTGTGGTTTCACCTCCCAGACCCATCAGGAGGCTTCCACCGGATAGAATGGGAAATTTCCATTAAGATGTGGATATCACTCCAAACTTAACAGACAATTTCGTGCAGATGATAATACACGGAGTGAGTGATTCGTCGAGAGTTTGCGGTTGTCACACGTATTCCCCGCAAATCAACTCGTTTGTGTGATACGAGCGTTCTTCACTGTATTGTGGCAGCTTTAGGAAAGCGTATGATTAAAAGTTCGTTTCGAAGATTTTGATCAGTTCGGGCGAACTTGGCGTTAGCCTGTTGTCAAGTTCGAGTGGACTTGATCATTATCAGGCGAACTTGTTTAACATTGAGGGGACAGGTAAGTTCGAGTGAACTTGGTCAAGTTCGGGAGAACTTGATCAATTACGAGCGAACTTGTCACCCCAAGTTCGGGCGGACTTGTCTGTTCGTGTGAGTTTTCAGCGTTAATCGATGCGTAACGGTCTGATTTGGTGTCCTAAGTATAGACTAGGTCGAACATGGCAATTCTACCTAATCCCTACATTGCTCTGATACCAATCTGTCACACCCCAACCGATGGCGGAATCATCTGGGCACGACACTAGGCGAATCAGATTGTTTCACGAGAAATTCCATAACAACTAATAATGACAATATTTAAATAGTCCGATTTCCCATACAATCAACCAATATTCCATAATCATTCATTACAAAACATAGCATCTCATGAAACACGTCAAATTCGATCTTCCCTAGATCTTCTATTAAAATGCGTTTCTAATGATATATCCTAAATCCAGTTGGCAGCAAGTAGATCTCAATAACCTGCAACATACGTTAAAAAAATTTGTCAATACATAATGTATTGGCGAGCATACAGGTTTTGATATAATAGCATAGTAGATAAAAGTATAGTGAATTCCTTCATACATAAACATGATTCATACAACACATAAACTCACAAGACAATTTCTCATGCTATACTCGCAGAGAGCTCGCGCGTACATCTTAGCTAAACCCTGTCGGATGAGAGCCCCTCTACAGTACTATACTAGCCAAGGTGGAGATAACGAAAAGAGCCCTACCTTATATGTTCTAGCAATCACGTATAATATGTATAACAGATATTCGTGTGTGATAATTCAGTTTAGCGTGCGTTGTGTATTTTTGATAAGAACGTATGTTACACCCAAAAAGTGCATTAAAGCGAAAATAGGTCAAGTATACTCACCGTAGGTACGTTATTAGGGAGATTCGAGATCTGAGATGAGTCGGGGAGAGGCCGGATCAGCCTGTAAGCGAACAAAAGTGCATCAGTCTTCTGTATTGCTGAAACGGTTAAGTTTAGATTGGGCAGAGGACAAGTTCGGGCGAATTTTTATGTTTCCATACAAGTTCGAGCGAACTTGTGAGGAATTTCTGCGTTTTGAGACAAGTTCAGGCGAACTTGTATTAGGTGTTAACAGAATATGCAAGTTCGGCCGAACTTGTGAAGTTTCCTGAGAAACTTGACAAGTTCGAGCGAACTTGTGGTGTTCTGTTGAGGATTTTTTACTCAAGTTCGGCCGAACTTGACCCAGAGGGTGCAAGTTCGAGCGAACTTGATTGTTGAGCTGTATAAAAATCAGTAAATCTCGAGCGAACTTCTGTTTTCGGGTCCAAAATTTTGCGTTTTCGCGCCGTTTGCTGATTAAATCGAGTGTCCATCCCTCCAACCTTAGGCTACTAAGCAAAACCAAGGATGAAGAGGTCTTTTGGAGCGAGTTTAGTCATTTTACAGAAACTCGGGCTAATCCGGGCGAACTTGAAGGTTCGTACGGGTTAGTCCAGCTTGTGAAAAGTGACGATTTCGTCCTTGTGCTTCCGGATCTGAGATCTCGCTTGACAACGCCTCGTTCCACTCAAAAGTGAACGAAACATACGTCATTAGTCTGAATATTGTGTGAAAATCGATGTTTTAAAAGGTTTTACTCAGATCTACAGTTTTAAAAGGTTTTACTCAGATCTAATAGTAGATCTGAGTGAAAAAGAGAAGTTTCATAGAAAAAGATGAAGATTTTCGTAAACAGAAGAAATTTGATGAAAATGAAGGCAAAGCCTTGTGCAAAATCGTTGTAAAACGTTGTTGAACATCATAGTAGTTGAAATCGGGTTGAATCTTACTGAGGAAACAAAGGGTTTCGGGTTTGGGGAACTCCGGGCGAACTTGCAGCAAGTTCAAATGAGAGAATGGGGCTGAGTATTTATAAGAAAGTGAGAAAAGCGGGCTGGTGGGAGTCAAGTTCGGTCGAAATTGTATATTCCTATACAAGTTCGGGCGAACTTGTTAGATTTTTGAGGATTCTCAGTCAAGTTCGGTCGAACTTGCTGAGCTGATGAGGTTCCAAGCCAAGTCCAAGCGAACTTGGGTGAAATTTAAGAAGTTCTGTTGGCTTGGTCAAGGTCGGGCGAACTTGTGATGCACAAGGTCGGGCGAACTTGTGATGCACAAGTTTGGCCAAACTTGGCCAAAAGGCTAAGTTTTGTTCGATTATTTCGCGTTATGAGTTTGGTTGGTGATTCGGTTCGTATTTATAGCTATATTAAGCGCATTAGCAAAGTATTAAGCGTATTAATCGTTAAATTAAGTTAAGATTCGATGAGATAAGCGAGGTAGCATGCGGCTTTGTTCCCAAGTCTTGCGAGAGTCGCGTTGCAGTTTAAGCGAGCAGATAGCCTTGGAAACTTCACGCAAAGTTTGTAGTATTTAGCGAGTGCGATATATGCGTAAGCGTTGTGATTGTGCGGTGTGATGCGAAAATATGCGATATAGTGTAAATAAACGATTTAGGTTACATTATGATCCAGATCTCTGGTGCTAGGCGTAACGAGAGTGACGAGCTTGCGAGGAAGCGGGCTGTTACACGTTGGGCCACTATAAAAAAGTTTTCATTATATATAAACCCAACCCATACAAAATTAGTTTTATCCTAACTTTGATATTCTATTTCCACCATAATACATGCGATGAGTTCTTCAAGTTCAAGCGAATCGTCTACGTCTTCGTCTGAGAGTTACGAATCATCATCATTTTCGGATGCGGGGGCGGAATTATTATTAACATCGGTGGCGACGATTACGAAAGCTGTCATTGAGGATGCAGAAGAAGAAGGGACTTCCCAACGTCCGCCCAAAAGAAGGAAGTATATTGTTCGAGAATGCGATACGACAAACAATTTGTTGGTAAGCGATTATCTGTCACCTGAACCAACGTATGATGAAAAAATGTTTAAGCGTCGTTTCTGTATGAGTAAAAATTTATTTTTTATAATATCGAAGGACTTAAAAGATAACTATACCTTTTTTCGCCAAAGACCGGATGCACTAGGTAATTTAGGATTTACCACGTGGCAAAAGGTTACGACCGCCTTAAAACAATTGGCTTACGGTTGTAGTTCCGACATAATGAACGACTATTTAAAAATGTCGGCCCGTGTAGCTAGGGAAAGTCTCCACAATTTTTGTGCGTGTATTATTGAACTCTATAAGAAAAAATACTTGAGAAAACTATCGTTTAGTGATATGCAACAAATTTTGGGGCATCACGCTGAATATCATGGACTCCCAGGGATGTTAGGGAGTTTAGATTGTATGAAATGGGGGTGAGAACTTTGTCCCACTGCGTGGCAAGGCTCCCACACAAGCGGATACCATGGATCGCTGGCTATGATGCTAGAAGCCGTTGCATCACAAGATCTTTGGATATGGCATGCATTCTTTGGTATGCCGGGTTCACACAACGATATTAACATTATTCATCACTCCCCCTTCTTCAATGATCTAATAAACGGTGTTGGTCCTAAAGGAACTTTTTTTGTAAATGAAGTTGAATACAAGTACCGGTACTATCTTGTTGATGGAATTTACCCTGAATGGGCTGTTTTTGTGAAATCATTTTCACGAGATGGAAATTTAAATCCAAAAAGAATAAAGTTTAACAAGGTTCAGATGGGACACGCAAAGACGTCGAGCGAGCGTTTGGCGTGTTACAAAAAAGGTGGAAGATATTAAGCAATTCTTGTCGATTATATGAAAAAGATTTAATAGTAAACGTGATGTACACATGTATCATTCTACACAACATGATTTTAGAGGATGAAGGGCGTGCGGTTGTTGAATATTATCCCGACGATACCAAGCCAAATAACGAAGATATTAGTAATGAGGAGAGAGGGCTAAACAAACATTTAATCCAGTCAAGACAAATAAGTTCTAATCTCCGATCTGATTTGGTAGAGCACGTTTCGACTCTTCCTAGATTCGACCACATCGACAATGAAAGCGAAGATGATTGATTTTTTTTAGTAATGTAAAATATAATACTTTTGTTTATTTTTTTAAATTGTTTATTCTAAATAAAATTGTTATGAAAATTTAATTAAATTTAAAAAAATACAAAATTACACTTGGCTGGTCACACCATCCCAAGCCACGCCACCCCACACCGCCGAAAACCCACGCTAGCCATCCCTTCCCCCCCTCCCCCCCGGTCTGGACCCCACTTCCGCCACATGTCATCCCAAGCCCCACCACACCCCATAGTCTGAGTAACCGAGCAACGATAACTCATGTTGTTGCCCATTAGTAGCCATAAACGAGAACTTCCTGATGTCCAGTCGGTAGCAACGTGCAACATAAGTAGTAACTAATCAACAACAATTTGCTGTTGAGCTCAAAGAATTAAGTTGATTGTTGAAATAACCGTAAAAGCATAAACATGACGCTGAATGTCGCGTCACAAAGTGCAAAGCATAGCACATTGTCGTCCATCGCCCACAATCACGACGCGCGGGCGTGAGGCTACTTCGCACCCTCTGAGGTCCCCACTTAAAGGAACGCTTCCACTTATATATCACTCCAAGGTTCTACATTCCTCCCATATACTGGTTTTTGCCGGAATCTGACCGCAATCGTTGATTTTTGGCTGGCAGACTAGGTCCGACTAGCGATTAATGGACTGATTAATGAAAAATTGCTCAGTTACTGGCTGACTAGCGATTAACCGCCGACTAGTCGCGATTTTTATAACACTGGTTTTGAAGAAACGAGCTTTGATTCATTTTTGAAGAAAATGTATTTCTTATTTTTTTTCCAAATACATGATGTTATATGTTAATTCGGAAAACGAATGGAGTAGCATTATCAATCGACATCATTTTCGGCTCGGTTTGAAACGTTATCCATGGTATTGAATGTGTAAAATTAAGAGAATGGTGATCACTTTAGCAACATAAACATTGTATTGCCATAAATTATGATGGTTTTGAGCTTGTGTTATTTGTTTCTTAATTTTGACACACAAAGTTAGTGAAGTTTGGTGAGTTCTATCCAAAAGACTTTAGTTAAATGGTAAGGTTACATCCTTCGTGTCAGAATTAGATTTGTTATCCTCAAGTGTTTGGCAAAGTGTTTGATATCCTCAAGTAAATATAAGGAAAATAAATACAGAAAGGTTACATTTAATGTCATCAAGTAAATAAATCACACATATAAGTTACAACACTTAAAATTCAACCCCCAAAAAAGAAAAATAACAAAACAAATTGCAAAACAAACCCATGTTCAAGAAAACCCACACAAACCACTAACATCAAATATCAACATCACACTTAGTCCTTTGAAAACCCTTTGAGGAAGAAGAAAAATGAACCATAATAGGTGCACATGTAACTTTCATGTGGTAGTGTCTTGATTTCCATGATCCCACCTTGAACTTAATTCTCGCCTTCAACTTCACAACCATCTCGACCTGACCCGATGAACTCTCCGCTTTAAGATCATGTGCGATCCCATTAGTCAATGCCACATCATGTGATGCAAGATTCAACTTAAATCTTGTCGCGTTTCTTTTAGGCTGGTGAAACGGATCAATAGTCCCTCTACTAATGGTTTCATCATCATATAACACGTTAATATCAACTTTATCGTAGTAAATAGAAACTTTCTTGTTAGGGTTGTAAGCTCGGAGGATGAAGTTGTAGGTCGCGTTTAGGTGGTTGGTATTGGATAAATTGTAGTTGTGGATAGAGGCGTCGTCGATGGAGTAGACTAGCTTTTTGGGTTTGATGGTAAGCCAAATAATGAGGATGGTTAGACCAACAAGGACTATGAGTGCAAGAAAGATTATTGCGATGAGTCGGATAAGCTTGGAGTGTGTCTGCCCAGCCTGATTTTGGGTTGGGGCAGTAGCCATTTTTCTCCAAGAATTTGACAACTTGGTGAAGTTATGTTTGGGCTATTTATATTATGCAAAAAGGGGGGAATTTTGTTTCAAGAGAATATCTTGCAATCAAGTCTTTACTTTTACTTTCCATCAATCCCTTCCTCTTTCATTTATCATATTGTAAATAGTACACTTTGTGCATGATACATGTATTTATACAAAATTTAAACAAATTTAGCAAGACGTTTCGGCAATAATATTTTAGGACGCAAGGAGATGTGTCCATTAAGTTACAATTGATCATGGTTAAGATTGAGGCGTTAACAAAAATATTATTGATCTTTCAAATCTAAATCAGTCATTTTTAATACTCAGTTAACATTTATAAAAATTACTTTTAATAAAAAATCATACAATTAAATAAAAAAGTTTTTTCCATTAATATGAGTGTGTGTGTATATATGTATGTATGTTTTGTATATATACATATTGAAAACAACCTTTTTTTAAAAAGTATTGAAAACAAATGATGCATCTAACTCTGTTATAATAGCATCCAAACCATTTATAATGAGACACCTAACATTATATCGAGTCTAACCCATTAAAACGGCGAGTCTAACACATTATAACGGTACTTATGAAACTAAGGGTAATATAACATATGCGTCTACCATCGCCCACATATATATGTACGTCTATTACATTTAGTATGGTTATTATTGTTATTATTTATGTACATACACACATATATATCATATATGTATATTATGTGGGTATAAATATGTATGTATATGGGGAGAGAGAGATGAAAAGATGGAGAAAAAAGAGCAATAAATGATGCTTAACTTGCATATGGAGGAAGAATGAATAAGTAGAACTCTCAAGTGATCCTTTTATTCATGTTTGGAACTTCCAACTTTTTGTGAATCCTTTCTTGATATTGAAGGTTTCTAAAGAAACCCCCTTCTGAACGTTAGATAGTTTTAGCAAATAAAGTAACATTAAAAATTGGTTGTACACATTTGTGTTATTCATTCTTATAGTTATAATGTTAGCGCAATATAAATTGACGATTTTCTAAAAAAAAAATCTTAGTTCGATTTATCAAGAAATAAATGCTGCCAAGATCATATGTTCTATTCATTTAGCCAATGCTTTGAAAATTGGAGATCAATTACACCATAACTTTCCTAATTTGCTAGTTTGATTTATTTATTTTATTTTTTTGAACGCCAATTTCTGTTAGTACTTGTCGTCTGTAAGACTTAAACCCAAGATCTCGTTTTAAAGGTTTTGCCTTTGGAAAAACCCAATCGATCGGTTTTGAGTGAACCACACTAATTGATAGAAAAAAAATTTAACAAAAGTATTGAAAAACTTGTTTCGTTTCTTGTAATTTCTCAATGTTTTTGGGCTTAATACAAAAGTATTAAAAAACTTGTTTCGTTTCCTGTACAACAAGGCCAAAGCCCATTTCTCAATGTTTCTGGGCTTAATACAAATATATTGAAAAACTTGTTTCGTTTCCTGTACAACAAGGCCAAAGCCCATTTTCTCAATATTTTTGGGCTTAATTATCATACCACGCCCATGAAAATGTTATGGTGTAATGATCTTAAACACTCATGGACAACGTTTATCTTTCCGGACTAAATTACAAAAATCGTCCTTTATGCTGACACCAATTGCAAACCATGTCCATTATCTTTAAAACGTGCAAAAAACGTACTTAATGTTTGCAACCCTTACACGTTATGTCTTTTAGCCCTAACTAAGTTTATTTTCATGGTTAATCTGACCAAGTGGACCTCATCTGAGGGTAATTAGTCTTTTCATCCATTTATTTATATAAAACAACATTATAAAAAACATATAAAAGTTTATCCTCTTCTTTCAAGATCCAAAATCAAGATCTGGATCAAACCCACAACTAAGATCCAAAATCAAGATCTGGATCAAACCCACAACTAAGATCCAAAATCAATCAAATGGGCGAAAAGACTAAAGATGGGTCCACTTGGTCATATTTAACCATGAAACAAACTTAGTTAGGGCTAAAAGATATAGCGTGCAAGGGTTTGCAAACATCCCGTACGTTTTTTTTGCACGTTTTGAAGATAAAGGACATGGTTTGCAATTTGGTGTCAGCATAAAGAACGATTTTCTAATTTAGTCATCTTTTTATCATCAGAAGTAACACATTTTTTATCACTTGTAACAACATATTTTTATTTTGTTGCAGATGATGACAGTATGATTTGAGTTTTAAATGCTAAAAGTATGTTTTTTTTATAAGGTTAACATTTGAAGAAAGAGGTTATTGGTTTTACAACATGTATTGCTTTGTGAGGTGGTTCTTCTGGAAGACTGGAACATATTATGATACTCTAGTAAAAAACATACAATACTATAAGTAAAAAAACAAAATGACCCTTAAATTTTCTAGGATAACATATTTTCATTTTACTTCTTACTAATATAAGGGTGATAATCTTCAATTGTAGAGGAATGACCAAGCCATGACGGGCCTCTGTAGCCTGCTTAGGGTCGGCCCATTGTTTCTGGGGCCCGGTCAAGAAACATACCAATATACTCATATAGAAACTTCTTGTAAATGAAGCCCAACCTAATGGTTATTCGGTTAAGGGTTTCTCATTGTATTAGATTATTAGTCCCTTGTTTCGATGAGTTGTTTGCTAGCAAAGCTGATTATGTAGATTTGCCACGATGAGCTCAGTATCAGCACCGTTACTGAAAGTATCGATTTCGAAAATCATTAAAATTGGATACTGGAACCGGTACTGAAAATGTTCTGTATGGTACGGTATTTTAAGGTAAAATCAGTAAAATACCAGTATTGTACCGAACCGAAAGTATCAGTCACGAAAACGCTAAAATGTGGATACTGAATTGGCACCAAAATTTGATCGATGCAGTATCATTCAGTACCGGTAAATGCTCATCCATATTGTCACATATTCAATACTAAATAGTAGCATAGAAGGGGGTACTCACAAAGAAGATGGCAACCCCTTCATGAAAATAAATTAGTGTTATTTTTAGGCAAAATCACAATCACCACTCAAAAAAAAAATAGTGACCATTTTATTTTATTTCCATTACTGGTGGACCAACCCAACTAAATCATAACCTAACACGCAGTCTGAACAAGTAATGTTTTCGATGAAGCTTTAAAAAATTACAAAGAACGTTCTTTATATTTATATCAGATTGCAAACTATGTCCTTTGTCTTTAAAAAGTACAAAAACGTACTCGATGTTTGCAAAACCCTTACACGTTACGTCCTTTAGCCATAACTTAGTTAGTTTTAATGGTTTAATCTCACCAAGTGGACCCTACATGAGGGTATTTTGGTCATTTGTCAGATACACTTAAATAAATAAACATAAATAAAATTCACAAACTCTCTTTCTATACAAACTCTCTCTCTCTCTCCCTACAATGTGGTTGTGCAGCACCTCCATCGAATCACCACTCTCTCTACAAAGTGTCTCTCTCTCTACAAACTGTCTCTCTCTCTTTCTCTTCGAAGGATCTCTTTGCACTAGTCAAAATGACCAAAATATTCGTTAAATTATTGTATTGTTTTGTTTCGTTTTGACACTTTGTTAAGTCTCATATCTTTTTGTTTAATAATACACAACTGTTTCGTCTTATGTAATAATTAAAATAACTTAGCCGTCCCCAAAGGACATACATATAGAGACGTGCAAGTTGCAATTACATAACAAAATAATTCCCCACCTAGAGCTTATTTAAAACATCACAAATTTAATAAAATATGTGCAAAAATGCATATATATTTCAACGAGCTTACGATCAATTACATAACGTGCCATTATTAGGGTAGAGTTCGGCTACAAAGTCTATTTTTTCTATAAAGTGTACAAAGTCATAAAACACCACAATTTTAGCCATAAAACACACTCAAAACCCACAAATAATAGAGTGGACCTAGGTAGAGGTTTGGGTGGGCGAACGCACCCTTTAAAAAATTAGTGTATTTTATAGAGCAAAATCACTCGTTTGCACCGATTGAAAATATTTTCTGAGTCCACCACTGATTGTGACAGTTGTTTCTATAGCAATCTTAACGTCACTTATGACTCGAGGAGAAAAGGCCACGATTGTGGGCTTATATCTGGTTAAGCAAATAACACTTAAATACTTTATTATTTTTTAAATTAAATTATAAAATAAAGTATTTTGTTTTCTTTCATATGAGCATACATGCATATAGAGGATAGAATAATTTGAGAACTAAGGTGAGTTGTAAAAATTTTGAGAACTACACATGGATGATGATTTTTTTTTTCTAATATGAATATATTATTAATCTTTACAGAAATATAAGAAAAAAAGAAGAAAATCATAAATAAAGATTACATACGTGAAAACAAACACGCTACAGTAAAAATTGTACTTTTCTTACCGTAGCAATTTTTTTAGGGTGTATCTATTGTCCTATATGCACACCTTGCATTGTTGAGCTGTGGCCAAAGCACGGCGTTTTGGTCCGGACAACCAGACAAAAGACTGACGGATGTCTGACGGGTCTGTTGACCAGACCAAAACGCCGAGCTTTGGCCGCGTTTTGGTCCTGTCAACCAGATAAAAGACTGACCGGGTGTCAGTCTTTTGTTTGGTTGGCAGGACCAAAACGTGGCCAAAACTCGGCGTTTTGGTCCGGTCAATAGACCTGTCAGACATCCGCTCAAATAGAAACATTCCTTTCTTTGTCGGTCAATTGTGTCACGTGGTTAACGAGACGAGCGGTTGTTTCTGTTTGAGTATCGAGTTTGGTGTTTAGGTTGGAGGTGGCTTGAACTGGTGGCGCAAGTTGGGTTTTGAGATCGGATTGAGTAGTGGCAGCCGTGGTGGTGACTCATATCAACCGCTTTAGTTGATCCATGATAGAGGGTGGGAAATCGTCGGTACTCGTAGGGTCACGTCACGGTGGCATGGTGGAGGGTGATTTGTGAATGAGAGCACCTGGGGGAGTCTTTTGTAGTGGGCCAACAGAAATTATAATTACCAATGCAATACTAAAATAGCATGTGCTGAAAGAATAAAAAGGATGCATCGTGCTCCTTCAAATACGCTCCACCCAACAGGTTGGTAATCTCAGGCTTTAGTCCATAAGCCTTGCAGGCCTTCTGTTCGACCTCTTGGGCCTGTCATTGGGCTTTGTTGTCACATTCTGGGCCGCATCCACCCGTGCAACTATTGGGCCGGCCTGGTCTGCATCAAAACCTCACAAGAAATGTCATTTGTTTTAAAAATACATTATACCTATAGTTAAAAAAAGCATCACGGAATTTCATCGTTTTTTTAAAAGGCGATTTTCTTGTATTAGGCTACCGTACTATCCAAATTGGAGAGCCCCGTTGCCCACTCCGGCCAGACTATGTTGTCTTAACAGGCCTACGCTGGCTTCAGAGTTTGGCTTAGGCGTTCCCCCGAGAAACCATACTGTCGGCTGCCACTTGACAGTCCTTGCCATATCCACCATAGTAACACAAATGTGATCGATGTCGTAAGGTCGGTCAAAAATATATTAAAAAGTGTCCTAATCACCTTTATTTGTAAAGAGCAAGTAGGGTGTCAAATCCATGGGGAATCAGTGGAAAGTATGAAAGATTGTTGTTTTAATTATCATCTACGTCTAAACTAATTGCTTTTTGCAGTTTTGAGAATGATTGTGAAAATAAATATAAATCAGAGTTGCAAACAATTATAAGAGAACGACCAATCTCCGGGTTTTCAGGTTATGCAGAACATCGGGTTTACTTAGTTAATACCAGTTGGAAATCACATAGACATGATTCGTAAAACTTGTTTTGATAAATAATTAACGGATAAAATATTTGATTGCAATGATCCACTATTGAAACCGAACGATTGATGCAAATGAATAAGAATCCAACTAATTACCAATTTAAGATTTCATGAACATAATCCAATTCAATGATTAAAGGTTCAAAACAATGACAATTCAGAAGTTAATCCTAATCGTTGATGAGCAAACCAAATAATTGATGAACAAGAATGATTACGATAATCAACTACTGTTTAATCAAACAAGAAAAACGACTAACCGAATGATTAATCAGTTCTTAATCCAAAAAGTTGCAAACATATATAAATCCAATGTTTCGAACATAAACCCTATTCCCGGAGATGGTCACAATGGTTCTAGCCTCTCATCAGCATGTTGAATTCTTCAATTAGTCAATATCAGGTTTTGATTTTCGGTTGGAATGATGAATTGAAAGCCTTGAGATCACCAAAAATTGCTCCTTGCTCATCCTCTTGTCTCCAGAAAAGTCTAATTGCAAAACCCTAATCATATGGCTTATAAACTTAGGTCAATTTAGCCAATTTTTGAAATTAATTCGACATGGTGTAGCCTACGCTGTCTGGCGTAGCCTATGCCTGACAGCACATGTCCACACTGTTTTGCACTTTCCCGCTAGCTCGTTTATCCGTTTTCGATTCCGTCTTTTGCTACCGTCTCACCATCGACCTAAGAATCAATAAAGATAATGAAAAGTAACAATATTCCATGTGAAACAATAATCAAAACCATGCAATTACCCGCTTTAAACATGCAAAATTGACCAACCTATCAAAATGAAAATTGAATTTGAATCTCTATTGAATAACCCAAGCCTCTCAACCAATAAGCCAAAAGTAATGGATATTTCATCGTATTATTTAGACCATGAAAAAAATATTAAATTGTTTATGCTTCGTCACTCCATTAATTTTTTTCCTAATATTAAATTACACTCTTAATATAAAATTCCAGTTTAATATGGAATACTACCAATCTTATTATTCAACCTTTTCATGATATAATTAGAGGTTCTTTTACTTTTCTTTTCCTACACATCAAAGCATGTTATTTTACAAAGTCAAAATAATGGATATAATCCCAAAAGTCAAATGTGTCATTTTCGACCACGTTACATTATGATGTATATAATACAAAGAAAATCCCAAGTTAACCTCAAACTATCTCTTTGCTATCCCACGTCTACTTCAAACTGGCGACCCGCTCAAAAAAAAAAAACACCTTGCACAAAATTAGGTCGTTTGAACATGAATGGAGCTCGAACCATCGTCTGACTAGTTAAATTAATCCTAAATTTAATGCTTATATGTTATAATTATAATCAAAATAGGAGTCCAACCTTAATTTTTCTACCCAAGTTTTACATTAGCCTAACCTCGTTGGATCGCGTATTTGGTTCTTATTGAATATGTTTATACATCTTGTCTTTATGTAAAGGTTAATAGGATAAAAAAACCAAACACTTCTTATTTTCACAAAAAAAAAATCCTCACTAAGTTTTGACATATTAAAATACCTAAACATAAAAAAAGTACTTATGGAATAAAATATATATATATATATAATAATGACTTTTTACACATTGAAATGGTCAAAATAAGTTTATATAATTTTTTGTGCAAAAAAAGTTGAATGACACTTGATCATATTTTAACCAATTTAAGAGATAAGTAATTATATTAATTAATATCATTTTTTTTTCAAACTGAGTTAGGAGACATTTTTTGTTTTTTATTTTGTTATTCTGACATGTTTAGAAACATAAATATGTCAAAATCATGTTGAACAACTTTTTCATGAAAAAGGTGAGGAAATGTGCTGGTTTTTATGATATCAACTGTTATGTAAAAAGATTATTATTTACAAAATATGAAACAATAAAAGAGGTAACTCGACGAGTCACAAGATGGATTAAACTTTTTACAAGTTGAGCTTGAGTATTTAGCGAGTTGAACGTGAGCTCAAATTTTAACTCTTAAAAAATAAACAAGTTAGAGCTAGGTCGTCACAGGCTAAAGCTTCCTGGACTTCTTTCCACTTTGTTCATGTATGTAAGTTATAGTCAGTGAATTTGACTTTATTGTTCGAATTATTAACTTGTCTAATATTTTGTTCATTTATATATTCTTTGTAATGTATTTTATTTTTTAAACGGTTAACGAATAAAGGCCCGGTTACCCGGGGTAATTCAATGGCAACATGCGACTCTATACACCTGCGGATCGCAAACAACGCGAGCCCACCATCTCTAGTTCCAGGAAAAACCCACCCTTGAAGGCCTACTACGGTAAAACCCGGTTGGGATCAGATTCGAACTTGAGACATGTGACCTTCAGCCCAAATCTTCACTTCCTCTCTATTGTCAGTTGGCTAAAGCTCATTGGCCATCCGATTCGAGTTTGATACGTATGACCTTCAGCCCAGATCTTCACTTCTCGTCCAATACCTGTTGAGCTAAAGATCATTGGCCAGTATATTTTACTGTAGACCTAAAAAATATAAAGTGTTAAAATATATAGGTTAGCCGCCCCCAACATAGCATAAGATAACACATGATGAATGTAAAACCTTCTAACTTGAATCTCGCTCGAAATAATTTGAAAAGAAAAAAATTAAAGCTCGTTCAAAACTAGCTCGTTTATTGGTGGGGGACCAAAAAAATTCACGGGGTCGAAAACTTACGAGGATCTATTGTCTATTGTTATATATTAACTTTTTTTTTTCAGAGAAGCACTAAGCTTATTAGACAAAGAGTATTTAGTGATAGTATAAGATAGAAATCAAAATATTGTGTCTAACAACACCTCATTTTACACAATTATAATTTAGGCTACTTTTAGTGAACTAAAATATAATTTGAAAAGTATGCAGCGACATATTATTGGAATAAAGAGTAACATCCTCCTCAACAGTTGACTTTTTTCTTGTATTATATAACAAACTGCACAAATTTGTTTGTGACACTTTAAGCTTTTTTGGCAATGGTGAAGTCCCATTTTATTGCTTCATTTCTTGTAATCTTGTTTCTTCCACTTGTCTACCAAGGATCGTCGGCCACGACCGCAGGGACTCCCGATGGATCAGAAATATGGGGTTACGTCGAAGTCCGACCTAGTAAGTAAGATTTTCTGTTAAAAAAACCCATTTTCAAGATTCAATCTTTTAAATTTTTGTGTTTGTTCACATAAAGAAGCTCATATGTTTTGGTGGTACTACAAAAGCCCTTATGCACCTCAACATCCAAACAACCCCTGGCCTTTAATTCTTTGGTTACCCGGTGGCCTGTAAGTATTTGTGTTTAGAGGTGCAAAAAAAAAAACACCGAACCCAGGTATTAAAAAAGAACCCGAACCCAAAAAAAAAATACGGATCCGGGTATTCTAAACCTGAACCCATTGCGGGTAGGTCAGGGTATGTTATTTCAGCTACGTACTCGAACCTGAACCCGAGTTTTTTATGCCCGGGTTTTAGGAATTCCCGCACCCTGGGCTTTTCAAATACCGACACTGGGTTTTAGAAATATATGCCCTTTGATTATTCTAGTTCCTATTACCATATTTTTGTTAAATTAAAGTTTTATATTATTAAAGTTCATGTTTTTAAACCCAAATGTTAAATTAAAGTTTATATTATTAAAGTTCATGTTTATAAACCTAAAAATGAAGTGGAAACAAAAAAAAACTACAAAATTCATGTTTATACCCATCCGGGGATTTTTAATAACCGCCCGTGTTTTTTTCATACCTGAACCATGCCTGAACCCGAATATAGGGTATTTTATAACCAGGGTATAGAAAACCCGATCCCGAACCCAGGTACATAGGGTATGGATTTCCTGGCCAATACCTGGACCCGAATCCGATCCAGGTATTGACAATACCCGAAAATTCAAAACCCAGTCATACCCAAACCCGGATATTAAAAAACCCAGTTTTGTGCACCTCTGTTTGTGTTTCTACATATGGTATTCTTTTTTTAGTTTTGAAATCTGTGATTTATCATGTGTGTGTTTTGTTTAGGGTGTTCCAGGAGTGGCTGTAAATTTTGGGGGAGTAGGCCCATTGGACTTTCTCTTGAAGCCCACAAACTTGACATGGCTAAAAAAAGCAGATTTGTTGTTTGTGGAATGACTTATGGGTATCAATTAAATTTTGTTGAATTAACATAAGGTTTTCTTCAATTTTGTTGAAGTTATTTGATAATTTTGGTGGGATATTAGGATAACCCAGTTGGAAGTGGATATAGTTATGTGGAGGATGAAGAGTTACTAGCGAAAACTGATGAAGAGGTTGCAACTGATTTGATCACATTATTGACTGATATATTTAATAGATATCAAACACTTCAAAAAGAAGCCTCTTTATACAGTGGGATGGTCTTATGGTGCCAAATTTGCTGTCACTCTTGGACTCTTAGCTCTCAAAGCCATTGAAAATAACAAGTTAAAGCTCATTCTTGGAGGTATCTAAACTTGACTTTGCGTAAGTCGGGTTTTGCTCCGACCCTTGATTTCTTGACCCAGTTTTTTTTTAACGGCAAATTTCGATCACTGACAGACCACTGAAGTATCATCGTGCCACCAGCGGAACCATTCGATCATATCTATCTCCACTAGGCAATAATGTTTATACACCAATTCAGGAGGAAACCCAATAAATCTTGGAAAACCCCGCTTGTGGGAATCGAACTTAAGACCTAATGGTCATAAGCCTTATCTCACCCCTCAAGATGTCACTAGGCTATAATGTCATGGACACCTTGTTTGATAAATAGTTTACTAAACATGAAAGTAGTAAGTTTTGATATTTTGTTTTATGGTTTATGTTCAGGAATTGTATTGGCAGATGGTTAATTTCTCCTGAAGATTATGTGGTAATTTCATTAGATTATAATGCTTTAAAACTCAAGTACAAGTATTAGAAGTGTTTTTCAGTGCGAAGTGTAAGAAGTTTTTTGAAGATGTAAAATGGAAGACAGCCTTTTATCTAGTTTCATATATTTTTTTTAAATGTAACTAACTTTTTATATACTTCATTATTTTTTTAACGCTACACCATAAAAACTAATTGTTTATTTTCTTTAATTTGATCAGAACATTGGTATATACATAAAAACAACTATTTTTATAAATAAAATTATGCAATGTGAGTCGTTATATACATAACTTTTGTAATTATATATTGAGGTTGTGTAATCATATACATGTGATGCATAATAGTGGTATATGCGTAAAACAACTATTTTTATAAATAAAATTATGCAGTGTGAGTCGTTATAACATAACGATGTGTAATTATATATTGAAGTTGTGTAATCATATGCATATGATGCATAATAGTGGCTTCTTACACTTTGCGCTAACTAAAAACATTTATTATATTAATCTTTAGAACATAATAATCGACAAACTTTATTTTCGTATCTAAAACGTTTGAAATTTAGGCATCATATGGACCTCTTCTAAAAGATGTTTCAAGGATAGATGAAAATGGGCTGATCGAATCAAAGAGGTTGATAATGTACCTACAATCTACATAACAACTGTGTGAATACTTGTGTTTTTGTGGGTGTTATAGTTGCTTAAATTAATAGTGGAGTGAAGAAAATAAAGCAACAAATTGCAAAAGGGAATTGGAAAGCTGCTGAACAATCATGGAATGATCTTGTACAAGTGATCCACGCCTATAGCAACAACGTTGTATGTTTTTAAGTACTAAAAAAAAGTTAAAGTTACTAATATTTTTATGATCGGGTAATACTAACATTTTCATATTGTATGTATTTAAGTATTAAAATAAATAAAAAAGTTAAAGTTACTAATATGTTTACGATCGGGTAATACTAACATTTTCATAATCCACCGGTCAAACCAACGTCTTTAACAATTTAGTCAGACGAGTTTCAAAAACCGAATGATTTCATCAATAATTTAAAATAAGAAATCTCATATTAGTTTAGAAAACTAAGAAACCCAGTTGAATGGACCTCCTTTTGCTACGTGTTACACCTTTTTGCAGACGTGTTACGTGTAAAACCAGAGGTTGTCACGTGTTACGTAACAGCTTTTACTTTTTCAGGAAAAACTGAAAGTCTGCAAAAGCTGTTACACGTAACACGTGGCCGCCTCTGGTTGTTACACGTAACAGTTTGCAAAAAGGTTAACACGTGACACAAGGAGATTCATTCATTTGGGTTTCTTTTCCTTAACTAATCATGAGTTTTCTTTGTATCTCTCCTCTCTCTATATATGTGTGTGAGAGAGAGAGAGAGAGGGGGGGAGAGAGAAAGATACTAATTTAAACAAAATATGAAGACTGAAGTACTAAATGAATAAGTAAATGAAAATTAAATGATATATATATTTTGAATTGATCCTACCACTCGTCTGAGTTTGGCTGCTCAATTGATCGGACTAGTAACTGGTTGGTTCATTTAGACTCAATCAAACCAATTGTGTACCCGGATTTTTGTTCAACATGTCCAACTAGTAACCATCATGTTCAAATAGACTCAACTGGATTGGACTGCTAACACACCATTCAAATAGACTCAACCGGACTGGTTGCTTAGCCTGTTATCGATTCGGTCAATGTTTCGATTATGTAATGAAGTTGATGAATGTTTTAGGATTTTATCAAATTTTCTATTGGACGACCCTAGCTCTAATTTTAGTGCTATTGAAAGCTTGATGAACGGTGTCATCAGAAACAAGCTCAAAATTATTCCGGATACTAAAAAGTAAGTTCTTTATGTATTTTCCTTGAAAGATTTGAAACTAACTTTGTAGAATAGGTGGACACTTCTATCACCCCTTGTTTCTAATAATTTGGATGGTGATTTTATGAAACCAAGGATTAATGAGGTGATTATACACACTTGCTAAAAAAAGTTTTTCTTAAAAGTTTTCAGGGTATATTAGTTTCATAAATGTTTATTTAGTTTGTTTGGTACATAATTAGGTTGATGAACTCTTGAAGAAAGGTGTCAATGTGACCATCTATACTGGCCAAGTAAGACTTGACTATTAATTATACTTTTCCTGTTACTTTTTTTAGAAACTAGTTATGCTTTTATAATAGAAGACTTCATGTAAAGGCATTTTATATATTCATTTTATCTAGGCAAATTCGATTTAAATAATTTGAACTGGCTGTTTTTTGCCAATAATACTCCCAACTGAGTTTATTCCCAACAATGGTCCCAACTTTTTGTTTTGTTTGTATAATGGTCCGCCTTTAAAAATAACTTAACGGAGTTTTACATCTATCGAGTCGTATACTCGTTTTGATTAAACGCCCTAATACATCGGTTTGTAATTTGAAAAAAAAAACTTAACTCCATTATGTTTTTTTAACAGCGGACCACCTTACAAACAAAATGAAAAAAATCGAGACCATTGTCCGAAATAAACTCAGTTGGGATTATTATTGGCCAAAACAGCCAGTTCGAATTATTTAAATCTTATTTGCCTTTTATCTAAAACATGGAATTTGGTTCATTGTTTGTAGCTTGATGTCATTTGTGCAACGACAGGAACAGAAGCATGGGTTAAGAAGCTCAAGTACGTTACACATCACATCGAACTCGATCTTTGTATACAACTTGATAACAAATTTGATTGTCCATATGTAATATTAGTTGTATATTATAACTACTAACTAGTCAATTAACATTCTTTTTATATGCTTTCTTTATGGAAGGTGGGAAGGGCTAGAGACGTATCTTAGTATGAACAGGACTCCAATATATTGTGCAGAAGAAAACGTTACAAAAGGGTTTAGAAAGTCTTATAAAAATCTAGACTTTTTTTGGATCCTTGAAGCCGATCACAATGTAAGTCAACATCCATGTCATTGGTGACAATTTTGAATCGAAAACATATGTGCCCTAAGCAAAACCATGAAAATGGTCATAGAATGACAGGTGACCACCATTTAAAGCATAACTTAAATCACCATTCAAAATAACCCTAAGCAAAACCATGAAAATGGTCAAAATTTTTATGAAGGATAGATGTCATATTGATAGGAAAATCATGAGAATAGTTAATAATATGTACTCTTATATAGGGATGGGATACCAGTACCAAAAATATTGATATTGAATTTGAGCAAAACTGAGTATCGAATATTGTACCAAATATATTTGTATGGTGCGGGTACGAGTATTGATACTGGCATTTTGGTACGATACCATCTTTAGTACCATTTTGTCTTATTTTGTTCTTCGAACACTCTATTGATCTTGGTACCAGTACCTGTATACATACCAAATAGGCTAAATCAATACAAGTACCAACAAGGGACGGGTACTAAACATGCTAAATCGGTACGTGTAGCGGGGTATTTGAGAAACCATAATACCAAAACCATATGATAAAATACGAAAATAAAGCATAATATCAAATTGATACCAATACCTTTTTTCACGGAAAAAAGTACCGGTATCAATACCGAAAGTACCAAATACCAAAATCCTTAAAATTTGGTACTGATACATGTACTGAATAAGTAAAATTTGTACCGGTACGGGTATTCAAGAGGAAAAAAATCCCATCCCCACTCTTAAATATACATCTTTTGAAAAATTCATACAAAATGTACCCTTCTTTGTGTTATAGACTTCTTGTATGTGGTGAAGTCCCCTTGGATTGAAATGAACGGTCCAAATTCCTAGCGTTATGGATTTTTGCATGCAATATGTGGAGCACATGTATATAGGAAAAGTCCATGATGCGCGTGCGAATAGGAAGCTAACAATTGTCGCAGCGCGTAGTATGAGACGAAACTCACTTTGCTTAGGTGTGAATAAGTTAGGACTTCGCTTACACGCGAATCACAGAGAAATCCCACTTAATCTGATTTTAGAAGGGACGCTTGAAGCATAGGTTATTTTGTGTATTAAGCTTTTACAAGGGACATGATTCGTAATTTTGCTAACTTAATTGCATGTTACTACGTTTTGTAGGCACATCAAGATCAGCCTTGCGTAACATTTAATTTAATTGGTGATATTACTGAGGACTTGCCACCTTCTAGAAGCGGTTTTTAATTCAACAAATGTGTGTGTATGAATGTATAAAGTTACATTAAATAAATTATTGGAGAATAAAACCAGAATGTTTGATGAAATGTATGTGTTAAGACTTCATTAAATAATTATAAAGTGTTCTTTAAGTGGTATGTATTTATTTTATTGGTGTGATCTTGTATATAGTGGTAAATTACAAAATATTATTTGTGTGGAAGATCTTCAACTCGCCTCTTTGATTTAGGTACAACAGGAAAAAAAATTTGGTGAGAGGGTATTATGGTTTTGCTTCTTTGGTGCAGCGGTATGGTGGAGACGGTGGTGATTTACAGGATCGATTTTGGGAATTCATAGAAAATGTGTTCGATGACGAAGAAATGTAAGAAAGAAGAGGCGGTGGAAACATGATAGATAGGGTTAGTTGTGTCACATGGGTTGTATTGTAGAGTGTAGACGCTTTACGAGCCGAATCAATTAAAACTATCCTGCATTCAACGTGTACCACGGTGTATAATAGAACAACGCTACTAAAGCTTCCTTTAAGGGGGAATTTGTGCTAATGTGCATGTACAAGTATATGTGATTTGTTGTATAATTATTAGGAGGTAGGGCGCTCCACTAGTGATGGAATTTCATCACTCACAAAATACAATCAAGTTCCGCCACGTCATTGAGCTTTATTCCATCACTAGTGATGGATTTTAGTGGCAATGTCCATCACTAGTGATGGTTTTTTCTTTTTAAGTTATAAATTAACAAAAACAATAAGATATAAATTTCATTTAAATAAATCCTAAATTTCAAACTAAAAATTATAAACATATGCAATAAAGTTGTGGGCTCGAGTTCCGTGAATGGACAGTTGTTTTTAGTACATTTCTTTTTTTTAGTTCTTAAAATTATGCATATCTTCAAGTTCACCTTCCACCTTCACTCTCTCTTCTCTTTTCCCCTCAAAACCTGCAAATCTTCAAGTTCCGGAAGCTTTCGACAATTTCATAATCTCTTTAATTTGACAGCTTTTCACATGGGTTTCGATCAAATTGGTTGTTAAACACCCAGCTTCAACACGTGCTCACCACAACGCGTTTTGAATCAACGCGTGGAAAACTTTACCAACGGCGGTGTATCACGTGGATCAACGCGTGAAAATTGTGTTATCATGGGGCGCCCCAATCTCCCTTAATCTATATCTATTTTGCTATTTGAATTCAGACAATATATAATAATTTTACAATGTAAATACAAAATAAGTAGTCCTTTTCTAAAGGCTAACACACTCTTTAAAATTAGAGTGTAATACTTATCAGAGGGTGTTTATTAAGTTAGCTCTAGTTTTATTGATTTTTTTAACCAAATTGTGATTCATAGTTTCTGGAAGTTTCAAAATGAACAAACCGACACTAGTTTATAAAATATAAACTAAAGTAGCAAATCAATACATTAAATAATAACAAAGAAACAAGGATATGCACAATAAAAATAAACACATATGAATGATAAAATACATATGTAACCTTGGAACTTTTCCCTTCAATAACAATGAATATATAGTCGTATAAGTAACTTAGAGTGTGTAGCTGAGCCGAGCACATATGAACGATAAAATATATATGTAACCATGCAACTTTTCCCTTCAATAGTCGTATAAGTAACTTAGCGAGCGTAGATGAGCCCGAGCCCAATGAACATATCAAGTTCATAACCATATTTGGGTATGGGTTACAGAACTAGTTTCCAATAAAGCGCCATACCTCCAATTCTCCAAAGGCTCCAAGCCCTTTTAACTTGCCATTTAGCATTTTAGCTTTTGCAATTCGAATACTTGATGTCTAAGTGATCGCCGCTTAGAGGTGTTTAAATCGTGTTTTTTAGTAACTGGTTTAAGCTTCAAACAAGTTCCAGATCTAGTCAACAATGGTACTCGTTTAGGTTAAGAATTGGTTTTGAACTCGGATATGTGGAACCGATAGGAACCGGATTGGGTAGGTTCCCAACCGGGTAAGGCTTGGAACTAGTTATAGAATCTATTTTGCTGCCAATGAGGTAGTGGTGGAGTGGTTGAGGAAAAACTTGGTGTTCCTTGTGACCCAAGTTCGACTCCCACTCTTCCCATTATTTTCTGCGGCATCCAGGTGAAGGGCGAATACGGGTGGCGCCGGTTCGTCTTGGATGGAAGGCGAGATTTTACCGATTATTTCACTGTCGTGCCTTCGGGCGGGTGGAGGTCGGGTTTCCGCGCATCTGGGAGAGCCAAGGGGCTGGCGGCGATCAAGTAGTCGACCTTGGCCACAGCACCCGGTGTCACGGTGGTTGGCACGTCGTTCCTTGCCGTTCAAAAAAAAGAATCTATTTTACTAAAAAACTAATAATAAATTATAACAATTATTATAAATAATATAAAAGAAAAGAAGTTGAAAAATAACTATTATTTTAACATTCTTTTTGTGGTCCAATGTTCGAGTACATCGTTACAACGTATCTATTTTTATGCACCTTGATATAAACTTTTTCCGTAACCGGGTTTTTAACCTTTTTTACTTTTCACCCTATGACGATACCATGACAAACCACAATGATAAATGATCGAATTTCCTATGCGTAACGAATCGAAACGTTACCAAACGAAGTTCCTTTTCGATTATTATTTTTAGATATTACAAAGATATAAATTGCAATATATTATTAAAAAATACATAGCAAACACAATATTCTATTTTTGATTGCAAATCCCAACTAGAGTTGGTTTATTTCTGAATGTCCTCTCATTCCCTACCCTCCAAACTCGAACCCATCCAAACACAAAAGCTCCCAAATTCGGTCCAGAAAAGCGCAAACACAATACCACCCAAATTTTTGACATGTAACCCATTATACCCCCCAAACTTGCTATAATATCAAAGGTAACCATCTAACTTTGTATACATCATTTTGACCCCCTCAAGTTTCTAAAGTCACAAGCTTACACTAAAACTAACTTCTTACGTTTTTTATGGATGTGTCAGTATAAATTTGAGTTCATCAACGCTTGCTTAAAGACGAGCCGTATCGTTTTGAGTTGAACTACGTTTTAACGTAAATTTTGTTTGGAAACAAATCAAGTCAAATGTAATACGTTTTGAATCGACTGTATAAATTTGAGGTATCATACGTTTTGACGTAAAGTTAATTCGAAAACGAGTTTGGTCGATTGTAGTCTATATGTAATCATTTCATGTACGCCGTTGCCGCAACGCATGACGGGTAAAAAAAACTAGTATCAACAATAATCAAAAATTTTTTATTACATCATATTTTAGATAAATGATAGAGTTACATGTCATTTTAATCCCTGTGGTTTGGGGAATTTTGCCAATATAGTCCAAATGTTTGAAATGTTGTCATTTTAATCCCACTAGTTTCAAAAGTTGCCATTTTAGTCCATTGGGTTAACTCCATCCATGTTTTTGTTAGCTAGAAGGGTAATTCGGTCATTTTATATGTATTTTTTTTAACTCGAATGACAATTCAACCATATAGAATGACCAAATTGACATTCTAGGTAACAAAAAAGCTGGATGGAGTTAGCCAAATGGATTAAAATGACAATGTTTGAAACTACTTGGATTAAAATGACAACGTTTCAAAAATTTGAATTAAACTGGCAAAATTAAGCCAAACCACTTAGACTAAAATGTAATTTAACTGTAAATAATATTTATAGAAAAATAAATAAATAAATAAATTGCCGATCCCAACTAAACTAGAAGAGTAAATTGCACAAAACGTCCTTTATGTATCACCAATCTTGCTGGTTCCAGCCTTAATGTTTAAAAGTTGCCAAAAACATCCTTTACGTTTATTTTTGTTGCGGGTTTCATCCTTTGTCACTAACCTAGTTATTAATCCTTGTTAAATGGCCTCACATGCATAGCATGTGAGGGTAAAACCGTCTTTTCTGCTAGTGAGGTTATAAAACCCAAATAAAATCCCAGACCCATGTCTTCATTGCTCCTCTTCTTCATTGCATTTGGAAGCAGCATAAGGCGATCTCGGATGAAACGGAGTATCCTCCCCTTGCGGTGGCGGAGTAGATCCAAACATCTCCGACGAACCTGCCTGATAATACTTCACATGAGTTCTACCAGTAGCCGTAATATGCGACCGTAACGCTTCTAACAACCGCAGCGCACCAGTAGCCACAACATCAGCAGTATAATTCGGAATCTCAAACGAAACGGCGACGTGCGATTGCGCCGCGAGGTTATAGATCTCGTCAGGCGAGATCGTGTCGATCCAACGGCGGAGAGAAGAGGCGTCGGTTAGATCGGCGTAGTGGAGCTTCATACGCGCCTTGTGAGCGTTGTGTGGATCGATGTAGATGTGGTTGACGATCGTCGGATCAGACCGTGAACTTCGTAGCCTTTGTCTAACAGGAGTTCAGTGAGGTACGAGCCGTCTTGACCGGTGATTCTGGTGATTAGAGCTACTTTTGATTTAGGTGGAGATAGGGCGGTGCCGCCGTTAGCGGTGGCGGTGACGGTGGTTTCAGATCTGTCGGTGGTGGATGCCATTGTGGTTTTGACCGTGTGTGTTTTGGTGTGTGAGGGTTTTGACGGGGGAAGTGTAGCGGTTATTTATAAAGTGGGCGAGTGGAGTGACGCGGTTGGTAGGTTTTCGGGTGGGAGGCGAGGCGGTGAGAGGGAATTACCGGTGGTTTTTACGGAAATGGATGGTGAGGGGGAAATTGGGGGGATAAAGGATCTTCAATCAAGAAGGTTGAAGAAGAGGAGCAATGAAGATCTTCAATCAAGAAGGTTGAAGAAGAGGAGCAATGAAGAAGAGGAGCAATGAAGACATGGGTCTGGGATTTTATTTGGGTTTTATAACCTCACTAGCAGAAAAGACGTTTTTACCCTCACATGCTATGCATGTGAGGCCATTTAACAAGGATTAATAACTAGGTTAGTGACAAAGGATGAAACCCGCAACAAAAATAAACGTAAAGGATGTTTTTGGCAACTTTCAAACATTAAGGCTGGAACCAGCAAGATTGGTGAAACTTAAAGGACGTTTTGTGCAATTTACTCAAACTAGAATGGTTTGTTTATTATCTATGTCGTCTTCATACTCGAACCCATCCAAACACAAAAGCACCCAAATCCGGTCCAGAAAAGCGTAAACACAATCACCCACACCTCACCACACCGCACCAGAGTCAATCAATCGATCAACCTCTCTCTCTCATCTCTCTCTCTCTCTCTCTCTCTCTCTACATCTCCGGCAATGTCTCCTCGGCCATCAGAGAACGGAACCGAAGGCGACGACGAGCGAGAAGAAGGCGAAGAGGAAGACACCGAAGACGAAACCAACAACAATGAAGAAGAAGAAGATGAAGAAGAAGAAGATGAACCGAGGCTTAAGTACCAGCGTATGGGAGGCACCGTGCCTACGCTGTTGTCCAGTGACGCTGCTTCCTGTGTTGCCGTTGCTGAACGCATGATCGCTCTCGGTACTCATGCCGGTTCTGTACATATTCTCGATTTTTTAGGCAATCAGGTATGGTTTTCGTGTTTTGATTGGTGATTTTGATCATATGTAGGTTAATGTTTCGGATTGTAGGTTTGAGATTCAATTATGTATTTATGTTGTGTGTTAATTTAGGTTATTTATTGATACGAGATATGAAACTCAATTGCTTTCATATTTAGTATTGAACAGTATTGAACGATTGTTATGACATTAGTGGCTTGTAGACCTAATTGAATTTGGTTGTTTAATTGGAAGTTTTTTGAATAATTTGACTTGATTAGTGGGTTAGGGTGTTGGTGCATAGAGAAGAGAGGGTGTGATTGGAACACTCGGCTGTTAAAGGGATGCGGTAGTGATTAAAGCACTCATATAATCAGATACTTGAATGTGGTTGATGATGTTTATAGGATTATTGTGCAGTCTGTTAGTTTAGGTGGTTGACTATGGAACAGGGGAGTACATGCACTAATTGGCCTTTGTCTTAATTGCTGAGTGTTATGTGCCTTAAGTCCAAGGCTTGATGCAAAACGACTATCGAGCCCGAGGTCTCACCGGAAGCAGCCTCTCTATTTCTACGGGGTAGAGGTAAGGCTGTCTACATCTTACCCTCCTCAGACCCTCCTACCTTGGCTTTGCAATTGGTGGGAATTACTGAGTATAATGATGATGATGACTGTGGAACAAGGTTCATCTCTGGTTTTTTTGCAGACATGGTCAATATAGATTAGAAAAAGGTCAACGCAAGGATGGCTTGATTAATATTGGTGATTTGGTGTTTCTTTGGTTTCATTGTATTAAGTCTGCTAGCAACACTGTTCATTGTACTACATTCCATATTGCTTGCAATCACCGGTCTTGTTTAGGAATTTGTATATGCAAAGATTGTTCATGTAAATTCGAGAACAAATGCTTTACTTGCTCATGTTAATTAAGATGACCCAGTGTAAATGTTATTGCTTGTTCATGTAAATTAAGATGACCGAGAACAAATGTTTTGCTGTTACCATGCTTCATAATTACCGATCAAGTAATGTTGCAATTAACTGTCAAATAGACTTGTGTTTTCTGAACGACAAGACTGTAACATGTATTGCCTTGCCGGTATCTCACAAGAAATGAACATATAGTTATGTTGGTAACTATATTTTTATTTTTTCTATATCTAACATCCCTTCTGAATTCAATATTACTAATTAGCAAAGTTACTAGGCATATTGTTGTTGTATGCTGGGCATTAGCCTTTGTTTCTGCAGTTATGGGCAGTATAGTTTGTTTAGCTTCTTGTAAGATTGTTTCTTGATAATACATTAACATGTGTTATATGACGTGTTATACTTGGCTCATAAAACCCTTTTTTGTTTAACACTTTTCATCTGCGTGTTCTCGCGCCTAAAATCCAGGTTTGCTTATTTTAAATTGCTCTTAATTTCTGATTATTTGTGCTTCGATTTGGTGATTACGTTTGCGATTTGCTGTGTATGTACGGATTTGTGTTCGTTTTTTTTTGGATTTGGCATGAAAACTCTTCTTCTTAAAGACTTTTCATCCGGTTAAAATCTAGTTTTTATGGTTTTTTTTTTTTTTGTAATCTGCTTTCGAATTTGTTGTTGTATTTGGTGATTAAGTGTGCAATTTGTTGTTTGTATACAAATTTCTGATCATTTGTTCCTGGATTTGGTAAATAAAGTGGGTGATTAGTTGTTTTTATGTCTTTTGGATACATAACTAATGCGTGTTTTGTTTGTTTTTACCTTTGCATTTTGTTGATTTGATACTGTAGTTTGAATATTGTAAGTGACCCATTAAGTAAGTTAATTACGAAATAACCAATAGGAGAGTATAATAATGATAATAACTTATGGTGACAAGTCTAGATTATATATTTTTTGTAAATTGTAACAATACTGTAGCTGATTGATTTTAGTCACAATGGTTCACCTATTCTTTATTAGTTTAGTGTCTTTTAGATATTTTAGGAATCCAGCAAGTTGCCCTTTTTTCTGGCAGAACTTCAAGCTACCTAGAATGACCTATATTTCCATCGTGATCATTACGGATTATTGATACATATGTAGGTAGACATGATAGGTCTATTGTAGCATACTAGTTCTAACTAATTTCACGTCAATACTGTTTTCTTCATATTTGAATTTTATATATCTAATGTTTTGACAGATTAAGGAATTCCGGGCTCATACTGCTGCAGTCAATGATCTTTGCTTTGACTTGGAGGGTGAATTCATTGGAAGCTGTTCAGATGATGGGTCTGTTGTAATCATCAGTCTTTTCACAGACGAGAAACTGAAATTTGAGTATCATCGCCCTATGAAGGCTATTGCACTAGATCCAGATTATTCAAGAAAAGCATCTAGAAGATTTGTTGCTGGCGGTTTGGCTGGAAATTTATATTTTAATGTTAAAAAGATGGTTAGGCTACCGTGATCAGGTATTTTGTTGTGCATTTTGTCATTCATCACCTTTTCGATTACCCTGGATCAGGCAAATTCATGCCTAAATTCTGTAAAAACAATCTTATTGACCTGTTTTTGTATATGTTTGTGCAATTTTGGGTCGTGAAAGTTTCACAATGGGTTGAAATGGGCAGAATTTTCTAGTTGATTCATAGTTAGCAACCCAACCGGGCCAAATTGGGTTACGTTGTTTTTATGTTGAACTAGGGAAGATAATATTAAAGACATTAATTGGCGGTTGTTTCCATTTTTCTTTATCCGTACACAAAGTTAATGTTAGAATTTTTATTAGAGTAAAGCCATTTTCGTCCCTGAGGTTTGGCCACTTTTGCGACTTTCGTCCAAAGGTTTGATTTTTCGCATTTGGATCCAAAAGGTTTGAAATCTTGCTATTTTCATCCGACTCGTTAACTTCATTATTTTTCTCCGTTAAATGAGGGGCATTTCCGTCTTTTTAGACTAAAATAAAAACACTATAAGAAATAAAGATTCACCTCTGTTGACTTTCTCCCCACCCAAATCCTTAAATCATAAAAATGTCTAAAATGACGAAAATACCCCGGACTTAACGTTAAAAAATGGATGGAGTTAATGAGTCAGATGAAAATGGCAAGGTTTCAAACCTTTTGGATCCAGATGCGGAAAAAACAAGCCTTTGGACGAAAGTTGCAACAGTAGCCAAACCTCAAGGACGAAAATGGCATTTTACTCTTTTTATTATTATATATTTGTTTTATATTTGTAAATAGTAATCCCAACACACAAAATAATCCATAAATATTTAATATAATTAATGATACACAAAGTTGCTAATAAGATCAAGTTCTAATTATTTACTGAATATATAGTTATATAATCACAAAGTTGCTAATAAGGTCACCCTGACCTGCACAGTCCTGAGCCCCATTCGACACATAACGTGATATAAAACAACACGTCCATTTTACCACCTCCACTATATCCCATGTGGGTTAGATATGCTTGGAGGTCTTATGTCATCCTTAAAATCTTTTGAAGTAAAAAACAAAAAATACATCTTTTTGCATAGGTTTTGCATTCTGGAGAAGGTCCAATACATGCAGTGAAATGGAGAACAAGTCTAATAGCATGGGCTAACGATGCTGGAGTTAAAGTTTATGATGCTACTAACGATCAACGTGTTACATTTATCGAAAGGCCTAGAGGAAGCCCGCGACCCGAGCTTCTTCTTCCCCACTTAGTTTGGCAAGTAAGCAAAACATTTCTGATTTCATTACATAAGTGATACTGATAGTAAACTAGTTACTTGTAGTTACTGTATTCAAACATGTTGTATGATATTATTCAGGATGATGCTCTTCTTGTTATTGGTTGGGGAACAGCTATAAAAATTGCTTCGATAAAAACTAATCAGGCGAGAGGGGTAAACGGCTCGTATAGGCAAATTACAACCTCTAACATGAACCAAGTTGATATTGTCGCATCTTTTCAAACCAATTATTTCATATCGGGAGTTGCTCCCTTTGGTGACTCGTTGGTTGTTTTAGCTTATGTACCTGGGGAAGAAGACGGAGAGAAGGAATTTAGTAGCAGTGTTCCATCACGGCAGGTAATATATATATTTTTTTTATCATGCTGTAATGATTCCTAGCCTGATTCGTCATCTTTAGGTGGCGTTGGGTTGCAATTGGGAATTACTATTGGTACGGGTTTGATAGTAGGAAGACTGATGTTTAGTTTCTGGAATCCTTCATGATATTAAATATTAAGAGTAAAATGCCATTTTCGTCCCTGAGGTTTGGCCGGTTTTGCGACATTCATCCAAAGGTTTGTTTTTCCGCATCTGGATCCATAAGGTTTGAAATCTTGCCATTTTCGCTCGTTAACTCCATCCGTTTTTCTTATTTAAGTCAGGGGTATTTCCGTCTTTTTTGTTAACTTAAAGGGCAATTCAGTCTTTTTCAAGGGTTTCGGTACATAAAGTGAAAAAAGACCGAGTTACCCTTTAAGTTAACAAAAAAGACGGAAATACCCATGACTTAACGGAGAAAAAATGGATGAAGTTAACGAGCTGGATGAAAACGACAAGATTTTAAACCTTTTGGATCCAAATGCGGAAAAACAAACCTTTAGATGACAGTCGCAAAACTGGACAAACCTCAGGGACGAACATGGCATTTTACTCTATATATTAATACATGAACATAAAATCATTTAGTAGTGTGCTAATAGGAGCTTGATATTTATTATCATATATGTTTGTGGCTGAACTCGTAATTATAGTCCATTCTTAGTGGCTTTCTGTCCTCTGATATGCATCTACAATCCCATGGTTTTTGGTAAGATGAAAATACGCTAATTTGTATGGATCTACAATAAGCAGGGAAATGCACAAAGACCAGAAGTGCATGTAGTGACATGGAACAATGACGAGTTGGCGACAGATGCATTACCTGTGCTTGGATTTGAGCATTACAAGGCAAAAGATTATTCTCTTGCTCATGTTCCCTTTACAGGTACATGCTCATGCTCGTTTCTAGTTATTTCATATAGCACAAGATGCTTACAAATGTTGAATGTAGGTAGCAGCTATGCAGGGGGTCAATGGGCAGCTGGTGATGAACCGTTATATTACGTTGTGTCCCCAAAAGATGTAGTTATTGCAAAACCTAGGTAAGTAGCGGTTCAATGATCTACTGGATATGAATTCACATATGTACAAAAGGAAAAAAGTCGATTTGGCCAAACCGCACAAAAAACCGAATCGAAATTTACGGTTCGGTTATGGTTTTGCATTTTATGAAACTGAAAGAAACCAAACCGAATAACCTAAAAAATCATATTTTATTGTTTGTTATATATTGATTTAGGAATTATTAGTTTTATTCGTTAATGTTAACTATCTATAATAAAAACATTATCATGTTTATTTTTATCTTTGAAGTTATTTAATTGCCTACAAGAAATAACGAAATTCAACATAAAAGTTAAATGATTTTCAAAGTAGTATAAAAGAAAATGTCTTAATAAAAACTTTAGAGAAACATAAAAATAGATCAGAAGTTAGGTTTATGTGAATTATATTAATTAAAAAGGTTAAACATAAGAACATAAATGTAAACATTTAAGAAAGATTATTAAATATTGGATTATATTTTTTATTTTTGAATCTTACATAATTTTGTTCCAAAAACGAACCGATGCTAAAACCGAAAAAACGAACGAACGGTTTGCATTAGCCGAAAACTGAACATTTCGGTTACGGTTTTACCATAAAAGTATAAACTGAACCTTGCACACCCCTACTAAGCAGTGACTGATATCTACACATCAGGTGCTTCTAGAACAGAGTGTTCTAGTTTTATACGAACACCCCAAACTTCAGTGTTTTGGTCTTAAATTATTTGCCGTTACTTGTCATACAATGTATTCATTTAGTATTATTTAATGTAAAATGATAATATACTTCTCATTGACAGGGATGCAGAAGATCATATTAATTGGCTTCTTCAACACGGATGGCACGAGAAAGCTTTAGCAGCCGTTGAAGCTGGACAAGGTCGTAGTGAGCTCCTTGATGAGGTATTCTCTTTAACTTCTTTCGACTTTATTCTTAGTTGAGTAAAATGCCATTTTCGTCCGTGAGATTTGGCCAGTTTTGCGATTTTCGTCAAAGGTTTGTTTTTTTTTGCATCTGGATCCAAAAGGTTTGAAATCTTGCCATTTTCATCCGACTCGTTAACTCCATCCGTTTTTTCTCCGTTAAGTCAGGGGTATTACCGTCTTTTTAGACATTTATTTTATTAAACTAAAAACATTATAAGAAATAAAGTCAATGTTTTTAGTTTAATAAAAATATGTCAAAAAAGATAGAAATACCCTTGACATAACGAATAAAAATGGACGGAGTTAACGAGTTGGATGAAAATGGCAAGATTTCAAACTTGTTGGATCCAGATGCAAAAAATCAAACCTTTGGACGAAAGTCGCGAAACTGGCCAAACCTCAGGGATGAAAATGACATTTTACTCTTCTTAGTTTGAAGGCTTTAGACCTGCTTAGTTAGCACCTAGTGTAATGTGTAACAAAGAAATTGTGTAACAGCTATGGATATATCTATATTGCACATAGAGGTTTTATCTAACCGTAACTTGTGAAAAATTTAGGTGGGGACAAGGTATCTGGATCATTTGATTGTAGAAAGGAAGTATGCTGAAGCAGCTTCCTTATGTCCCAAAGTTCTGCGAGGTTCTGCAGCAGCATGGGAGAAGTAAGATATTCTCTTTAAATTATCTCCCAAATTGAATGTTTATTTTAAAATATTTTCATCAAGTGAAGCTATCAAAAAGAAAAGAAATTTACAATGTTTTGACTCTCGCAGATGGGTTTTCCACTTTGCTCATCTCCGTCAGCTTCCCGTGCTGGTTCCGTACATCCCAACAGAAAACCCAGTACTACGTGATACTGCTTATGAGGTACGTGATTTTACAGTGGGTTGAGTAACGGCTCGAGTTGAAATGCGTCAAAATGGACTGTCCAAGTTACTAGTTTAGTTAGTCCACTTTTAAGAATGGATAATAATCATTTACAAATTTCCCTTTTTACCGTAGTTACCTTTATCATAAATATTGGAGTAAAATGCCATTTTCGTCCCTGAGATTTGGCCAATTTTGCGACTTTTGTCCAAAGGTTTGTTTCTCTGCATCTGGATCCAATAGTATTGAAATCTTGCTATTTTCATCCGGCTCGTTGCTCCATTCATTTTTCTACTTTTAAGTCAGGGGTATTTTCGTCTTTTTTTGTTAACTTAAAGGGCTATTCTGTCTTTTTCACACATCTCCTGCGAGTTTACATAAAGTGAAAATGACTGAATTCCCTTTTAAGTGGACAAAAAAGTCAGAAATACCCCTGACTTAACGAAGAAAAACGGATGGAGTTAACGACCATGATGAAAATTGCAAAATTTCAAACCTTTTGGATCCAGATGCGGAAAGCAAACCTTTGGACGAAAGTCATAAAATGGCCAAACCTCAGGGACGAAAATGGCATTTTACTTTAAATATTGCAAGCCAGTGGTATCCTAAATGCATATGGGGTAAAATTGTCATTCCATTAGCTAATAATTGTTGTTTAAAGTGCACATTTCTTGGATCAAAATTTTAATTGTTTGTGGACATTAATTTTGGGACTGGGAGTATGTTTTTTCTAATCAGACCCACTTGACCAGTTCGAGATAAAACACAACCATAATCAACATTTTCACGAGTAAATGGGTCGAAAAGGATACCATAATGTATAAACTTTACAAATGTCATATCAACTGATTACCGTGATGGATTTATCCGCTTGAAAAACGCAGGTTGTCCTTGTGGCTCTGGCGACAATTCCGTCTTCCCACAAGGATCTTTTAACTGCCGTTAAATCTTGGCCACCTGCAATATACTCTGCATTACCCGTCATTGCAGCTATAGAGCCCCAACTTAACACGTCATCCATGAGTGATGAACTCAAAGAGGTAAGAGCGAATATAATTTGTTATCATGTGTGCACATTTGAACTAATAAATTATAAGCATACTAAATCTCTTCGGTTTTTTGCATGTCAGGCACTGGCAGTGTTATATGAAATTGATGGGCAATATGATAAAGCTTTTGCAATTTATGCTGATGTAAGACCTCACCTATATACCGGTTCTGGTTGAAACGATACATTTATCTTATTTTTGTCTAAAACACGACGGGTTGGGTTTCCAACGAACACCTAATTTATATAAATTTTATTAAAGTAGGTTAATTATGATTACAAAATCTATATTATCACAAATTATAGAAAGAATCTATTACTTGAATACAAGGATTTAGGAGGTTTTATAAATTTAAAGTAGACTAATAGGCGACTTTCAGTCCCATTTAGGCCCATTTGATAAATAAAACCCGCCTATCGGTCCCATTTAAGCCCATTTGATATATAAACTATAACCCAAAATCGACCCATGCATAAGTAAACGGGTCAAAATGACCACCTCTAATTTGGTTACAGTTGCATCATATGGAATATTGTTTTGTGAAGGTCTTTCTTTATCATTACTCATTAACTCCCTTTTTTTCAGCTTATGAAAGCAGATATCTTTGAGTTTATCGAGAAGAATAACTTGCATGATGCCATTCGTGAAAAGGTGTGAGAAAATGTCATGTGATTTTCTTTTATTTTATATTGAAGTATAAAGTGCCCTTTTTTGTAATTTCTGAAATTGAGACAACATGTTCATCTATTTGTTCGATAATCTGACTTGTGAATCTTTTATATATTATATACAGGTTGTCCAGCTTATGCAGATTGATCATAAGCGTGCAGTTTCACTGTTAATCCAGTACCGGGACGTAATTACCCCTGCTGAAGTTGTTTCTCAACTTCTGGCTTCAAAAAAGCAATGCGATTCCCGATATTTTCTCTACGAGTATTTGCATTCACTGTTTGAAGTTAATCCGCATGCTGGCAGAGATTTTCATGACATGCAGGTGTATTAACATTTCAGATCAACAATATTTTTTATCTTAGTTGTTTCTTAGTATAAAATATTACTGTTAGATAAAGTCAGGCCTGTAAATGAACTGAACGAACACGAACAGAGGCATGTTCATGTTCGTTCATTTAACTTTAACCGAACACGAACACGAACATGTAATCGAACACATTTTTGTGTTCATGTTCATTTATTAAGAAAATGGGCATGTTCGTGTTCGTTAGTTTAAAACCTAAACGAAGAGTTCACAAACGTTAATGAACATAAACAAACAAACTTAAACGAGCATATTTTAACAAACAATAAACAACACAAATGAACATAATTGAAGAAACATAAATGAACATAATTTGCTAAACGTAAACGAACATGAAGTAATTTTTAATATAAATTAATGATTAATTGTGATAAATTCCGTTGGAAAACTCATTTTTATTACTAGAAAGCCCAATTACTAATCAATTATATTAAGCAGTTACAAAGTTCATTTTATGTTTAATATTTATATAAATATTAACTACTTATGTATTTAAAATGAAAGAACATAAACGGACGTTCACAAATATATATGAACGAACAAAACGTGTGTTCATGTTCGTTCGTTTAATCAAATGAACAAAAAATTGTGTTCATGTTCGTTCGTTTAATCAAATGAACAAAAAATTGTGTTCATGTTCGCTCGTTTATTTAATAAACGGAACTTCCCGCCAAACAAATTTACAAACACTTCTTGAACGTTCGGTTAATTTACAGGCCTAGACAAAGTTTCTCTTAAATGCATATGCATACTACTAGAATTAATGATAATATTTTACTTCAGGTCGAGCTTTACGCAGAATACGATAACAAAATGCTACTTCCGTTTCTTCGTAGCAGTCAACATTATATGCTTGAAAAGGTGTGCTAAATTAACAACTGCAAATTTCTTCATTCTATGATCTATTTTCCGATGCTAACACGATGTTTCCAAAACGTGTTTTTAGGCGTATGAAGTTTGCGTTAATAAAGATTTACTAAGTGAGCAAGTTTTCATTCTTGGAAGAATGGGAAACACAAAGCAAGCCCTTGCTGTTATTATCGACAAACAAGGGGATATCGAAGAGGTTCTTGACATTTGCTTTTGTTTTTCAAGTTTCAACCGTGTTGATCGCCTTAAAAAGTGATATAATAATATAACGTAACCTTTTTTACAGGCTGTAGAGTTTGTTAGTATGCAGCATGATGACGACCTGTGGGAAGAACTTATTAGACAATGTATTAATAAACCTGAAATGGTATATATTCTATATACTTACTCCTTTCACTATCCAAGTTTCCCTACGTATTATTAAGCTTAAAACCTTCTAAATTGTTTTATTTCGAGTAAAATACTAAATGTCATTTTCGTCCCTGAGGTTTGGCCAGTTTTGCGACTTTTGTCCAAAGGTTTGTTTTTATTTGCATCTGGATCCAAAAGGTTTGAAATCTTGCCATTTTCATTTGGCTCGTTAACTTCATCCATTTTTTTCCGTTAAGTCAGACATATTGCCGTCTTTTCAGACATTTTTTAATTAAACTAAAAACAATATAAGAAATAAAGATCCACCTCTATTGACTTTATTTCTTAGTGTTTTTATTTTAATAAAAGTATGTATAAAAAGACGGTAATATGGACGGAAAAAATGGATGGAGTTAACGAGTCGGATAAACATGACAAGGTTTCAAACCTTTTGGATTAGGGATGGCAATGGGTCGGGTTTGGGACGGGTTTAGGTAATCCCAAACCCATACCCGGTTAGATAAACTTGTCCCAAACCCGTCCCAAAACCCGTCGGTTTCTAGCGGGTAAATACCCATCGGGTATCGGGTATACCCGCGGGTTTCGGGTAAACCCGTTAATTTAAAAAAAAATTACCCGTTGGGTATATCCGACCCAAAACCCATTGTGTATCTATCGGGTAACTACTAGTTAGTTACATTTAATATTATCACTATAGAAATATATTAAATAACCACAATGTATATGAAATAAAATATCTATATGTTTAAAAAATATGAATGTATCATATATATACATTGTTTAAAATATATAAGAAAATATGTCGAGCATACAATCGGGTAAACGGGTACACTTATCGGGTAATCGGGTCGGGTAAATGGGTATATCACCAAATCCCAAACCCGTCCCAAACCCACGAAAAAAATCCAGACTAGTCCCAAACCCGATTATCCGACCCCAAACCCGTCCCAAATGTGTCGGGTTTCGGGTTTGCCCGTCGGGTTCGGGTTCAATTGCCATCCCTATTTTGGATCCAGATGTGAAAAAACAAACCTTTGGATGACAATCACATAACTGGCCAAACCTCAGGGACGGAAGTGGCATTATACTCTTTTAATTATACATAAATCGATATATTTTGATACCTCTGATATAATCATCTTTCTTTGCTTGTCAGGTTGGTGTTTTGTTAGAGCATACTGTTGGCAATCTTGATCCCTTTATATTGTCAACATTGTACCAAATGGCTTGGAAATTCCTCGGTTAGTATTAAATTATTAATCATTGCGTGCTTTGATATTTTATGTTTGATGCAATTTTATTTTCAATCCTTGTGATAGCTAATCAAACTTCCATGTGTTTGGCATCTCGATATCTTTATATGTGATGAAAAGTATTTGATCAACTTCAGGCTGAGGGACCGTCTAGTTAAGATCATCACAGATTACAGAACGGAAACTTCTCTGAGGCATGGTTGTAATGATATACTCAAGGTATTTAAAATTTTCTGATTATTATTGAAATAATATTGTTTTGAGTTAATTACGTTTTTTGTCCCGGTGGTTTGTTGAAAATAATAAGTTTAAAAATTGCCAAAACAGTACCGGTACTTTCACTTTTGTAACAATTACAGTCCTTCACTAACCCCATCCAATTATTCTATTAGTTTATTTGAAATGCCCATGTTAATAAAATTAAAATATAAATAAATAAAGAGTTATTTATGTTTTTCGTCCCTGTGGTTTGTTGAAAATAACCATTACAATCCATGGGGAAAGTTAGGTTATTTTCAACAAACCACAGGGACGAAAAACGTAATTAACTCTTTATTATTTGTATTTTAATTTTAATAACAGGGGCATTGTGGTCATTTCAAATAAACTAACATAAAAAGTTGGATGGGATTAGTGAAGGTGGACCGTATTGTTACAAAAGTAAAAGTCTCAGTACCGTTTTGACAATTTTTAAACTAATGGACTGTAATGGTTATTTTCAACAAACCACAGGGACGAAAAACGTAATTAACTCTATTGTTTTTGTTGCCATGCGTAACGCGATATGTATTTAGTATTAACTAACTCGTTACCCGCCCGCCAACTTTACCGCTGTTAATAATCTGTTAACGTGATATCGTCAGGCGGATATCGTCAACCTTTTAGTAAAATATTACAAAGAAGCAAGACGGGCAGTATACCTCAGCAACGAAGAACAAGAATCACGTTCCAACATGGACAATCAGGGGAATAATCCAATGGAGCGAGCCCCCGTGCTTAAATTCATGGACGCCAAATCGAAAACCGAGCAGGTGGAAGATGTTGCATATGTTTCGACCCCTTATCCATTCAGGGTGCATCGATGATCGTTTTCTTTTGTTGTCATGCGTACCACTTGCATTGTTTAACGGATTCCACGAATAATATCACCACCAAAAAGGGTACAGGAGTTACGTCTAGTAACTCTTACGCCAATGGTGATTATATAGAGGATGAAGACGATGAAAATGACCAAGATACCCCTTCGGGTGGCTCTCGGATGCGATGCGTGTTGTGTACCACTGCTGCTGGTGGTTGATTTGTGCATGTGTTTGTTTTTTATTTTTTTATAATTTATGATTCGGGTTTTACTTGTATATTATGTATTGGTGTTATTTAATGGTGGCCGAGTGTAATTGGTGAGAAAATGAGGCTTTTTGTTGTTTAATTTGAGAGATGGACTCGTGAGAAGTTGTTGATGTGTTTATGATGCTAATATTCTTGAATCATCTACAGGTCAAAGAAATTATACAAGTACAAATTCATGTATTTGTTGTAGCTAAACCCGTCATGCTGGTTTTTTTTTCTGGTTCGTGGGTCGGGTGCAGTTTGGTTACGCGTTAAAATAAAATCTGTAATAGATGTTCCTGGAGGTGCACACAACCGGGGTTTTTTAATATCTGGGTTTAGTCGAGTACAGGTATCACCGGGTATTGGTTTTCAGGGGATTGCCAATACCCGGGTCGGGTCTGGGTATTGGTCAGGAAAACCATACCCTGTGTGCCTGGGTTTGGGTTCGGGTTTTATATACCCTGGTATTATAATATCATTTAGCTTTAAATTTAATCTGATTAGTTGAACGGTAACATACTACCACTGTTGGTTCAACAAGTATTTAAAAGTTTCAGTGAAGTCAAATTAGTAGCCGAATGTGATAAAAATTATTAATAGTCGGAAAGGTGATACTAAATAACTGTAAACAATTTTTTTTATAAAAAGTGTTTTGCTAAAAGCAAGAAAAAAAATATTTACGAAAACAAAAAAACAACGTTTTGGAAAGTAAAAAGAAAAATCACTTAGAAGGGTTATTTAAATAACAAAAAAAAGTTAAAAAAATAATAATAAAATATAAAAAAAAACAAATAAAACACTTTTAAGGTTTAAATTGTATTAAGGTGAAACTTAAAAGCATGGTTACGCTTAGAAAAAATAAAGTGGTAGGAGGTACATTTAGCAGCCCTTTTTTTTCCTTGGTTATGCTCTAGTTATTCTGATTGGAATTTTCTTTGGTTACGCTCTAGTTATTCTGTTTTTTTTTTTTTTTGAGTTAGTTATTCTGTTTTTTTTTTAGTTAGTTATTCTGTTTTTTTTTTTTTTTTTTGAGTTAGTTATTCTGTTTTTTTTTTTAATGTTTGTTGCTCAACTATTATATAATATTTTAAACAGCAAATACATGTGTTTTTCTGAAAAAATGAAAGCCTCAAATATGTAACCTCTGTTTTTAGTCATTGTTCTTTTAGTTTACGATAGAAAATTATATTTCCTGTTTTCTTTTTAAAAATATTCAAGTCATAATCAAACTAAGAAATCGTTATAGACTATGTTTATGTTGTTTCAAGTACACTTTGCCAATAACGAATCATTAAAAAATAAGCGAATGTCAAATGTTACAACCCCCAAACACAACAAGAAAAACAACTATAAATACTAAACAAACTCTATTGTATCGACACACCAAAACATATGATTTCGAAAATGAGCCGAACACCACTTCGGATATTAGCCTTGATTTCCATGCTCATCGGAACATCTGTTACCGCGACACATACCAATAGACCGCGATTAACCATTCTGACCAAAAAGCCAGACTATGTGCCCCTTCCTCCTGATTTTGTATTCTATAACTATACACAAACCCTTGACCATTTCAACTATAAGCCCGAAAGTTACATGACGTTCCAACAACGATATATAGTAAATTCCAAATATTGGGGCGGGTCGAATACGAGTTCGCCAATCTTTGTTTATATGGGTGCTGAGGCAGATGTTACTTTCCAAGTGTCCGTTAGTGGATTTTTCGAGATTCTGGCTTCGCAGTTTCATGGTCTCTTGGTGTACATAGAGGTAAGTCTTTTAGAGTCGATTTCATAAATATTTTTTGGCTTTCACTATTCTCATACCCCCTAAATATCTATGTATGTATAGAGAGAGATAGAGCAAAGGGATGTGTGAATATTAACTCCCGATTTTTTTACTTGTAATATATGTTGTATGGGACCCTCGGGTTATAGTGGTCACCCACACCGAGAGATGCATATTAGAGAAGAAAAATAGGTTGGTTGAATACTGGGTCAATACCATAACAGATAATTTTTCTTTTTGATTAAAAAAGTTGGATTAAATAATATTTAACTAATTTGTAGCATCGATACTATGGGACTTCAATGCCATTTGGATCGAAAGGGGACGCATATAAGGATTCCAATAGTCTTGGATTCTTTAGCTCGGAACAAGCTTTAGCAGACTATGCTCAGATAATCCTTGATCTTAAGCAAAATTTATCTGCAACAAATTGTCGTGTTATAGTTGTGGGAGGATCCTATGGTGGAAGTAAGTTCTATTTATAAGTGTATAGGGTTTCATTAACTTAACATAGCTCAAATTCGCCTAGTTTCTTGCTATTTATCTAAAACTAAAGCTTGACTCTTTACTGCCTTTTTCAAGCTTGAGCTTGGCTTTACTTACTTGCCCGTTATTATACGTTAGTTATTTTATTATAGACATACATAATACAAACTTTGTATGTATAATGATATTCATAATATTAAATGGAAATATTTATAAATATATAAGATTATAGATAACAACTCGTGTAGGCCCGCGAGTCTAGTCAAGTAAGATATATGAAGCTTGGACTTATTAAAAATCATCGCGCTTCAAGCTTTAGTGGTCGATTATAAATAGCACGTTACTTGATTCTAAATTTTCTCTAAAGTAAGTTTATTCATATCACTGTATATATGCGGTTATTGCACCAAAATATGCAACAAGCATTTTCATGCAAAATTTTAAATCATAATTTTCATATGATGCATTTATAATTTTTATGATCAAAGTGCATCCAGAATATTAATAAAAGGTAATTTGTTTCTTTTCAGATTAAATGTAAGATGAGGATCAGAAATATTAAATAAAATGCTCATATTTTAAAAGTAATTTATTTGTTTTTGTGTATAGTGTTAGCCTCATGGTTTCGTTTGAAGTATCCACACATCGCTTATGGTGCATTTGCAGCATCTGCCCCAATTCTCTATTTCAAAGATCTCACTCCTGAAAATGGTTATGACCGTGTGGTTTCTAATGATTTCAATGTAAGCAAATCAAACATATAACTTAAGATACTATGTCGGGATTTTGTTGATACAATGTTTAATGCACAGAGTACAAGTGAAACTTGCTACAAAACCATTAAAGATTCTTGGGCCGAAATTGATAGGGTTGCTGCTCAGTCCAATGGGCTTTCGACCCTTTCTCATATATTCAACACTTGCCTGTAAGTTGCTACACCTTAAAATATAATAATAAAAAAAAAAATAATTAATAATAATAATAATAATAATAATAAAATAAAAATAATAATAATAATAATAATAATAATAAAATAAAAACCTTAAAATGTTAATAAAAAACTTAAATAGTTACATTAAAGGGTAGTGTATGTTTAGGGACATCTCTCGATTTGATATACATATTAAATCTGCCATACATACCATCATAAGATATATCTTGTATCGTTTGACCAACACATTTGAATAATTAAAACTTCCTTAAGTTTTCTTTTAGAAGATAATAACCTTAACAGTCTGTTTGGTATAGGGTAATGAAATGAACGAGGAAATGGAATAGATGAGGTAATGAAATGTACAAAGGAATGAAATGTATCATTCCATTCCATGGTTTTGTTTGGTTACCATGTGAGAATGGAATGAATTATTACCTTGTAGTGTTTGGTAGGCAAGAAAAGAAGAAGGAATACAGTCGGAAATAGATGGTGGTAGCCGATGGCGGCGGTGCGATGGTTGGTAGTGGCAGGGGCGGTGACGCTGCAAGTGGTGGCGGTAGCCGATGGCGGCGGCGGCGTTCAATGGTGGTGGCGGGTGGCGCCAGCGGTCGGTGATGTTCGGTAGTGGTGGAAACGATGGTAGTGGTGGCCGGTGGTGGGTTGTGGTGGCGTAGTCGGTGGTGTTTGGTGGTTGATGGTGGTGGATGTGGTGTCGGTGTTCGAAGGTGGATGGAGGTGGTGGCGGTGACGCCGTTGGCGTCGATGGTCGGCGGTGGCGGGTGTCGGCGGCATGGTCGCCGGTGGCGCCGCTGGTCGACAACGTTGGGTGGGGCGGCGGGTGGCTAGTTGTGGAATTGGTGGGAGGTGTTGGTGATGAACGTGAGAGAGGGAATGGAATAGAAAACAAAACAAGGGATGTGGATGGAATGAATTTGAGGGAATAAAATGCCCTTGTAATGGGTGATTCAATTATCTTGACCAACCAAATACATTTTTTTTCATTCTTTCGTAATAGACCATTCCATTCCATTCTATTCCGCCTCTCATTTCAGCATACCAAACACTACATAAAGGTATTAATTGGTTTCACTAAGTTTTTAATGTATCTCAAATATATTTTTGATCATTATTTATTTATTTAAATCTTACTTTTAAAATTAATTTAAGCAAACAAATAATTAATGATACTTATACATAATATGAATTGGGTCATGGTTAAACCCTTAAACACCAACTTAAAAACTTATGGTCTTACGGATTCGGCCATGTTTAAAACCTTCGGTTCGGTTCGGTTATTTGCGGTTAGGAAACTAATAATAACCATAACCGAACCGCAACATGCGGTTATCAAAAATATAAATAACCAACCCTTCGGTTATTTTTGGTTATTTCGGTTCGGTGTTTTCGGTTATTTCGGTTTTATGCTCACCCCTAGTTTTGGGTAAAAAAACGCCTGACTACAGGTGGTCTTAGGCACAAACCCTTAAGAAACAACCCCCCCCCCCTCCCTCTACAGTCTACACACGCTTCATCAAAGATAGTTTTGGGAGTTGTTGGGAATAATTCGAAATTGCTTGGATAAATCTGAAGTCGTGTAATCACTATCAGATCAAACAATTGGAGTGGCTACCAATCTTTGATCGGATAAAATCAGAAAAATTCTAGATTTTTGTATGGAAATTTTTGATTGAGAGTCAATAATCAAATTTTGATTATTTTGGCAGTTTTCGTCGGGAGCGTATATGCAGTTTTCACAAACTGCAGGCAGTTTTTATTTTGCACAAACCACCTTTAGTCCCTAAAGTTTCCAAAAGTGCATATTTAGCCCGAAATTCAATTTCTGATGCATTTTTGGTAAAGGACTTTTGTCCAAAAGTGCACAAACCACCTTTAGTCAGCTCGACCCCAGCTAGGGGCTCTGCCCCTTGGACCCCGCCAGGGGCTGCCGCCCCTTGGACCCTGCTCCCAGGAGCGCTGCCCCCGGACCCCCGCCAAGGGGGCACTGCCCCCTTGGATCCCCCGTTAGTCCCGATGACATTCAAATAAGCGTGCACTCTTATTTGAACTTATTTGAACGCCACGCGCAATCTCAAATTACACTAAAGTGTCCAACATACCTCCCCCATTTTAGTGTAATCAAGAATTACCTAACTTGTTCACAGCAATCAAACAAACTAATGCATAAACGACATGTCGTGACGATTGAATTTCATATTAGTATATTACACATTCCAAATATTCGAATTTAAGGGTGTCTCTAAGGATTGAACCCTTAATATCCATACTGAATACATGAAGATAATATACACATTAGTTTACATACATAGATCTAACTTGTCACTATCTTTGCACAAACCACCTTTAGTCCCTAAAGTTTTCAAAAGTGCATATTTAGCCCGAAATTCAATTTCTGATGCATTTTTGGTAAAGGACTTTTGTCCAAAAGTGCACAAACCACCTTTAGTCAGCTCGACCCCAGCTAGGGGCTCTGCCCCTTGGACCCCGCCAGGGGCTGCCGCCCCTTGGACCCTGCTCCCAGGAGCGCTGCCCCCGGACCCCCGCCAAGGGGGCACTGCCCCCTTGGATCCCCCGTTAGTCCCGATGACATTCAAATAAGCGTGCACTCTTATTTGAACGCCACGCGCAATCTCAAATTACACTAAAGTGTCCAACATACCTCCCCCATTTTAGTGTAATCAAGAATTACCTAACTTGTTCAATGCAATTAAACAAACTAATGCATAAACGACATGTCGTGACGATTGAATTTCATATTAGTATATTACACATTCCAAATATTCGAATTTAAGGGTGTCTCTAAGGATTGAACCCTTAATATCCATACTGAATACATGAAGATAATATACACATTAGTTTACATACATAGATCTAACTTGTCACTATCTTTTACTAGCCTATGTCCTTATCCTTCATAAGCATATCAAAGCCAAGTCCAAGCTTCTTGAAGCAGCTAAACTTCATGCTGATATAGGTAGCTCTTTTACTCTTGCACCTGCAAATGCAATTTTTCAAAAGAGCTATTAAGAAGATATACCTCAACCTTACTTAACTTGTAGATCTAAACACATACCTTTGGGATAATTTTAATGTTGTGTTCCAAACTCTAGATGTTAAGCTTTCCACATTGAATTCTGCACCTAACGTCATATTAGGTGGGAATTGTGTATCTTAACATGAGAGTTTTCAGATGGACTTTAACCCTAATCCCAAAGCTGATCCTTTCACGAAATCTCTAGTTAACCCTTTGTTTAAGTGATCAGCTAAGTTATGTTGAGTTCTCACATACTCAACCGAAATCGCACCATGCATGATGAGCTCACGAACCATGCTATGTCTCACACCTAAGTGTCTTGACTTGCCATTATACACTTGACTATACGCCTTAGCCAGTGTAGCTTCACTGTCACACCTTATAGAAATGGGAGCCATTGGTTTTGGCCACAATGGAATCTCATAAATCAAGTTTCTTAGCCACTCAGTTCTTTGCCAGCTGCGGCTAATGCTACAAACTCAGACTCCATTGTTGAATCAGTTATGCAAGTCTGTTTCTCTGAAGCCCAAGAAATGGCACCTCCCTCAAGTAGGAATACCCAACCACTTGTGGAAGAATGATCTTCCTTATTGTTTATCCAACTTGCATCTGAATATCCTTCAATCATCGAAGGAAATCCAATGTAAGTTAGACCATAATCCATGGTTCCTTTCAAGTATTTGAATACTCGACCTAGTGCTTGCCAGTGATGAGTACTAGGATTGCTAGTAAACCTACTAAGTTTTCCAACAGCATACGCTATATCTGGTCTGGTGCAGATCATAGCGTACATAAGTGATCCAATCGCTCTTGAGTACTCAAGTGGAGATACTGCAATGCCTTTATTAGGTAATAGCTTCAGACTAGGATCAACATGAGTACTTGCGGGAGAATAATCCTTGAAATTGAACTTGTTCAAGATCTTCTCAATATAGTGTGATTGAGAGATTGAAATGCCCATGTTCTCACGTTTGATTTTAATACCTAAAATCACCTCAGCCTCCCCCATATCTTTCATAGCAAACATAGATGATAAAAATTCTTTTGTTCTATTGACTTGATCTTGGTTAGTGCCAAAAATCAACATATCATCTACATATAAACAGATCAAGACTCCGTTTCCAGAAGCATCAAACTTGCTATAAACACATTTATCTGCTTGGTTTAAAGTAAAACCATTAGACAATACAATCTCATCAAACTTTTGATGCCACTGTTTGGGTGCTTGCTTCAAACCATAAAGAGATTTAATTAGTTTACACACCTTGTTTTCACTTCCAGGCATAACAAACCCTTCTGGTTGTTTCATGTAAATCTCCTAATCTAATCACCATTTAGAAATGCAGTTTTCACATCCATTTGTGAATTACAAGATTATGTATAGCAGCAAGTGCTAATAATAATCTAATGGTGGATATCCTTGCTACATGAGCATATGTATCAAAGAAGTCAATACCCTCCTTTTGTCTAAACCCTTAGATTACTAATCTGGCTTTGAACTTATCAATAGTACCATCCACCTTCATCTTCCTCTTGAAGATCCATTTACTTCCCAATGGTTTACAACCAGGAGTAAATCCACCAATTTCCAAGTGTTATTTTGCAAAATAGAGTCCATTTCATCTTGGATGGCTTCTTTCCAAAATGAAACATCCCTTGAAGCCATTGCTTCACTATATGTCTTTGGATCCTTATCAACATTGAAACAATATTGATATTGAAAATTAATATCAATCCTAGATCCTTCAACTAAGTACAGTTGAAAATCGTCACCATAAGACTTGGCCTTTCTTTCTCTTGAACTCCTTCTTGGTTCAGTGCTAGTTGAAGGCATAATTTCTTTTCCACTAGAAATCTGGAGAGAAGGATTCATATCCTTTGGCCTAGGTATAGATTTGAATCTTTCTTCATCATATTCTACATTTCCACTTCTTGCCTCAATAACCGTATGTACTGAAACGTGGTCATTTGGTTCTATTACATAAAACCTGTGAGCAAATGAGTGCTCAGCATATCCAATGAAAATGCATTCTATACATCTTTCCCCTAAGTTTCTTATCTTTGGATCATTGAGCCTAACCACGGCTCTACAACCTCAAACTCTTAGTTTTTGCAACTCGGGTGGCTTTTTATACCAAAGCTCAAAAGGGTTGTTTTGTTCCTTTTATTAGGAACCCGATTTAACAAATAACAGGCTGTCAACATAGCCTCTCCCCAAAACCCATTATTTAAACCCGAATGGGACAGCATGGTATTAACCATCCCTTTTAGCGTCCTATTCTTCCTTTCCGCCACACCATTTTGTTCCGGTGTGTAAGGAGCTGTGGTAAGGTGTATTATTCCAGTTGATTGGAAATATTCCAGATCAAAATACTCACCACCTCTATCCGTATGTAGGGTTTTGATCATTTCACTTTGATGAAGCTCTACTTCTTGTTTATAGATTTTAAACTTTTCCAAAGCTTCATCTTTTGCATGTAACAAGTAAACGTAACAGAACCTAGTAGCGTCATCTATAAAGGTTACAACATACTTCTTGTTACCTAATGATGGTGTACCATGAAAATCACATAGATCACTATGTATCAAATCTAACAATTTACTTTCTCTAGTAACATGTTGCAAGAATGGTTTTCTAGTTATTTTATTCAACTTGCAGATATGGCACTTTTCATTTGTTAAATTAACTGTCGGAATTAAGCTCATCTTAGACATTTCCATAAGTCGTTTATAATGTACATGTCCTAATCTAGCATGCCATAATTCAGATTTTGACGAATTTACACTAGATGACGAATCAATCATACAAACAGAATATCACTAAACGGCACTTCTAGATTTAACATAATCATACCATTACATAAATAACCAAATCCGATAAAAGAACCATGTCTTGACAAGATATACTTGTCACATTCTAACACTTGTTTGTACTCGCAATTATTTAATACGATACCGGATAACAAGTTTTTCCGAATGCCAGGTACATACAATACATTACTTAAACTTAGAGTTTTTCCAGAAGTAAATACTAGTACTACACTTCCAATTCCATGGATTGGCTCGGTTGCAACATTTCCCATCTTTAAAACAGATCCATCTTCAATTAATGTAAAGTCCTTGAACCATCTTCGATCCTTACATACGTGACTTGTTGCTCCTGAGTCATACCACTAAGCAACCGAATCATCCTGCACATAAAATGCTTCAGAAATTAGTGAAACATAATTCACATCCGAATTATAGTTAAAGTTTAATTTCTGACCTTGTTGCTTTGGATCCTTAGAGGATCCACCAGTGCCAGCTTCATTCTTGGCTTTACCAACACGACAATCTCTCTTGAAGTGTCCTGGTTTACCACACTTCCAACAACCTTGATCATTGGTGGGTTTTGCATACTTCACAGCCTTGTTCTTCTTGTTAAACCCACTTTGATACTTTCTTTTGTTGTTTCCCTTGTTAGAATTTTTGAGACTAGGACCACTTTCTTCCACCATGTTAACAGAAGACCCACCAACGTGTTTGTCTTTATTAATATTTTTCATGGCCCGACAAGACTCCTCAATTCGAAAACAACTTACAAGTTCAACCAGATTCATTTCCTCCTTCTTATGTTTTAAAGTATGTTTAAAATCTTTCCATGAATGAGGAAGTTTATCAATGATAGATGGAACAGAAATAGCTTCATCCATCTTTAAACCATGTTGTTCGAATTGACCCAGAATTCTTAGACATTCATTGTATTGTTCCATGATGGGTCTACCATCAACCATTTTATAATTCATAAAATCACTGACCAAAAATTTCTTACTAGATGTGTCTTCAGCCATGTATTTGGCCTCTAGCAATTCCCACATTCTTTTGCAGATTCAACATTTTGATAAATATCGAAAAGAGCGTCACACATACCATTCAGAATATGCCCACGACAGATGTAATCAGCATTCAACCACTTTCCACGCTTCCTAGTTTGTTCCAGCGGTTCATCCACCACTTCCTCGGGCATCGGGGTACTCAGAACATACACCACTTTCAAAGTCGTCAACATAAAATGCATCTTCTTTTGCCAGCGACGAAAGTCTTGCCCTTCAAACTTGTCCAATTTCGCAAATTTGTTCGTCATAGCCTTCGAAGATTCACCACCGCTTGTCATCTTCACTGAAATTGTTTGATCTTTGTTGGGAATAATTCGAAATTGCTTGGATAAATCTGAAGTCGTGTAATCACTATCAGATCAAACAATTGGAGTGGCTACCAATCTTTGATCGGATAAAATCAGAAAAATTCTCGATTTTTGTATGGCAATTTTTGAGTGAGAGTCAATAATCAAATTTCGATTATTTTGGCAGTTTTCGTTGGGAGCGTATATGCAGTTTTCACAAACTGTAGGCAGTTTTTATTTTGCACAAACCACCTTTAGTCCCTTAAGCTTCCAAAAGTGCATATTTAGCCCGAAATTCAATTTCTGATGCATTTTTTATAAAGGACTTTTGTCCAAAAGTGCACAAACCACCTTTAGTCAGCTCGACCCCAGCCAGGGGCTCTGCCCCTTGGACCCTGCTCCCAGGAGCGCTGCCCCCGGACCCCCGCCAAGGGGGCGGCTATCCCCCGTTAGTCCCGATGACATTCAAATAAGCGTGCACTCTTATTTGAACATCACACGCAATCTCAAATTACACTAAAATATCCAATAGGAGTGTTCTGTTTATTACCTTTTTAAGTTAAAATGACGAAAAACTTATAATTGTATTCACATAAAGTATCCTTCAACAATCTTCGCATCTTTTCAAAATTCATAGTTATGTTTAATCTCAATGTAATTCTTATACCTTTTTATCCAAAGACCATTGAACACGTCACAAGAGCTCAAAGACAATCTGGAGCATCGATATAAATACATGGCTCAGTATAACGAAGATAATTCCCTATTTACGTTTTGCAATGCAACTGATAATAATGAATACGTTCTCAATAAAGTTATGGCCGGATACAACGCCGTGTATGGGAAATTATGTCATCGAGTTTTCTCATACAGTCGAAGCAAGGATTTCGGATGGGACTGGCAGGTAGATGCGTTGACATTTATACGGAAAAGAGTCACTACTTTGCATACATAGTGAATTATGGTTGGCTCACGAGTGTCTAATGTAACATGCTATATACAAATGTGTTTTATGTAGTCGTGTACCGAAATGGTAATGCCAATGGGATGTGGTGAAAATGATACGATGTTTCAAGCGAAGCCGTTCGATATGGTTAACTATACAAAAGAATGTGAGAAAGTGTTTGGTGTTACACCAAGACCTTATTGGGCACCAATAGAGTTTGGAGGGCATGTAAGTTAATCTTTTCTTTTCTTTATTGGTCATCCTCAAGAAGTTATAGATTTATATGTTTGGCAGGATATTAAAAACGCGTTGAACAAATTTGCAAGTAACATCATATTTTCGAATGGGTTACGAGATCCGTATAGCTCCGGCGGGTAAGAAACACAACTTTATTAATATGTTTATACGGTTATAAAAATATATTTGTAATGAATAAAATGATTGACAGAGTTCTTGAAAACATATCGGACACCGTAGTTGCTATTTATACACAAGAAGGTATGCAAGAACCATTGATATTGTCAATTTTCATAACTTAAAACCCATTACATTATTATTGTTTATTTATTATTAATTAATAATTAATAATATGTTTGTGTGGATATGATTAGGTCATCATTGCTGGGATTTGCACCCTCCAATGGATAATGACCCAGAATGGTTGATTGCACAACGAACGGCAGAGATCAAAGTCATTGAAGGATGGCTAGCAACGTACCCACATCCATAATATATCATATTGAAAGGATAATAATATGGTGATTATCTATTGTTTCCAAAAGAAATAGTGATGTATTTGTCGGACCAATGGAAACAAGAAGATGATGTAATTTTGATCACTTTACATATAAATAAAGGAGTGTCTTGTGATAAATTTAATTTCTAACTAGTGAGATTTTTCCTACTCTTCGCGGTGGCAATTTGATCAGGATATGTTTGATTCTTCAAGCTACCATATCGTATCGAACGAAACAAACAATATCAATAGGGGTGTAAACGAGCCAGGTCGAGCCCGAGCTCGGCTCATCATGTTTTTATTAAGCTCGAGCTTGGCTCATTCTAGCCAACTTATTTCAGCTCGAGCTCGGCTCGAGCTTTTTTTGAGAACAACCTCAAACGAGTTGATAGTCCAGCTCGAGCTCGCTTCAATATCCACTTAAACAAGCCAAAGCTTGGCTCGAGCTCGGCTTGCCAATGTTGTCATCGTTAGTATTATATTATATATATATATAAAAATATTGTTTGGGCTCGTTTAGGCTCGCGAGCCTAAACAAGCTTTGTATTTCAGGTTCGAGCTCGATGACTAAAAGAGCTCTATTTCAAGCTCGAGATCGTTAAAGCTTGGCTCGTTCGAGCTTTTAATCGAGCCGATAACCAGTAGCTCTTGAGCCTCTGGGCTTATTTACACCCCTAAACATCAGTACCGATTATATATTCATTTTTTATCGTTTCATGTTTGATAACTGATATCATGCCTATCGTGAACCGAACAAACATCATCTGTCTTGGTACCGGTATTTATTTTTATTGTATTCTCTTTCGATAAACCGACATCGTATCGCTACCTGATTGTACCGTACCAAACAACATCGGTACCGATACTTGTGTCCATTTTTATGGTTTCCCGTTTCAATTTTTTTATTTATTTAACTCTGTCTGCGAAGATAAATGAATATCGATACCGGTAGCATGCAATTTGAACAGATCAATACCATTCGTACAACATCGACCCCGGTACCGGTGTTCATTTTATTTTATTTTTTTATAGATGTAAAACATATGTTAATTTCTATACCAATTGCACGTATCGTACCGATAATGTAACAAATCGAACCGATACCAATGCAATGCTCGCGGAACGTACCCCATCAAGTGTTAAAAAATTAAACGTAGATGGGGATTTTAGATAATTTTTTTACAACTTAAAATCATATTGAATAATAGTTATAAATACTATCTAAAATCCAAGGGGGCAAGGGTTTGTATTTGGAAGGTTAGAGTTTGCAATTCAGAAAGGATTGGGCGCAGCTTGTTGCCCGGCTACCTTCTGTTTTGATGTAACTTGACAAGTTTTCTAGCTTATATATGAATTATATTTATATATTAAAAAACAAAAAAAAAATACTATTAAAAAGTTACTTAAAAAAGAGTTAACTTAAATTCGTGAAACAAATATCATATATTAGGAAAAAAATACAACAATAACAATCTAAAATCCACATCTATTGTAAATAATGCTGTCATGAAACAATTCAACCCACTTTCTCATATTAGGGGAAGTTACTCCAGGCAGTTAGATGAACAAAACTCTTAAATTTTAGTGAGGTTTTTTTTTCTTGAGTTCTATTTATTTGCAGAATATCTGCTAGATTGATCTTTTTGTGCATCTTTGATATCATCATCTATCCATCGGTATGAATTTCTTATTGTTTTCTAATTCATATGTTGTATCCATCATTGAAGGATGATAAAAGTGTGGAGATGATAGAGTTTTAACAAATATTTCAAAAATTAATATTATTATATAAGGTATACACTTGCCGATTTCGTAGTTATATACTTGAATTTCTATTCAAATATCGATAAGCAGATGAAGACACAAAAGGCGAATCACTGTTTCAGAAATTTTGATTAGTCGTTAGAATATGATCGAACACTAACACATATTTTCAACAATTTTCCTTCATACACAAAAAATTGAATTTTTTTATTAGACCTAATCATGCCATATCGTTCTGAACTTTCTCGTCGGATGCCTTCGTCTTCTCTTACTTCACCGAAACACACACAAAACGAAATAAACGAACACACGGTGGCACAACAATTTAAGTTAAATTATTATTTAATTGACATGTGTAAGGCTTATGGCAGGCCAGATTTAAATGAACCTTCGAGTCGTCCGGTTAGATTTCCCCACCGATAATAAAAACATTTCCTAGGTGTTGTATTCTCGCCAAAATGCGCGGCATCCTACTAGTATATTTAATATTTGTTGCCTTGTTGGTCAACTATTATATATAATATATTAAACATCAAAATTCAAACACATGAACATTTTTCTACAACGAAAAATGAAACCCTCAAATATATAAGTTTATGACAAAAATTTTGTTTCTAGTTATCGTTTTTTTAAGTTTATGACATAAAATTATTTTCAGTTTTCTTTTTAAAACTTTTGAAGTCATAATCAAACTAAGACATCGTTATATACTATGTTGTATTGTTTCAAATATTGCTTTGCCTATAACGAAAACAATTATATCATTAACAAATAAACAAATGTCCAATGTTACAACACCCCAACCAACAAGAAAAACAACTATAAATCCTAAACAAACTCTATTTTATTGACACTAAAACATATGATTTCGAAAATGAGCCATCCACTTCTCACATTCGCATTGCCATGCTCATCGTAACATCTGTTAACGCAACGCGTACCAATACACCACGGTTAAGCATTCTGACCGATGAGCCCAACGATGAGTCCCTTACTCCTGATTTTGTATCCTATAACTATACACAAACACTTGACCATTTCAACTACAAGCCCGAAAGTTACACAACGTTCCAACAACGATATATTGTAAATTCCAAATATTGGGGCGGGCCCATTATGAGTTCGCCAATCTTTGTATATATTGGCGCCGAGATAGATGTTATTCGCCAAGTTCTTGGTGTGGGATTTTTTCCGGTCCTTGCTTCACGGTTCCATGGTCTTATTGTGTATATAGAGGTAGTAGGTCTTTAGAGACAAATTTCATTAATCATAATTAATTACAATTTTTTTACTCATGGAAGCATAGTAGTGGGATAGTTTTTTTATTTATATATTATATAGAGTAAAATGGTAAAATATTCTTTGAGTTTAAGTCATTTTTGTCACTTTAGTTTAAAAATAAAACTTTTTGTATCTAGATCCTGGGGTTTTAGTTTTGTTGTTATTTCCATCCAATTGGCAAACTAGGTTAGAAATTTCTGCTCTTTTTATCGTCTTCCTCATTTAAATGAAGGGTATAGTTGTCATTTTATGACTGAACTGCGTCATTTAAACGAGGAAATCGACAAAATGGCTGAAATTTCTAACCCTGTTTACCAATTGAATGGAAATGACAACAAAAATTAAACCTCAAGGACCCAGTTACAAAAAAAAATCATTTGTCGGACTGAAATGACAAAGGTGACATAATCTCATGGACCATTTTTCGCATTTTACTCGTATGAGACCCTTGAGTGATACTCGTTAATCACACAGAGAAATTACCATAATATAAATTAGCAACACAAAGTTGCTTCATAATGTTGTACACTATGTATTGGGAGTCTTTCAAAAAATAATTGACTTTTTCATTTCTAATACAAAGGTTTTTATCTTTTAAATTTGACCACTTTAATTCTTTTACTTATATTTTCAACACAAAGGTTTTTATCTTTTAAATTTGACCACTTTAAGTTTTTTTTACTTATTTTTTAATGGCGTATGGTTAGAATGTTGTTAATCGGGTTAGTAGTTAGTATGTTAGTATCACCAAGTTAGTATTAAAATCTCCCATTGCCTGGATTTGAACCCAAGCCGAGTCACATATAATACGTTATGATTGTGCGGTATAAATTTGATTTACTTTATGTTTTGATCCAATCGCAATGCTTATATAGGTTACATTAAGTTCGATCAGATACGTAGAAACGCGCGTTTTCATATGGTTAACGCATCACATAACGTTTGTACTAATCCATTCGATCTTTGCAATGTAGTCGCTGGTAGTTCTGTAGCATTAGTGCTACTTGGCACGGTCTATGCCCCCGCCGCAACGCGGGAGCCTTAATACTAGTTAGATTTAAAAAATATAAATTAGTAACTTTTCTGTGCATATGGTATTCTAACATGTGCATTAGGAGGTTCTAAAAAAAAAGTTAAAATTTTACTTTTAACCCACATTTTTGATTTCTTACAATTATAACTTCATAAAATCGAATATTTTTTACTTTTAAGCCATAACTTATCTACTTTTACAATTTAACCTAAACTTTTTTATATATAATTATGGTGTCCTATCTTTCGCAAATTTTCGTTTTAACGTTTCGAAATAAATTTTTCGAGTTACCACGGAGCAACGTGTGTGTGGTTCAACGTTTTTATGCTTCGTTCATAATTTTGCGAGGTAATACGGCGCAACATCCATGTGTAGTTCAAGATTTTACGTCTATTGTTTTTCATTCCATATGTTCGTCGCAATGCGTGAGTCATTGATCGACTTTGTTATTTTTTTATATGTTCTATCTTTCAGTTTCTTGCAACTATAACCTTACAAAAATGATTTTTTTTTTACTTTTAACCCAAAACTTTTTATCATTTGTAATATAACTCACAACTTTTTTTACTTTTAACCTTGGTCTCCCTATACTTTTCATCCTTCCCAACTTTTCGTTTATATTTTGTACTAAATTTTTCGAGTTAACACAGCGCAACGTGCGTGTGTGATTCAACGTTTTTTACGTTTCGTTTGTAATTTTGCAAGTTAAACACAACCCAACGTCCATGTGTTGTTCAATGTTTTTACGTTTATTTTTTCTCATTTGACAAGTTCGTCGTAACGCATGAGTCCTAGATCAACTTAGTTATTTTTTTAAATGTTCTACATTTCGGTCTATTTCTTTGCTTTAACACGCCACAACTTCAACGTTGGTGGTTGCTGACGATTGTGTACATTTAGTGCTATTTGACATGCTTTTACGTCCCCGCCGCAACGCGGGGGTGCTTATTTCTAGTTAGATTTAAAAAAAAAATCAGTGTTGTGCCATTATATAGACGAAAGTGAGAAAATTAAGCATTGTAGAGTAGAGAAAAAATGAGTTCATTGAATTGGGTTGGGTTGGGTTGGACCTATCACCATTGTTTATCAACTTTTTGGTCTTTATGAAAACCGATATATTAAAATAATATCTATTTAATTTGGAGCATCGACACTATGGGACTTCAATGCCATTTGGATCGGAAGACGAAGCATATAAGGATGCCAATAGTCTTGAATTTTTTAGCTCGGAACAAGCTTTAGTAGACTATGCCCAAATAATCCTTCATCTTAAACAAAATCTAGCCGCAGAAAATTGTCATGTTATAGTTGTTGGAGGATCCTTCGGTGGAAGTAAGTTCTATTAATAGGTATTAGTGAATTTGTTTAACTTAACAGAGCTCGAATTCAGCTAATTTCAAACTATTTATCTAAAGCTTGAGCTCAGCTTTACTTCACTTGTTTCTTTTATTGTTTTTTGGTTATAGTAGTGACTATCTTTTAGGCTCATTTGTATATAGAATATATCTATATTTAAAGTGTTCCGTCTAGGTAGCTAATCTATAATTAACTCGACTCAAGCTTTAGTTCATGTCACACAATGGCCACAGACAACTTTACTCATATACAACTTAGTTCTTTTTTTAAGTTTTCACTAAAGTTATTTATATTCATATAAGTGGTTATTACACAAACATTATGCAACAAGTATTTTCACGAACATTTTAATACAAGAGTAAGTTATTTCTTTTTCTCTTCAAATGTAATAATATGTGGATCACAATTATAAAACAAAGAGTAAATTGCACAAAACATCCTTTATGTTTCCTCAAACTTGCAGGTTCCAGCCTTAATGTTTAAAAGTTGCTAAAAACAACCTTTAAGTTTATTTTTGTTGCGGGTTCAATCCTTTACAGCTAACCACGTTATTTTCTTCAGTTAAGTTTCCTCACATGCATAACATGTGAGGGTATATTCGTCATTTTGGTTGATCATGTGAGGGAACTTAACTGAAGAAAATAACGTGGTTAGCTGTAAAGGATTGAACCCGCAACAAAAATAAACTTAAAGGTTGTTTTTAGCAACTTTTAAACATTAAGGCTGGAACCTGCAAGTTTGAGGAAACATAAAGGATGTTTTGTGCAATTTACTCTAAAACAAAATGCTCATACTTTAAAAGCAATTCATTTGTTTTGTGTTTAGTGTTAGCCTCATGGTTTCGTTTGAAGTATCCACACATCGCTTATGGTGCATTGGCAGCATCTGCCCCAATTCTCTATTTCAAAGATCTCACTCCTGAAAATGGTTATGACCGTGTGGTTTCTAATGATTTCAATGTAAGCAAATCAATCATACAACTTAAGGGGTTAAGTTATTGTACAAATGAGTCTTAACATACAAACTATCCTTAACGTAAGAAGTGGAGGGTTTTCTTTTCTTTTTTTGTTTTTTTGAAATTTTCTTGCCTACTTATTAAGCACGTATTTTAGTCCCTTAATAAAAAAAATAAAAATCATCATGATTTTACACTAGTAGAATAATTATGTATTTTTCTAGAGTTGTACAAGAGTAATTATAATTACTCTACAAAATTACTCAAATACGTAAAATCATGATTTTTTTTACATTTTGCAATTAAACGTTATTTTAGGGAAAAAATTAAAAAAAAAATCTTTCTTCACTTCTTACGTTAGAGGTATTTTGTATGTTAAGACCCATTTGTATTTGATCTTTACACAATGTTGAGGTTTTGTTGATACAAGGTTTAATGCTCAGAGTACAAGAGAAACTTGCTACAAAACCATTAAAGATTCTTGGGCCGAAATTGATAGGGTTGCTGCTCAGCCCGGTGGGCTTTCGACCCTTTCTCATATATTCAACACTTGCTTGTAAGTTGCTACACCTTTAAAATCAGGGGTGGCAAAAGTGATGGGTTGGGTAGGTTTAGGTCATGGGTTAGAATGGGTATAGGTTAGGATGAGTTTTTTTAAGAAAAAAATTATAATGGGTATGGTTAGGATGAGTTTGGGTAAAGATGGTTTATCAAAGGTTTAAGATGAGTTTGGGTAAATATTCAAAAAAAAAATTCTAAAAAATCAAAAAATTTCTAAAAAAGTCAAAAAAATTAAAAAAAATTCTAAAAAAAAACTCAAAAAAATTATAAAAAATAAAATAAAAAATTCAAAAAATTCTAAAAAATTCAAAAAAAAAAAAAATTCTAAAAATAAAAAATATATAAAAAATTCAAAAAATTCTAAAAATTAAAAAAAAAATCTAAAAAATAAGAAAGTCAAAAAAAATCTAATAAAAAATAAAAAAAAATACAAAAAAATAAAAAAATCCAAAAAAACTCAAAAAATCAGAAAAAGATCAAAAAATTCTAAAAAATTAAAAAAATCAAAAAATTCTAAAAATAAAAAAATTCCAAAAATTCAAAAAATTATCTAAAAATTTTCAAAATTAAAAAAACAAAAAATTCAAAAAAATCTGAAGATCAAAAGTTACTTTTTGGATTTTTTTGAATTTTTTGAATTTTTTGTTTTTTGAAATTTTTTACATTTTTTTTTCATTTTTTTAAATTTTATAATTTTTGTGATTTTTAGAAATTTTTTGATTTTTTGATTTTTTTTATTTTTTAGGAATTTTTGTATTTTTTAATTCTTACAGTTTTTTTATATTTTTAGAATTTATGAATTTTTTGATTTTTTTAGTTTTTTTTTAACTTTTTTGGATTTTTTTTGAATTTTTGAATTTTTTATTTTTTTTTAATTTTATAATTTTTTTTATTTTTAGAAATATTTTGATTTTTATAAATGTTTTGAATTTTTTGGATTTTTTGATTTTTTTTGTATTTTTTACAATTTTTTTATTTTTAGATTTTTTTTGAATTTTTTTGATTTTTCATAATTTTTTATAATTAATATAAATTTTTATTTTTATATATTTTTTGAATTTTTTGGTATTTTTTTGATTTTTTAGATTTTTTTTGATATTTTTTACTTTTAGAAGTTTTTTGAGTTTTTGGATTTTTTTAATTTTTTTTTTGAATTTTTTGATTTTTCGGAATTTTTTATTATTTTTTAGTTATAAATTTTTTTTGACTTTTTTTTGTTATTTTTTAGAATTTTATTGATTTTTTTGAATTTTTTGATTTATTTTAAAATAATACTGATTTTTTTAGTAATTTTTAGTTTTTTTTTTGTTTACATTTACGAACACTTGAATAAGATTAAGAATCTGACGATACTTCTGTTAGAGTTAATCTATTTACCTATCTTAATACCCATCCTCACCCATAAATTATTTTTAATAGATATCTTACAACTCATACTGACCCATCCTTAATTATTTCTCAACCCATCCTCATTTTTAAAATGACCCAAAATACTCAAATGAGTTTTTATTGCCAAGTCTATTTAAAATGTTAATAAAAAATCTTATGTATTAAGTTTGACCAAAACATGTTGAGTAATCAAAACTTCTTTAAGGTTTTTTAGAAGGTAACAACTTTTAAGATAATCTATTATGGTTTTATAAATTTTCACTGTCATATCATAAGACTACTGTATTCTTAAGTAAGCGCATTGTATTTAGGCTATAGGGTGTGGTCATGACCATCATGATCCTCTATATAGCCGTCATGTCATCTACCTCTAATCCATCACCCAAAACCACTACCATAAGGGTGTGGTCATGACCAAACCACTATCCCTTTTATTTTTTTAATTTATGTTTATCTTAAAATCATCAAATGGGAAGGTCGTGGTTGTCGTCGTTTAATCCATGTGAACCACCGTGATTTAATGAGATGAGATGGTGTAGCATATGAATAATGGTCTTATGTAGCAAATCATGACCCAACCATGACCCTCATACTTCTTAGCTTAGTTGTTTGTGAGAGGGAAAGACAAAGAAAGGGAGGAGAGAGAATGATTTTGTGAGGTTGCATTTCCTTGGATAACTTATATGGTACGGGTAGGAATGCATTCACCTCCTCCCATTGCTAATGTTATAAAGTGAAGATCATATCATTGACACATCACCACATCACTTTCATTCACGGTTTTTTGTTTTCACCACACACTCTTAGATCATCTAGTAGAGATCAATTTTAGTGTTTTTGGGTTGTCATATTAGCATGTGTCCAACCAATCACAAGTTTTCTCTCTCTTATCCCGCTTAAAATCTATAAAAACATATTCCTTCTCTTTCCTCTCTCTTCGTTCCCCAACTCACGTACCCATTTTACACCAAAAATTAATAAACACCTTCTATCATCTAGTCAGTCCTATAAAAACGTATTCCTTCTCTTCCTCTCTCTTCCTTCCCCTACTCACATACTCGTTTTACACCAAAAATTAATAAACACATTTTATCCTTTAGTCAGTCCTCTCTCTCCTACATGCCTTCTAAATGAGTAAAAATTTCTTTTGATGGTGCTCTTATGATTTCACAACTTTTATGGCACTTCAATCATTTATAATCATTATATGTATGTAAAATTTAATTTTTAAATATTAGTTAAATTAGACAAATAATTAATTATGCATAAAAATATTTTTTAAACACTAATTAAACATAACCAGTTATGGAGAACCTCCAATTTGATGCTTTCTATAATATTTACTTTCTGGGCAAATTTCGTATGGTGTAAATTTTGTATAATACATTTTAAGACTAATTAAAAAAAGTAGAAAGACCTATAGCCCCATTATTTAACCCCCAATGGGTGGTGTTTAACGCCGGATCACTGCGATTGTGACGAGGACATGATCCAGTAACACACATGTATACACGTTGACACTTCATCATAAGGGCGTAGCTTGTGGGGGCGAGAGGGGGGGGGGGGGGGAGCTCAAAAACGTATATACCCAAAATTTTATACGAAAACTACATCCTCTTCACTACTGAGCGAAAAGTTCGGGCGACCACGGTTTTATACAAATTTTTGGTATACACGTTTTCGACCACCCGTCGGAAATCTCAAGCTTCACCACTGCTTCATCAAAGATAATTCTGAGTTTTTATTTTGTTTAGTTATTATTGAAAGCTTACTTTTTATAGTTAAAAAATGACATGGTACACATTTATTTACCAAACGTTACAATGTCTTCATATACATTATCCCTTCAATAGTCTTCTTATATTTCCAAAAGAGTTAAATGCTTAGTTGGTCCATGTGGTTTGCAAAAATTGCAGATTGGTCCCAGTGATTTACTAATTACATGCGTAGACCCAAACTTTTTAAAAATTAACTCGCTTGGTCCCCTGCCCTAACATCAGTTAGCTTTCTCAGTTAACACACCCCATATTCATGTCAATGAGAGTAATCTAGTGTAAATTTACTTATTTACCCTTAAAGATAAAAAGAAAATATAAATTATTATATTATAAAATCTTTTTGGGCCCAATGTACTCTCTCTCTCTCTCTCAAAAGACTTTATCTCTTTCTCTCTCCCATATCTCTCTTTGTTCCATCATCACCCACCTTCATCCCATCACCACATCATATCACCACCACCACACCACCACTGCCATAAACACCATCAACCACCATAGCAAAAACCACATCCACTTTTCAATAAAACTACCACAACACTTTCACATCCATCCTGCAATTATGAATTAAGAAACACAACATCCAATTGACTAAAAATAAAGGTACATAGAAGAAATTAACCATGTAACAAAATATCCCCTCCCCTTCCTTGGGTATAATAATAAAGAGAAAATTCTTTTTGCTCCTCTGATTTGGTCACTTTAACGGTTTTGTCTCCCAAAACCTTTAAAAATAGTCATTTTACTCCAATAGTTTGCTATGGTTTTTCCATTTTGCTCCCCGTCTCTAACTCCATCCAAATTATATGTTTTTCCATTTTGCTCCCTAAGGAGCAAAATGGAAAAACCATAGCAAACTATTGAAGAAAATGGCTATTTTTAAAGGTTTAGAGCAAAACCGTTAAAGTGACCAAACCACATGGAGCAAAACGAAAGTTTACTCAATAATAAAACTACATAGTTTTCCCTCGCTGCTACCAAACTCACAAGAACAACAATTCACACATGGAGAAGAAGAAAGACATGAAGAACATCTTCAAGAAGCTTCACATAGGAACCAATCGCGATCCAAATCGAGCATTATCATCATCAAACGATTCACCACCACCACCACAATCATCAATCGCATCATCATCATCTTACGCCACCGCGGACCACCGTACACTGTCAGTGCCACTGGTCAATCCTTCGTCCAGTCGCCGTCTGCTGTCGCAAGTCCTCCGCCGGCGTCTCCTACCGTCAATGTTACGACGTTTCAACTGCAGGATTATTATTTATGAATCGTTTGATGAATCTTGAGCATTTGTTGTTTGGATGTACAACAGTCAGGATTTACTATGGCAGAAAAAGTTGGAGGAGCAGGCCGATCTGCAACATGCAATCGAGCTTCAGAACCGTCGGATCATGATTCTGGAGCAGCTCCAGTCCTGATTCTGGTAACGTACCACCCGTCGGTTTTTGGTTCCCAGAGCAGCTCCAGTCCTGATTCTGGTAACGCACCAGTTTGTGAGTTGCTAAAATCGAATGCAGAAGCTGTTTTTAGCGACTAAACAAATGGATTTTTGTTTTTTTATTTGTTGCAGAGAATGGTTTAATTTAAAAATGACGACTCTTGTAAATGTCAATGGTGATGAACCTTTACACGCAGGATTATTATTCTCTTTTTATCTTCTGGTAAATAAGTAAATTCACAAAGATTACCCTCATGTGACATGCACATCGGGTGTGTTGGCTGAGAAATCTAACTGATGTTAGGGCAGGGACCAAGCGAGTTCATTTTTGACAAGTTTTGGTACCACGCGTGTAATTAGTAAACCACTGTGACAAAGTCTGCAATTTTTGCAAACCACAGGGACCAACCAAACATTTAACTCTTTCCAAAATTAGTAGTTATGTTTTATCTAAATTTAAATTCTTATACTTTTTTTTTCTCAAAGACCGTTGAGCACGGCACAAGATCTCAAATACAGATTGGAATTTCGATACAAAGATATGGCTCAGTACAACACAAATAATTCCCTATTTACGTTTTGCAACGCATCTGATGTAACTAATGATACTCAATATGTTCTCAATAAAATTGTGGCCGGATACAAGCCGTGCATGGGGGATCATGTAATCGAGTTTCCTCAAACAGTCAAAGCCACGGTTTAGGATGGCGCTGGCAGGTAGATGTGTTGACACTACCTTAGTGTATTATGTTTGGCGTCACGAGAGTATGATGTAACATGCTATATACAAATGTGTTTTATGTAGTCATGTACCGAAATCGTAATGCCAAGGGGACATGGTGACAATGATACGTTTCAAGCGAAACCATTCGATATGGCTAACTATACAAAAGAATGTGAGGAAGTGTTTGGTATTACACCAAGACCTTATTGGGCACCAATAGAGTTTGGAGGGCATGTAAGTTAACCTTTTATTTTCTTTATTGGTCATCCTCTAGAAGCTATTGATTTATATATTTGGCAGGATATTAAAAACGTGTTGAACAAATTTGCAAGTAACATCATATTTTCAAATGGGTTACGAGATCCGTATAGCTCCGGCGGGTAAGAAACACAACTTTGTTAATACGTTTATAGTGTTACAAAATTATTTGTCATGAACAAAATGACTTCTACTTAAATGACAGAGTTCTTGAAAACATATCGGACACTGTAGTCGCCATTTATACACAAGAAGGTATGCAAGAACCATTGATGTATTTTCAGAATTTAAAACCCATTATATTATTATTATTAATTAATAATATGTAATGATTAGGTCATCATTGCTGGGATTTGTACCCTCCAGCGGATAATGACCCAGAATGGTTGATTGCACAAGGAATGGAAGAGATCAAAGTCATTGAAGGATGGCTAGCAACGTACAAACGTCCATAATATATCATATTGAAAGGATAATAATATGGTGATTATCTATTGTTTCCAAAAGAAATAGTGATGTATTTGTAGGACCAATCTATACAGTGGAAACAAGAAAATGATGTAATTTTGAACACTTTACATATATATAAATGAGTTGCTTGTGATAAATTTTATTTTTAATGGGTCAAACGAATGGAACTACTAAATCGTTGAAGGACCCAGCTAGAAAATTGTGAATATATTTCAAACGCATAAACCGCTAAAAATTAATAAGATCGTTATTTACAAAGTCCTTTAAATTGTAGATATTAAGATCATGATCGATTTCCAAACAACAATGAGTGGGACTACTTTATAAGGCTAACCAAGTATTTAATCACTTTCCCTAGTACCAAATTCGTTCAAAATCATACACAATAACAAGAATAATGTCATATTCGGCCACTCACAGGGCTGGCCCGAAGGGGGGTGCGGGGTGGGCGACGGCTCAGGGCCCAAACCCTCCGGGGGCCCGAATATTTATTTTTTTAATAAAGTAAAGTTGTAAAACTTAGAATATATAATACTGAATTCTAAAATAACATAATGAAGCACATGGTCTAGTGGTTCCCATGTGATTTTATTAACAAGTAGACCATGGGTTCTAATCTTAATAGCATCATTTTTAGTTGATTTTTGTTAGGTTTGTTACATATGCATTAAATGCAAATGACATTAATTAATTAAGAGTAAACTTCCGTTTTGCTCCTTGTGGTTTGGTCATTTTAATGGTTTTGCCCAAATCCTTTAAAAATAGTCATTTTACTCCCTGAGGTTTCCATTTTATTACCAGTTTGCTCATCGACTCTAACTTAGTTAAAATTTTCAGTTAAAAGTAAGGGTATTTCAGTAAATTCGCATGTATTAAAAGGGTACTTTAGTAATTTTATATATAATACTTTAATAATTTATTAAGAATTCAAAATTAATTTTTGTCTTTTGTCTTCATATGGAAAGTCGACATTTTTTTGTATAGCAAAGTCTTGACATTTTTGTATATGCGGAACCCTTAAAGTTCTTCAACACCAAACCCCTCCATCGCACCAAGCACCTCCATCAACACCAACCATGACCCTAGTCGCCACCAACCACCACCACCACCACTAACCTCACCAAACAACTACCAGTAACCACCGTCACCAACACCAACAAAATCGGAATCGAGCATACACTAGCCCTTTTTCATCAGATCTGAGAAGACCCAATAGTGTATTAACTTGGGCGGCGAGATCTGAAACCTCCGTCCATTAGATTTGCAACTTCGGGCGGCGGCGGCGGTGCGGATTGTGGTGGTGATGGCGATGATGGCGGCAGGTGATGGTTCTGGGTGGTGAAAGAGAAGGTAGAGAGAGAGACGGGTGAGGGAGAGTGTGTGGACTGGGTGGGGTGGTCGCTGATGGTGATGATGGCGGCGGTTGGTTGTTGTGGTGGTGGTGCCCGCGGGTGGTGGTTGTGGTGGTGGCCATAGATTTCTTTGAAGCTTCAACAAGATGCGGCGGGTTATGTTTTGTTTTGAGTCTTGAACAAGATGGCAGGTTTTGTACAGTTAAGGTTTTAAAATGAAGGTATAAAATATCTTGGAAGGAAAAAGACTAAAATGTCCTTCATGTGAGGGGCACGTGACTGAATTTAACGACTAAAATAGATGCCGTTTGGGGCGGGGAGCAAATTGGTGAAATGTTATTAACATCAATGAGTAAAATGGCTATTTTTAAAGGATTGAGGCAAAACCATTAAAGTGACCAAATCACAGGGAGCAAAACGGAAGTTTACTCGTTAATTAAATTTGTGTTATATTAAATCAAAATGGGAGTCATAGTTATTTCTTAAATATAGTTTAAAAATGATTATTTATGTTAAATCTCAAAATATTATTCAATCTACAATTAGTTTTTTGTGTTCCATTTTTTTAATGGAAAAGTCTTATTTTGTTTTTTTCTTTCAAATATGTGTATTTTTCTAAACAGATTTCGATAGGTTACGATGGTTTTATATGATTGTAAATAACGATTTTGGAAGTTACAACGTAACTATATCGTATTTTCTTCTGAATTACCCTTACAACGTGTTTTCTTTCTACGTTTTGTTGTCCAAATACGATTGTGATGTATATTCTTTTTAAAAAGTTTATATTTTAAGGGCCCTTATTTTATCTTAGCACAGGGCTTACATATTTTCGTAGATTTTCGGAGACGGCCCTGACCACTCATATAAACCAATATGGTCTATTTGTCAAAAAGGAACTTATAAAATTATATTTTGTTGCTCGAGTGAAAACTTCCAGGTAACGCATCTTGAGATTGCTCAATGAACAAGTGATCAACTATCTAGTTGTGGTTTAGGTTTGGCATTTCTCAATGAACAAGTGATTAACTATCTATATACTTTTAGCTAAAATTTTGGAAAAACAAGAATACCATCGTATTAAATGATCGAAACACAATGATACGATTTTAAAGTCATGCCTTTATGTAATATAATACTTAGGGGTTGTTTGTTTAGCTCTTAATGAGGCTCTTAATGGTTTAGACCTCTTACTTGTTCAACACTTAATAGTTCAGACTGTTTGTTTCGCGAGCATATGTCTGAATGGTTCAGACACTTGCTCTGAATGGTTAAGCATTATACTGAGTCTGAATGGTTATAACCTCTAATCTGAATTGGTCAGACATTTGTCTCTAAACGGTTAAGCATTATACTGGCTCTTAATGGTCAGACCTCTTACTGATTCAACGCTTAATGGTTCAGATCTCTTGCCAAGCAGCCCCTAACATGTTTTAACAGTGCATACTAACAAAAGAGACCGTGTAGGGCAAATGAGATCATATAGGTTAACTTGTAAGGAAAGAAAAAGAAAATGATTGATAACTTTAAATTATCACAAGAGTATGAGAAAATAATTAAATCATCTGTGAATGGTTGAAACGAACATGGTCGATTGATTAATGGTTCAATCATATTTTACGATAGAGGTTGGCGAAAATAACCGGTTCGAGAAACCAAACTAGGTTATAACCCGAACCAAAACCAAAAATCAAACCGGTTTGAAACCAACTGAACACATAATTTTGAGACGAACTTCAGACCCCTTTTGTTGAAACCGGTTTAAATCAAACTGAACCACAAAAAACGGTCAAAGCCAGTAAATAACTAGAATGGGTTCAGATCAAACTAATCCTTTCTTAACTTGAAGATCGGTTTGGAACCAGAACCGATTTTGGCTAAACCAGTTTTGACCTTCATTAACCGAAACCAAAACCAGAACCGGTTTGGAAAAAACCCCACCTTTCTTCACAAAATAAAACCTATCTGTGTATAACCCGAATTAGTGTCCACGGATCTTGGGCTAATCAGTCTCCAACTCTATCTGGGCCTACAACCCTTCGGGTGAAGTCTATAAAAATTACCCGACCCAAGATCCGTTGACCCAAATTTGGGTTATACAGGACTGAAAACTCAAAACCCTAACCGAATCATCGCCATCGCCGGTGACGGAGCTACAGAGAAGATGTTGCGGTTGAAGCACCTCACTTCTTACAGATCGGCGGTTACTCTCACTTCTCGACTGTTGTTCACTCACGAAGATAAACTAATTCTACCGGCCAACATCCCCTCACGGTTCACCTCCAATCGATTTCTCGATTTCTATCAGGTAAGTTCATTTGAATTATGCATTCATGTTCGAAACCTGATCCGTAGCCTTTAAGTAAGTTGTATCAACTGAATTTGATCAGTTTGTTGTGATTTAATAGCAATTGTTAGGGTTTATCTGTTGTAATTTTGTAATGTTGCCTTTTTGAGTTATGCATTTGTGTTTGAAATCAAACTCGTAGGTAATAATGAAGTCGTATTAAGTGAATTTGATCGGCTTGTTGTGATTTGAAACCAGCAGTTACTGCGTCTTCTGTTGCATATTTGAGTTACGTATTTATGTTCGAAATCAAACTCGTAGGCGTTAATGGAGTGGTATCAAGTGAATTTGATCGGTTTGTTGTAATTTGAAACCAGCAGTTACTGCGTTTTCTGTTGCGTATTTGAGTTATGTATTTATGTTCGAAATCAAACTCTTAGGCAATAATTGAGTGGTATCAAGTGAATTTGACCAGTTTGCTGTGATTTGAAGCGGAAGTTACTGCGTATTCTGTTTCTGAAAGTGTTAGGGTCTATCTGTTGTAATTTTGTTATGTTGCGTGTTTGAATTATGCATTTGTGTTTGAAATAAACTCATAGGTATTAATGAAGTGGCATCATCAAGTGAATTTGATCGGTTTGTAGTTTTGTGAAAATGGTAATTACTATGTCTTTGTATACCTAAGAGTGTTAGGGTTTGTCTGATGAAATTTTGTAATGATGCCTGTTTGAGTTATGCATTTATGTTTGAGATCAAACTCCTCAAGTGAATTTGATCGATTTGTAGTAATGTGAAAGGCTGAAAGCGGAAGTTAGTGTGTCTTGTATTTCTGAAAGTGTTAGGGTTACTCTGTTGTAATTTTGTAGTGGCGTGCATTTATGTTTGAAATCAAACTCATAGGAATTAATGAAGCCGTATCAAGTGAATTTGATCGATTTATAGCAATGTGAAAGTGGCAACTAGTGTAATATCTATTTCTAAAAGTGTTAGGGTTACTCTGTTGTAATTTGTAATGATGTCTATTCGATTTATGCATTTACCCCAAAATCAAACCCTTAGGCATTACTCGTATCAAGTGAATATGTTCGATTTTTTGTGATTTGAAAGCGGCAGTTAGTAGTTACTCCTTTTTTCTATTCATAAAAGTGTTAGGGTTACTCTGTTGTAGTTTTGTTATGACGCCTGTAACCTGTTTGATTTATGCATTTATCTCTAAAGTCAATCCTTTAGGCATTAATGAAGTCGCAACACGTGAATTTGATCGATTCATAGTGTTGTGAAAATGGAAATACTGTCTCGTGCATTCCTAAAAGTGTTAGGGTGTTTACTCTTACTAATTTTGTAATGATGCGTATTTGAATTATGCATTCATGTTTTACATCAAACTCTTAAGCACTAATGAAGTTGTGTCAGGTGAATTTGATCCGTTTATAGATGTGAAAGCGGCAATTAGACGTGAAATCGGTTTATAAGGTTACTCTGTTGTAATTTATAATGATGTATTAATGTCTGTTTGAATGCAGCTTGGGAATAAGGATGCGATCGAGAAAGAGCGTGCTCGGCTGTAAGCTTTTGGATATGGTGTTTTGTAAATGTAGTTTGTTCTTGAGTGGATCATATCGTAAGCTGTGGTTAATTTTTGTTGTGTGATTTAGGGCAGTAAAGATGAGATGAATAGGGGATATTTTGCTGATATGGTAGAACTCAAAGAACATGGTGGTAAGGTAAGCTGTTTCTTGAATAAAAGGTGTTTTAATCTATGAAAATTATATGAATTCTTTAGGTTTTAGGGTTTAATAGTTTAGATTGTGATTTTGGTTGACATTGCTACGTATACACAGATTGCTGCGGCGAATAAGGTTATAATTCCAGCAATGGCAGCTGTGAAATTTCCTCAGCTAGAAGTAAATTCTTCAAATGGCAAATGGATCAAACTACCAATCACTACTTATGGATCAGATACTGAATCGATGAAGGCTGATATCCCGAAAGCAACCTTAATGTGTCTCTCATTCCGAGCAGCCTCCCAGGTTCTAATTTGAATTCTTCTCTCATCAATTTAGTATAAGGAATTGTGTTTTCAAAACTTATTACTATTATTTGTTAATCATGATTCGTGGCATAATTAATGATAAACCTGTTAGAGAGAATATTATGATGCAAAATTCTGGATCGTCAACGTGATATGAAATATGACTTACAGTTTGATGTAAAATGTAAAGTTTATAACATTGAATATACATTATATATTTATAGAATGGAATTGAAGTAGTGAAAATGTGAAATGCTATCTTTTTACAGGCAATGACTGATTCTTGGAGCGATCCCTTTGTTGAAGCTTTCAAAGACTCAAGTAAAGTTCGGTTATATGAGGTATTAAATTGTAGTAGCATCTATCACTTCATAATTAGGACTCTTAATATGATTATTGGCACTTAGTTATCATGAGTAAAGTTCAGGTACAAATAAACTTAACATACAAAACGTACAAACTGAAGGAAAAGACAAAAAAACGCAGTGGCATTTTCGTAAATATTTGGTCGTAGGGTAATTATCAAAATTACTCTACAGGATCATTTGTAGAGTGATTCTGGTCTTATAGAGTAATTTTGTAAAATGTTCTTGTAGAGTAATTTTGATCTTGCAGAGTAATTTTGTAAAATATTCAGTATTTTGATAAAAAAAACCTAACCCCCCCCCCCCCCCCCCCCCAAAAAAAAACTAAAAACTAAACCATAAAGCTAAACCCCATAACTAAATGCTAACAAAATTACTCTACATGATCATTTTACAAAATTACTCTACAAGAACAATTTACAAAATTACTCTACAAAAGATCAAAATTACTCTACAAGAACATTTTACAAAATTACTCTACAAGACCAAAATCACTCTACAAATGATCCTGTAGAGTAATTTTGAAGACCAAATATTTACAAAAATGCCACCGCGTTTTTTTGGCTTTTCCTTCAGTTTGTACGTTTTGTATGTTAATATTTCTATTTGATCTTTAGTCTAGTTATCATCTCCCAATCTTTTTTTTTCTGGTTTTCTATAGACTAAAATGCCATTTTCGTCCCTGACTTTTGGCCAGATCTGCGACTTTCGTCCAAAATTTTGTTTTTCGCATCTAGATCCAAAAGATTTGAATTCTTGCCATTTTCATCCGGGTCGTGAATTCCATCCATTTTTCTCCGTTAAGTCATGGGTGTTTCTATCTTTTTTTGTTAACGGGCAATTCGGTCTTTTTACTTTATGTACAAGCATTTAGCATAATGTACAAGTATTCAAAAGACCGAATCGCTCTCTAAGTTAACAAAAAAGACCAAAATACTCATGATTTAACAGGGATAAAGGGATGGAGTTAGCGAGCCAGATGAAAATGGCAAGATTCCAAACCTTTTGGATCCAAATGCGAAAAACAAACCTTTAGACGAAAATCGCAAAACTGGCCAAACCTCAGGGGCGAAAATAGCATTCTATTCTTTTCCATATAATATAGGTCTTGCATTTTCTTTCTAGAAATTACGAGTTTTTGTTTATTTATTTATTTTGTGTTTCAGATATCATTCATTGAATCCTGGTTGTTATCTTTAACCCCAATAAAGAAGCTTTTACTTCTAATGTTGAAGAAGTCAAAACCCGAAGAAGATGGCGTGTTGCATAAACAAATCGCGTATGCCTTTGGTGATCATTATTACTTTAGAAAAGAGCTGAAGATACTCAACCTTCTAACTGGGTAACGATCTTTTTTTTAAATTCTGTTGTATCTTTCTACATAGGTTAGGAAACTTAATCCATTTCATAAGTTAATTTTTTTGTTATTGTTAATGATCCTCAGCTACATGTTCTTGCTGGACAAATTTGGTAGAATACGTTGGCAAGGTTTTGGATTGGCCACACCAGATGAATTGTCTTCACTTCTATCATGCACCTCGCTTCTGCTTGAAGAAGAATGACGGTAACAGAAGTTCTTTTATTCGTAGAAGATTGTTATAATAATACGTGTCAAATTCATGTCTCCCTTAACAATTTTACGGTTACATTTTGGAATTATGGGCTTCAACGGCTAAGATAAGATGTATCTTGTTGCCTTTTAAATAGAAAAATGAGGACAAAGCTGCCCTTCGAGAGCGATGGGTAACTAGCGTCTAGCCGTTGTGTTTTGTAACACACCTTAGGCGAATCTTATATCGATGGTAAAGACGAGAGGTATTCGTTTCATGTATGGCTTCAAATAACAATAAACGTGTTTTGGATGCGGACAAAAGGGGCTTTGTTAACCGTGTTTGGGTGGCGGTTGATACGAAACTTCTAATACCAAAATATAACCTGACATTCACACTTTTATTGTGATATATCACACTTAAGGCTAGATCTTTGGTTTTATTAGGTGTCTCAATCGACATGAGAAGTATTAAACAGCCATATGTGTATTACACCCATAAATAGGAGTGTAGGACACTTGCAAGTTGCAATAAATCAATAATTTCTAACTTTAGAAACAATTTTTATAACCAACAGTTATTAGAATTTGATTAAAGCCTTGTAGATACAAAATCAATAATTCATAAATTTCAAACTTTGGAAACAATTTTTATAATTAACATTTATTTGAATTTGATTAAAGCCTTGTAGATACAAAATCAATAATTCATAATTTAAAAGTAGACTAAGGGTGGAAGAGGTGCTACAATGTGGGGAGTGGAACATCTCCACCTCAGCCAATCAGCTCATATCAACTTTTCATTTCCATCCAAACACAAGGGAGTGTTCCCTACGTGGGTAGTCTATTTTCTTATTTCTACAAATTATACATTAATAAATAAAACATATTTTAAACAAAATAAAATTACATTTAATTAAAAAAACATTACATGAAATTATAATAAATAAAATTACATTAAAATAAAAAAAGACATTACTTCAAATTAAAATAAAAAAAGACATTTTAAAACTAAAACTAATTTAACTATTCGTCGTCAGAATCCGCCAATAAATGGGGTAAATCTAGTTATCCAAGATGCTCCACAAGATCATATTTTAGTCTCCAATGCATAATTTCATCAATGAGTTCATTAAAAACAGTATCATCGAAAATGAGCTCGACTGGAGGATTCAGAATGTGTACCGGTGCTATCGTGTTTCCGTCGTCTTTTAGAATCGTGATATGTATAATAATGCACGTATATACGACAAATCTAATCTTTTTCACAGTCATAGAACGCATTGGTCGATTAAGTATACCCATTTTAACTTTAAAACACCAAAAGCCCATTTCACGTCTTTTTTTGCTGCCTTGTGTTGCCTCCTGAACTTCTTTTCGTTTGGAATGTGAGGATATGGAAAATGATTTCACAAACACGGACCAAGTAGGGTAGATTCCATCGGTAAGATAGTATCCATGCTTGTAAGTGGTTGTTCGCGTAAAATGGACATTTTGGTGTAATTCCATTTCGTTGAGTAAGAATAACGAAGATTGTTGGAGCACATTGACGTCGTTTTGTGAACCTGGTGGACCACAAAAAGCATGCCAAATCCACAAATCTTAAGAGGCAACTGCTTCGAGTATAACTGTTGGGTACTTGTGACTCCCTCTCATATATTGGCTCCGCAACTCTGTGGGACACATTCTCCAAACAAAATGCGTACAATCAAGGCTATCAACATCTCATGAAGGTGATGTTTCTCCTCTTGAGCTTGGTACAAAAGCACAACGTTGTGGCTTGCTGGTCTACGTAAGAACTCGGAAGCGTATAAATGGCATAACGTTTCACAAAAATATTCTAAACACTCGCGGGAAGTCCTTTCGGCCATATTTAAACACTAGTCGTTCTCGTCCGGAGGGTTACCGGTTGCAAGTTATTTAATCGTCAATGTAACTTTTTGCAATGGTGTAAAACTCTTTTTCATTTTCCCATCCACGCCCTCTTGAAACCACCAGTTATTCATTTGCACGTCGCTCACAGTTTTTAAACACAACCTTATTGACATACGAAACCTATGACGAAAAAATTCATCATTGTATTTGGGCTCCTCGACAAAATAAGTAGCCACAGGGGTTTCGTAGCCTCTCTCAATCACGATGGACATTTCTTTTTTTTTTACTAGATGTGCATGTGTCTTTTAGTTTGGCTTGCTTGATGAGATTTTTGAAATAAAAAATTAAGCTACTATCGCTTGAGGAATAATCATCGTCAACGTTGTATGAAATAAATAGCGGTATGTCATCCGCCTTTTAAAAAATAAGGTGACCTTTTTGGATTGTGAAAGAAATGGTTTGGTTGATAGAAGTTTTGGATTGTAAGAATGACGTGATTAAATAAGAAAATTGTAAACTTTTATATAAAACATTTATAATGTTCAAAAACCCAACGACTATAAAGCCGTTATAATGTTAAAAAATCATGCAATGAATACTCACCAAAGCTTTGGGAGGGTCGGTGGCGGCGTGCCCGCGAGGGGGCTCTACTTAGGGGTACATTGATCCAAATGGCCAGATGTGGGGGTAAGACAACGATTTTTTTAAAAATATGGGGTAAGGGTGTCAACTCCCCCAAACCACAGTAAGTAAAATTGCAGCTTACTCTTATTTTTTATTTAAATAACAAAAAAAACCAACACGTCAATCACGTGTCGATATTATTTTTGACACATTACGTTTTTTTTTAGGTTTTTTCTTTTGGCTGCAATGACAATTGATGATATCAAGTACCTTACTAGTTCCATAAGTACGTAACAAACCGAGCCACTATCAATTGGGTTCTCATCATGTCTCCCATTCCATCGTAACACGCGGGTTAAATAACTTGTTACCAAGCAAGTTACAATGTGTCAAAAACTCAAAATGTTAGGGAATCAAACTCGTGAAGCAATCTATGAAAAACAAACACACCACAAACATGGCGAGAGATATTTCAGGAAATCTAATTGGATTGTTATCGTATTTAGAAACTTTTGGTGGGTATAATAATAGTACGGCCTTTACAAATGTGGGGTTCGTCGTCATCGTTCATCGAACACCAATGATCATTACAGACCCAATATGGATTTCACGTATCATCACTCCAACATTATCCCCTTGTGAAACCTTCTCAATCCCCCTCATTCTCTGTATCTTTTCCCTTATATACATACATTGTGTGTGTATGGTTAATTGATTGATTCTTGGGGTGCACATAAGGTGTTTGATAAAAGTCCTCAAAGAGAAATGGGGGCTTTTATTATTATTGCAGCAGCCGTGTTGTTATTGTTGTTACATGGGGTGGTTGTTGTTTGTAGTTTTCCGGTGACTTTGAAACTTGAAAGAGCTTTTCCACCCAATAATAATAATAATAATTTGAATTTGGTGGAGTTGAGAGATAGAGATTACTCAAGGCACCGGAGATTCTTGCAGCAAGCTTCATCAAAAGATGTTATTGATTTCTCTCTTCTGGGCACTTATGATCCTTATCGTGTTGGGTACTTTTGTCTTCATTAATTTCATCTTATTTATCTCTTTGTATTTGTAAATTTCTCTTCATTGAATACATAAGAAAGATGTTTCTCTTTTCAAAATACAATTTTTTTTCCATTATTGATAATAAATAGGCATGTAAACAAATCGAATGTCAACGTTCATGAACTGTTCGTGAACTTGTTCGACGTGAAGTTCGTTTATTTTAATAAATTATTAACGGACATGAATAAAAGTTTTGTTCATTTAATTAAACGAATGAACATGAACACAAGTTTCGTTCGTTCATTTATGCTTGTTAATCTCTGTTTATGTTAGTTGAAATTTTTATATCAATATAAACACAAAAGGGGCTTTCTAACTTCTTATACAAATATAACTGATTAGTAATTGGTCTTTTTAAATAAAAAATGGGTTTTCCAATGGAACTTATCGTAATTAATCACTAACTTGTATAAAAAACAACTTTATGTTCATTTATGTTTTGGTCAGTTATATTCATTTGTGTTCGTTTATGTTTGTTCAATTATGTTAATCTGTGTTGTTTTATGTTTGTTTGTTTATGTTCGTTTTAGTTTGTTTGTTTATGTTCGTTTACGTTCATGAACTGTTCGTTTAGGTTCTAAATGGACGAACATAAATGAACACGAATATGCACATTTTCTTAATGAACGTACACGAACAAAATAATTGTTCGATTATATGTTTGTGTTCGTGTTCGTGTTCGGTTGAAGTTAAATGAACATCGGTTCGTTTACAGGCCTAATAACAAAGATGAGTATTTTTTTAGGGTACCTTGTAAAATTGTTCTTTGTTGCATGTGGGTTAAGCTTTTTAGGTCCCAAAGAGGATAATTAAATTGAATCCTTTTTCATAAAAAAATTTGATAAATTTGCTTTCAATTCTATGATTCCTATATCATTTGTTTGTATGCATAATTATAGACTATAAACCAAACCGCCAACAATACCGAAGCTCAACTTAGCTATATATGATTTTTTTGTTATCTAGAATATAAGAACCCTAGGGAAGTGGGGCCCAAAGCCCTTGCGTTCTATGCAGTCAATAGCAGTGCTATAGCGGTTAGTGGACCTCAGGGTGTGTAGCAGTCCAAATAGCGGTGGGCTATAGCGGTTCCGCTAATAGCGGCGCTAAATACCGCTATTAGGAAACCTATATAGCGGTTATAGCAGTTACGTGTTTGACTGTGTTAATTCTTAAATTAAATACTTCAAAATTACTATTATGTTAGATTTGCAAAAGGTTTTTGATACTGGAATGATATTACTACGAATTTTGATATTACTATTAATATTTTTCAAAAATATTTATATATATAAAAAAAATACATAAATTATGCATGGTATAAAAATTACCGCTATACCACCGCTATAACCTATATATCATATAGCGGACCTTGACCGCTATTCGATTTTGGACCGCTATAACTGCATAGCTTGCGTTGTTTCACTCCCCCTTGAGGAGTTGAGTTGCTCGCTTTGTTGTTTGGTGTTTAAACATTTACAACCCAACAAACATGAGAAAGATGTTTCCCTGTTACAAAATTACAGTCTTTTTGCTTATATAATAAAATTATTCTTTGTTGTTTGGTGTTTTAATCTGCAAATTTCTTTATTTTAAATATTTTCATATGTATTTAGGCTTTATTACACAAAAGTCAAATTGGGTTCTCCTCCAGAGCTATATCATGTACAAGTTGATACAGGAAGTGATGTATTGTGGGTCAATTGCAAAGATTGCAAAGGCTGCCCTACATCTACCGGACTCAAAGTATTGTTCACACACCCTCTTTTATAGCATAATTCATAGTTGTCGATAGCGATCGTATCGCTAAAACGCGCTATGTAGCGTATAGGTATAGTGTCTCGCTATTAGGGTTGTATCGATGGATAGCGAGACCTTGTTTTTTTTTAATATAAATAGCTATAAAACAACTGGATTTTAGGTTTTTGTTAAATCTACATGTAAAATAGCATATATACAAAGCTACTTTGATATAATATACATATAATTTTTTTTTCCTAGTGTATTGCTATTTATAAAATAGCGCCCGCTATTTATCGCTATTCGCTATGTAGCATATAGGTACCTTATCGCTATCTGTCGCTGTTCGCCACTAACAACTATGGCATAATTTCATTAAAGTTTAACATTATAATGTTTAACCAATAACACTGTGTGTGCCTGTGTTTTTAAATCAATACAGTTTCCAATTGCGTCGTATGACCCTTCAAGTTCATCAACATCTTCTTTAATCTCTTGTTCAGACAAAAGATGTTCTATCGGAATCGAATCTGGTGATGCAAAATGTTTAAACAACCGGTGCAGTTATAAATTTAACTATGGTGATGGTAGTGCAACGTCAGGATATTATGTGTCCGATTTACTTCATTTGGAAATGATGTCTGATAATACCAACCTGTCATCAAATGCTTTATCCACGGTTATGTTCGGGTAAGTTATTGATAAAAGTAAAGGATAATCGTACTAAAAAGCAGCAAACTTTGTTGAAAGAGTAAAATGCCATTTTCGTCCCTGAGTTTTGGCCATTTTTGCGACTTTCATCCAAATGTTTGTTTTTCTGCAACTGGATCCAAAAGGTTTGAAATCTTGCCATTTTCATCCGGCTCGTTAACTCCATACATTTTCTCCGTTTAATCAGGGGTATTTCTGTCTTTTTTGTTAAATTAAATGGCAATTCGGTCTTTTTTGGGTATTCGGTCTTTTTCCATAAATAGAAAAAGACCGAATTGCCTTTAAGTTAGCAAAAAAGATGGAAATATCTCCGAAGTAAAGTGGATGGAGTTAATGAGCCTGATGAAAATGGCAAGATTTCAAACCTTTTGGATCCAGATGCGGAAAAACAAACCTTTGGATGAAAGTCGCAAAACTGGCCAAACCTCAGGGACGAAAATGACATTTTACTCTTGTTGGAATTTCAAATTTAGTAATAAACTTTTGAGTAAAGTACACGGATGGTCCTTGTGGATGACTAAAATTTTGGATTTGGTCCCTAGTTTTCCAAAAGTACATAGTTGCTCCCTATGGTTTGCACTTTGTCACACATTTAGTCCCCGATTTTTTCTAAATGTACATGGATGGTCCCTTTGGTTTGCACTTTGTAACGCATCTAGTCCCTAATTTGGACCTGCTGAAACTTTTAGATTTGTTAGCTGGGGACCAAATGCGTTGCAAAGTGCAAACCACAGGGGACCATCCGTGTACTTTTGGAAAGCTAGGGACCAAATCCAAAATTTGTTTTACCACAAAGACCATCCGTGTACTCTAACTTTTTTTCACCAGAAAAAAAGAGTAAAGTACACGAATGGTCCCTATGGTTTACCAATATTTTGGATTTGGTCCATAGCTTTCCAAAAGTACATGGGATGGTCCCTGTGGTTTGCACTTAGAGACTAAATGCGTTACAAAGTGCAAACCACAGGGACCATCCATGCACTTTTCGAAAAACTTGAGGACTAAATGTATTACAAAGTGCAAACCATAGGGACAATCCGTGTACTTTACTAAAAAAAACATCAAATTTAACAAAAAAAGGTTATTCATTGTAATCTGACCTGTCACCTGGTCAAAGTGATGACGTGCAGGTGACATGCTGTTAACTTTGACTCTGTTGACTTTTTTTATTGGCGTGACACCTGAAAACCAATTAACTCAATGGAATACATAATGTTGAAAATTTTGAAACTTTGATGGTTTTGTCTTACGTTAAAACACTAATCTACATCCCGAAATAATTGGTCAACTTTTTATGCATCTTGGTGAATGGTGAAACCTTTTTTTTGATCTAACAGAGTTATAAAAACAGTTGCAGCACATCTCAATCTGGTGAGTTATCTAAGCCTGATAGAGCGGTTGATGGAATATTCGGGTTTGGTCCACAGGGTTTATCTGTAATTTCTCAACTTGCATCACAAGGAGCAGCACCGGATACGTTTTCTCATTGTCTTGTTGGTGATGGTGACGGAGGTGGTATTTTGGTACTTGGTCAAATAACAGATCCAAACATGGTCTATTCGCCACTCATCCCGTCAGCGTAAGCTTTCTTTTGAAAATACTGTGTTTGTAATTAGGGCTGCAAATGAGCCAAACGTTCAGCGAACAGTTCGGTGGGAAGTTCGTATGTGTTCGTTTAATAATTGAACGAACACGAACAAGAAATTTCGTTTGTATAGTTAAGTGAAAGAACATGAACAAAGGCAGCGTTCATTCATTCATGTTCGGTAACGTGTTCATTTGTGTTCGATAGTTCATTAGTTTTTTTTTTGTATTTGATCTAAATACTTCAAAATTCCGACAAATAAAACATTTAACAAGTACTAGTGTATTATATATTCTTTTCATGAACGCTTGTTTGTTTCCGTTTGTTTTCAACTGTGTTCATGAACATTAGTTTGTGAACTTTTAGTTGCGTTCGTTTGTTCATGAACGTTTAGTTGCGTTCGTTTGTGTTCATGAACGTTTAGTTGTGTTCGTTACATAAAATTAACAAACGAACACGTATTTGCAGCCCTATTTGCAATTAATGGGATGATTACTTATTCAAGCTCCAATTCGGGTTATGTATACCTCTTAACAAGTCAAAGGGCTAAAAAAATACAAAAAAAAGAAAAACATAGCTTAAAAGAAACAGTTGAGATAATATGAATTATCTAGTCATAATTTACACGCTTATAATTTATAAAAACCATATGTTTCTGAAAAAAAAAGTTTATCTGGTCAACCGGGCACAACATGACCCGTTTTGTGATTTTACCCAACCTACCCAACCCAAAAATGGTTTCTCTAAGCATACAAAGGGTCATTTATATATAAACCTGCTGTTTTTGGCAGGCAGCATTATAATCTACATCTGAAAAGTATTTCTGTTAATGACAAAATGTTATCAATTGATCCATCAGTTTTTGAAACATCTCACAATCGAAAAGGAACGGTAATTGATTCTGGGACAACTCTTGCATACCTAGCAGAAGATGCCTATGATCCTTTCGTAACCGCTGTAAGAAGAAAAGTGCAAAAAAGTCATAAAGCCATAAACTGTTACATTTCTCCTGATGCTGTAACGGTTTTGCGTAATGTTTGCAGATTACAAAGTCTGTTCCCCAATCTGTTGAGGCTTTTGATGCAAAGGAATATAAGTGCTATATAACTAAAGATAGGTGAATATTTTATAGCTATTTTTACTGATTTTATTAGTATTTCTTTTTAGAGTAAAATGTCTTTTTCGTCCCTGAGGTTTGGCCAGTTGTGACTTTCGTCCAATGGTTTTTTACCCAAAAGGTCTGAAATCTTGCCATTTTTATCAGGCTCGTTAACTCCGTCCATTTTTCTCCATTAAGTCAAGGGATTTCCGTCTTTTTTGTTAACTTATAGGACAATTCGGACTTTTTCACCTTATCTAAAAAGACCGAATACCCCAGAAAAAGACTGAATTGCACTTTAAGTTAACAAAAAGGACGGAACTACTCCTGACTTAACGGAGAAAAATGGATGGAGTTTACGAGCCAGATGAAAATAGCAAGATTTCAAACCTTTTGGATCCGGATGTGAAAAAACAAACGTTTGGACGTAAGTCGTGAAACTGGCCAAACCTAAAGGACGAAAATGGCATTTCACTCTTCTTTTTAATCATATTGATATCATTTCAGTATCTCTAAGGTGTTTCCGAATGTGAGCTTTAATTTTGCGGGTGATGCTTCAATGGTTTTAAAACCCGAGAGCTACCTTTTGAAACAGAAGAAAGTGGTATTTTCATGCTTGATATCTAAGCTACTTTTTGTATTCTAATACGACAGGTGAATATGTTTCTATTTTAATTTGAACATGAATAAATTCTTTTTAGGGTGATAAGACAGCATGGTGTATTGGATTTCAGAAGGTTAAGGGTCAAGGGCTCACAATTTTAGGAGGTATAAACATTCAAATTAATATTTTTTAGTGTAAAATGCCATTTTTGTCCCAGAGGTTTGGCCATTTTGCGCCTTTCGTCCAAAGGTTTGTTTTTCAGCATCTGGATCCAAAAGGTTTGAAATCTTGCCATTTTCATCCGGCTCGTTAAATCGATCCATTTTCCACTGTTAAGTCGGGTTACGTCACGGGTATTTCCGACTTTTTTGTTAACTTAAAGGGCAATTCAGTCATTTTCACTTTATGTAAAAAAATGAATACCCCTGAATTGCCTTTAAGTTAGAAAAAAAAGACGGAATTACCCTTGACTTAACGGAGAAAAATGAATGGAGTTAACGAGCTGGTTGAAAATGGCAAGATTTCAAACTGTTTGGATCCAGATGCGGAAAAATAAACTTTTGGACGAAAGTCGCAAAACTGACCACACCTCAGGGACGAAAATGGCATTTTACTCTATTTTAAGTTCTTGATCACTAGAGGTGGCATGACCCAAACTTATGTTGGCCCGTTACATGACCTGCCTGTTGTTTACCTTTTAACGGCATATCTTTTTTCATGTAGACATGGTTTTGAAAGACAAGAGAGTTGTTTATGACTTGGGTGGTCAACGGATTGGATGGGTTGACCATGACTGTAAGTCCATAAAATTTTGACTCTTTAACATAATGTAAAAGAAAGACATTGTTTAAGATTTTTAATCATGTTGTTAGGTAAAAAGCAGTTTAATGTGTCTACTAAATCAAGCGGTCGCAGAAGGATGTCAAATGCTAGTCCTATTGATTATAGAAACTCGCTGCGTAAGTTGACCCCCATCGTGATTATTGCTTTCTTGCTACAGTTATTGTAGTTTTTCAAATGAAAGTAATATTTGTTTACTTTTGGATTGTATAGTATAACCATCATACACAATGTTTATGTCGATAGTAACACGAGGTTCGGTTTTTGTTCTTAGCATAGGAAGGAACACACAACCATAACACACTGTACAGTTTTTTCTCCAGTTTGAAAAAGGATACTATGAATATTTCCATACATCCGTAAAATTGTTGTGTTTGTCTAGCCCTTGTAATGCCTTAACAACTATCATTTACAAATTTTATGTTAAGTATGTTAATGCTCACCCTTCTTGACTTTTGTAAAGTTTGAGAAGTTCTACGGTGTGTTGTTCTTACCTTGATAATGAAACGTATGATGTTAACAGTATAATATAATCAGGGTCATCCCTAAGACTGTGGATGGCCTATGCGACTAGTAAAATGAGCCTTTACATTACTAATACAACGCTATATAGAAAACAAATTTTTCACTAATTGGTTTAATATAAGGAATGGCCCACTTTTATAAATTAGGTTATATAAAAAAGGAGTAAACTTTCGTTTTGCTCCTGTGGTTTGATCGTTTTAACGGTTTTGCCCCAATAGTTTAAAAATAGCCATTTTCTTTCCTGATGTTTTGATTTTGTCTCCAGTTTACTCCAATACTCTAACTTGGTTAAAAATGTCAATTTAAGGTAGGGGCATTTCGGTAATTTTATTTATACAAGTATTTAATTTTATTTTTCCTTAATTGTTTTTGTATTTTATTGATATTATATATATAATTTTAATATTAATTAATACATATAACTAGACATCTTAAATCGTCATTCACCATCAACCTCCACTAAACTGACCACCACCACCAACACATCATCACCACCCCTCCCTTTCTGCTGCTAACAGACCACCGCCACCGCCAGCACGTCATCACCACCCCTTCCCTTCTGCTAACAGACCACCACCATCATCACGTCATCATTACCTCTCCCCTTCTGTCGCCGGACACCACCACCACCATGACTGTCGTTGGAGTTAACCACCACCAAAGTCATCGTACCTAACCACCGCCGCCGCATCTTGAAATCTTGTAATCACCAAGGTTTGTAGTGATTTCCGGTCAAATCTTGTCTAGGTTTCAGATCATATTCGAGTTTATGCTTTCAAATCTGGTTTATAGATCGAGTTTTTCTTGTATCTGGTGTTGATTTTGTGGATCTAGATCGTGTTCATAGATCTCTTTGCCGACCACCGCTTGAAGATGTTGTAGCTTCAGATCGACTTTGTGGATCTAGATCCGGTTTGGGGAGAAGGGTTTAAGGATGATGCTGTTGAGTTGCGATGTTCTTTAGATATGGGATTGTTTGATTCTTGTATAGATCTGGGATTGTTCGATCTTGTATAGATCTGGGATTGTTCCATCTTGTTATTGTGGTGGTGTGTGTTGTTTTGGTAGCAGGTGATCATACGTTGTTGGTGATAGGTTATGGCGGGTGTTAGTGGTGGTTACAGACAATGGTGGCCAGCTGTGGTGGCTGTTGGTGGTGGTGTTCGGTAGAGTGGGGTAAGATAGAAAGAGTGAATGTTTAAAAAACATATAGAGATATATTATATATGAAAAGACAAAAATGCCCTTGCTTTTATTAGTAAAGTTACCGAAATACCCCTACTTTAAATTGAAATTTTTAACTGAGTTAGAGCCTTGAGTAAAATGGAGACAAAATCCAAACATCAAGGAGGAAAATGTCTATTTTTAAACTATTGGGGCAAAATCATTAAAACGACTAAACCAATGGAGCAAAACGAAACTTTACTCTAAAAAAGGGTCAAGTAAAAAAATGCTTTTCATCAAAATCAACTAGTTTAGACACGAAGAAATTGACATAAACAAATTGCAATAACAACAAAATAAACAAACAATTAAATAATTTAATACAACAAAGAAATTGACATAAACAAATTGCAATAACTTAAAATATAAAAGTCAGAGTTATATTCTTTTTATTGTTTTCCATCCTGGATATATGGACTCCCAAAAAACAAACAACTAAAATGAGCCCAAACCATTTATTTGGGTTTCTATCATGTTTTATGTATATATAAAACGAAGAAATTTTTGGACTTGTGCGGATGCACCTCTTTACATATGTCATGGGTCAGCCTTTAATATAATCTTGGTAGCCTATAACGTGTGGGTAATATGGCTTTTTTCACTTTGCGTCTAACACAACCACATATAGTAAAACTTAGAAGTTTCTTTTTCGCCAGTTATGCCACATTGTTTTGTTAAAGAACAAATTATAGCCACTATTTAGCTTAACAAAAAGTTAGGATGTTTAACTATCAACAACATACAACATTAAATTATTGTTAGTGTGTATTTAGAAAAATAGTTAACTTAATGTGTAAGTAAAATAAGGTCATCTTATAATAGAAGAAGATCATATGTAATGATCACTAATCGTCATGTACCACAACATATCTATTATATATGAATGATCAACCAAAATAATCATTAGTTATACAATTTTTATTTTAATTCACTTATTACAATCATTTTAAGGTATGCTATTCATTGTTTATCTATTTATTTGTAGGGTTGTTCAAAAAGCTCGCGCCTCGTAGGTCGCTTGGATTTTGCTCGGAAAAAGCTTGCTCGATTTGAAATTGTCGCTCGGTTAGAAAGTGAGCCTAGATTGGCTCGGTTTGGCTCACTTGCTATCTCGGCTCGGCTTAGTTCGGATTATTTCTCTTTTAATATATTATTTTTATATAATTATAATATATCAGTAAACATGATTATTATTTATAAATATATATCTATATCATATTGGAATGTTTATTACCATGCTAATGAATTTATGTTAAATTTCATTGAAATTTTAAACTAATTTTGACTTGTAATATATTATGTTAAGCTTATTTTGGATATGTTGTATTGAACTATTGAAAAGATTTTGAACTACTGAATTTTGAGAGACATGTACTAATTTTTCTTTTTAAAATCAAGCCAAACTCAGTCAACTTGGATTAAAACCAAGCTAAGCCCAAACTTAGATTTCCAGCTCGGTTTCAAATCCGAGCCAGCTCGGTTTATAATCGGGCCAAGCCCGAACTTACCCTAATTTGGCTCATTTTGACTCATGAACAACCCTAGACGATTCATTTAGGGGTGTGCAACGGTTCAGAACCGCACCGAACCGAACCAGAACCGTTTAATGTAAAATATAAGAACCGGAACCGAACTGTATTTTAACGGTTCCAGTTCGGTTTGGAACCGGGTTATACGGTTCTTGCGTAAACGGTTCTTGTCGGAACCGGTTGTCAATTAAATCCTAAAACTAAAAATAAAATAAAACAATTAAAACAATCAAACCCTTTACAACATATAACTATGGGGCTGTTTGGCAACTTCTGAATGATTAAGTGCTGAATCAGTAAGTGGTCTGAACCATTAAGTGTTGAACCAGTAAGAGGTCTGAACCATTAAGAGCTGTTCAGAGGCAAATGTCTGACCAATTTAGATTAGAGGTCTTAACCATTCAAACTCAGTATAATGTTTAACCATTCAGAGATAAATGTCTTAACCATTCAGACATCTACTAGCGAAACAAACAGTCTGCATTATTAAGTGCTTAACCATTAAGAGAATCATTAAGAGATAAACAAACAACCCCTAAGAGTCGCAACATCTAAAGTTCAAACCAAATAAGAGTAAAAGTAGCAACAATAAAATGTTTTAAACTATGAAACGAAAGTATACAATGCAAAAAACATAAACTAACTAAACTTTTAGTTAACCATCACAAAAACTTCATACAAGCATTATGTAAAAACTATTTTTACACTCTTTTATTTTAGAAACATTTAAAAATAAAAATATTTAAAGTTAAAATAAATTAATAGGGTTTTTAAATATATTTTTAAAGTTTAAACCCCAACCGATTCTAACGGTTTTTTAAACGCACGTGTCGGTTATAACCAGAGTCGAACCAAAAACCATTTTTTCCCAAATTTAAGAACTGAAACCAGACCCGAAATACACCGGTACAGTTCGTATTTCAATTCGTTTTCCGAATTCTGACTATTACACAGCCCGAGATTCATTTCCTTTAACAGAATTAAAATATAACGTGCTCAACAACCTATAAGTATAAATGCCAGCTCACCAACCGGCCACCACCTTTTAATCCGCACAAATCCCACCATCCCTCACGGTTAATTCTCCACTCACAAAAATATATAGATACGATCTCCCCTGTATCTATACCGTACTTCTTCTCGAAAGATCTTCATTCTCAATCTAACCTACATTTCTTCAATCTCAGATCTACATTCATCTCATCTTCAACAACAACAATGGCGGTTAACACCTTCATTCATCTATTAACCGTCACTCTACTCTTCACTCTCTCCGTTTCCGTTACTTCAGATCCAGCCGGAACATCCGGAACTTCACCGGCTCCTGCTCCACAACACGGTTCCGACGATCCAGTTTCACCGCCGGTTCCTTCCGCCGTATCTCCGTCAGCCGGATCTCCTCCATCACCTCCGCCGGCGGCAGATCTGACTCTGTCTCCGTCTCAGTCACAGTCTCCGACTCCTGCTTCTGATAAATCTGCTACTCCGGCACCGGCACCGGAGACGGCGGATGCCGGTGACTTAGCTTCCAGTTTGAAGAACGAAGAAGAGAATAAATCGTCTTCCGGCGGAATGAGCGGCGGTAAGAAGGCCGGAATTGCGATCGGAGTGATTGCTGCTGCGTGTGTTGTAGGATTTGGTGGAGTGTTGTACAAGAAACGGCAACAGAATATTCGACGAGCGGAGTTTAGTTCTGCTGCACGCAGGGAGTTTCTCTAGAACTTGAATTTGTTTACATTTTACGATTATTATTGTTGTCATTTTCTAGATCTAGATCTATTATTCAACGTTATAGAGTCTTTATCATTTCATTATTATACATTATTATGCTGTAAATTTCAGCCAGATCTTATGGATTCATTACTTATATTCTTTACATACAAGTTAATGCGAGTTTTATATTTGATTATTATTAGCTTGTTAATTAAGAAACTGTTGTTTGTTTATGATTGTTGATGATGATTAATACGTACTAGCAGATTAGTGAATTCCAATTAAATTTGTAGTGCAACTCATTTAGATAAACCCCTGGTATAAAAAAGCGTGCGAGGCAGGGGTGTGCACGGTAGCCGTTATTAGCATTATCTGTAATCGTAACCGAAGTTCTCGGTTATTTGGTTCGGTTTATTTAGTTAATTTGTCGGTTTATGGTTCGGTTAATAACCAAACCAAACATTGGCTAAATTGTTTGTTTAGAAAAATATGTAATGGAGATAAAAATATATGAAATAGATATATAAATACATGAATTTGATGTATAAATAAAAAAATGGAGGTATAAAAGTTAGAAGTACATGAAGATTTTAATGATTCGGGTTGGTTACTTTCGGTTAACCGATGGTATAAAAATCCGATAACCGATTTTTGGTTAATTTGGTTTCGGTTTGGTTTTGTCGGTTTTCGGTTCGGTTAATGCTCATCCTTAGTGCTAGGCCTCGGTGCTTCAGCTTACGCAATGCACATGTTTTACAAGAGTCGTACCCGAGGCGCGTTTTTTAGCAAAAAGTAGACCCCGAGGGGCGCATTGTGTATTCCTAACATATGTGCAGCAAATTGTTGTACTTCATCCTTCTCAGGTTGTACACGTATGTAAATTTCAATTTTAAAACGTATATAAAGCTTATTTGTCTCTATATAAAGTTTATCTCGGGTTGACTGTCGGGGCTAACATGAACCGTATAGCAAAATGGAAACCTGTCTTCAATATTTTTGAAGCTCGTCTTTCGCTTTGGAAGGCGTCGGTGCTTTCGATAGGTGGAAGGGTGACCTTTATAAAATCGTTCTTTGAAAGCCTCCCTAGTACTTATTATTTCCCTCTATAAAGCTCCGGTTTCAGTTGTTAACGGGTTGGAAACAATCATCAAAAAATTCTTGTGAGGAGGCTCGAATAACCGGAATAAAAATGGCCTGGGTTGCCTGGGACCATGTGGCGATTCCTAAAAAATTTGGTGGTTTGGGCCTTAGTAGAATCAAAGACATCAACTTCTCTCTTTTGGCTAAGTGGGTCTGGAGGTTCAAGGTGGAGGATGGAAGTTTATGGAAGAGGGTTGTCAAGGCCATTCACACAACAAGACTCTCATGGGATTTTCTCCCGATCAGAAAATCCCTAGCTGGGGTTTGGTGCAGTTTGGTGAAACTGTTGTCGACTCCGGTGGCTGGGAGCTTAAGCTTCGACACTTTTTTAAAGGTAATCTCGGTTATGGTAAAGGCATTCATTTCTGGTTAGACCCGTGGTTATGCAATGAGCCGTTAAAAAGTCGTTTCCCGTCTTTGTTTGCGTTGGATTCTGAGAAACGGAGTAGGGTTTCGGACCGGCTTGGGAGTGTTGGTTCCCAGGTCTCGAGATGTTGGGCCTGGTCTAGGCCGCTCATCGGGCAGGAGTTAGTTGACCTTTCGACTTTACATGGGTTGTTAGACAGCGTGTCGGTTTCTAATAACAATGATTCGTGGTCTTGGATTGGTTCGTCGAGTAAGGTTTTCAGCGTCGGAGCGGTCAAGGAGTTACTTTGTAGCAACTTGGATTACAGCCAAAACTATGTTATGGATTGGTGCAAGTGGATCCCCTTAAAAGTCAGCGTCTTTGCGTGGCGGGCGGTTTTGAACCGTCTTCCCACCCGGGTGGCTTTAAGCGGGAGAGGTATTCCGGTGCCTGATGTTTCGTGTCCTCTTTGCGGCATGGGGAAGAGTCCGTGGATCATTTGTTTACTGCCTGTTTGTCGGCCGTTCTTCTTTGGCAATGTGTGAGCAGGTGGTGCAAGATCCCGCCCTTTTTCGCGTTTAGCTTCAAAGACATCTTGGAGGCTTCAAGGGGTAGCGGTCTTAGTGACCCGAGTAGGCTAGCCCTTCAAGGTATTATGGTAATTAGCAGATGGTGCCTTTGGAAAGCCAGGAACAAGTCTCATTTTCTCCGGTAAGTCTATCAAGATTGAAGAGATTTTCAGTGAGGTTAGGTCGCGGAGCTTTCTTTGGTTCAAGCATAGATCTAAGTTTAAATCGGTATCTTGGAAGGATTGGTGTAAATTTGTTATTATGTAATTTTTTGTCCTTGTTGGTTTGTGCGCCCCGGTTTGGGGTTGCCGTTTTCTAATGAAGTTAGCCTTTCAAAAAAAAATTGCGTAAATTATGCTAGAAACCTATAGATGTATGAAAAAAACATGTAATCATTTGCGCTTTGGGTACAAAAAGCGGTGCACAACTGCACTTTGCACTTTTAGACTGTCGCTTTTGTGTGCTTCTCGCTTTTTAAAACAACGGATAAATCTCGAGAAGAGAATTGATAACAATCACAATACATCAATACATTCAATTTTCATGATGCTTGTGTATATTGTTCTTCAATAGATTTAAATTTTGGCGGCATACAGTCATTATCTAAATCAAAACTTCTGAGACATCAATTACTTTTGATTTAGCTTCCTCTATGAGCTTCTACATCACCGGTCTCTATTTCCTGTTGAGCAACAACATGAGGTGATGAGGATGCAGTTTGGGCGCGTCTTGGTTCAGGACGTAAAACAATTTGGGAATTTATTGGCTGATCCGCAGATGTGTCATGCCACCACCGTCTTTTTAGTCTTAAAATCTCGACAATAATTGAGCTGCCACTCATTGCAATCCCACAGCCTGCGAATGTCGCAAGAAGAATCGACAGAACCGACTGAACATGGACCTGAAAACGGCGTTCAAAAGATAATTATACAATGTGCGTGTTTTTAGGCGTGTGTGTGTGGAAGAAATGGATATGGTTTCTAAGCTGTTTACCAGAGAATAGAAAATATGCGCGAAGATTACAACAAAAGCAAACTGAATCGATGCATATAGCCACACGAATCTTCTTCTTACTGTAAAAAAAATCCGAATTTATGAGATATTATAGATATGCCAGGGTGGTTAACACAAAATATGAACACAATGATTACCGTCTGGCAGGTTTGAGATTTATGTGGTTCTGCTCACAGTTCAATTTGTTGGTTTACCAACAGAGACGGCGGTTTTGAACTTAGAAGAAAACTGGATGTTTACGCCTTTTCTTATTACTTTTTTTTCTCATTTCTGGAATATGCATATACATGTATAGTATTTTCATGAACCATTTTGTCATCTTAAATCTTTTTAATGCAAATTACTAAATTACGAAAAAAAAATTTGGGCTCAAACGTTCAAATTCCAACTGTCAAACGGCCAAACCCAGTCGAACCTGCCTACCTACCCAACTCGGCTGATTTTGTTTGTGTTTTGCAAAACCGTAGTTAAAACCAGCCAAACCTGACAGTGTACTTACCCATGGTTGAAGAGGTCATCGATGAAAGAAGACCCAAAACACACGAAAATGGAAGAGAGAGCGTGATTGCACTTGTACCCATGTTCCCAACCTTCATACAAAAATGTAATATCGTCAAAATTTATACGCTGGCTTCAAAACCCGAATTCAACTAACAGGTTGTTTGGGATTGTGTTTCAAACTGATTATATAAAAACACAATAGTTAGACTATCAGTTTTTCAACGCGATCCCAAACAAAGCTTAAATGATATTCTAATAAGCCTTACCAAAAGCTGCTCAATGAAGCAGAAATACGCCAACATGCTGACAATAACAAGAATCGGCACTTCTTGCCATACCCTGTAGACATCACTGCACAATTCAAGATAGACGCGGTTTTAGATACAAACCCGTAAATCAAATTTAAAACCGAAAGTGATAAAGAATGACCCAAAATGAATGGTTATGAACTTATGATAAACTTGCCCGTATCCGTTTACTTCCATTTGTTGTGATCTACTTGCACCCGTGTTTCGGTTTCTGACAGTACTTTGTATCCTTAAAAGTTTCACAGGTAGGTTTTGGACATCTTGATGACACACATCACAAGTCTTGTTACCTTTGATGCTAAACCATTTTACCGCACAATCTTTGTGAGCCAACGCTAGTTCGCCTTTGCAACTGCATTCCATTTTTAAGGTTTCTCCACCTTCACATAGTTCAACCAAACATATCCTACAAACCGCTTCTTCTTCGGGTATATCTTCACCATCCCCTTCTTCATTATCTAAATAATTAAAGAATCAAGTTTTATGATAAAAGATTCGGATGTGTCAATAAGACTCGAAGATTCAAGCTTTATAATCAATCACCTTTTTCGTTAGTTGGAGAAGGCGTTGGTGAAACATGATCATAATCTTTAACTTGCGGATTTGAAGGAATCACGCGGAAAAAAGAATCCATTCTCTTTATACTTATATCCTTGTTGAGGACTGGGACTGAACGTGAACGCGCGATATGCACTTGGACTTTAGTCTACAAACAAACCACACGAATAAAAATTTACAACTTAAGTCAGACAGGTTGGGTAACAGGTCAAAATATATTCAGCTTGATAGAGCAAGTTGACTAGAAACAACTTTTTTTATTATAACAAAGTTGATAAATTACTTATCATAACACAAAAAACTATTAGAATAACAATTTAAGGTTTTGCATAAAAACGGTTTGAGACGTTATATGCATTAAAAATAGACTTTTAGGTGGCTTTGACGCGTTTCCCTTCTAACTTTTTTTATCTGACCGGTTTGAGATAAAACACAACTAAAGTTGACCCGTTTCCAAACTATCTATGGTCAACACATAGTACTTAACGAGCTGAAAGTCAACGTACCTCCAAATTAAGCGAACCACCAGAGTTTCCTAGTACAGATTCACGATCCGACTGTACAATGGGCGTAACGGGTAAAGAAGATGTCCTCTGAGGGTAAAGATTTTCGTAAGTGACCATGATCGCGGTATTGAAGGCTTTTCATGCATAACAGAAGATGAAGCTGCTGGCGTTTCTACATCAAGGCTTGTATTCCTGTTTATAAAGTTTAGTTTCGGTAGTAAACTTTTCTTTGATGATTTTGTTCTTGAAGAACAATTTGCAGGAGATGCATTTGCATTTGTTCTACTTTGTGTTGCAAGATTGAAATTTACTTTCTTTGGAGTTGGCGTTGAGGGTATCTTGATATGAGCCGATTCTTGATACGACGAGGGTTGTGTTGTTGTTCTTGATGGTATCTCCAAGAACAAACTTTGTATATTCCAATTTGGCGAATCGGTATTTGCAGTAAAAATCTCTTCTTCAACCTGAAACTATTAACAAAATTCATGCGAACCAACAAAATAACACCTACTTGAAATTTTCGACACATTAGGCAACCATAAAATAATAAGTATTTGTCACATTTATCATAAAAAGAAATAGAAGCATGTCCAAACACTATCTACTCCAATATGTTACGTTACGACTAATTTTGTGATTTTTTGATCCCCCCCCCCCCCCCCCCAAGGCTAATGACAAGGAAGACGTTGCCTTTCGAACTCGTAAAAATCAAGAAATACCCACTTGTAAAAACAAGTTTGGATTGTAAAAACTAAAAAGGAAAGAACTTTTGGTTCTTTTTGAAGATTTGTTTAAATGCAATCCAAATCATTTTGCACTAAGTTGAGTTATATCAAGCTTATCACAAGAACAGAAATGTCAAGTCGAAAGCACATATAGCTTTTTCGCCTTTCGAGTTGCATAAAGTACGCCACTAATCTTGTGATTAATGGTTGTTAAATGTTTCTTAGTGTTGTAAACTTGTGATCATAAGTATATACAAGTGGGATTAAAAGTTGATTAAAAGTTAATCAAAAGTAAGATTACTTTTTTGTCTCTAAACAAGGATTAGCCTTTTATGCTTGCTTTTATTCCTTAATATCAGGAACTTTTCACCTAAGATTATTATTCTAATTTGAACTCTAATACAAGCACATAAACAAATAGTTCACATTTTATGCATGATCACCGTCGTTATACACACGGATAATGATAACGCTGCAGATTGTAACGTCTTTTGATCAGTTAAAGTAATGATTTTACCATCTTTAAAGTGGAAATCATAAGTTGACATGTCATGTGTGTGTTTGGTATATGTTGCAAATGAATGCCAACATAATTTGTGTTTGATAAGTTAAAGCATCCCTATCATGAGGGGATACAATACAAATCTTGAAACCTACTTAAGAAAATTAATGATAATGGTTTAAATTTTTAAATTTTATTTTATAAAAAACAAGTAAAAATAGAAAATGGCATGGATGAGAAAGTGTTTTTGGTCCAAAAAACTTTTAATAAAAGCAATAATTTGTTGCTCCTGAGAAAATTCTCTATGATGAATCTGAAAAAGTGACATAACTCCATAAAGGAAACAAATTTAAAATCTTTTGCATTGAAATTAAAGATGGAATTGAACTCCATTGATCTTCCCTCCAAGAAGTAGGCTAACTTTCATAATAATTAACATAAAAGATATTCATAAACAATAAAGAAATAACTACAAATTATATGACAAGATTAACAAACATAAAAGTTATCAACTAAAACTAGCATAAAGTCATCATTTCTTTATAACTGCCATTTACGCCCCTGTAGTTTGTCCAATTATGTCAGTTATGCCAAATTTCAAATTTGTATCATTCCGTGCCTGACATTTTTTGAAACATGCGAGTTCTGTCCAAAACTAAGGTTGGGTCAAATAATTGGACAAACCATAGAGACGAAAATGACAGTCTACTCATGTTTTTCGGTCGGAATTAGTATATTTCAAGAATGTTAGAGACGGAAATGATGCAAATTTGAAATTTGACTTGAACCGATATAACTCGAGAAACTACAAGGACGAAAATGGCAGTTAACTCTTTCTTTATTGTTATAAACACATATCATTATATCAACCTTGTGCAAAATGCATTGGAAAAAATATGTATAAAGAACCTCATTTTAATCCCGAAAGATCATCAAAATAACCATACTATCACAACAAAATTCATTTCTTTCAGATAATAAATGACTTATTTAGCTAAACACTTGATCAACATGAACCTCAAGGAAGTTGACATGACAAACAAACACACCCACATGCTAGAAACTTAACAAGATAACAGCTCATGCAATAAATGACCCGATTACGATAGACCCATAAGCGATAAGCGATCATATACGATAAGGCATAACTCAGAGATTTGAACCAAGAAAAAAGATCAGAAGAACACAAGGGGAGAAAGTGGAAACCAGCCTTGTGAATAGGGATAACAACTTCAACTTCTTCACTTTGTGATGAACTTGAATCATGGTCTTGAGCTATAGGCATGATGTTATTATTCTCTTCAGTTTTCATGATGATTTCATATAAAGTTTTGATTTTTTTGCATACCCAGAATCTTAAAATGGAAAATCTTGAAGAAAAATGGTGAAAGATGAGAGAGAGTGAAAGAAAAGAAGGGTGTTTAATGCTCTATAAAATCATATAGATGGTATGGTGGTGTCATTTAAATCCTTCATTTGTTCTCACACAAAAAACAGACAAATGGGCCTACTTCCATACTCATATCCTTCTATATTATGGCTTTTTACATTAGGTCCCCCCCCCCCCCCCCCCCCCCCCCCTCTTTTTTTCTCTTTTTCTTTTGATTTTGTGTCCATGGCCGAATCTTGATAATGATGTCACGTTGGCTTAATTGAGAATTCTGTTAATGTTACTTTCTTATATCTAAACAAAGTTCACATGGACTACTTTGTAACCATACATTCCTTTTTGAGCAGCATGTTAGAGTAAGCAAGCAAGGCTTCATGACTTTATTTGATGTTTTTTTAATTTTCATTTCCTTTTATTCTCATGTTTTTAGTTTGAACAAAAGCTACTAAGTATGACAATACTTGACAATTTTAGTATTTACATATTTTAAATAGTGTTGATAAATAAGGTGAACATCCGTCAAAAACGGATTTACCAAACCCGCTCCGTTTAGCAACCGAACAGTCAGTCAAAATTTTCGTTGCGAATTAAATGTCCAAAACATTTTTAAACGATCCGTAATCAATTATTATACGCGAATATATATTTAGTTTTTGAAAAACTGTCAAAAATCGCAAAATAAAAATGAAATACATCTGCCGGGTTTCGAACCCGGGTCTGTACCGATCCGGAAGTGTCTTAACATACAACACACAAACCACTGCGCCAACTGCTTTGTTTGTTATTTAATGAAATCATTTAATTGATAAAGTGACTTTACGAATTCAAAACCGGCGCCCAAACGATTCAGTCGTCGGAATCCCGGAATTCTCGCGAGTTTTAACACCAAATTACGTTATAACGTAAACCATTAACCCCATATCGGTTATAACCGATGTTTGAAGTCCGCGACCAAAAATGATAACCGCCGGAAAATTTAAATCAAAGAACCCAGTCCGAAATCAGACCAAATACATCTCGTTTCTCTCCTATAAATTGACCCACAACCGACGACAAACACTTTCGCTCAAAAATCACACCTTTTCTTGGCATAATTCCACTCGCCGGAACTTTCCTGTTTTTTCGCCGGAAAACCGAGTTTTAATTTCTGAACCTCACTGAATCCCCTAAACCTTTACCGAAGTTACCCATACTCTTTCCAAGATTTCCGGAGACTTGCTGCTGCAAGGAACCTGTCGCCGGAGTTGAATTCTGTCGCCGGAGTTCTGCCGGAAAACAGAGGATCCAGCCGGTATATTTCTCCGCTCAGTTTCCTTTCCTTTTCACTTCTATCTTACCAGTAATTAACCTAAAACACTAATGAAACTTGAATAAAAACTCGAACCAGTCAGACCCGATTTCTGGTTCAACATTGACGAAGAAGACGATGTTTTTCTATATCATATAAGTATATTATAAATCAGGATTCTACTCGGGTTAGACACACAGTCCAGCGGTGGACTGTGTGCACATAAGACGTTAATCATGCAAAGGTCTCGAGTTCGATTCCCGTCTCACACACGCTGCCTTAATAAAATCTATATTTTTGTTTACTGAACCAGAGTCGCCTAAGATATATGTTAAGTATATTAATAACCGAAATAATAACCAAGTTAGACACACAGTCCAGCGGTGGACTGTGTGTTTGTTTATATCGCTGGTCACGAGTTCGAGTCCGGTCTTCAGCACCGACTCGGACGATTATCTATTCTTTTTAAATAAGGCAGAAAAATGAAATAACTAAATTGTATTTAAGTATAATAAAAATCAAAGTATATAACATGTTAAACACACAGTCCAGCGGTGGACTGTGTGTTAGATTAACCCACAGGTCCCGGGTTCGAGACCTGTGGAGCGCACCGCCGAACCGCTTAAACTGTTTTTAAAAAAAAAATGATTTTCTGTTAATTCTAATTAATGTATATATATAATTAAAATCGGATATATAACGGGTTAGACACGTAGCTCAGTTGGTAGAGCTGCGTGCACGCGTACGGGAGGTCTCGGGTTCGAGCCTCACCGAGCGCACAACAATATGCCTCGAACCGGTCAACGACCAGTCAAAGTCACTGTAGCAGAAAAAAAATAAAATATTTTTATTATTTTTATTTAATTATTTTAATTAAAAATCAATTTTAAATACTTAAAAATAACATTTTTAAGATTAGAAAATAGCCTCAAACTCACAAAAATGCACCCAACAATCCTAATAAAATAGTTTAATAAAATCCGTTTACTTACCAAACCATAATGCGATTTATCTAGGTTAAATCTCACTCGTGGTTAAAACCACTTCGCGTACTTTCAACGTCATCAACCGAACGCACCCACTGTGAGTGAATCTTACAATTCCCCTTTTTAAATTACACGTTTTGGGGTGTGTCATGTGTTATGAAATAATTAATTTGTTTATTTAAACTTGTGCCATACCACATCATGACTTAAACTTAGATTGATTTATTGTTGTGATTTACTTATATTCCGTTTGTCAAATTACATGAAACTCATACATTAAGCCCATCAGTTCCTCGTGGGAAACGGGTAGAACATCGCGTGCTTCAATTCAAATTCATTATTGTTCATGTGTGTTTTCATTGAGTTTACATTGTTTGTAGTTGTGTCATTCATATTATCATGGTTATGCAATTCATTCATCAGGCCCCTCAGTTCCTCGTGAGAGACGAGTTGAGCATCGCGTGCCTTTAATTGTTCCATTATTATTCATGAGTGTTTCATTTAACATATTATGATTGTTGATCAAGTTACATCTATTTTTACTCATGTTTGGTTGTGCACATATTTCATAATCAATTTAAATAAATTGTTCAAATGTTTTTCCATAGGATTCACTCGCCAACATTATGTTGATCCAAAAACCTTTTTACACATGACACAGGTGAACAGGTTGAAGCAAGGATAACATAGGATATGCCTTAGAAGAGAACAAAGAAGTTAGATTGTTAGTTAGATCATGTTGTAACATTATTGTAAATTTCCATTTAATTTGTATTAATGAATATGAAACGTTTAATAAATGTCATGAGCTTTGATGATAACCCAATCATGCTCCGATCACCTTATCCGCTGCGGGTCGAGGTGTGACATAAGGGACAATTTACATCAGATTTCGGGGATCATCTGACTTCCATTATGTGATTGTGTAACATATAATAAATCCTATGATATAAGTACAATAAGTGACATATATAAGATAATCAATAAATAGAGGGGAGAGAAACCCATGCTAAACACTGTTTTTTTCGAGAATAGAACAAAATAAATCATTTATTTTTATAAAAAATTTAATAACAAAATAATTGACATGCAATGTTTATTCACATCTCCTAAAATTATAATATATTATATTATATTATAAACAAATAATTAAAAAAATAATATAGACAAATTCCAAGTTTCAAGGTGTGAAATAGTTGCTAAGATGAGGTGGTGTCAATTATTATTTATGACTAAGATGGAAAAAAGGATGAAAAACCACAATTATTATTTTTTATATGCTTTATAATTTTTAAACACGTATAGCCTAATAAAAAATATAAATTAAACTAAGAATTTTTATTTTCTTTAATTTGAGTATATCTATATTATATATTTAAAAATGTCTTTCTGTAAACATGTTGGTATATTATGATGAGTGTGAGTAATTATACATACAACTATGTCTTATTATAAATATATTTAACATATAAACATACATGTGCACACACATGCACACTATATTACGATACATATAAAGAGAATAAAAAGACGATTATATTATGATACATATAAAGAGAATAAAAAGACGATTTTACGTAATTTTAAAAGTTTAAGTAATTAAAATTTTTAAATATACGGTACAATTCTTTTAAAAATATTGATGACTTTTAAATCGAGAACTATTTTTCTTTAATGTGTGTATATTAATGCTCTCTGTTTAAATTTTCATAAACATGTTGATATATTATGCGGATAAGTGTACGCAATTATACATATAACTATGTCTAATATATATATATGCATACACTATATTATAATAAATATAAAAAGAACAATAAGGTACTTTTACATATTTTCAAAAGTTGTAATTACAACTTTAAAAGATATACTACATTTTTTTAAAACATATTGTCGACTTTTAAAACAACTACCTCATGCTTTTTGAACAACAATAAATTTTTCATATGTTAATATAAAAATACACAACAAAATGAGCTTTGTATTCTCCTTAATTGGATATGGTATTTATATATACATACATATATATAGTATAAGGTTAGATAGAAAACCCTAAAAATTTGAGAAAACCCAACCTCCTGACATTTTTTTTTTTAAAATAACACATGTAATATACATGTTTTTAAGAGTTTTGAGCAAAAAAAAATCAAAAAAGCGCCGAGTGGATATTTTTCAAAAAATAAACAAAATTCAGCAACTTTCATCACTAACATGTGTTAGACAAAAGTTGCTGAATTTGTTTATTTTTTTAAATATCCACTCGGCGCTTTTTTTTATTTTTTTGGCTCAAAACTCTTAAAACATGTATATTACATGTGTTATTGTTTTAAAAAAAATGTCGGAAGGTTGGGTTTTCTAGGGTTTTTCTCAATTTTTTAGGGTTTTCTATCTAACCCTCCTCCATATATATATATATACATATATACATATATATATATATATATATATATATATATATAGGGCTAGGATCATGTGAGAAGCACTAAGATAATTGAGAAACTTAAGAAACATTCTGGACCACACATTTTTCCAAAGCTTTTCGTAATATACACATATGTATAGTTTAAAATTGACTATATACATATTTGTATAATTCAATATACATATATCTATATACTCAATTCTAAACTATACATATGTGTATATTTCGAAAAGTTTGAGGAAATGTGTGGTCCAGAATGCTTTTCAAATTTCTCAAATAGGGTGGACTTCTCTTAGGATCCCTACCATATATATATATATACATATATACATATAGTGTAATTTAAAAAAAGCTTCCAAAAAATCTCGATCACCCCCTTAAAGGTTTGGTTACACCCCCCAATTGTCACACCCCGACCCGCAGCGGAATAGAAGTTGGGGCATGATTGGGTTATCACCAAAGCTCATGATATTTACTAACAAGTTTCATATTTATTAAATTCAAATTAAAATTCAAATATCCAACAAAAGTTCATACAAACACAAATAATAATCTAAATGCTTGTTCCAACGAAATAACTTGATTATTCTTCTAGGCCATCCTAGGTGTTTCTTTCCTCAACTTGATCACCTGTATCATGCGTAAAACAGGGGAAATTTTGGGTCAACAAAAGTTAGCGAGTGAACCTTGATAAAACATTTAAGTAAATCAATTTTATCGTTGTTTAAATAAGATTGTGCATAATCACATGTGAACAAATGTATAATGTAACAAATCACAAACCACAATGAATGAATATATGACATGAATGATAATGTATCTGAGATCAAGGCTCAATCGAACGGAGCCGATCTAATGAGGCACCTGATGCTCAACCCGTATCCCACGAGGAACTGATGGGCCTAATGAAATGAGTGCACTGAAATGATAAAATGTATCCACATATAAACCACACTACAAGCAATACACATTTGATCACGAAATGATATAAGCACAGGTGTTAAATAAAATAAAGAAATGATACGACACATGATACACCAAAAAACATGATTAAAACGGGGAATTTGTAGAGATTCACTCACAGTGGGTGCATATTCTTGAGAGCGCACGAGTTGCGAATTTAACTGACGAAGAAGTTCTAACCATAAAATAATAGCGCGATAACTCGGTAAATAAATAAACTAATATTTTGGTTAAAAACCTTTGTTTAGATTTTTAAGTTAATTTTTGTGGGTTTTATTGATATTTTAAACCCCTTGAAAATGTATATTTTTAAACATTTTATTCGATTTTTCATTTAAATAATAAGCCATAAAATCAATTATTAGAAAAATAAAAATAATATATATTAAAAAAATAAAAAAACCTGTCAAACTGACAACGCTGTCAGTCGGCCGGTTGGATTGTGTTTTAAGCATGCATGTGGTGAGGCTCGAACCCGTGACCTCTCGGTTGCGTGCACGCAGCTCTTCCAACTGAGCTACATGTCTAACCCGAAAGAATCTGGATTTTAATTATTCTTATATACATTTTAGGTTTAACCAAATTTAATTAAATTCAAAAAGGTTATATTGGATCGAACCGGACGCGCACCAAAGGTTTCGAACCCGAGACCTCTTCTGTAACTTGCACCCAGCCCAACCAACTGTGCTGGGTGTCTAACCCGTTAATACTTGAAATTTAATTATATTTAGATACTGAATAAGTGTATACGGAAGTGATAGATTAAAAAGGGGGTTTAAATCAATCGAGCCGGTGTGTGCGTGGAATCGAACCAGTGATCCCGGGTTCAATTTGCACCCGGCCCAACCAGTTGAGCTGAGTGCTTAACCCGTTCAAGATTCGTATTTTAATAATTATAACAACACTCTGACATCGTCTTCTTCATTTCACATTTGAAACCGACTGTATACCCGCCCAAATTAACTCATTTTAATTCTGATAAACTGATGCACATTCAGATAAATAAATAGAATTCAAAAGGAAGGAATGAGAGTCTATCGAATACTGAAATGGAGGATCACGATTTTCCGGCGGTGGAATTCCGACGGTTGGCAGCGTTTTCCGGCGAACAGGGGGGGTTTGAGCAGAGGAACAATGAGAGTAGAAAGGGGCGAGTTTTGATTGAGGAAAACAATTAGTATTTATAGGCGAGGACAGGGTGCTTGGTTTCGGCTTTTTTTTTGGAAACTCGATTCAGTGATTGGCAATTTGCCAAGAAGATGACAGCCGGATTGATTCCGGTTTGCCAAAAATAGCCCGGCGCCAGTTGTCGGAGGAATTCAAAAAAAAGGGAAAAGCGCGTCTTTGATTCGCTGCCAATTGTTGCAGGTTTGGCTAAAAAAATATATATATGCTTTGATAGTTGAGTTCTAGCACATAATGTATGTGCAGTGTAGTGGTGCTGAGTGTGTGTGTTAACCGGGGGAACCGGGTTCGATCCCGGTTCACCCTATCTCTTTTAATTATTATTTTTTTATTAAACCTTCTTTAATTATTTACTAATTATGAATATTTATTATTTAATTATATCATCTTATTTTTAAAAATTGATATTATTATTATTATATATGTATTATTGTAAACAAACAAAATAATAACACTACGTAATATAAAATATACTTCGATTGATAAATTGGGACGGTTTTCAAACCCGATTAACACAATGTTACAGTATCCCTTACTTTTAGAAATTTCGTCCCGAAATTTAAGTAGTAGTGGTAACCGGAAAGAGATGCGGGTACTTTTCGCGCATTGAGTCTTCACGTTCCCAAGTAAACTCGGGTCCTCGTTTTGACTCCCAACGCACCTGACGATTGGAATACGACTTCGCCTTAAACGCTTCTCATCGAAATCCATGATTTCCACTGGTCTTTCAACGAAGTGCATTGATTCATCGACTTGAATGTCTTCTAGAGGGATATGGAGGTTTTCGTCACGAGGCACTTTTTCAGGTTTGATACTGGAACGTGGGATGTATTCTGTTGAGTTTTCTGGTAGGTCAAGCTTGTAGGCTACAGGTCTTACTCTTTGAGTATCTTGAAAGGTCCTACGTAGCGTGGTGCTAGCTTGCCCTTTTGGCCAAAACGAACCACTCCCTTCCACGGTGATACTTTTAAAAGTACTTGATCCCCAACACAAAACTCCAAGGGCTTTCGTCGTTTGTCAGCATAACTCCTTTGACGACTTTGAGCCGCTAGAAGATTGTTTCGAATTTGAAAGATTTTGTCGGTTGTTTTTGAATCAATTCAGGTCCGGTGATTTGCGCTTCACCAATTTCGTGCCAACATACTGGAGATCGGCATTTACGACCATATAATGCTTCGAAAGGAGCCATGCCGATACTTGAATGATAGCTATTCTTGTACGAAAACTCGACTAACGGCAGATGAGCGTCCCAGTTCCCTTTGAAGTCTATGACACATGCTCGAAGCATGTCTTCAAGGGTTTGGATGGTGCGTTCAGATTGACCCTCAGTTTGAGGGTGAAAGGCGGTGCTAAGGTCTAACTGTGTACCCAAAGCGGTTTGTACGGCTCGCCATGTTCTTGAAGTGAAACGACCATCACGGTCTGAAATGATGCTTAACGGTACACCATGACGGCTTACGATCTCGTTGATGTAGATACGAGCTAACTTCTCGTTCTTGAAGTCCTCGCGAATCGGAATGAAGTGAGCTGATTTTGTAAGACGATCAACATTTCCCATATGGTGTCATACCCACTGGAGGTGCGAGGTAACCCGGGTATGAAGTCCATGGTTATGTTTTCCCACTTCCATACATGTATTTCGGGTTGGACTAGAAGTCCTGAAGGTCTTTGATGTTCAGCTTTAACTTTGGAACATGTAAGGCACTTGGAAACAAAAACAGTGATATCCTTTTTCATGCCAGGCCACCAGTAGGTGTATCGTAGGTCTTGATACATCTTATCGGCTCCTAGGTGTACAGAGTATCGTGTTTTGTGTGCCTCATTCATGAGGAAATCACGAAGGTTGTCGCGATCGGGAATCCATATGCGGTTTAAATAATATAGAATACCGTCGGATTTGTTTCAATTTTGAGTTCAGCTCCACATGACAGCTCATCGCGTACGTCATTTTCGTTACAGAGATATGTTGAGCTGGGATTCGATCCTTGATATCGGTTATGATTTCGAACATAGAAGATAATAGAGTTCGCATATCCCTTTCGACTGAGCGCATCAGCCACCACGTTTGCCTTGCCAGGATGATACCGAATCTCGCAGTCGTAATCGTTGAGCAGTTCGACCCATCTTCGTTGCCTCATATTCAACTCTTTTATTGAAGATATGTTGGAGACTCTTGTGGTCAGTGTATATTTCACACTTGGTACCGTAAAGATAACGTCTCCATATCTTGAGAGCGAACACAATGGCTCCAAGTTCCAGGTCGTGGGTGGTGTAATTTTTCTCATGAACTTTGAGTTGCCTAGAGGCATAGGCTATCACATTTCCTCTTTGCATCAATACACAACCTAGACCTTGCCCTGATGCGTCGCAATAAACAACAAAGTCATCGCAACCCTCAGGGAGTGTAAGGATAGGTGCGTCACAAAGCTTTTGCTTTAAAGTTTGGAAGGCCTCCTCTTGCTTAGGTCCCCAAATGAAGGGTTTTCCCTTGTGAGTCAAGGCCGTGAGCGGAACGGCGATACGGGAAAAATTGGCAATGAAGCGTCGGTAATAACCAGCCAAGCCAAGAAATGACCTAACTTCGGTAGGGGTGCGTGGCGCTTGCCATTCTTGTACTGCCTTGATTTTCGAAGGATCGTCATGAATCCCTTTGTCATTGACGACATGACCAAGGAATTGTACTTCTTTAACCAAATTCGCATTTTGAGAACTTAGAGTAAAGCTTTTCAGTCCTTAAGAGTGTAAGAATGAGTCGAAGGTGTCGCTCATGATCGGATTTTGACTTGGAGTAGATAAGAATGTCGTCGATGAAGACTATGACGAAACGGTCCGAATAGAGTTTGATACCCTATTCATCAAATCCATGAAGACAGCGGGTGCGTTGGTTAAACCGAAGGGCATAACCATGAACTCGTAATGACCATAACGAGTTCGGAAGGCAGTTTTTGGAATATCTTCTTCGCGCACTCTAAGCTGATGATAACCAGAACGAAGGTCGATTTTGGAGAAACAGGTGGCGCCTTGAAGTTGGTCTAGAAGGTCATCAATACGAAGCAGTGGATAGCGATTCTTAACCGTCAACTTGTTGAGTTCTCTATAATCAATGCACATGCGAAACATTCCATCTTTCTTCCTCACAAAAAGAACGGGCGCACCCCAAGGCGATGAGCTAGGACGTATGAATCTTTTGTCAGTCAGCTCTTGCAGTTGACTGGCCAACTCTTGCATCTCGGATGGGGCTAACCTATAGGGAATTTTACGACATGTAGCACCAGGCACAAGATCGATTCGAAATTCGACTTCTCGCACAGGAGGAAGTCCTGAAACGTCGTCGGGAAAAACTTGCGGGAATTCTTTCACAATTGGAATATCTTCGAGCTTCCTCTCCTTGCCTTCCTTCTTGACGACGTGAGCTAGAAATGCGACGTAATTCTTGCGAAGATAACTTCGGGCTTGAAGGCAGGACATCAATTTGAGCCCTTTCGAAGGAGTTTCCCCAAAGATACGTAGTGTCTGACCGTCGCCGAGAGGAATACGAATGAACTTTTCATGGCACACCACTTCAGCGTGATGCTGGCTCAGCAAGCCCATACCGATGATAACATCGAAACTTTCAAATTTCATAGGAATGAGATCAATTGAAAAGTCGTGATCATTTAGGGTGAGAGTAAATCGCGTATAATAGAATTTAATGAAGTGGGTTTTCCGTCAGCAACTTCCACTGTCAGAGATTCAACAGATTATCACGAGGTTGGTCAGAATAGATTCGAATTCTAAAGACACAAAGCTCTTATCCGCACCAGTATCGAATAATGTGGATGCATAACTACCATTTACGAGAAACGTACCGTTGACCACATTGTTGTCAGCCCTGGCTTGGTTGGCGTTGATATTGAAAGCTCTTCCTCTAGCAGGTGGAGGAGCTTGGTTAGCTTGGTTTACCGGGTTTGCTTGAGTTGGGCATGGATGATGTTCACCAGGCGTGGGCAAGTATTCCTGAAGTGGTTTGGGTCCCCACAATTGAAACAGGCTCGTATGGATTGCATCATGGGGTAGTGGGTTGGTAGTTGGGTTGGTAGTAAGGTTGGGTTGCGAGTTGTGCAGGTGGTAGAAGTAAGGGTTGTTGGGCTTAGCCCACCATTTGATTTTGGGTTTGGGTTGGACGTTGACTGCGGTTCGATCGCTGAAGGGTACGGCAGGTTTGGATAGTGTGACCCGCACGGCCACAACTTATGCAATGTTGGCAAGGGTTTTCAGGAGGGTGATGGTATGGCAACGGTTACACTTTGGGTGTGGGCCAATGTATGGCCTTTTGAATGGTGTGGCTGGAGGGGCAACTTGGGTGATTGGAGCAGTAGTGATGGGAGGGTTGGTTTGGGTGACAGCAAAGTTCTTGCCATTTCGCTTCCTCTTACCAGCAAACTTTGAGGATGAACCTGAGTGGTTTGGAATTGGGGTCTCAATGGGATCTTTCTTCTTCTCATCTTTAAAATTGCCATTTCGAATGTGATTTTCAGTGAGTTCCGTAGCTAACTCCATTGCGGCTTCGAGTGTTGCAGGCGAAGTGCTTAAAACCGAATCTTGGATTTTTGAGGGGAGGCCTCGAATGTAGTGTTAATTAAGCGGTATAATGGGGTGAATAGATTGGGAACCATTTGGTTCAACTCAAGAAACCTCTTGTAGTAGGAGGTGTGATCCCCTCTTTTTGCTTTAGAGCATAGAATTCATCTTCAAGCTTCTTGATCTCGCTTCTAGGGCAAAAACGTCGTGTCATGACCTCTCTTAATTCTTCCCATGATAAGGCCATGGCATCATCTACACCTCGCTTAACTTTTTCCGTGTTCCACCAGGTAAGGGCTACCCCAAAACAATCTTCTAGTCGAGTAACATACCTTACGGTCCTAAGGACAGTCGCAATTGAGAAAGGTGTTTTCCATTTCCTCAAACCAGTGGAGGAGAGCGGTGACACCTTCAGTCCCTTCATATTTTGGGGGATCGCAAGACTTGAAGTGTTTGTAGGTGCATTTAGGGGTTTTGGGAGGAGGGTTGGCGACGCTTTGGTCTTCTTGGTTGGGAGGGTTAATGGGATTAGCGGTGAGAGCTTGCTGAACTTGTAGCACGATGTCAGGAAGCACTGCGGCCATTTTTTAGCAATTTGCGTGGCCAAGCGTTCGTTTGACTTTCCTGACCTTCTACCTCCACGTAATTGCCTAGCAGACATCTACAGGAATATATGTAGGGAGATTGTGAGTTCAAGAATTTCCTAGGTGTCATGTGTCGTAAAAAGAATGAAAACAACATAACTGAAAATAATTTAACTACATCCATAGGATGTCTTAGGTTTGCTCATGTTTGGGCCTCCAAATGTCCCCCATACCATTGCCTGTATAGTCATGTGGGCCCCATGACTATTGGGCTTGGTAGGGTTCACATTGGTGTCGGCTGGTTAACACTCGCATCACCCGAATGAAAATCGTAAAACATGATTGCGAGATGTAAGGTTGGAGGGTGTCCAGGTGTAGAAACAATGACAACTCAAAGTGGGGTTAGCTCACACGACGTTTGGTATAGCATGCTTTGGCCTAATAGGTCCTTCATACTTTCATCGTTAGTCCCTAGGTAGGCAAACTGGTCCTTTATTTTGGATTTATACGAATGCCATGCCTAGACAGGACGTTCCGACTACCGGTACTCGTACCTTCCAGTTACTACATGCCCGTCGTGAAAACTCACTTTGATGTGATTTGAAAAACATGAAAAACATTGCAAAAAGCTTTGAAAAGAAAACATGGAAATTGTTAAATCGTGAGGTGTGTGCTTTCATAGATATGATATGTTATGAGGATATGAACTATGATGAGCATTGCATATTAACATGTACTTGTGAGAGTGCTTGCATAATGCTGTGTGTGAAAATAAACATGAGACATATAAACATCATGAATTTTGCATGTAACACATAGACAATTAAAAGTTCTAATCAACTATAGTATAGGCTCAAAGGGTCTAATAACCTATCCTATATCCCTATAGTCACAAGCTCTGATACCAATCTGTCACACCCCGACCCGCAGCGGAATAGAAGTTGGGGCATGATTGGGTTATCACCAAAGCTCATGATATTTATAACAAGTTTCATATTTATTAAATTGAAATTAAAATTCAAATATCCAACAAAAGTTCATACAAACACAAATAATAATCTAAATGCTTGTTCCAACGAAATAACTTGATTATTCAGGCCATCCTAGGTGTTTCTTTCCTCAACTTGATCACCTGTATCATGCGTAAAACAGGGGAAATTTGGGTCAACAAAAGTTGGCGAGTGAACCTTGATAAAACATTTAAGTAAATCAATTTTATCGTTGTTTAAATAAGATTGTGCATAATCACATGTGAACAAATGTATAATGTAACAAATCACAAACCACATTGAATGAATATATGACATGAATGATGATGTATCTGAGATCAAGGCTCAATCAACGGAGCCGATCTAATGAGGCACCTGATGCTCAACCCGTATCCCACGAGGAACTGATGGGCCTAATGAAATGAGTGCACTGAAATGATAAAATGTATCCACATATAAACCACACTACAAGCAATACACATTTGATCACGAAATGATATAAGCACAAGTGTTAAATAAAAAAAAGAAATGATAGACACATGATACACCACAAAACGTGATTAAAAGGGGAATTTGTAGAGATTCACTCAAGTGGGTGCGTATTCTTGAGAGCGCACGAGTTGCGAATTTAACCGACGAAGAAGTTCTAACCATAAAATAATAACGCGATAACTCGGTAAATAAATAAACTAATATTTTGGTTAAAAACCTTTGTTTAGATTTTTAAGTTAATTTTTGTGGGTTTTATTGATCTTTTAAACCCCTTGAAAATGTATATTTTTAAACATTTTATTCGATTTTTCATTTAAATAATAACCCATAAAATCAATTATTAGAAAAATAAAATAATATATATTAAAAAAAAAAACTGTCAGACTGACAACGCTGTCAGTCGGCCGGTTGGATTGTGTTTTAAGCATGCGTGTGGTGAGGCTCGAACCCGTGACCTCTCGTTGCGTGCACGCAGCTCTTCCAACTGAGCTACGTGTCTAACCGAAAGAATCTGGATTTTAATTATTCTTATATACATTTTAGGTTTAACCAAATTTAATTAAATTCAAAAAGGTTATATTGGATCGAACCGGACGCGTACCAAGGGTTTCGAACCCGAGACCTCTTCTGTAACTTGCACCCAGCCCAACCAACTGGGCTGGGTGTCTAACCCGTTAATACTTGAAATTTAATTATATTTATATACTGAATAAGTGTATACAGAAGTGACAGATTTAAAAGGGGGTTCAAATCAATCGAGCCAAGTGTGTGTGCGTGGAATCGAACCAGTGATCCCGGGTTCGATTTGCACCCGGCCCAACCAGTTGGGCTGAGTGCTTAACCCGTTCAAGATTCGTATTTTAATAAGTATAACAAAACTCTGACATCGTCTTCTTCATTTCACATTTGAACCGAGTGTATACCCGCCCAAATTTAACTCATTTTAATTTTGATAAACCGATGCACATTCAGATAAATAAATAGAATTCAAAAGGAAGGAATGAGAGTCTACCGAATACTGAAATGGAGGATCACGATTTTCCGTCGGTGGAATCCGGCGGTTGGCAGCGTTTTCCGTGAACAGGGGGTTTGAGCAGAGGAACAATGAGAGCAGTAAAGGGGCGAGTTTCGATTGAGGAAAACAATTAGTATTTATAGGCGAGGACAGGGTGCTTGGTTTCGGCTTTTTTTTTGGAACTCGATTCAGTGATTGGCAATTTGACAAGAAGATGACAGCCGGATTGATTCCGGTTTGCCAAAAATAGCCCGGCGCCAGTTGTCGGAGAAATTCAAAAAGAAAGGGAAAAGCGCGTCTTTGATTCGCTGCCAATTGTTGCAGGTTTGGCTAAAAAAATATATATATGCTTTGATAGTTGAGTTCTAGCACATAATGTATGTGCAGTGCAGTGGTGCTAGTGTGTGTGTTAACCGGGGGAACCCGGGTTCGATCCCGGTTCACCCTATCTCTTTTAATTATTATTATTTTTTATTAAACCTTCTTTAATTATTTACTAATTATGAATATTTATTATTTAATTATATCATCTTATTTTAAACATTGATATTATTATTATACATGTATTATTGTAAACAAACAAAATAATAACACGACGTAATATAAAATATACTTCGATTGATAAATTTGGGCGGGTTTTGAAACCCGATTTACACAAATGTTACAGCGATTGTCTCCCTATAAATATTGGGTCTGTCATTGCACGTATCATGAGAGATACTACTTTATTTATAGTATAGATAGAGATATATATGTGTGAGACTTTCTGTAGAACCCATCACTGATATTTTTATCGTTAGCTATTCTAAGATATTATGTTTGTTGCCAAATAGAGTAAACAGTTGCTATCGAACGCAAGTTGAATGTCTGTTAAAGTGTCATAAGCATCTTGCTCGTTTAGTATAAAAACGTGTATGTCGTGTAAAGATCAATGCATAATCACTTTCATATCTTCTAAATGGTTCTTTGCGTGTGTGATTTTTTTTTAATTTATATAAAAAGTTAATCCAATTTTCTTTGGCTTGCACGTGTAGTCTACAAAAAAAGATAATCAATTATTAAATAAATTGTTGACAAATTTTAGCAACCAATATGAACTATAGCCAATTAAATCAATACTTTGTAATAATAAATAAAAAATACAAATTTAGAAAAGAAATTCTGTCATCAAAAAAGGTAGAACAAGCAAACAAGTAATATGTGAATGATAGTGATGGTGTTAGTGAACAAATCAAAATTTGGATCTTATATTTGTGATGATCATTGACCGTAGCTAGATAAAGTCAAATCCCCATGTTACCATAACCATGTGTATGGTGAATGTATGATGTGTCATGCACTTGGTGCCATGAATACAACATAGCCATAAACCTCAAAAGCACCATTGTTTAGGAAAAAGAATAAAGAATATATCATATATCATCAAATAATCTAGTTTTGAATTTATTACATTTATATATAAGATCATATTTACTATATACGGTTTTAAATTATAGTATTTAGGCCACAAGATATGAATGCTACATGTTTTGAATGGATATATTTATTGGATCAATTGGTGAAATTAAGTGAATTTTTACTAGGTGTTATGTGTATTTTTCTTAAAGGTTGAACATTTATATATTTATATAAAATTTTGGTTAATATAAGTACTATTTTGTGGGTTTGTATTCCATGTTGTAAGGGTTTTACGACGAACTAAATCATGTCCAAATCCGAGCTAAGATGAATGGGATATCGATGCTAGTTAAAATTGGGCTTAAACATGTGAAGTTGGAAAAAGGAAGATGGAAAATGGTGGAAATGTGGGAACTTGTCCGACATAGGAGGAGGAAACAAAAACGAAGTGGTACACTATGTGAACACTCTTTCCTTTTTGTTTCTTAGAACCCCACACTAGTGGGTTCACGAATGGTGTCGCACAGGCGTGCACTCAATGTGGTGCTTTGATGGCGCACGTTGCAGTTTGCATCACTGTGAGAGGTGTGACTAACCCATGGTTCGTGTCAAGTGCGTGGGTCGGATCTGTTTCGCATTATTTTAGCTGAAACGCAAGACAATTTTTGGTCAAATTATCTCAACAAAATAATATGCATTGAATACGTTTAGTAGCATTTTTTTAATTCTTGACAGACCTGTTTCAACTCAGCTTGCCTATATATACCAAGGGTTCCTTAATTTACAAATCCACTTGACACACATAGAAAACACAAAAACATCTAACCATCTTTTATGTTATCGGATATTTAAGGTATACCTTCGGGTTTTAGGTCAATTTCGTCAGTACAAACTGTTCTGATTGATGTACCCTAGGAAACAAACTAGTTCTCTTGGCACGCTCAAAATTTGTTTTAAGGGACCTCGGTCTTTTTGCTTTTTGTCTTGTATTTCAATTTTGGATTCCTATATTTCGATTGTAGTAGTTCTGTAATTCAATTTTGTATTCCTATATTTCGATTGTAATAGTTGCTATATTTCAATTCTTGATTGTTGTACCCTAGGAAACAAACTGCATTCCTTTGAAATTATATTTTAATTTTTGAATAAAAGTGTTTTAATTATTTTATATATGAACGGTTTCTACAACATTTGATTATGGGTTTGATTTGTTAAATATGAATTTATCAAGTTATTAGTATGATCTCGTATAACTATTTTTGTTTTTTTAGTTTCTCAATATTAATAATATGTTTAAAAATATTAGTTGTGGTTTATATATGAGTAACTAATTACTTGTGTCACAGTTAAAACAAATTGTATAATAGTCATTCTATACAAAAAAAATGGTTTTATGTTTGTACGCCCTCTATATAAGCTATAGATTCTGTCTTGTTAGAAAGTGTGATTATTATTGTTGTCGTTATTATTATTATTATTATTGTTGTTGTTGTTATTATTATTATTATTATTATTATTATTATTATTATTATTATTATTATTATACGAAATAATGCATCATTTGTTATTTGTCTTGTTAGAAAGTATTATTATCATTGTTATTGTTGTTGTTAAATAACATTATCATCATTGGATAGTTTACGTTATTGGAGTTTCTTTGTTAGTGGGGGAATGGCTCTTTTCTATTCGACACATTGGCCGTATTGGGAAACATGTGTAAGGGGCATAATTGAAAAAAATATATTACATACTATAACTTGTGCTCTCTCATTTTGATATTAAATTTTATTCTTGAATTAAACATATTTTGTTTTAAGTTTGTAGGTCCAAAATATGTCATATTTTAGAAGTTATATTGATACGATTAGATAGAATGTGTTAGTCGTCATTATATGAAGGTATATTAGGTGGCATTTCTTACGTAGATAGGATTTATTGTAATATTCATAATTATATGAGTTATGATTGGATAATGTTTTCTTTGTAATTATAAGAGTTATGGTTATATAGTGATTTGTCTTTTCTTTATAGATCATTTAGACAAGAAGTGAAATTCTTGTAAAATATTAAAAGTATTTTTTATCATTCAAAGAGTTATTCTCTAACTAATCCGATATAATCCACGTCGAATGCATTGCAAGTGAAAATTATCGCTCTTAAACTAAAGTACTTCATTTATTTATTTATTTATTTTTTGAACGGCGTATGGTTAGGATATCGCTAACCAGGTTAGTAGTTAGTATGTTAGTATCACCATGTTAGTTGGTTAAATTCTATAGAAGTTATAGGTATGCGTTTTATTTAACTAGTTGGATGTACATAGATCAAGCTATGTCATGTAAAAACAAATTATGTGTTATGGTACTTAATATCACGCTACGTCATGTAAAAACAAATTATGTGTTATGGTACCTAATACTCGTTTCATTTTTTTATATGTATTTGACACTTGAATGACGACGCTGGCTCATCAAATATTTTCAAAAAGTGACACCAATAAACCTAAGATCCGTCCAAGTACATCTACTTGGATGTTACATTGTTACTTCGTTTGGAGGTCATCTTACTCATTATCATCATTAGTTTACGTAGTTTTGTTCAACATCCGTTAAAACCAACCAAACCATTTAAACCGAAGCAGATCGGCTCTTCACTCATTATCATCATTATACTACGTAGTTATGTTCAATTTCCGTTGAAACCAACCGAACCATTCAAACCTAAGCAAATAGGTCGGCTACAACTATGTTTACAATTCAGTTATCACAATTTCATGACAGCTAACCGGTCACGTAAACCAAATGAGTCATTTAACCTTTACTACATACTATTTTTTGTAATATGAAGTTACGTACATGTCATATAATCATAAACCATCTTTTACCAGTTTGGCGGGTTCAAAAAATAATAAAAAATCAGTTAAACCACCGAATCCAAACCGGTAAAAGCAGCCGATGCTGCCAACCTGCCTAACACAAACGGGCTTTGGTCTATCGTTATTTCTTAGAACCCTAGTTAGCTGTTCAGCCGAAAATTTCTAAAAAAATGGTCAAACACTTTATTTAAAAAAAACAAATTTGGAAGGAAAAAAAATATGGTTAAGGTGAAATGGAGGACCCCACAAAGAAAGACCCCATAATGCCACTGTTATTGCCTCATGGATGAAAAAAGAAGATAAAAGAAAAAGGAACCACAAGCATGCAAATAAATTGCACCAACTTCTAGTCAACATATATACCTGCAAAAGCAAAAGAAGATGGTCTAAAAGTTCTCTACGAGTTGGGTTGTTTTCCAATCTTAAAAAACCCATCTATGCAGGTTGTTTTTTTATCTCAAAACATGAAAAAGGTTAAAAGCACACTAAATTGTTTCATTTAGAAAAATAGAGTGTATTTTGTAATAATATAATAATAATCCCAACTGAGTTTTTTCCTGACAGTGGTCCCACCTTTTACATTTTGTTTATATAATGGTCCTACGCTTAAAAAACATAACGAAGTTAAGTTTTTTTTTTAAATTACCAACCGATGTTTTAGAGTTTTTGATCAGAACGAGGATACGAGTCGACTGATGTAAAACTTATCTCGAAACAATGCTCCAAACGACAAAAACGGTGCTTCCATTCGGGTGTTTTAACTTCCACATAACAAAAAATCAAAGTCGTTTGGAAGCACCATTTCAAGGTAAGTTCTGATCAAAAACCCTAAAACATCGGTTTGTAATTCGGAAAAAAACTTAACTTCGTTAAGTTAATTTTAACGGTGGACCATTATACAAACGAAATGAAAAAGGTTGGAGGTCCACTATCGGGAATAAACTTAGTTGGGATTATCACCGGCTAAAAACAACGGATTGTTTAAATCCTATTTGCCCAATATAAACCATACCGCCACTATCATTCCAAGAGGCGTAATATAAAATAAAAATACAAAAACGAGTTCTCATTCTTTCTCACCACAAAATACGAAATTTTAATCGTTACCTATTCAAGTTGTTGACGATGTGAATAAGTAAATAACAGACATAAGGCTATCTTTCTGGCTCATATGATGTTAAATAAATATTTGTATCACCTCTCAAGAAGCATTACTAATTCGCAATGTGCGGTGTGGGGAAAAAGATCAACCGCCATGGCTTTAACAGGCTGAAACGGGTCAGAAGCGGGCATAGATTTGGCTCTCTGGCGGGCCAAACTAGCGCTATTCATATTTCTCCATCCTCTGTTATTGTTATTTCCTTTTTCAGTTTTATCAGCAGATGGAGCGCAAAGCTCGATAGCATTTGCCATTAAGCTCTCGGGATTACATGAAATATAACTGCAAATCAAAGTGAAAAGAATTGATGTTAAGTCGAATATCATATATATTGTTATTGTTATTGTTATGAATAAAAAAAAGTGAAAGATGGAAACTAACACAAGCCTCTTTAAACCCGAATGAGTTCTGAGAGCTTTAATCACCTGCAGTCACCAAAACCATAAAACAATAAAGTTAAAAGAGTCCAATACTTGACCTAATTTCCATTAAACATTTCACTTTACAGTAATCACAGATGGTAAAACCTGCGGGTCGGTCAACAGTCGTAGCGGATCGTGTTGGTTTGACCCAGAACAATTTGACACAAATATCAATCGTTTTTTCTCATATACATATATATGATTAGGATCAAATGAGAACCACATGAAGATTTGCGAACCAAGAGAACCACTATCAACCAAGCAAATTTAGAAAAAAAAATAAAAAAAAATCTTACTTTTATTTATATGTTACTAATCTTTACCTAAATAAAAAAAATGAAAAAATATATGTAGATCGACGGGTTACATACACGTACTACATATCTAAATATGTGGACATTTTCATGCTACGTATATTCGCCAATCAATATATTTTTTTTTGGTTTTTTTTTAATTTTTAGTTTTTTACAATGATAACCTTTTAATAAAAAAAGTTGAAAAAAAATGAAAACAAAAAACAAAACTTTGGGTGACTTTTTGACCGTTTACTTTTGATAACTACATTTGTATCACTTTAAAGATAAAGCTTAACCCAAGCTAACCAATTCATAAATAAATTTATAAGACAGAAAATCGGTACTCACAGTGGGATGAAGTCCAACACGGGGTGGGTCCACAATGGCAACAACGTTATCAAAACGAGGCGTCTTACTATCTTCAGCATCTGGTGATTTGTCTTCAGGGGCACTTGTTTCTTCTTTATTACCAATATCGCCATCCGGTTCCTTTATCAAATACTCTTTTAGTAGAGATCCCATCACATCCTCTGCCTGTTGCAAAACGCCCAAAAAACTGTTTAGAAAAATATATTAACATATGTTGATTTTAAATAATTTAACTGAATTTCATCTTTTATCCTCTCACCTTTGAACAAACAAACCTGCAATTGTTTATACCATTTATTTCAGCATTCCTATTTGCATCAGCTACTGCAGAAGCATTCATTTCGATTCCAACAACCTGATAAAAAGATTGCAAGCCAGAATTAATAATGTTTCTATAATTACAGATTCTACCTCTAATTAAATTCATGGAGTAAAATGCCATTTTTGTCCCTAAGGTTTGGCCAGTTTTGCGACTTTCGTCTAAATAGCTTTGTTTTTCCACATCTGGATCCAAAAAAGTTTCACCTGGACAGAAAGACCCTATGAAGCTTCACTGTTCCCGGGGATTGGCCTTGGGCTTGCCATTTTCATTTAGCTTATTAACTCCATCCATTTTTCTCAGTTAAATCAAGAGTATGTCCGTCATTTTTGTTAACTTAAAAGTCAATTCGGTCTTTTTCACTTTATGTACAAGCATTTATCATAATGTACAAGTATTCAAAATACCCTTACTAAGCAAAAAATGAAATCAAGTAGGCAAAAAAGACGAAAATACCCCTAGTTTAACAGAGAAAAATGGATGTAACGAGGCGGATGAAAATGGCAAGATTTCAAACCTTTTGGATACAGGTGCGGAGAAACAAACCTTTGGACGAAAGACGCAAAACTAGCCAAACCATAGGGACGAAAATGGCATTTCACTCAAAATCATGAAAAAACATTAATTTCACATTACCATTCCAACACGGTTAGCTAAAGTAAGACCAATTGTTCCGGTCCCACAACATACGTCAAAAAGCAAGGTATTAGGTCCCAAACAAGCCCAATCTCCGGCAAGTGCATACAACTTTTCAGCTGCAAGGGTGTTCACCTGCAAGATTTAAAAGTTCAATGATTAAAGTTCTATACTTCAAAAAATATATAGATATGTAAAGTGATTAAGTGAAAGGAGCAATACTTGAAAAAAGGCTGTTGGAGATATACAAAACCGAAGATTATTAATATAATCTTGAATCCTTGCTTCTGGAGCAGCTTCAGATTTAACAAGGGGTAGGGTCCGCAACGGGGCGTCAGCTGGTGCTACATTGGATACCCCTTGATGATCCTACATATAAATATAAAAAAAAAAAAAAATCATAGATATTGGTGGTATTTGTTATGAAAGAAGATTATTGTTTAGAAAACGATACCTGAACAGCAAGTACCGTAAGAGGCAAAGATGGTGACTCTGTGGAAGCTCCCGCCACAAAAGCTTCAGCCATTTTCTCGAGTTCAACATTAACAGCTTCATCATCAAATCCTGCTGATGAAATCTGTGTATCGAAATTCAGATGTTATATATAACCACCTCTATTTTTTACTGTTTTTCTTTGCTAAATTTACAAAAGTGCCATCAATCCATGGTTATTTTGTGTGGTCAACCCTTCAACTTTTAGTATTGCCACTTACACCCCCTCAGCTTTCTAAAAACTTTGTAAAATGTCATTTTGACCCCCGAGTTTTACGTGCTTATTTATAGGTACGTGGGTCAAATATAATAGTTTTCGTACTTATTTTTATGTACATTTTTGGTTGGTCTACGTTTGGTTCGGAAACAAGTCGGGTCAAATACAATACGTTTTCACTAGGCGGTATAAATTCAAGTTACTTTACGTTTCAACTCCGCCACAGGCCCGCAACGCGTGGTATCATTCTTTAATGTAAAAAAAGATATTTTTAAGTGCTTATTTTTAAGTATGTTTTGTTATAAATCCAAGTTGGTTTACGTTTCGTCATAAATTTTCTCGGTAATGAGTCAGGTCAAATATAATACGTTTTCGTATTTTCCTCTGCTTTTTCGAAAACGAGTCGGGTCAAATATTTGACGGTATAAGTTCGAGTTACTTTAGGTTTCGATGCCGACGCAACGAGCGGCGGGTCAAAATACTAGTTATATAATATAACTAGTATAAAAAATCTAGAAGTTGCAAGCTAAATACAACCTGAACCATAAGCAAGACTTCTACAACGTTTGATTCACCCTGTTTCCTTCCTTCTCGGACCTAGTTTAATTGTTCCAGCAAAGAGTGTTAGAATTAATTATTCAGACATAAATGTTGGTTTGTTATTAAAAGTTAAATGCCATTTTCGTCCCTAAGGTTTGTCCAGTTTTGCGACCTTCGTCCAAAGGTTTGTTTTTCCGCATTTGGATCCAAAAGGTTTAAAAACTTGCCATTTTCATCCGGCTCCTTAACTCCATCCATTTTTAAACCTTTTGGATCCAGACGCGGAAAAACAAACCTTTGGTCGAAAGTCGCGAAACTGGCCAAACCTCAGGGACGAAAATGGCATTTTACTCTATTATTAATAAAAAAAGATAAGTTTCACTTACCGTTAGTTGACGCCAAAATCCAGTATTGGTCATTCTATTCCATATAGGAAAAGTTGAATTTTGTAGAAAGTTCTGGAAGATTTCGGCGTACTTGCAACTAATTTTAGAAACATTGGGGCAATCTGAAGGTTCCTCAACGGCTGTCACGCCCTCCCTAATTTGTAATAATCTTAAGACATAAGCAAATACCAACAAAAGGCTGAATACGAAATTTAAAAAAAACCTGAAGTTCCCAAGCAAAAATCCGACTGTAGGTTTGCCCTGTAGAGAATATCCAACAGAAAATTCGCATTTGTTGCGATATCCGTTTACAAGTGGTGATTCGATTATACCCTCTAATTTGCAAGCAAGACCAGCTGCGATAATGAAAAAGAAAAAATAAACATTTTTTTTACTTGGTGACTTGGTTAACAAAATATAATTAGCAATCTTGAAAATCACCAATTTCTCTGGATTTAACAATCCAATCTGGTAGTTCAACACCATCGGGACAGGCTTTGCGACCATTTCGAGCCTACAACATTGAAAATAAATAAGTAATAACACCTTTACAGTAATGAACAGGGGTAAGTGTTGCCTACAAGTTTCTTCAAAATCTGCATGATATTCTTCTTCTTGTGCTCCAGCTGATCTGCATAAGACATATGTGCAAGTGGAGTTACAGCATCCCGGGCGCTTCTACCCTTCGCTACCGAACTTCCAGGGGTAGAATCGTCATTTACCAACCCTCCATCTTCAGCCTTATTGCCTGGTTCCGATGATGGTTTCACCTTTCTTTCAAATGATCTGGGAGTTGCGTCCACTATCTTTAAGTTTTTATTTCCAATCGGTTTACCCTGAAGCTTCTGTTATAACAATGTTCGCTAATTCACTATTTCAAGCTGCAACTATTATATGTATTTACCTAAAAACATATCATATTCAAAAGCAGATGATACCTCAGTTGCAGCTTTCACTTGCTCTACTGTTTCAAAGCTTACAAACCCTACAACCATCCCTTTTCTTGTCTTAGCTGACTTGTATTCAACTCCCTATAACACATTGTGGTGTGAATCAACTTAATTAACTGTATAATCAAGCAAAGCCTTCAAAATTGAATAGATTGAACAAATGCAGTATAGATAACAATGTGATGTAAATCAACCCTAATTAACTATATAATCAGACAAAACCTTCAAAAATGAACAAATGCAGTATAGATAACAACGTGATGTAAATCAACCCTAATTAAATATAAAATCAGACAAAACCTTCAAAAATGAATAAATTGAACAAATGCAGTATAGATAACATTATGATGTAAATCAACCTTAATTAACTATATGATCCGAAAAAACCTTGAAATTTGAATACATTGAACAAATGTAGTATAGATAACAATGTGATGTAACTCAACCCTATTTAACTATATAATCAGACAAAACCTTCAAAACTAAATAAATTCATAGATAACAATGTGATGTAAATCAACCCTAATTAACTGTCAATAGCGACAAGCTACTTGTATGCTACGTAGCGATAGCAACGAAATAGCGCCCGCTATTTCATGTTTAACGATAAGTAGAAGAAAATTTTAAAAACAATTTACATGTATATTTTATAAAAATAGCTAAAAATACACTATCACTAATCATCTAAATACGCTTCTTTCTTCAATCGTGAAGCAAAAAACCCTAATACGCATCACTATTTATATTTATCAAAATAATAATAATAACAACAAACTAAAAAAATGCAAAAGCTGTCACATTTGCCGCTAAACATCCTATAGCACCATATGGGCACATCACTATGTAGCGCGCTATAGCGAGCGCTAATTAACTTTATAATACAAAAAAAAATCTTAAAAACTGAACCAGTGCAGTGTAGATAACAATGTGATGTAAATCAACTCTAATTAAATTTATAATCAGACAAAACTTTCGAAATTGAACAAATTCAACAAATGCAGTATAGATAACAATGTGATACAAATCAACCTAATTAACTTTATAATCAGACAAAACCTTCATAGTTGAATAAATTCAACAAATGCAGTATGGATAACATTAACAATGTGATGTAAATCAACCATGTTTAGTAGTGGCGAAGCTTGAGATTTCCGACCGGGGGACGGAAGTCACTGGACCTAAAAATTTCTATAAAACCGGGGGACGAAAACGTATATACCAAAAAATTACTATAAGAAAACTACATTCTCTCCACTGCTGAGCGAAAAGTTTGGGGGTCCCCTTAAAAGCTTCGCCCATGCTGTTTACTAATATTATCAAACAAAACCTTCAAAATTGAATACATTAAACAAAATGCAGCATAAACAACAACAATTCACCTGCTCAATAAGAAACTTTTTCAAATTATCAGCACCCCACTTCATCGGAAGATTCACAAAACACTTATCAAGTGCAGATTCAGAACATTCTTTTTCCAATACCGAATCCTTCGTCATAACTCCATCATCTCTATCTCCAGAAGCTTCTATTCTACCTTCTGTATCCACTTTCATCTTCTTCGCCTTCTTTGCCTTCTCAGAAGTCGGATCCCAAGTGTTGTCAGGTCGGATCCGGAGCTCCGCTTCTCCGTGAGCATACCGGCATGTTACGCCGTGGCTACACGCGGCGCCTGTCCGCCGGAAGTACGAACAGAGGCTCGTTTTCCATGACGGATTAACGGCAACGGTTTCTTCTTCGGTTTCCGTTCGTTTTCGTTTCTCTCCGTGTTCGTCAGCGGCTAACGGTTTTGAATCTGGAGATTGATGAGAGACGGTTGCGGAGTTTTCCGGCGGATTCGGTTCGCCGACGCCGGTGCCGTTCGATGTTGATTCAGACGCCGGAGTATCTAGGGTTTCGGTAGGTTTTCGTGTCTCTCCGTGTTCGTCATCGGCTGGTGGTTTTGTAGCGGGAGATGGATGAGCGATGGTTGCCGAGTTTTCCGGTGGATTTGGTTCGCCGGTGCCGGTGGTGTTCGATGGTGATTCATTCGCCGGAGTGTTTAGGGTTTCGGTTGCCATTATCGTATCGGTTTAGGGTTTAGGGTGGGTTCTATGTTCAGAAGTAAGAAATGGTTTTCAGAGGTTGCTGAAAACGACACTACTTGTGTGTTGTTTAATATTTTAATTCTATTATCATTTATTACTTTAATCATTAATCAAATTATTTGTTTACCGGCAAAATTCACCACATCGGGTACACTCGCCTCCGTACCGGGGAAAACCCTTACCTGAGGCCAAAGCCCGTGAACACTAGCCCGAAGGCATGACAGTACGAGAGGTAAAACCTGCTCAGTTCAAGGATCGAACTAGCGATCGCCGCCTACTCGCCTAGTCTCCCCCACTCAGGTTGGTACAAATTTTGATTCATAAAAATCACTCATGTTTAGTGACAAGAATTTAGTCGGTATCGATTTGATTTGTTGTAGTATATATACGGTATCAATTGAGTGTAGATTATATTATTAAGAAAAGTTGTAAGGTTTTCTCGTATGGGTTGGAAGGAGATAAAATCGTATTAATATAGCCCTTTAATCAAATTATTTATTTGGTCTTTATATGGTTGGTGAAACTACGAATTTTGTTTAGTAAAAAAAAATCACGTTTAGTGGCAAGAATTTAGACGGTATTGATATGGTTTATTGTGGTGTATGTATGGTGAACAATGGCATATAAGGGTAGATTATGTTGTTAAAAAAAGTTATAAGTTTTTTTCATTTTGGTGGGAGGGAGATATAATCGTATGAAATTAGAAAATGTAGTAGAGATAGATATAATTTGATGATTTCACTGGTGGCACTATGATACTAAAGTGATCCGTCAGTGATCCAAATTCGTCGTTAAGAAAAATGATAACAAATCCCATATCGATAAATTTCGTAAATCAAGGCCTACTATGCTTATTATTCATATTTGGGCCAAAATTGTGTTGGATTAATCATTTCTGAATTGTATTAATCATTTCTGAATTATAAATATGGTGGGTTATCATATGTTTACAGGCCCATTTAGATACATATGTTGTACTATTAAAAAGCTGGTGTGTTCTGTTCCATGGCCCATCCAACTCTCAATTTGTCCATCTGGTTTTGTACCCACTGTTTCTAATGGCAAAGCCTAACCACAGAAATCACAAAATGTTGAATGATCATTACTTGTTTTGAACGCCAAAGTCAATTAGTCAAAACCATTAATTTTTTTCATATAAATTAAAATCTTTCCCTTTGTACAAGACCGTTAGGATAAAGGGTGTGGAGGAGGGTAGTCCTTTGAGGATGATTCGCTACGTAGGTGGCCACATCATCGGGTGTGAAAGATGAGCCTCAAGGGATGAGCCAAGGGTGTGGTGATGAGCCCCTTTATATATACATATGTATGTATGTATGTATGTATGTATGTATGTATGTATGTATGTATGTAGTGTGTGTGTGTGTTGGATAGGCCCGCCAAACCCGGCAAAAGGAGGACGTTGAAGATGGGACGATCCGGATGAGGGCGGTGTGGACGGAGCTCAACAGGGCTCGACGGCCCGGAGCTGACCCCCTCACCCATAGCTTTAGAAACAAGTATCATCCCTATAACATTCATGACAACCAAATTATTATATGATTTGGAACACTCTTGTTACATCACTAGGCTTGTATTATTAAAAGTTTACATTTACATTTATTTTTTTTTAAAAAGAAAAAAAAGAAAAAAACAAATGTTATACATTGTATAAACAACAAATTATACCTATTTAAAATCACAAAGGTAGTCATTTTGATATTTTGATGTGTCTATAGACTATACAACCATGTTAAATTTAATTTCACACGCATAGATATGACTTACGTTATAACAAGCTTGTATATACTCGTGTATTATTTTAAATAATAATAAATTAATGACATTTTAAAAATATGAAAATCTAAAACAGAAATCGACTAACTTGACTTGTGTATCGTTCATTTTAAATGGCCATGTGAATTGAATATATCTTTCACATTTATTAATACGGGACACAATACCATGTTTAAGATTGTACATTTACATGTTACATGTATGACTCACACATGAAGCAACCCCTCACGAGTGCATTAATTAATGAAAAATGTAATTTTTCTAAACATCAAAGAATTCCATCTGGACTAATGGAACCTAATATTTTCATTGATGGAATGCAATAAAATTATCAAAAAAAAGTCATGAATATGATTCACATCTCTACATTTAGATATGTTTATTCCTAAAAATATAACTTTTTTAACGCCCAACAAAGCCGCTTACTCGGATACAAGCAAGGCAAAAGGTCACACACACCCGTAATCGCAAAAATTGATGGTACCCGACTCGTCACCAATTTTTAGGAAACCCACTGCTCAAAGGCTCACTGCGATAAAACCCTCATCTCGCGCATGGCATTTGTCACGAACGAGACTCCAACCGACGACCTTCCATAAAGAAAGTCATCGTGTACCGCATGGCTCCAACCCTCGTCTCATGCATGGCATTTGTCACGAACAAAACTCCAGCCAACGACCTTACATAAAGAAAGTCAATCGGGTACCGCTAGGCTGCTAGAGCAATGCCCCATACACAAACTTGGGGTCATGTAGGTTATTATTACATATGTGAAAAGATTCTCATATGAACGTTCACACGATACAAGCGATTGAGTGGACACAAAGTCAACGTGTCAGAATGACATAGTTTTAAGGTTGAGGTGGAAACCCAAACTCAATTATTTGACTTGCTAATACTGAGATTGTGACCAATTTCCGAGTTATATATTACAACTCTTTGATATGTTTATGTTTGGGGTGTAGGGGGCTTATGTCAGGAGCATTGCTTGATACGTGATGAGGATGGACTTTACTAGTCCATCTAAAAAAAGTGAGGTGTGGAAATGGTTGTGACCAACCAGCGTGGGTGATATGTGGAAATTTATATATATATAATTGACATTTATATAATAAAACATAAACTTATATTAGTTAAAAAAAATACATAACATCCTATAAAAATTTAAAAAAAATACATAAAATCCTAAAAAAAACTACTTAATATATCATAAAGAAAGAAAAAAGTTACAAAGTAAGATAAATATTAAAGTAGGGAACCCATTTAAAATTCTAATTCCCACCGTGCCTATACTCGATCTTCGCGATCTCGACATGATCTTCGTGGGTCAAGTCGTCCGTAGGGACATGATCGAAGCAAACTTTAAAGTGATCCAACTTCGGTTTGAGCTCACGCCACTTGTATTGACACGCGTTTAAGGGTTGAAACGCTCATCCCAATACACGGTTTGATCACGTTGTAGGGTTCGTTGTGCGTCAACAGTCGACGTCACTAGTGTTATTTCCTCCTACTTGGTCCAATGCACCATTTTTGTTTTTTGGTGTGGGTTTGGTTGAAGATTTGTTATTTGTGTTTTGTTTTGGTTGAAAAAGAGAAATGTGAAAATAATGAAGCGGGGGTGTGGTATTTATAGGTAAAAGTTAAAAATGATTTTTACTACAATAAACCGCCATCCCCAACGGCTAGGTCTAACGGCTAGCCCAAACGGTCATCTCCACCAACCAACCAAACTAGCCACCTCACCTCCCCCCCCCCCCTCACGTCAGGCTTCAAACCCATGCCAACGAAACAACGCTATAGCCAATGCTAGCCTGGTATAGTCTAACCAACGTTGCTTGACAATCTCTGCCCCATCCAACACCCACACCCCACTCTCTTAGTACGCTACGTGTTGCATCAATTTAAATTCATTCAAAGTACTATTATAAATTACACTTAAAAATGATAGGACTTTTTACCAAATTGTTGATTGAAAGTTTGATTGGTAGACACGTGGGTTCCCCAACTTAAACGGCTAACATCGAGTCATTAACTCCATCCACCGACGCTCTTTCAAGTCAACTCGTCCGAAACTTACCCAATCTTCTACATTATAAGTTTTGTATTATTGTATGTGTCATCCTTTAATGATGCATCTAAAGTTTAAAATATAACGGTTTAAAATGACCAATTTGTTTGGTCTTAGGATTCGATCTCTCTCTAAATTATATTAAAAAAATATTAGAGATTAAAATATTTCAATGATACCTATCAAAAGTTTAACCGGAACACGAATAAAAATGTAAACATATATTAAAATTATACCAAAGACCTTACATAAAGAAAATAGACCATTATAATGTTTCAGTTAGCGGTTATAATGTTAATAATTATTATATTGGTAGAAAAACCATTGTGAAACTTTATTTGTAATAAGACCAAGTTCTCACTAATGACCAATGACCACTGATGATCGATTACTACTCATGGCCATTTGCAACGAAAGAAGCAAACTGATTAGTAGTAACATAATAATGATGATTACCACTAGTATAAGTGTGATTAGGTTCCTTGTAGTGTTTCATCAATCAAGCAAATGTGAAACAACTTTCAGTAGCATAATAATAAGTGAGACCCTCATCAAGGGCTCTACCGTTTGGAACCCTTGCAAGAGGCGTTGACCTTTTGAACTTTCGAATTCGTTTAGTTGGTGCAGGAATTAGTAATGGTCATTAATGAACATATACTCTACACCTGCTAACTCATATGAACTATTCATACTCGTTCCTATTCACCTTTGGTATTGAGGAAATAATGATCATGGTGACGCTAAAATCAAAAGAAAATAAAAATAAAATCTTAATATCAACTAAACAATATCCATATTTAAAAAAGCAATCCCACCCAACTTAAGTCTAAAAAGATGCTTTAATAAGGTATAGTAATAACGCTTAGATAAATTCGAGTACATATGAAAACTAACATAAATGAAGATGCACTTTAATTAATGAACACAAATAGGCTTTCAATTATAGGTATGTCATGATATAATAGCGATCTTTGATCAATGATATTTTAATAGGCAAACGTTGTGTTATTAAGAGTGTCTAAAACATTGATGGTGTTGCTGCAAAGACGACCGTAATAATTGTATTAAGAGTGTCTAAAACACAAAATGTTGAAAAGAAAGGTATTTTTCACTAACTTCGGGTGTTTATAACTATATGTAATTGCGAGTAATATAAATTTGTTTACTGGATTTATATTCTACTATGTGAGAGTTTCACAACGAACCAAATCATGCCCAAAATAGAGTTAGGATGAATGAGGTATTGTTGTTTGAAGTTGTGTGTTTGAAACTATGAAAGTTGCGAAAAGTTAAGTTAAGATGAAACTTGTCACACATAGGAAGTGGGACAAGGCTTTAAGCGGTATATAAGGAAGAATACTCATTAGTTATTGTTTCATTTAAGGTAAAAACTAGTGGGGATCCTAAAGGTGTGAGACACCCTAACTCGTATACGTGCGTGCGTGATGGGCCCGAAAGAGATATTCTCAATCGAGATACCGGTCTTCAAAACACATGGAGGTTTTCTAACTGTGCCCGGAACACATGTTGTGCTTCCACTATCACCAAACCTCTGACCTAGCTTTGACCTCTGATCCCGTTCAACTTGAATAACTTTGGCACTAGGTTTCTTCCTTGCAAAACGAAACTTCTTTTGCCCATTTGACTCAGTCAACCTAACTTTTTTTAATTGAGGGACAATTATAGACCCTTAGCAGGTACTTCCATCACGTTGAATGATCCTTTTTTGTTTCCACGGGCAATAACAAGGTTGCCATCGGTTATCTTCCATTCACCACCGCTGAATTTCACATCTAGCCCCTCTCCATCCAGTTGACTAACATAAATAAGATTAGCCATTAGCCCTGGGATAACCCTAATGTTCTTCAAGTTCCATTTGGTTTTTAACGGAGTAATCAAATTTACATCACCCAAGCTTGTAATATCAAGTATTTGACCATTACCAATATGTACCTTCCCAAAGTTGTCAACCTTCAGATTCACCCATGATATCCCCGTTGTGCATAGCGTGACAAAAAGAACTTGAAGCCATAACCCAAGAGCCCAATCTACTTTCCATACTACAAATCAATGCATCTTCAATGTACTTAGTAGTGTTTACCTCAACAGATTTTCCATTTTTCTTATTTGGACATTAACATTTAACATGTCCAACTTCATTATAGCTCTAGTACGTCACAACCTTCCGAGCTTTTTCTCGACTCCAACTTCTTTTGATATTATCATTTCCCTAATACTGAATCTCGGATCCCTTCAAAATTTACACCACCGACCCCTATATATCTGGTAACAACTGTCACAAACCTGGACCAACTATCATTTAGAGAAGATAGAAGTTACACACCGAAATATCAGAGCTGGCGTGACTGGACTGGCATCTCCATTGCACAGCGGAAGTATAAAAAGCTAAGACTTCTAGAAAGTTGAACGCCTGCTAAGTGTTCGGGTTCCAAATGGGTTCACCTATTCCAACCGTGCCAAAGTTTGAAAAATAACCTAAGAAACAAACATGCGAAAAATCAACATAAAGTTGAGTGAGTTCATAGTTTGTTCGAAAAGATTTAAAATAAATCTTTTTAGTAACCGGTTTAAATATTGTTGAGAAACGTAATAAAACCATTTTTCTCGGCATGTCAATTGAAAACCTTGTTTTTGTATATTTGAATACCCGTCGATGTCCGCGTACGACAAAGACAACATGCCGGCATGAGCCTATAACCCACCCAAGCTAGTAAGTGGCTCACCGAACCGTTTACTCAAGACGGTAGACTAGCAGAAGTTTATAGTTGCAATATGTAGCGAGGACTTCACTGTATAGTTTTAAGCGACCCTACGGCCCTTAGTGTTGAGTAGTGGACAATCCAGTCCATGTGTCTATAAGCAGGACCAACCAGTCCCCTTATTTGTATGTAGGACAAACCAGTCCTTGTGTCTTCATGCCTTGCACGAGTAAGAATGGGCCTAGCCCATTTGATTATGTAAGCAGGACCAACCAGTCCCCTTATGTAACATCCGTCAAGAAAACGGGTTCTAAAACCCGCACCATTTGTATTTTGATCTTTTCGTTACGTATTTATGTTAATCGTTTAAGGGATTCGTTATATCAATAATATAAAATAATAAATAACAATAAATATAATAATAATAATAATAAATAATTATATATATATATATATATATATATTAGTTATAAAATCAAAAACAATAAAATGGTGTAGACCGCGGGTATCGAACCCGGGTCACACCCGTAACCAAGCACACAACACACCGCTACACCACATACTCAACATCTGATACAACCAAATCAAATAACCTTTTATACTCTCGTATATCTGGGACAGGTTCAAAATACCGCCCAATGTAACGGCACCCAGTCAACCGGAAATCACCAAGATTTCCGTTTCTCTTCAATTGATCACGAAATTGACTCTAATCATGGACCTAGACTCAATTACGAGTCAAACCATATTCAAATCGTGAATACAAGTTAATTTGCCATAACCGCTTTTGACCAAAACCGAAGCACAATTCAAGCAACCTCCTTTCACTATAAATAGAAAGTTCTGAAATCATTAGAATGCACACACACTCCTAAAACTGCTTGCAATCTTTATTCATCAGAAAACCTCGTCGGAAAACACTTGCTATTCGTCGGAATTCTCGCTGGAAAATCAGAAACCTCTGTTCGGTATATCCTTCACTAATCCTTTTCATTATTATTTATATCATGTGTAGTTAGTTGGAGATTTATGAATGAAATGCTAAAACAAATCAACCAAAATCAGGTTCAACAATCCTGATCTTTTTAATAAAGAAGATGAACTGGAGTCATCGGTTAAAAGAATTTAAAAACCGATATAAATCGGGTTAGACACACAGTCCAGTTGGTTGTACTGTGTGCATATAAAGTCTAAGGTCCCGGGTTCGAACCACGTTCATGTTCTGATTCGCTTCAATGTTCAAACCTTTTTATAAAACTAAATTACGAATCACGGCAGTAAGTATATAAAGCTAAATAAAATTGTATATCCAACGAGTTAGACACACAACCCAATTGGTCGGGCTGTGCACACACGCGAAGCAAAGATCAGGAGTTCGAATCGGTTCCATGCCATAGCCCCTGCAATAATCAAACCTTTTTATTTAATCAGTATATGAAAAGGTGTAGTAAGTGTATAAATATAATTAAAAACGAATATCTAACAGGGTTAGACACACAGTCTAGCGGTGGACTGTGTGCAAACATTATATACGCACCCGGGTTCGAATCATGCACACAGTTCCGATTTCATGAATTATACCCACCCTTTTTAATACTCACATATGATCGGATTCTGTAAGTGTTTAAAATTAATAAAAACCACTTATTCATCGGGTTAGACACCCAGCCCAGTTGGTTGGGCTGGGTGCAACACAACACTGGAAACGCGGGTTCGATTCCAAGCTCTCACACCGGTTCGACAGTTTAAATCCTTTTTAAAAATTGAATAATTTCTAAATAACTTAACTAGTATATAAGAATAATAAAATCAGAGATTATTTCAGGTTAGACACGTAGCTCAGTTGGTAGAGCTGCGTGCACGCAACCGAGAGGTCACGAGTTCGAACCTCACTCACCGCATAGAATAAACACAGTCTCAACGGTCAATGGTCAAAAAGTCAACCTTTTTATTTCTTTTTATTTAATTGGAAAATTATTTAAAAATACTTAAAAATAAGATTATTAAAGTTAGAAAATTTCCTTAAACTCACAAAAATAAATCTAACAATCCCATTAAGAGCACTAATTAAAAATATTAATCTCAAATAAAATTTATTTATTTACCGAATCATTTCGTTATTATTTAGGTTAGTTTTTCCCTCGTCGGTTGAATCATAATATTCGTGCGCATTAATCGTCATCAAGGAACGCACCCACTGTGAGTGAATCCTTACAAATTCCCCTTTTATTCATGTTTTGGGGTGTATCATGTGTCGCTTTAATTATTTCGTTTATTCAAACTTGTGCTATTACCATTATATGACCTAAACTTGTGATGTAAATATTGTTTGTTGTGATGTGTGTTTACATTTTGTCAAGTTGCGTGCAAATCATTCATTAGGCCCATCAGTTCCTCGTGGGAGACGAGTTGAACATCGCGTGCCTCATTAGATAGGCTCTGTTTGATTGAGCCTTGATCTCATTGTTCATCATTTGGTGTGTGTGCTCGTGCTTGTGCATTAATTGATATTATGTGTTTTGTGATTAAATTTACATTTACGTTTACTCATATGTGGTTATGCACCTTTTTATAACCAATATAACAAATTTGTTCAAATGTTTTCATAAGATTCACTCGCCAACTTTTGTTGACCCCAAAACCCTATTTTTACACATGATACAGGTGATCCAGTTGAGAAAAAGAAACACGTAGGATGGCCTAGAAGAATAAACAAGTTAATGCTTTGGAATGTACATTTAGTTTTGTTTTTCTTTGTAATTGTATGATTTTTGTTTAATGGATACTTTAGTTTGTAATTCGAATGAAAATGTATTTGAACATGTTGTGCTTGTATGTTTATTGTAACTTCTTCTTTAAAGAGAAATAATAAATATGAAACTTTATAGTAAATGTCATGAGCTTTGATGAAAACCCAATCATGCCCCGACTACCATTTCCGCTGCGGGTCAGGGTGTGACACCTTATTTGTATGTAGGACAATCCAGTCCCTGTGTCTGTATGTAGCTAAGACATTCCCGTCACTAGCCATGAAACTAATGCACGTTCTGAAAATACGCGTGTGTTTAGTAAAACCGGTATGGAGAGTATAAACCTTTCGTAAACCATTTGAATTAATCAAAATCCTTTCGCATCATGGTTTAGAAATAAGAATCTTTTTGTTCATTGAACTTTTGTGTACTTTTGCAACACTTGCATGTCTTTCCACCCCAAAAAACATTTATAAAAATGTAAAACCGTAAAAAGTGGGGGTTATGAACTCACCTGGATATTCTTGTGCAAAGCTAGCTTAATATTATTCCGTAATGTTGTTCCAATAACGTAACTCGCTAGCATGCAAACTATAGCAATCCTATCACGGAATAAACTTATAAGTTTCTAAATATGATGTAGTTAAACTACCTGTCGCCGAGCTCTACCGAATCACTAACCTAACGATTCGATGGTAAGTTGTTAACTTAATGGAAAAGAATAAGATATACTTGCTAAGTTCCATTTAGTGTTGGTGATAATTACTAAGTCTTGAAAACACTTAGTTTCCGAGAGGTTTAGCGTATACATATATTTATATAAAAATATAAAATGTATTATGGTATGTCAGTAGTAACGAATATTTATATAATTTTAATATGTTGTAACTCGTATAATGTAGATGTAAATTCATATAGGTATGTATATGTAAAGGTCGTGTCGCCGAAATAGAAATCCCGCGTCTCGTGGATAATTGTCAAAATACTTATATTGTTATACACTCGTTAGGAATCAACCTTGTTGGTTTGTTATCAAACAACCCGATTAATATTATTCGTTGAGACGGCATGGTAAAATATCGCATGTCGTTTAGACGTTAGAAATATAAAAGTTATATTTATTTATAAAGTTTTCGAGTTGTCAACGTTTGAAATAAATATAAATAATTATATTTATGTTATAAAAGATTCCGAGTTTTTGACATTTGAAATAAATATAAATAATTATATTTATTTTATAAAAGATTATCGAATTGTGTTGTCTTGTAATCACGCTTGTTGGAACGTTATTAACTCGATTTTGTAAGTTATAAAATGACATCAAAATAAATATACATTTTATATTCATCTTTGATAAAAATTACTTGGATTGGATGGTTTTTTTTATAAGAAAACACGTTTCACTTTACGGATTTCTACGAAAATCGGGCAGAGTTTCCTTGTTTTTGGACGATCCCGACAATGTAAGTTGTCGATATAACTTTCAAAACACATCAAACAAGGTAATAATATATATACAATTCTATCGTAACTTTAAAACGTTGGGTTACTGTCGCGATCAAGTTTAATATGTATACGTATTATATATATTGTGTAACAAAGTCGGTTCGGTCAATAATTTAGTATAAGCAAATGTACAAGTCCACTACTTTTACTAGTTGCTCGATATATATATATATATATATATATATATATATATATATATATATATATATATATATATATATATATATATATATAATATAATTGTCGGTGCGAGCTCGGTTTCACGTAAAATAGTATTTAGATAGAATAATATAATGAAATTCACGTCGTTTAAACTTTACCAAGACACGTGTCGACCGTTGACCGGTTTTGACTATTGAGCCGATTCTGATGTTGACATATATGACGGAACCGAACCCGAACTGAGCCAAGACCCGAAACCCGAACTAAATCTGGTCGAGCTGACCGCGGGTTGACCACTGTTGACTCGGGTTTAACCCGAACCGAATCCGAACCACAACTGGACCGAGACTGAGCTTTGTCAAACCGAAACCGACCTGTTGACTGTTGTTGACCGAATCGAATCTACACCGGACACGAACAAAACCCCAACCGATGTGAACCCGAACCAAAATCTGAACTCAACATGAACCGCGCGCCAACCGAAACTGAGCCAAACTCGAACCAGATCTGAACCGACGTGGCTCCGCTGACCGCCACCGTCGTGGGCCACCACCACCGTCCTCAGTCTTCTGACGCGTAACAACCAGCCACCGCCACCATTTCCTGTCACACCCCGACCCGCAGCGGAATAAAAGTCGGGGCATAATTGGGTTATCACCAAAGCTCATGATGTTTACTAAGATGTTTCATATTTATTAAATTCAAATTACAAACTTAAATATCCAAAACAAAATTCGTACAATTACAAGAAAATGAAACTACATAATTATTCCAAAGCCTAAACTTGTTTATTCTTCTAGGCCTTCCTAAGTGTTTCCTGTCTCAGCTGGATCACCTGTATCATGTGTAAAACGGGGGAGATTTTGGGTCAACAAAAGTTGGCGAGTGAACCTTGATAAAACATTTTTTTTACTAATTTCTTGTTTTATTTAATAAAGAAAATTCGTGCAATAATCACATGTGAGCAAACATATATAGATAAACAATCACAAACCACTTTGGATGAGTATATGACATGAATGATGATGTATGTGAGATCAAGGCTCAATCAAACGGAGCCGATCTAATGAGGCTCCTTATGCTCAACCCGTATCCCACAGGGAACTGATGGGCCTAATGAAATGCGTGCACTGAAAATGATAAATCCAATCTACATATAATTCACACAACAATTGATACACATTTGATACACATTTGATCACGGATATGATGTATGCACAAGTGTTTAAATAAAATAAAAGAATTATACGACACATGATACACCCCAAAACATGATTAAAACGGGGAATTGGTAGAGATTCACTCACAGTGGGTGCGTTCTTTGATGACGATGAATGCGCACGAATTTATGATTCAACCGACGAGGGAAAAACTAACCTAAATAATAACGAAATGATTCGATAAATAAGTAAATTTTATTTGAGATTAATATTTTTAATTAGTGCCTTTAGTGGGATTTTTAGATTTATTTTTGTGAGTTTAATGAAATTTTCTAACTTTAAAATCTTATTTTTAAGTACTTTTAAATAATTTTTCAATTAATTAAATAAATAAAATAAAAAAAATGGGTTGACTTTCTGACAGTTGACCTGGTCTGACCGGTCAGACTGTGTTTATTCCACGCGGTGCGTGGGATCGAACTCGGGACCTTTCGTTTGTGTGCACGCAGCTCTACCAACTGAGCTACGTGTCTAACCCGAAATATTCTCTGTTTTAATTATATATATATAGTAATTAACTTTAACCTTATTTAGTTTTTATTAAAATAATTTATATGGCCGAACCGGTTGCAGAGACCCGGAGTCGAACTCGGAACCTTCGGTTCGAGTCGCACAGCCCAACCAGTTGGGCTGTGTGTCTAATCTGCTTAACTACTGGATTATATTCCTCTTATATACATTCTGTGGATTGATCTGAATAGGTTTTAAAAATGTTGGTTTATTTCAGAAAGTCGGTAGCATGCGTGATTCGAACTCGGGACGTGTGTATTGTATTTGCACACAGTCCACACCTGGACTGTGTGTCTAACCCGGTTAAATATCTGATTTTAATTATACTAATACACTTGTTCAACTTGATCTTCTTCATTGTGAAGAACAAAGAACAGTGACCCGATTGTTTTGTTTAATAACTAATAACTTATAATTGATTGAAAATAGAATAGAAAGGTGAAGATTAAGTAATATGGTATACCAAACAGAGAGTTTTCTTTAGATTTCCGGCAAGATTTCGTCGGCTCTGATTTGCGATTTCCGGCTGAGTGAACTGTTTTAACAGTTTCGATTATTGGTTTGAACAATTAAATTATAAATCAAGAGGTAGCATGGAGGTTATAGACAATTATACCGTCTGAAGACAACTGCGGTTTTCTGTTCAGTGATTCCGGCGATATTCCGGCGAGTGCAAAGAAAACTCGGCGACGTGCTTTGGAAGGGATAAAGCTTCAGAAAGAGAGTTCGTTTCTGAGCGAAAGGTTTACAGGAGGTTGGAGTAGGTATTTATAAGAGGGCAGCTGATTTGGGTTTGAATTGAGGTCAAATATCGCGATTAAAGATTTCCGACGGTTTTTGACTAAAATTGATTGCCGGGACGGTTATAACTGATGTCGAAATCAGTTTATCCGTTTCATTCGAAGGAAAAATAGCCAAAATCGCGGAGTTTAGGTTTCTCCGGTGATTGCGAGTTCTGGAGCGCTGTTTTACAGAATTGACTTTCGGTTTTTTATTATAAATGTTATTTGTTTCGGTATTAAGCACAAAAGAAGTGTGTGGCGGAGCGGTGTGGTGTGTGTTTGTCTTTGCGGGCGACCCGGGTTCGAAACCCGGCTACCCTATTATTATTTTTTTTATACTTATTATTATTAGTTATAAACTATGGTTTTTAAATTCTAATATATTTATTAATTATATGTTGTTTTAAATTAATCTGAACAATAAATACGCAATGAAACTTATAGCTGAATATTTGATTAATAAACGAAGCGGGTTTTGAAACCCGTTTTTCGACGAATGTTACATTTCCGGCGCTTCTGGTCGCCGTACGACGGCTCCGCCGCCTGCCGTCGTTGCAGTGCGCAACAGAGAAGGGTAGGCTACCCTTTCCCTCATCGTACTCTCTCTCTTCTGCCGAGCTTTCTCTCTCTACGGGCCTCTCTTCTCTCTCTCTCTCTTTTAACGCTTCAGATGGGTGTGTGTAAGAGAGTAATGGTGTAAGAGGGTGGTGTGTAAGTGTGACCGGCCGGAATACCGGCGTCGGAGTGTCGCCGGTGAGAGAATCCGGTGACCGGATTGAGGAGAGAGAAGGGAGGGATCTTGATGTGGGGGCTAGGGTTTGGGAATGAGAGGTTGAAGGAGATGAAAGGGTTTTTATAGGTAGGGTTTCTCAGATGGGTCGGGCCCAAGGCCCGTTAGTTCGTTTGTAATTGTTTACATGGCCCGATAACATTTTCTTGAGCCCGTTTCGCTCAAGAGCTTCATAAATTGTCGTAATATAAAATTTTAAGTCGAATACTACTCAAAATTATGTCGGAGACCGTTACTTGAACCGTATTTTGTCGGTTGAGTTAAATCACGTAAAATGCTTTGTTCGTCGTTTTTTTAATACGTTTTTTTATCTGGTTTCCACCGCTATTATTAAAATCTAAAAACGACGCTAAATATATAAATATCTGGGCGTAGCTTGAATCCGATGTTTCCGTTTTGTTGCCGGTGCGCTCCTACAATCGCGTTATTCCTTTGCGTTCGCGTTTTGTGACGTTCGAAAGCGCGATATATTCACAAAACTATATTCGTGTATAAATATACGTATAAAATTTGAAATTCGCAGGCGTTGCCAGTATTTTATCCGGTGACAGTTCATTACCGTTTATCGTTCAGCAGTCTTTCCGCGGATCAACATTCCGCGCACTATAGAGCCGGATAAACGTTACTAGGCGCTCCAAGGGCCTAATTAGGTTAACTTAAGCCTAATTACGCCACGTGTTGATGTCTTAATGCTCGTTACACACGTAATTAAATCTGAAAAGTACCGGTTGTCAAAATAGAAGAATCACAACTTGAGTCGCATTGTCAAACTTCATGCCCACATCTAATAGTCTTTAATCAAATTAAGAACATTGATGTGATCCGTGATAGAGATTCCTTCATGCATCCTAGTCATGAACACTTCCTTCATCAATAACATCTTATTTCTGGTAAATGTTTTTCATACATATTTGACAAAGTGGTTATCATACCATGCGATGTTTCTTTTTTTCTTTCTTTTTTCCTTTTGCATAATATTAAATGAAACACTCATTGTTAAATATATAAATGCAATACTCCTTGTTAAACCAATGTAATCACCCTTACGGTTTCAGATCGAGTAGGCATCCTGTTCCATCTTGTTTGGTTTTTCCTCCAAGACCACATCCAAATCCTTTTGACTGAGCAATGCTTCTACTTGCATTCTCCACCAAGCCAAATCGATTACGTTAAACTTATCAATAAAAACTTTACTATTCTCGGCCATGAGTAACAATCAAAAGAGGATTAACAAGAAAGAAACCGAGATCAAAATGTTTACCCGAAATCAATCAAACTCCAGATGAAAACCTAAAACCCAAAGCATCTGAACCGACGGCTTCTCCTGCAAACCCGATAGGGAACAACGTAAAACCAGGGTTTAAGAATCGGAACCCTAACAAAAAAACATCCGAAAAAACACCAGAACAACAATAAACAACCTGACGACCACATACCCTAATTCGTACGGATCGTACCAAGAGATATAGTACTCACGTCGGCGACAACAACAAATTTGGACCTCTCGAGCAACCTTATTTCTTCTACGACCAAACTGTGTCTTAAACCGAAACAGAGCTCTGATACCATTTGCTAGATATCAGATCAAAGTAGGTTCAAGTGGAAGCGTACAAACACACACATGCACACCAATAGAAAATAAAGAACAAAAAAATTTATGTGGTTCAATTAAGGTGACCTATGGCTGCCGGTTGTAAGTAAGTATGACTTTTATTGTGCACTCAAGTATTACAATTACATCATATGAATCAAACTAGACCGATTTTAAAAGCGTACGAACCCAACACAGCAAGGGCGTAGCTTAGTTGGGGGCCGGGCCCGAACCTTTCGCTCAGTAATGTCCGGTATATAGTTTCCGCATAGAATTTTTTAGGTATACATGTTTTCGACCCTTGATTTTATAATTTTAGGTTCGGTGACTCAAGTTTCGCCACTGCAAGATAGGGTTCTCAAGATTCGCCACTGCAAGATAGGGTTATCGTTTTTGCTCGGTTAACATGAAAATCGATAACGTTAAAATCTAGGATGTGAATGAACCTCCAAAAGGAAAACGATGTTTTGTTTGATCTCTGATCCACACCGAACCAACTCACCAATCATTATACAATGTTTCCGAGTCAACTCAGCACTCAATAATTCACGGTCTCACATGCAAACAATATGTGTCAATTAACTACACAATGATACACGAACCTTCCTCATTACATATTACATATTTCACATAACTCCACTCTTTCACTCATCCCCAACGCTTTCAGATCCATATTTTGTGTACCTTTTTCTCAGATTCACATACCAATATTCGAAAATTTGTTATGTAAATCCTTGATTCATCAACAATCATGTAAGCTCCATGAATCACAAGCCATTCAATTCAACAACAATGGGGAAAAGAATTCCGATTAGGGCTTGGTTAGGGTTTCAAAACTCAATAGTATTACTCGTGGGTGGAAATCACACATCCTCCAGGTTTTGCACTCGCTAGATCTTTAATTTCACTTTCCTGTTGTTCAATTTCATTTTCACTCTTGAATTTCTAGAGTTTTAAGCCTATTTTGTTTCACTAAAAATTTGGGGATTTTTGCCCTAAAATATGGATTTCAAATTCAATTTCAAAGCCCTAAGATGGTCGCTGACGTGGCGATTGATCCTCCGAACAATGTTCTTCGTGTTGGCTATCATTGTCCTCTCGTTCACTCGTATCGCTAACGAGATCCGTACAACTGATTCAACTGATCCGATGTTGTTGAATTTCGATAAGTGTTCGATAAAAATGTCGTTGAATATCGGATCGGTTTCGTGTGTGAATCGCGATAATTTCACTGTAAATGTGATCAGAGAGGTGATGAATCATGAGATGTTATGTTTGACGCGACTACATTGTGTGTCGGTGAGGGATCGGAGTCGATTGTATCGACATTGAGAGGATTTGGATTCTCGAACGCGTTCGGTGTTCATCGGAACCCGATAGTATCGCTTTGGAACAAGCGGTTTGAACATAAACTTGAGTTTGAGTCGAATTCGTTTGACTTTGTGTTCTCTAGAACGCTTGATAGGGCGTCCGTTCCGGCCCTTGTTGTGTTAGAGATTGAACGCGTATTGAGACCGGGTGGTGTTGGCGCGATACTTGTAGGTCCCATGAACTTTCATACACGTAGCTTGGTAAGATCCGCAACACCTGTTTCTTTGCTGTTGAGAAGTTCGGAGATTATTCATGTTTGTGGGATCAGTTCGTTTACGTTAATCGTGTTTAAGAAGCAGTTGGAGAGCGTTGCGTTGTTTGATAACTATAAGCTTCCGAATGACTGCCCGGCGGTATGAAAAACAAGCCTTTTATGCAGTATCTCGAGCCGGTTGTAGAGCATAAGTCGATGCAGTCTCGTAATCTATCGTATTTACCGAAGTTTATGAACATCGGAACGAGAAACAGGTTGATTTATATCAACATGGGAGCGGGAGAGTTTGACGTTGATTATCCTATCCATCCTGATGCGTTTAACGTTTACGTGGTTGATCATAATGTATCTGCGCTCACGTCGCATGTTAAAAAGGCGGGTGTGACTTTCGTTTATCATCCGGGGCTTGTTGAAGATGATAAAACGGAGTCCAGTCTCATGTCAGTTGATTATCTTGAAGCGCCGTTGCATGAAGAACAGTTTGAGTTTATCGATTGGTTTAAGGAAACCGTAAAAGATGGAGACTTTGTGGTTCTTATGATGAATGCTGGAGTCACGCAGTTGAAGGTTTTGAACGAGTTGTTTGCGAGTGGAGCGATATGTCATGTTGATGAGCTTTTTCTCAGGTGTTCGGATGGGGTTGATTGTCGAACGAGTTACTGCAGGGACTGCGTGAGTCTGTTTAATGGTCTGAGAAATGCTGGTGTGTTTGTGCACCAATGGTTTGGGGAGTGAACCCGACCGGTATGCTTTATTAGCTTTGTTATCTGTTGTTGAGAATAATTCGAGGTTAATAAGCCGTATGACGGTATGAACTATGAACCTCGTGTTTGTGTTTGTTAATGTTGTTTCTTCATGCCCAGAGGACATGAATGTGTTTTAAGTTGTAATGTTTATGTTTAATGTTATGTGTGTTGGTGTCTAATTGTTTCTAACATAAGTTAACTTTGCTTTTTTCACTATACACGCGTTAAGGTAAAATTTGGTTCAGTTTTGGCAACTTTTGAATGGGTAAGTATGAATCAGCAGTATAATGCTTAACCATTTAGCGACAAGTGTCTGACCAATTCATATAAGAGGTTTTGACCATTAAAATTCAGTATTTCAGTATAATTCTTAACCATTCAAAGGCAGATGTCCGAACCATTCAGACATCTGCTCGCGAAACAAACAATCTGAACCACTAAGTGTTGAACCCGTAAGAAGTCTGAACTATTAAGAACTAAACAAACAGCCCTTTAATGAGAAATTATAAGGTAAAGCTAACAACTTTTATATGTTTATTACGGGTAGAAAGTATGGATAAAAAATCGAACCAAAATAGTCGGAACTAATCAGAAAATCGTCGTCGGCTGTTTTTTCATAACTTAGTTTTGTTTTTCTCATAACTTAGTTTTATGATTCGATTATGGTTATATGTGTATGCGAAACTGAATAACGAAAACTAATCATAAAAACTTGTTCTTCCTAATCAAAACTAAATGCTTGAAAATCACCATTAAGAGTCAACCTCTGTGTTAATGATTCCACTCTCATCAGATGTTTGCTCCCTTTTTCACTTATTATGTTTGCACCAGCATACAAATTGAGGTATCGGGCCAACGTCTCCCACAACCCATGGGTGCGCTGCGACATCTCTAGACTTAGTCTTCGTGTCGGGTCTGCTCAATGTATAACAATCAAATATCAGCAAACATAGCATCTTCCGTTTGCAGCATTGTTAATGAAAAAATGCTTAACTTTGCACACCTTTATCATATGTATCTTGAAGGGTGTCACCAAGAAAAGGATATCGGCATATCGTCCTAGAATCCAGGGGAGGATCCAGGGGTGTTTTGGGGGTTCCTGGGAACCCCTCGGTTTGGAATTAATGGAAAAAATTAGTGAAAATCTTATATGATTTGTGAAAAATTAATGAGAATTAGTAAGAATCTAACGAAAGGAACCCGGTGAAAACATTCTTGGATACGCTAGAATCATACAGTATAAGGTAACTCCAACTGCCCACGTGTCAGCAGCTTTGCCATGATAAGTTAAGACCTATTGATTAAAATGTCTTCAATTTGTGAGAATTTGATTTTACAAATGACAATCTTGACTAAAAAAAGTCAAAGATGAGAATTTTCAGTGAAAACAGGGGTGCCAGGGGATCAGGAAGTACGTCTTTTTCATCCTATGCAATGTACAATTAAAATCCAAACATCATTAATTCATAACTGAAATCAAAATTAAGGACTTTGTAGTAGAGCTGCAAACGAACTGAACATTTAGCGAACAATTCTGAACCGTTTGGCAGGAAGTTCGTTCTTTATAAATAAACGAACACGAACAAAAATTCCCGATGAACAAAGGATGCGTTCGTTTATTTATGTTTGTGAACGTTCGGTAACGTCTTTGTTTGTGTTCGATAATTAATTAGCGTTTTTCGTTTTTGTATTTTAATCAAATATCTTAAACTTCCGAGAAATTACGCCCCGCTTGCGGTATGTGCATATAGTGTATATATGTGTGGGTGCTCGGGGCAAAAGTGAGAGTGCACTAATTTTAACGTTATTTTACTAATTTTGTGAAAATAACGTTAAAGGAGGTGGATGGTTAATCATGCATCATGTGGTGGCGTTGATTGCCGAAAGACAAGGGAGTACATGCACTATCGGCCTTTAATTGTTGAGTCTTATGTGCCTTATGTCTAAGGCTTGATGCAAAACTACTATCGAGCCGGGGGTCTCACTGGAAGCAGCCTCTCTATTCCTACGGGGTAGAGGTAAGGCTGTCACATTTTACCCTCCTCAGACCCTACCTTAGTTTTGCTATGATGGTATTTACTGAGTATGATGATGATGATGATCTTAAAATTCTGAGAAATAAAATATCTAATAAGTCTTGGTGCATTATATAATCTGTTAATGAATGCTTATATGTGTTTGTTTGTTTCCATATGTATTCATGAACATTAGTTTGTGTCCATGAACGTTTGTTGAACATGATCACATTTATTTCCTTAACGAACGAACACGAATATAAAATTTCGTTCGATAAGTGTTCATGAGCAGTTCGTGAACACATACATTTACTTAACAAACGAACACTCGTTCGATTCGTTTGCAGCCATACTTTGTGACATCAGCTCTTGATTGAAGAAAATAATGTAAATTATATGGTTTCCGAAGAAACAGGATTCACCGCTAGAGAGAGTACGACCGCTTTTTGTAAGAGAGACCGAGAATCACACCTTACTCTTTCTTCAGTATCCAGATCCGCAAAAGAGAAGAGAAAAAAAATGGGACTGTAGAGATAGTCAGTAGAGGAAGAATCCTCTATTTCCAGCTACAAAAGTGTGGTGGCTCCATCTTGTTCTCCCTAATAATGAGGCGAACACCTCTTTATATAAGAGACATGGGCTTCTCTAACCTCAATGGACCAAGTCCAGTTAGGGGTTATCTCTACAAGTCCCAGCCATTATAGCATAAACTACATTGCGTTGGGTCTAACGTTGGGTTAGTAAGCAACAAAATAAATATCATAATAAAATGCAATATCGTTAAGACCGGATTCAATACCATACCCCATAAGTTTCTTAACGTTTTTGTTGAGGTATACAAGTGAAAATATCAAGAAAGTGCAACGACAACTTTTATTTTTTTTTTAGTTATCAAACAGGATACACTTAAGTTCAAACAGAAAGGACAATAGTTAGATGTAACATGTTGGCGACAACATGATAAGGTTTATTAACTAAAAACACATGGTATCCTTTGGACGTATTATAAAAGGACTGAAAATGCACATATTGAGAGAAGAAATTATTCACCTCAAAAACCTTGCTTACACTGAAATCACCAATCTTTACTATTCCAGTCAGTAACAAACCCATAAAATATTTTACGCGTGCAAACAAGGGGTTTAACCATATTTTCAAGGGTTGCGACTGGGATTTTGCCTTATAAGATACATTAATTTTTTTCTTTTTAAGGGGTGCTCCTGCCGCCCACCCAACCCTCTACTTAGGTCCGCCCCTAGTTCCAGTTGCGGTAACAAGAAAGTTATCGGGTTTTATAACACCATGCACTATATTCCGAGATTTAAAAAAGGAGTTACGAGAAAACAAGGAGTTTTGGCCAGTCATGCGACTTTTGTCCAAATGTTTGTTTTTTTCGCATCTGGATCCAAAAGATTTGAAATCTTGCCATTTCTTCCAGCTGTTAGCTCCATCTAATTTTCTCCGTTAAGTTAGAGGTATTTCTGTATTTCCGTTAGCTAATCATTTTGTGAAATAAATCCCTTATGGGTGAAATTTTTTGTCAAACCCATCAATAACACACATATCAATTTCATGATTTTGGTCACATATTCATAACCTTGAATTCCAATTAGTTATAACATCAGTTATGATGTTAACTACACATATTCTCTCAATTTTCGGAATATATTTTTGGTCCAAATTTCACCAAAAACACATCCCAAACCTCCATTTTTCAAAGTTAATGAATTTCTTTGGTTCCCACTATTTCTAATCATCTAAGGTGATGATTGTTTTACATCATATAAGGTATAATTCTCTAGGAATTCACCATAATCTAACATTAACTTTTAACTTATAAATGAAATGTTTAGCCTATGAGGCGTGTCTTCAGTTTTTCACTTGTGGAGAATTGTTACCAAAGCGGCATGTCAGTTTTAAAAGTAACTCCTAAAAATAAAATAAAGAAACTATAACAAGTCGTTCAAAAATAATTGCAAACGTAAATTGCCAAAAAATAGTTAAATATCTCCTCCTCATCTTCGTTGAGTAGTTGAAATGCGTAAATTGGTATCATCAAAGTTACTATACAAGCATGTGCTAGATATATATATGAGACTGAAAAATACTTAATTTTGAAATCTACTCGGGTTTTGATAAAGTTTATGGTGGAATGCTCATAGAAAAATGTAACAACATTGTGTATTGAGGTTATTATAAAGTTAACGAATACATGTTATTACCGAATAATCAATTGCCGTGCTTTAATTAAATAATGAATAAAAAAAGAATAAAAATCAGCGTTTTGTTGTTTTTGTTGAATATCCCACGCCAAATCCACTCATCATCTCACGTCATGGAGACAAATTGTGCACGGCGTGAAACAGTGCCAAGTCAGCTTACACTGTGAGCCATGGAAGGGGGCGGATAGTCTTTAAGGGTTTGGAAATTTTCAATTTGAGTAATTCCATACCCATCGTTACTTCCGAAAATCCCAATTTAAGTATGTATTCACTTTGAAAATCTACACAATGCCCACTTAGTAAGACGTAAACCAAAACCATCACTAGTGCTCTAGTGGTGGTCACATGTATTTAAGTTCCACCTATGTTGGGCCTGGGTGAGTTTTCCTCTACATGTCTTAAGTTCGAGTCTGGGTGATAAGGGGTTTAAATTGGGGATCTATTGTGTGAGGGGGCTCTCTAGCGCGGACCCGGTTCAAACAACGTATACTAGACCTCCCGACATTCACGATAATTCACACATTAAAAAAAAAGTAAGACTTAAACCCATATCATTTTGAAAAAAAATAAACATCAGATACCACTGGACTATAGGTCATCGGCCCATACCCGTTACTAAAACGAGCCATGCAAGAAATTTGGAAAATTTGGGAAACATGGCCACGGGACTCTTGAGGTGGCATTAGCAAACCAATTTTTTTCTATATCTACTTTTATTTGCCCAGAAGAAGTGCATGAATGCATGGTGACGCAAAGTGTTTAGATGCCTTCACATCCCATGTGAAATATGCTATAATTATATATCACGTTATTCCATTGATTTGTGTACACATATAATCAATACATAAGTTAACCATCTTATTAAGGCTTAGGGACTATTAGGTTCTGGGTTTGATTTTATAAAAGGTTATTTTTTTTCTTCATATTTTTAGGTTTTCTTCTGAATTGGTGTATAGACATTATTGCCTAGTGGAGATGGTTATGATCAAGTGGTTCCGCTGGTAACACGATGATACTTCAGTGATCCGTCAATAATCCAAATTTGTCGTAAAAAACATTTGCACAAAATTTATAATCTCCTAATTTGATTTATTATAAAGTATTTAATTATTATTTTTTATTATATGATAACCTTTTTAATCATATATAACATTAGAGACGAGAGTATTGCTTGGTTGAAGAATGCATCATAAAATCTAAAAAATGTAAGTTTATTTTGCAAAAGAATAAGGGTGTGTTCATTTCACCGATGTTGTTCATTTCAACATAAGAAACGAAATATACATTCCAATTCCATCAATATTTTATTCTATTCGTTAGAACGAACACACCTAAATTTCAAATTAAGTTTAATTCCTACGCAAATTCCACTTCCAAAATTCCATGAAACGAACACTACATAAGATTTCTTGAAGGACTTGAAAATAGTATTTTGATAACAAAATTACAAATCTAATTGTTGAGCACCACATATCAAATTTATCTTAGAATACAACTTGTAATTTTGATTAAAAAACCTAATGATTTATAAAACAGAAAATATGTGGTGGTCAACCAAACCAAATCTAATTTCATTAGTATTAAAATAACAATAAGTCAAGGGGTATGTTTGCTTGACTATGAATGCTAGCTTATTTCAAAAGAAGGTAAACCAGTTGACATCATGTATTGATTAAGTAATGCGAACTCCATGCACTCTTCTACTTTATCCTCCTATATATATATCTACATTTTATGTTCATTTCATTCATCCATCTTTCACTAAAAACTACATAACTTATTTATATATATATATAATACATATATAAACATATAACATATAGAGGTTGTAATATGGGGAAGTCACCTATCATTTTGGTGGCTTTCCTGCTCATCTCCATCTCCATTGGAGCAACCGCGGCTTATGATGCTACCAACGCCACCAAGACTCCAACACCGGCCCCTAAGTATCCGCCTACACCTACACCTGTGCCCGCCCCTAAACAGACACCACCTCCAGCACCCAAGCCCATAACACCACCACCGGCCCCAAAGCCCAAGACTCCAGCGCCTGCCCCAAAGCCCAAGACACCACGCCCGCACCCAAGCCCAAGACACCAGCGCCGGCCCCAAAGCCCAAGACACCAGCGCCGGCCCCAAAGCCCAAGACGCCAGCACCGGCTCCAAAGCCCAAGACTCCAGCGCCTGCCCCAAAGCCCAAGACACCACCACCGGCCCAGAAGCCCAAGACACCACCACCGGCCCGAAGCCCAAGACACCACCACCGGCCCAAAGCCCAAGACACCACCACCGCCCAAAGCCCAAGACACCTCCACCGGCCCCAAAGCCCAAGACACCACCACCGGCTCCAAAGCCCAAGACTCCAGCGCCTGCCCCAAAGCCCAAGACACCTCCACCGGCTCCAAAGCCAAAGACACCACCACCTGCACCGAAGCCCAAGACACCACCACCTGCACCGAAGCCCAAGCCTCCACAAGACGATACCACTAACTACGACGAGTTAACACCAGAACCAGGAACGGGACGACAACGGGCTTTTTGCAAGTCGAGAGTGTGTTACTACAAAACACTCACTTGTCCAAAGGAGTGCCCAGAGAGGAAGCCCAAGAAGAACAAGAAGAACAAAGCATGCTTCATCAATTGTGGTAGAAAGTGTGAAGCTACATGCAAATGTAAGCAATCTGGTTAATGAACATAAACATAATCACATAACTTATAACTTATGTTTAACTAACATGTAACTGAATATAAACTTTGGTAGGGAGGAGGCCGAAATGTAACGGATACGGGGCGTTATGTTACGACCCAAGGTTCATTGGCGGCGATGGAGTTATGTTCTACTTCCATGGCGGTAAAGGGCGCGATTTCGCTCTAGTTTCTGATACCAACCTCCAAATCAACGCTCACTTCATCGGAAGCAGGCCCAACGGTAGGCGCCGTGACTACACATGGGTCCAGTCGGTGTCAATCATGTTCGACACCCACACGTTAATCATCTCAGCCAAGAACGTAGAACAATGGGACGACTCAGTGGACACGCTTCTCGTGAAATGGGACGGTGAAGAAGTCACCGTCCCATTTGACGGAGACGCAGAATGGAAAACCGACACTGGAGTAAGAGAAGTTGTGATCGAAAGGACCGATGACACTAATGCCGTGAAAGTCACTGTTGGCGGGTTGGTATCGATTCACATGAAAGCGGTCCCAGTGACCAAAGAAGATGATAAAGCTCACAACTACCAGTTACCATCGAATGACGCTTTTGCCCACTTCGAGTTACAGTTTGATTTCCCAAACCTCTCGAACGACGTGGAGGGTATTTTGGGAAAAACATACAGGCCGGGGTACGTTAGCCCGGTGAAGAGAGGGATCGCAATGCCGATAATGGGCGGCGAAGACAAGTATGAAACTCCATCACTAACTTCACCTCTTTGTAAACTATGCAGGTTTCAGTCAGCTAAAACTTCAGCTGATACCGATACCAATATCGCTGATCAATTATTGTATTCATAATTTCATCTTTTGATTCACAACTGAAATGTTTTAATAAGGAAATAAAGCATCCAGAATTTGATTATCATGCAAATAATAAAACTTATCAACTGTTCAAAAAAAAAACATAAAATAAAATAAAACTTATGCTATGAATCTATGATCATGTGTCCGGTTTTCGTGTTGTTCATGCACACGAAGCTTCTACAGCTAAACTTTTAACTACGCCTATACACGGTTCACCAAATGTGCTCTTCGAGACTTCAACGCTGCAAGTTCTTGACCCAATGCATGCCTGTAATGTTACATCATTTGTAAGCTAAAACTGTATTGAACAAATATGCATGTTAAAAGCATGTTAAAAAAAGTCAAAGTTGAAAGAGTTGACCTTTTGTATAACTGAAAGTGCATTAGTACTCTTGCATTCACCATGACTGAAACTTCCACATGTCCCTTGAGGAGTTCCAAAGCTAGCAAACTTGATTGAAGATATGACTTGATTAGGATGAGGGCACTCAAGCGAAACGCTCGGCTTTGACTTTGACTTATATTGACTCCATGATTCTATGGGGAGTGGGTGAGATTCAGAGACTTGCGAACACACACTTTCCAATTCTTGGGTTGCGAAAGAGATTTGTGTCGGGTCTCTACCTTTTTCCTCGAACAAGACTAAAACGTTCCCGCTTGGTTTCAACCATGATCTCGGTACATGGTACCTACAAAGATTAATTCGATCGTTAAAAAGTTTCGAACTTTATGAAGTACGTTGTATAAACGTTGTATAAAGACTTCACTTACAGCTTTTGTGATGGTTCTCCACAATTCTTGAGGCATTTTGTTGGGCTATACGACCCTTTGTAACTACACTCTGAGCAACCGGTAGTTGGAGCGATATACGCAGGCCAATAACGTCCGATGCTTTGACCGTTGACCCACGCCTCGCCTTTCCCCATTCCCGTGAAGTCTATCGCAATTGGATTATCACCCAAAGGAGCATCGAAATTCGTCTGTTTCAAGTTTCAACATACTTTCATGTTAAACATATCAATTCATGTCGATGTTTGACTTTTCGGTTTGACTTTGATATTACCTTGTACCAAGTCAAAGGTTGACTTTTAGGCGACCCCGAGATCCAAAGTGATGAACCACCAGTGTGCAGTCCTAATGATTCTCCTTTGAGTCCAACTTGATATCTCCATCGCTGAGATGAAAGGTCAACGACCGACCCGTTTTTTAAGCCGTCGAGCTTCACTGGGCCCGTAATACCCGTACCCGTTTTATCGAAAAACGCACCATAGTTCTGTACAAAAAGATAAAAAATATCAAATATATTCACTTGTTAGTTGTTACTCGTATCCAAATCTTTGACATATACGAAAGTCAAACCTGCAGTCCAACGGTCAAACTCAAGAGATCGAGTTTGTTCTTTCCGTGTTTTAGAGTGACGGGAAAATCCTTGGAAAAAGTAGGGTGCTCATAACTGCCAATTGCACTACCTACAAGTTAAAAACAACAAACATTCATCAAGAACGATAACGCAAAATTTATTTTTCGTTCTTTGTTATTTGCTCTATTTTACCTTGGAGTTGACCGTTAATGAACAAATAAAGTACATGACCAAGCGATTTCACATGAAGAGTTGTTTGCGATTCATCGCGAAGCAACGGCTTTCACCGTTAACGTTAATGCTGCAACATAGACATAAGAAAAAGCTTTAGAAACAAATAACAGATTAAACGGGTCAGGTTAAAAGTTAAAACACAATTTTCGTTCCTTTTTTTAGATCAAACACAACTCAAAGGGCCGAAACATACGATGATTAGCTCCTTTTAAAACTACAAAGTTTTTTTTTTTTACCTTAATGAATACCATAAATAATCACTTTGATCAGCTGTAGTGTTAATTTGCTCCACTAATCCCTTTTTATTGAATGCGTCATTACTCGAGATCCCCACGGGCTCGCTAACGTAACTCCAATCCGAAGAAATCGCCTTTGAATCGCTTAATTTATTAACACTTTTAGCTACAAACTTTCTGATAGTAGCCATAGAGTTTATCTGTCAAATCTCAAAATCGTCAACAAATTTCGCCTTTTAACAATTTTTGAACTTTAGATCAACATATACGCGATAGGATTGACCTTAAAAGTAAAACTAACCTTTGCAGTGTTGAACGCTACATTCTTGCAGTCGGGCAAGATGCTAACGGACCAAGCAGGTAAGTGATACGAATTGCCGTTGAAGTTAACGGTTGCATTGTTTTGCGTATCAACGTTTGCCAAAAAAGCGGCACATGTCGATGTTGTCTTGTAAACACTAACCTAAATCGCCAAAAAACGTTTGTGTTAGTGAAGGTAAACCCTCAATTAAAAACAAACCAAGAAACTCCACTTTACCTCTACATTATCGAGAGAAGTAGTTGTCGGATCGGTTGCCACCAATGCCTCTTCGCAAAGCTTTATCGCTTTATGTAAATCTTTTAAATGGCCCCACTTTGGTTGTTGAGGCGCTCCTGCATCATGAATATCGATTGAATATTTGGAATCGATTATGTGATATGAATAACCGACAACAATAATGAAGAAGCCATACCATACTCATCAAGTGGAGCATCATAATCATAACTTGTTGAAATGAACGGTCCACCGGTCGTACGACCAAAGTTAGTCCCACCATGATACTGCAACATACGGCATACGTTAAACATATTTTACATCAATCAATATCAATTAAACATACGGCATACGTTAAACATATTTTACATGATTAAGTTAAATAAATTAAGTTTGGCGCTAAAATAACGCAATACCATATACACTAACCATATAATAGTTTTGAAACGTTCCACCTCGTTGGTAAAAACGTGCAACCGCATACGCAACATCTTCCACAGGTCTATAAGGCACAGCTTGACCAAATGCTAGAAACCACCCGGTCCAATTTTCAGTCCACGTTGTGGGCTTGTTATCAGAATTCGGCTTGTACCCATCACAATAGAACCCATTGCAAGTGTCGATCTACATTTGTGATAAAAGAAAGTATACGTTAATCCAAGTTAACGGATCAAAAGATTAACTTAATTTGTACTCAGGTCTTTGTAGTTTAGTATTACAATTGGATCAGGCGCGTCTTTTTGCTGACACATCACCCATGGGACTCCGGTATCCATAGATGTAGCCATAGTTGCTGCCCATTTGATATAAGATTTACCCGCAGGACCGTAACTTTCGGCAACGTTACCGTATTCGTTCTCGATCTGCATCAACGAGGCATAAATCACACTTCATATTCATGTAAAAAATAATAAATATAAAAATAATAATGTAAAAATATAAGATTAACTAACCTGAGATAAGATAATAGGTCCACCTTGAGATGCATATAACTTCTCGTCCTTCATCATGCTAACGATCTTGGCTGTAAACCGTTTCATTTCGGCCTAAAATATACACAATTTGGTTAACAGTGGACCAAATAACGAAGCTTTTGATGTTTACTAAAAGATAATAAGTAACCTTAAAAGGCTCGTTATCTGTCCGAAGCTGAATTCCAGGTATGAAATGTAACCAGACTGGAAACCCGCTGTTTTTTGAAAGAAAAATATGAGCGTAAACACAAATAGCTGCGGTGTTGTGAATACTAAAGCGCGAAAGAAGTGAAATTTGATACTGACCCGTAATTCCATTCTGCGCAAACATAAGGACCGATTCGAAGATGAACGTAAAGACCAGCATCAGCTACTAATTTTATAAACTTAACCAAATCTTTTCTTTCTTCAAAGTCATACTGTTGAATTTCAAGAATTTGTTAAGAGTATTAGTTTCAGTCAACATAATATTGATCCAAAATACACAAGAAAGTGTTCCATACAATCTGGATTCAAGAAAAGGTTGTAACTTTAAGCAAATTGACATGTGACTAAGAGAGAAACAACAAAAGAAAGATCCAAATTAATAATCTATTCATTTTCTAGAACATAAAAAAAATGCCCACCAAAAATTGCCAAAAGTGTACTCCAAATATCTTGAGATAAAGATCTCATAAACTAATATTCTTGATTATCAAAGAAACAACACCAGAAAATTAAAAAAATTAAAATAATAATAAATCATTTTATCCATCACCCAAACATCATAAAAAAGGGCATCTAAAACTCCATCAATTACACTTCATGTTTCAAAATTCTTAAAAATCATTAAAAAAAAATTAAAATTGCAAAAGGATACTCCAAACATCTTGACATTAAATTTCATACATCAAGAATCTTGAAGATCAAATGAAAAACACTATGAAAAATAAAAAAAATTATTATCTTTTCTAACATAGTAACACCCACACACCAAGAAACATTTCCCACCAAAAAATTTCAAAAGGGTATCTAAAAATCCATTAATTACAGTTCCAAAATTCTTGAAAATCATTAAAAAAAAAAAAAAAAAACAAACAAACCTGGTTTCTAACAGGTTCATGCAAATTCCAGAAAACATAAGTTTCAATCACATCTAATCCTCCTTCTTTGGACTTCTGAATAAGCCCAGGCCACATCTGCAAATTTATTTAAGAAAAAAGTTAATTTTTTTAATAACAGAAAATAAAAATAAAATAAATAAAAAAAGGAATGTATCATGCATGTGTGTCAGTGGGGTGTTAATAAGTGTACTTACATCAGGTGTACTCGAGGATAGTGAATTGAGCCGGAAACCATCACCCGCCGCTTGCCGTCGATCACCACCGCCGGTGATCATACGTCACATTTACTCCGATCACCGCCGTAACCGTCGCCGCCAACAGAAACAAAACACTTAACACCTCTTCATTCTGTTTCTGTTTCCTACTAGATAACAATAAATTAATAATAATACTAAATAAATAATCAAATGGTGTGTTTTTTGCAACTTAAATATCTTGTTTTTGAATGAAATTTAACTGAATTTGATGATCAGTAAGTAAGATAAATGGTACAACGCTCCAGTATATTATATTATATATATATTTTGAATAAATATAATATTTATATATAATATAAAAATATGTGTTTATACGTTATATATATATATTATATATATATATATAAATATTTAAATTTATATATATATATATATATATATATAATGGACTGCAACTTTGTTGCATTTTAAAGATGGTGATTTGTTTTTGTTTTTGGGTGGAGAAATTGTTTGATAAGGTTACATGGAAGGCTACACAGATTATAGAGTAGATTTACAAAGAGGTTACTTTGGTTTGTGAAAATGCTTTTGGATCCCTAGACTTTAATTGTTAGACAATTTGTACCCCTGGACTTTAATTGTTACTTTTATAAACTATATATAATATTTAAAATTAGAAAGGTTCTTTTCAACTCTTTTGTTTAACATGCATGAAAACAACAAAACGAAAGTAGTGGACGTATAATAAAAACAATAAAGCATATAAACTTCAAGCATGTAATTTGTAATATTCATATAAAGATGGTTTATTATTAAAAAAAAAAATTGTAACTTGAGCATTTAATTATAAACGTGAATCAAATTATATATATCAACGCATACATGCCTAAACGATTACATAACATATTCACAACATTTAAATTAGACAGGTTCTTTTCAACACTTTTGTTTAACGTGCATGAAAGCAACAAACCGAAAGCAACGCGTTACTACGGTTAATAAAAACACTAAACCTTGAAAGTAAAATCATACGAACTTTGGGCATGTAACTTGTACTCATATAATTTGTAACTTGTATTTATTAACTTGTAACTTAAGCGTATAATGGTAATCGTAAACGTGTAACTTGTAACACATAAACTTGAAAATTCACAAAACTTATGAACATGTAAAACCAGAAATTTGTAAACATAAAACTCATAATATGAACTTGCAATAATGTAAAACTTGAAGTAAAAAAAGTTTTTCGTACCTTAAATAACTTAAAAAAACAAGACGAATTCATTGTGGGTTATATAGAGTTTCAATTCAGGTTATATAGAGCTGATCGATGAGTAGATCGTAGTAAATGTGGATCCAAATCCCAATATTTGTGGGTTTGTTGCATATAGGATAAAGCAAGACGAATTAAATAACCTAAAAAAACAATTTTCAAAGTTTAAGTTTCCGAAATGCTTTACGAATTCATGTTTTATTCAAATTTGTACTTCTGTTTTCGAAAACATTTATATGTTATAACTCTATCTAATATAACTTTAATTTAGAGCTATGAGTTATTATTATCTTAATATAAAAATATTTAGGTTATCATGAGTTATTATTATCTTAACTTTAAAAAAAAAGAGTTATTATTATCTTAATATAAAAATATTTAGGTTATCACATAAACAATATAAGCATAGGGCGTATTTTATATTTAATGCAAGTATTTAACAGATATACAAAATCCAAAAGGTCAATCGAAATCATTTAATCCAACATGCTTTATGATTATGCTATTGAACCCCCTAAGCTTTGATTGTTTGACAGATTGTAGCCTTGTAGTTTTTCTTGGTGGTCCCACCACAATTGTGGCTCGAAATTTTTTTATTTTTGTAATTTTTTTTCTAAAAGTAAACTTCATTAGAAAACATTAACTCACAAAAGGGACGGAAAACCGAGAACACTACATAAATATAAAATTACAGCACTCGGTCTAATTCATTGACCTACTTTTAATCTATTCCTAATTTCACCTCGGTCTAATTCATTGACCTAACTTTTAATCTATTCCTAATTTCACCTCAAAGTTATCCCCGTTCATCAACGTCATTGAGTGGAATTAGCATATGTGACATTACAGTCAGCTGACGATGTCAACCTAAATTAATTACGAATTACATATTGTTGGAGTTTGAATTGGGCCTCTTTTATTTTAAATTCGATTTTTCAATTGAGCATTGCAATAAATATAGTTTTTGTTTTGTTCATTTGGGCCTAATACAGTAATACACATATACTATATAAAGATTTTTAAAAAAAGTTGAGGCCCTACTTTTTGAGGCCTAGATTTGAAAGTCTCTAGATTCAGCCCTATAATCAATCTAATTTTATTATTGATGTTTTCCACTCGAACTTGAATATTAAAAAATGTAACTTTGTACCTAGTGCGCCAAATGGGGCTAGTACCAACACTTCATCAAAATGATGTTCGGCCAGTCGAATATGGTAAAGTTAATGCTTGATTGTTGTTTGGTCTTTTGTTTCTGAACTTTATCATTTGTCACATTCTTATTATCATATATTTACTTTTAGCAGACATAATCATTTTTTTCTTAATATAAACATATACAAAGCAATTTATGTTTAATTAAACTACTAGGTCAAAATCAACGCATTGAGAACACATGCTAAAAAAATTATTAGTCATTTATAATATAACTAGGTTACAGATGGGTCAACGCATTGAGAACACATGCTAAAAAAATTATTAGTCATTTATAATATAACTAGGTTACAGACGCGTCTATTACCCGGGTTGAGTAGAGTAAATGTCTCTTCATAAGCAAAGAAAGATTATCTTACAAAAATAGCTTGAAGCCATCTATAATTAAAAAAAATGTAAATTCTTTTTCTGAAAAATATAATACTTTTGAAATAAATTTACATAATTTAAATGGACAATATATCACATATAATCATTGTTAATTATCATTAAATACATAAGTTAAAACTTACAATTTACCAAACTCGAATTGAAACACCGTTTTCATCGTTTGGAGCACAATTTAAGTTTAACTGACTTGATTTTTGTTAACTGGAAGTTTAAACACCTGAATTGAAGTACCGTTTTCATCGTTTGAAGCACAATTTCAAGATAAGTTTTACATCATTCGACTCGTATACTCGTTCAGATCAAGAGCCCTAAAACGTCAACTTGTAATTCATAAAAAAAAAAACTTAGTTGCATTACGTTTTTTTTAATTGAGGATCAGTGAGGGAAAAATAAGTGAGAAGTGGGACTGAAATGGGGAATATTCAAAGGTGAGACTGACAATGGTCAATGACGTTTAGTTGGATTATTACATGCCAATTTCCCTTTAAAATTATATATTTGTTTTGAACTTCCTTTAAAATTATATTTGGTATTGTTAATAACTAAACAATTCAAACCCTTCTCATTAGTTTATCCCATCGGTCAAATGTAAACTTAAGAAACTATGCAAATATCTTCTACAATGATGATAAATAACTTAATTACTATTATCTTAAATTACAGCCATATATTAAAATACATTTTAACAATTATGTAAATTTTAATTTAAATTCAAAAGTATATATTTGTTAATTCTCTGACCTTCCGTAGCTATATTTAGCAAAAGTTTATATTTATATGTTTTTGCTAAATTTATATTATAGTACGGAAATTCAATTTCCACAAATATAGTTAATCTTTTTAGAATTGTGTAAGACTCATATGGACGAATATCTTATTTTTAGTGTAACAATTCAAAAGAACTTTGATTATATAAAATTTTATTCAATCGTCCCTCATAAATTTAATCACACCGGGCTTTTGTTGTAAATTTAATAAATGGATTACAACTTGAATACATAACTGATACATGTTTATAGGCAAATATTCACTTTTACTAAAAGTTAAATTGCTTAAATAACTATAAATATATTGTTAAATATGATTCTTGATATATATTAATAATATTATTATTATTAGATTTTATTAGATATTAATAATCATTAAGAAATTAAAGAAAAGAATGCCATGTGGTATTTTTTGGAGTCTTTATTAGGATTTAAAAGATTAGAAGATTAGATTATAAGGCTGAAGGGTGTTGGGTCATGGTTGAAACATGATTCGCTACGTAGGAACATGAATGGAATGCTGCATCACCTCTTCCTCAATAATTCATGATGGTTGGCGTGAATTGAACCACGGTTACCACGGGCCACCTTTTCTATTTCCTAGATTTTAACACTTTAAAAAATAAATTATTATATTTATTTAAGAAGTCTTTGGCTACAGGGTCATTACGAATTCATAATTAAATCAAGAGTAAACTGTCATTTTGGTCCCTGAGGTTTGGGCAGTTTTGCCACTTTAGTCCAAATCTCAAACTTTTTGCATCCGGATCCATGTTGTTTCAGTTTTATTGTCATTCTGGTCTAAAAGTGATTTTTGTCTTCTAAATCCATGCTATTTTGTCTTTTTCCTCAGGGATAAAATAGTCATTTTAAGCAGAGTTTGAGGTTTATTTATAATATAATATATATTAATGCTTAAAATAACCATTTTGCCCCTGATGAAAAGGACAAAATAGTAGGATTTTAGAAGACAAATATTATTTTTGGACAAAAATGGCAATAAAACTGAAACCATAAGGAACCAGATGCAAAAATTTTGAGATTTGGACTAAAGTGACAAAACTGTCAAAACCTCAGTAACCAAAATAACAGTTTACTCTTAAATCAACGAACTTTTTGTTTTTGTTTTTTTAAAGGCATCAAGTTTTTGTTTGCTTGACATTTGACACACCTAATTTCCTCTAAGAAATAGCATTGGTTACTTATGACTCCAAATGGCATACAATGCTTTTTACATATATTTCCATTTCCAATACCTACAAAAATAGGATTGGCCGGGAATAGTGACGACCTTTTATTGGGCTATATAGGTGGCAATGTAAATAGTGACAGGCAGCTGTATTGTACTCTCTTTTAGGCCTAATTAATTTACGATTTTATCTTTGTTTTAAAATTACGATTTTGTCAACAGTTCTAAGTTACGTTTTTGCCCAGCTACAAATAAAATTATGTTTTTACCCTAAGCTCAAAATTACGATTTTGCCATACGTTTAAAATTACGATTTTGCCCGCATCTCAAAATTACGTTTTTGCCAACAGTTCAAAATAAAATTATGTTTTCCCATCAGTTGAGGGAATAGTGCCTGGCACTCCCCCATTGGACCAACCAGTTTCTTATTTTATACTCATTTTAAAATGACGTTTTTGCTCCCAGTTTAAAATTACGTTCTCGCCCCTAGCTCAAAATAAAATTATGCGTTTGCCCTCAGCACAAAATTACAATTTTTCCCTTTGGTTTAAAGTTACGCTTTTGCCTGCATCTCAAAATTACGTTTTTATCCGCAGTTCAAAATAAAATTATGTTTTCCCCTAGCTAAAAATTACGATTTTGCACTCGGTTCAAAATTATGATTTTGCCCCCAGTTTAAAATAAAAAAATGACTTTGCCCAGTTTAAAATTATGTTTTTTCCCTCTGTTCAAAAATATGAATTTACCCCCGTTTAAAAAATTATGATTTCACCCTTAGTTCAAAATTACGTTTTTGCCCCAGTTTAAAATAAAATTAAGTTTTTGCCCCCAACTCAAAATTATGATTTTCCCCTCAGTTCAATATAAATTTATGGTTTTGCCTCTAGCTAAAATTTATGATTGTGTCCTTAGTTCAAATTTATCTTACGATATTGCGCCAGGTTCAAAATTACGCATTTGCCCTGCGCAAATTTACGAAGTTGCCCGTGCTTCAAATTTACAGTATTGTTATCACTTTAGCTTTTGGCAAACTACGATTTTACCTCAGTCAAAAAATACAATTTTGCACTCAGTTCAAAATTACAGTATTGGCATTGTTTTAGTTTTTTTAGCAAAACTATAAAAGTGTTTTGTTTCAATTGGTTGACTCGATTTAATTGTTTTCCATGTCAACGAGCTGCATAACACTTGCTTATTAGTCCTGACAAATTATTATTTTTCCCTGAGCAAAAAAATACGGACTTGTCATTCTTTTAGTTTTTTTCTAGCAAAACTATAGTACTGTTTTTTTAATTAGTTGAGAATTATTCGGACGTCGTCCCGCAACGCGGACGGGGCATCACCTAGTTTGTTACATTTTTGTTTTATTTATTGATGTATGTGTATATTTCTTTTTTTTTTTTCCTTCTATGAACCTCACACATTAACTTTTAACATTAACAATTACATCATTTCAACTTTCTAAAACTTCTATAAAATGTTATTTTGACACTTTTGACTTTTACGTGCTTATTTTTTATGTACGTGTCAGTATAAATTCTTTTTGGTTTATGTTCGACGTATATTTTTTTCTCGAAAATGAGTCAATGTTAAAATATAATACGTTTTCATGCTTATTTTTATGGGTGTTCTCAGTTGGTTTGCGTTTTGACATAAATTGTGTTCGGAAACGAGTCGGGTCAAATATAAAGGTTTCATTAGACGGTATAAATTCGAGTTACTTTACGTTTCATGAGTCATGTCAAGTATAATACGTTTCCGTACTTATTTTTATGGACGTCTTCAGTGGATCTACACATTGATGTTATGTACGCGTCGGTATAAATTTAAGTTGGTTTACGTTTTGACGCAATTTGATTCGAAAACGAGTCATGTCAAATATAATATATTTTCGTACTTATTTTATGAACATTTTCAGTTGGTATACGTTTTAACGTAAGAAATTCCGAAAACAATTCAGGTCAAAATCATACGTTTTAATTAGACAGCATAAATTCGAGTTACTTTATGTTTCATTGGTCATGTCAAATATAAAATGTTTTTGTGCTATTTTTATTTGTTATGAACATTTTTAGTTGATCTACGTTTTAGTCTATAAATAACTACAAAAAAATTCAAAACCAACCCCGCAATGCGGGGAATCAATTCTTGTTAAAATAATAAAGGAGACAGTGGTTGGGTCATGGCCACACCCTGAAGGTAGTGATTTTAGATGGTGGATTAGAGCTGGGTGACATAATGCCTATGTGGAAAGTCATGATGGTCATAAGAATCATGACCACACCCTTTTGCCTAATTAAGGTTGGCGGAACCCATCCCCTCCATCCCGATGAGGATCAAGGATCAATGTTTGGAGAGGTATTGATTGGCACGGAACCATCATACCAATCAAGCCCGTTCCATCCATCCTCAATACATTCCAAATTTCCAATTTCAAAATATTTTGTGTTTCAGAATACTTCCTGATCAGGACACTCATCCTCGTCCCGATGAAAAATTTAGTAGCTAATAATGGTTGTAAAAAGCCCAATTAGATGCCGATATTGCTCGATTAATCTCTGATTAATGACGATTAATCCTGATTAATTCTGTTTAATCACTAGTCATCACCTCACCGACCGACTAACGACTACTAATTTCTACTGATAATTTTTATCTCGGTACCCAACTGCCACCTCCTCCACCATCTCCTCATCCTACTTTGTTTCCGCCTAGCCTTAAGAAGTAGAATAACCAATTTCATTATTTCGACTTTTTTTTAATAAAATCATTTAACTAATGTGAACAGAAAAAGAAAGGGTTTTGGCGTCAAAATTTGATGCATAACATTGATGTAGATATTGTTTTGTGGAAACATATTTCATAAAGTTATTCCTTTTACACTGAAAACCCATTATATAAGATACTTTTTAAATGTTATACTACGATTTCTCCATCGTGCGTTGCGGCGGGGAATCCGTATACGAACCAAACATTGAAAACCAGTATGAAACTACAAACCTATGATGCGTTGTGGCGCCCCTACGTGCCGGAGATTACCAGCTCGCAATGGCCACCGCCGCCGCAACTCGCGGTTGTGGCCGACAGGGTTCGCTGAACATGAAATTATGTTTTAATATAAACGATTATAGCAGCGGGGCCGACCCGATTTTTTAACAAATATTAAATAGAAACATATTTAGTTTTTGTAAAAAAAATAATAATATTTTTTTGATAGAACCGGTCGGTCCGGTTTCAATGTATATTATATCTCATATTTAGTTTTTGTAAACTAAACTAACGAATAAAAGCTATAAAATAACAAAGCTATTTTTTTGAAAGGTGTGGATTATTCGCGAATGTCGGGAGGTCTAGCATACGTTGTCTTAACCGGGTCCGCGCTAGAGAGCCCTCCTCGCACAATATATCCCCAATTTAAACCCCTCAATGAGAAACCCATATCACCAAGACTCGAACTTGAGACCTTGAGGGGAAAACTCACCCAGGCCCACCATAGGTGGAACTTAAATACATGTGGCCACCACTAGAGCACTAGTGATGGTTAAAAAAGATAAAGCTATTTGATTAGATGTATATATTATTTATAGTGTAAGAGGTTAAGTGAAAACTAAAAAAAAACAACTAACAAAAAAACCTACTTAAAAAAAATCCAACAACCAACCCTACTCTAAGTAGGTCAGTAAAATTCACAATGTTATTTAATATATACATAAAAAATAGATATCATTAAAAGTGAAATTGATAAAGTTTAGTGGCAAAACAAAAAAGTTAAAAAAAATTGTAGCTAAAAACAAAAATAAAAAAGTTTATAGTGTAAGAGGTTAAGTGAAAACTAAAAAAAAAACAATCAACAAAAAAAATTATTTAAAAAAAAATCCAACAACCAACCCTACTCTAGATAGTTTAGTAAATTTCACAATGTTATTTAACATAATCATAAAAATAGATATCATTAAAAGTGAAATTGATAAAGTTTAGTGGCAAAACAAAAAAGTTAAAAAAATAATGACTAAAAACAAAAATGAAAAATTGAGTAGGAATTTCTTCACTTTTCTATTACCGTATTTAGACGCAATAATCATCCATACAAATTAGAGAAAAATGTATGGATAGTCCTGTGAAAGTTAGTTTTTTCAGTTAAATTAATATGAAATGAACTAAATGTCTTTACTAATAAAAAATGTTATTAATATAAAACAAAATAAATTAATTAAGTATTATTTATATTATACTTGTAACGCCCACTTCCTATTAAAATAACCCCACCCCACTATGCTCTCTTCTTTCCCTCTTTGTCTGCACTCTCTCTTCTTTACCTCACCCACTCATCTTCCTCCACCTTTCACCACCACCACAATCCACCTTTACCACCACCACAAACTTTGGTAGATTCCTCTGCGATTGCCATTCCTGCACATCTTACAAAACAACTAAACAGAACACCCTAAAAAACTTTCAGCCTCACTTTCCAAGCCATACCTCATTTGCTTTCTTCTTCATTTTGAAACAATCAAAATCCTAATAACATTTTCTACCTCCAAGCCGCAAACAAACCTATAATCAGATCGCCGACAACAAAAAATCCATTTGTTTGACTCGCTGGTCAAACCCGATAAGATAAAAAACCTGCAACTTCGACGTCGGGTGGGGCGTTTCAGATGCCACGTGGTACGCGTGTTTTGATATGGAAATCTCGTCAATCGGCGGTGAACCGTAGGTAGGGGTTAAGGTATTTCGGGTGTTGCAGCGGTGGGAGATGGTTTGTGTTTAGGTGGTTGCAGGTGGTGACGATTTTGGAGGAGATGAAGGTAGTGGTTTGGTGGTGAACGGTGGTGGTTTAGACATGGAGATGGGTTTGCAGTGGGGTTAAGGGTTTTGATGCGAAGGAAGATGGTGACGATGGTGGCAATTAACCTAGCCTTCTTGTTTTTATTGATTGAGAAGTCTGCAGGAATGGCAATGGTGGAATGACATTGTTATAGTGATGAAAGGTGGACGCTGGTTGTGAAAGGTGGAGATGGTGGTGATGGGTGGGGAAGATGAAGTAGGTTGGGTGGATGGTGGGTCCCACATAAATTATTGAATATCTTTTTAACTTTTAGGTATTATTTTAACAAGGGTATTTAGATCATTTCACACCCACTTGATTGAGAAAACTAATAACCATCTGCTTCAGGGACTATCCGAGAACGTTTTTGTCAAAACTGAGGACTATAGCTGTAATTTTGAAAGTGTAGGGATCAAAGGTGAAATTGGGGTATATCACAGGGACTATCCGGGCACTTTTCTCTACAAATTATTATAAACACAATTCAACTTCCTAAAAGGGCATGGTCTCAAATGTCGCACAAGCTATGTGCGCCCATGGCTATACTCATACTTAACTACCACAACACTTAGCTTGTTCCATGAGACCTACCAGCATACACGCAATCAGCATACGCCATACTCTGCTCAGACAATCCCCACGATAAACAATCGTGCATGGAAAAACAATACAAATGGACAATGACGTGTAGCCAATTAGCATGCGTCTCCATGATCTCCATTCACAGCTGATGACAGACTCGACAGCAAGCACACTCGGCAGGCGATGTGACAAATTACCGTGTGCCAACGTCCCTCCATTTCTGCAAACACTACATTCGTGTCAGATGGGCAAAGAGGATATTCCTTGTTGGTGACATCTGACCCATGGCCCCTCATCTCCTTCTCCAAACCATTCAGTTATAAATACCAACTTTCAAGCACATGTTTAAGGATTTGAATTCTCACCCTCTCACTCTTAACACACACACTGTTTTATTAACGTTATAGCAATACTTAGGGGCTGTTTGTTTACCTCTTAATGAGGCTCTTAATGGTTCAGACCTCTTACTGGTTCAGCACTTAATGATTCAGACTATTTGTTTCTCGAGCAAATGTTTGAATGGTTCATACATTTGTCTCTGAATGGTTAAGCATTTATACTGAGTCTGAATGATTAAGACCTCTAATCTGGATTGGTCAGACATTTGCCTCTGAACGGTTAAGCATTATACTGGCTCTTAATGGTTCAGACCTTTTATTGGTTCAACACTTAATGATTCAGACCTCTTACTGGTTGAACACTTAACTATTCAGAAGTTGGCAAACAGTCCTATTCTTACGTCGGAGGGTGGTTACGAGAAAAACCCCCGCCTCTCCTCATAACTCACATTTCTACCCAATATATTTCGTATAGACATTATTATAAAAGAAAAGAACAAAAACTATTCAGACCAAAATAAAAGCAAAAGGAACAATATGTGGAAACGTCCATGACGAACGTAGACTTAGTGGGAGAAGAAAAAAGGCGACATGAGTGATGATTTTGGTAGAACAACATCGACAACAGGTGTGGCTGCATAAGAAGGAAAATAGCACATTGTTTTTTTTTTCGTGTGGATCTAAATGATTCGGTTGCAAAGAGAAGCAACACAACTTACATTGATGATGAATGAAAAAGAGATATTGGGCAAATAAATTATGTTCAACTGTAAAAAGACAATAAACACGGTTTTTGGTGTATCGTTTGTGGATGCGATAAGAACTTTGATATTAAGCATGTTTAGCGAGAGCAATTATAACCGGTATTAGGGTAGGATGTTATCAAATTTTCGTAAATCTCTTTACTAAAACCAAAATTAGAGTGTTGGAAAACAACCAAAAAAGGTTAATGTGAATGGGAATTACAAAACAAAGAATGTTAATACCAATTTTAGTGACGAAATTTGATGGCACCAAAGATCAATAGAAAACGAAAAAAAATCAATAAAAAGAAAAGAAGGTGTTTTATACAACACACGTGGTTTGGACTTTGGACCCAAAAATAAAATAAATAAAAAGAATTGTATTTAATTTGGAATTAAATTCCTGGAATTTGAAACAAAACTGAATTCAGATTGTATTTTTTGTTTGGTTTAGAGATCAAGGCGGATTCTAATTTTGTTTCTCAAATCAAGTTACAAAGATTTCTATATGCCGATTCCAATTAGAAAAGAGCTCAAGGTGTTTATAGTATACCCTTATTAGGGGGTTGCATCTTTAGACTATCTACTATGGTGACCAAATTCTACAATCAGTTGTCACATGGATAATAGGATAAAAAACTTAAGCAATTTTTTTAATAAAAAATTCACCATGGTGAACGACCAGGTTGTTTCACCAACCAAAGTTTGCAACACAACTTTACAATATTTAATTATTTTTTTCACTTTTCATGATTTAAACAATAATTTTAAATCATATTTATTTAATAAAATATTAGTTTAGGTTGGGTTGTGAATGTGAGTGGAAAATTGGATTGGGTTGTTTTTTATAGGTGGAAGAGATAGAAATTAGTTTTTTAATGAAAGAGTGGGTTGGTTTGGGTTGGGTTGTGATAGTGAATAGTCTTAAAGCACAATTGTGGTTATGGTGAGAGGGGACCTTTTGACGCACTTTGAAGCGAAAAAAATAGAGGTGGGGTGGGGGGGGGGGTTAAGATCCTCCCCTGATCGACACACTACCTTATGATTCAATGTTGTATACAATGTCACTAATTCAAATTTATTGACATGGCCGGACACATGTTTGCAAATTAATGTCATATTTGTCTTTAATTAATCAACAAAATCATCTAAAAACTAGAATACAAAACTATAGATTAAGGGCTTAATTTTTTTTTTTTATAAACTAACCATATAAAAAAGTATACTTTTTACAAACTTGAGCTTTTTTCAATAGACATTACCACAAGCGGCACATTCTTTAATCTTTACCCATTCTACACTTTTGACAATGACTTATGACTTTTTTCATCATGTCACTATGACTATATATCCTTATTGTTTACGCTTTCTTTTCCTTTACATTTTTCCTTGTTGAAAACTTTAAAAGTATAGTTTGAGGTAAGCTTCCTTGTTGAAAACTTTAATTCCTTGTAGAAACTTTAAAAGTATACTTTGAGTAAGCTTCCTTGTTGAAAACTTTAAAAGTATAGTTTGAAGTAAGCATATCATAGGTCATTTTAAGAGTATTACATCCTGCCCATCAAATTCTGTGAGAGGCTCCTCAATATTAGGGCTGGTATATCGAGTCAACCTGACCTGTTAAGACCCTAACACGATAAGACACGAACCCAAAATAGGTAAACACGTACACAACACAAAATCTTTTCGTGTCATATTTTCTAAGCACGAACCTGGTAATAAACAGGTTACAATAAACGACCTGTTAAGACATGAAAAAATTACCAACGTATCATAAAACCTGTTAAGACACGAACACGACATGTTAAGACATGAACACAACCTGTTACTACATGTTTGATATTTAGCCATTAATAGGCATTAACATGTATTGTATAATGGTCTTAAGTCTTAACATGTCATATTATGTCTAACATTACCTGTTAAGACACAAACACTATAAGACACGAAATAGGTAAACACAAACAAGATACGAAATTAAACAGGTTTTATCGTATCGACTAGTTATAGACACGAACCTGTTAAGATTAAACACGAAACCTGATAACTTCATGTAGGTTCGTGTCGTGTTACCGTGCTCGTGTCAGAATTTCCAACCTTACTCAATATTATAGATAGTGGTTTTGAGGGGTTGTGAGTAGAGGAAAGAAAAAATGTTCTTGTTCATATGTAAATATAAAAAAACATTGTTCACCCCTATGATTTTTTTAATATTTTTAGAAAGTGGTTGTGAATAGAGAAGAGAGACAATGTAATAATAATGGTATAGAAAAATATTATTTAATTGAAAATGAGAGAAAAATGTAGTGGTTTTTAGTGTAATTACAACGATAAAAATAATTGATAGAATGTGAATCCTCTAATACCTAACTTGATTTTTTGAAATCCTACTAGTGATGTTCGGTTCTTGAAGTGCATACGATATAAAGCCCTACTTACAAAGTTTTTAGGTTGCATTCGGTTACCAAAATCCATAACCTGACTTTCGAATATGTCAAACCCCTTACGGTTACATGTTATGTAATGTATTTTTATGACTAATGGTTTGATAGATGTTAGTTGTTAAAACTCACAAGGTTACGTTATGAAATCTTACATAAAAGATATTCAAAACTAAGACCGTAATCTAGATCGGGTCAACTTGGATTTATAATACAAAAGACGATTTTGATAAATCTTTTGGAGAATACTTGGCTCATAAACGAGACGTGCCTAAAATTTAGTTTTTTTAGTCATACCGCTCAACAATTCCTTTCTTAAGGGTCACATTATTTGGCTCAGATGTACACTTAAGGGGATTCCGACGATGAGTCATTTAAAAAAGGTGAATTAGGCCACGCAAACTGCGCAGTGAGTTTGATTTACCTCTCACATGATAGGACTTTATACATTTTTAGCATAAGCCAGTTGTGATTGTCCGGATTCAACCTTAAAAGAAGTTGATGTTATGTGTATTTGGCATCACATATATACATTTAAACCAGCCAAACTAATAACTTGTCATATTAACATAAAATAACTTAAAACACTAAAGTACAAATATCTATCTTATACCCAAAGATGAAAAAACTCATTTTTATTACAAGAGGAGCTATATGGTTAAAGATTATGAAGATGAACGTATTACCAACTCAAATGAACTTGAAACTCAATAACTAGACACAACATCCACTTGCTTGTAGCGCTAATTAGTAATTAGTTTGTAGCGCTAATTAGTAATTTGGTATGTACATATGACCCAGAAACCTCGATAAGAATTCGAATTGAGTAGTTTAAACTCGAAATTATTTTCAAACTCGTTTTTATAAACGAGTTTGATATAGAAAAAGGAATAAAAAAAACTCCCGAGTCAAACACACCCGGTACTAATACAATTAAAAGTTTGGTATTGACTTGGAATGAGGGCCATAGCTCCGTTCCGTGTCCCGAATTTCCTCACAATGCTAGTAGTCACGGATATTCATTTCTACTAATAACATATTACGCATTTAGTATGGGTGTGGGGCTTGGGTCAGGGGCTTGGGTTGACATGTAGCAGAGGTGGGCTCCACATGGCTAGGCGTGACTTTTTTTGGGTGTAGGGTGGCGTGCCTTTTTTTTAGTTGGGAATGGCCAGCCAAGCACAGCCAGCCATCTCAACCCATGTAACACCCCACGCCGGGCACAATAGCGACGCCAGAGGGGCAACGCCCAAAGCCTAGCCCACAGGGGATGATGTGCAAAGCTTGGGTGGGTTTCTCACGCCCAAACCCAAGCCCCACACCCCACAGTCTTACCCTTGTTTCTTGATGATGTCTAGTTATTATTAATCAACTTCATTTACAATGTTCAAGTTTATATTTATAATCACATATATTAAAACATGGGCTAGCTTGGGACGGTTGAGTTTAGTTATGGGTAAAAGTAGGGGTGCTGAATAGGCCGTGTTCGCGTGTTCAACCTGATTCGAACTCCAAAATTTTAGACGAACCCGAACCTTAAAATTATGGGGTACATATGAACCTGAACAGGACTCGAATATTCGCGGGTTAACCCGAACTCGACCTGTTCAACCCAAATTTTTTTAATTTTTTTTCTGCAAATTAATATACGAAAATTGAAATTTACTAAAAAAAATACAAATGTATATCATACAATTACACCTAAATTATAAAATTTTATGTCAGTTTCTCTTTTAAGTTATAATTATAGCATAAAATACACACCTTATTTAATTTATGACATAAACATAATGTGAAAAGATTAAATATATTATAAATGGGTTAAACGGGTCAACCAACCAACCCGAACTGGTTGGTCGGAACCCGACCCGTTTAGCTAAACGGGTTGGTGGGTTCAAATTGAAAATAACCCAACTCGTTTAGACTAAACCCAAACTTATGAATTACCATAAAAGTCGAATCTATATCTGATATTTCAATTTCGTATTTTTATAACCAATCGGTTTCGGTTAACAATATTTGGTTAATCCAGTTATTAGAAATAATAAATTTGTTAATACGGTTATATGAATAATAAATTGGTTAAACAAATGGTTATAAAAAACTAAGATACCATTCACTCATTTCTACTTCTAGCAAAGACTTGGTTTTTTCAAATAAAAAAAACGTAGCTTATTGTCTGTTACTCTCTATTTCAATATAATTTCAATAGTTATTGGTGGTGTTTGTCCATTTGAACCCGTTTTAAATTTGAAAGTTATATAATAGTAATAAGTTATTGAGTTATACTCAACAAAAAACACAATGAAGCATTTTTTTATCCAAATAAACTTTTGAAAATAATTTTGCAATTTCAGGGTGTGAATTTACCCAACATAAACTATGCCATTGAAATATCATGTGCTTACAAATATTTATTTGATGAAAAGTAGTATTAAATGTAATTTGAATTTTGAAGAAAAGGTGAAGAGAAAAAAGAAAAGTGCACATGCCATTGGGTCCATTAATAAAACATTGGGCTGGGCTTCATACACAAATGAAATTATTACAATCGTCAAAACGGGCCCTCGAACAGGCATCCGAAAGCTTTGGGTAAAAGAGGACAGTGGACCACAATTAATACATTAATTAATTAGTAATAATACTATTAAAGACATAAATACAATATATTAATTAGTAATAATACTTTTAAAGACATAAATATAATAATAACATTTTTATAGTTAGAAGTCTTCAGTTGTCTAAAACATGTTTATAAAGTTTTGTGATAAAAGAAAAAGTAAGTGGATTTCTAGTCTTGGTTGAAACAAATCAATTCTTAAAATGAGAAGGTGACAATTTTGTAATTGATTTCACATGTCTTATGATTGAAAGGGCAAAAAAAGAACTTTTGTTATCTATTTCATATTTTTATAAACGTAATATTATATATATTTATATTATATTATATTATATTATATTATATATATTATATTATATTATATTATATTATATTATATTATATTATATTATATTATATTATATTATAATTATATTATATTATATTATATTATATATATTTATATTTATTTATATTAATATTTAATATTTAATTTAATATTTAATATTTAATTTATTTAATATTTAATATTAATATTAATATTAATATTAATATTAATATTTAATATTTAATATTTAATATTTATTTAAAAAGCAAACCCAAATAAATAGTATGAATAGTGTTTCTATTATTAAAATAACATATATTTATTTTATTACTTTTATTATTCTAATATTACGATAATAATAATTATTTTCTTTATTATTTTTTAACTTTAATGATTTTTATATCATGGGTTGGGATATATAAATTCTATGCGGTATCATTTGTTAATCTCTAATCACGAGTACCGTACGAACAATAACGGTATTACAAATTTTTTTGTTGATTTTCTTCAGTTTTTAATTATTTTTTTTATTAATATTTATTTAAAAAGCAATGAGTTCTGTGCCAACCAATTCTCGTAGCGAAAATACCGGTTACGATACCGGTATATGAATGTAAAAATCGATAGCGAACCGGTACTAGGAACGCCAAAATTCGGTTCCGAATTGGTACTTAAGATCTTTCGTTTTTGGGAAATTCGGTACCGGTACCCAACACCATTTACTCATCTCTGACCATGAGTTTCATAAGAACAACAACATTACCATACAACTTTTTTATTGATTTTCTTTCGGTTATCTTTTAGTGTTTTTTCTACATTTTCTTTTTATTCTTGTCAGATTGTTCCGTGTGCAACGCGCTCGTAGTTATTACAAAACACAAACTAAATAACAAAATAAGTTCGCCACAACGCGGCGAATGATGATAAAAAAAGTTGCATCATAAAATAAAACGCTTCATTCTCTTAGTTTTTTCTTAACAACAACGAAATTTTGTTAGAAAAATGAAGATGACAACTAGCAAGGAGCCATATACATTGAACACACCCAAATAACCAACATCTATCTACCGGAAGGTCAAAATTACACCATTCCAGAGTTCGTATTTTAGACCAATTTTCATCCGAAAAAACCAGCAGTCTTTCAACCGAGACGTCTTTATTTGAGAATACAACTTATTGTGGGCTTTCCAAATACACCAACATGCCAATAGAGTGATAGACAAGATCACCCGTTTCGTAGTATCATTGAACCTGACACTCTATTTACAGGCCTCAATAAATCACGAGGTGTTGAGGCTATTGCTTAATTATACATGTAACTTTATAATGTACAGAATGGTGCGTAATTACATGGGGATATTGTAAGCTTCAATGACTTATTTTTTACAAAAACATTTATAAAATTATTCTAAGCTACCAAAGATATGAGTGGGAGACAATACAAAGTTACCATAACTTTTATTCTAAGTTTTAACAGGCACCCCACCCCAGCATTGACATCATAACTTGTATCATTCCCATCTTCATAAGCAAAATACAATCATTCTCCCCGAAACAAGACTCGATCAACACTAGGATCGGTTGCGTATTTTCAAACCGTCCTCGAGTGCTAGCATCCAACCCATTCGCGATCTCAAGAAACCAATGCAAGACGATCTCAATTTGTCTGTAATTTTCAATAGTAAAATCTCGGATGAACTCGCATTTTCAACTTAGTTCAAATCACAAAACTAAAACAAAATAGTTATATTGTTCAAATTTAATTATGTATATTTAATATTTAAACTATTTATAACATCGGTTTATAAACTCTGAATAAAAAAATATCGGATGAACAAGCATTTTCAACTTAGTTCAAATCACAAAACTAAAACAAAATAGTTATATTGTTCAAATTTAATTACGTATATTTGATTTTTAAACTATTTATAACAACATCCGATTTATAAACTCGTGTGGACAATGAAATGAGAAAGTGGTTAGGTTTTCAAATCACCCATTAAGTCACTAACCAACTTAATTATGATTTGTAATAACCATTTACACCTACTTATAAACACTTAAAATGTCATTCATTCATAGCATTGAAGTTGCCAAACTAACCAAAATCACAACACACCACCAACCACAATTGTATCTAACCTTTCCAACTAAAAACAACACCATCTCACCAAACCATCACATCTCTACACCCCCATAAAAACCACCCTAAACCCCCCTCACCCCATATACCAAAACATCAACATTTCCCATTTCATTTCTTGACAAAATGGCAACAAACTTTCACTCATCTCACACTTTCAAACTCTTACTACTACCACTAATCATCCTCCAATGCACCATGACCACCCCCATTCTTGCTCAAGCTCCGGCATCCGCACCAACCGGGCCCACCAACATAACCAAGATCCTCGAAAAAGCAGGCCAATTCACCACCCTAATCCGCCTTATGAAAGTCACACAACTAGGTGATCAAATCAACACACAACTAAACAACTCCAACCAAGGGATGACGGTTTTCGCCCCAACCGACAATGCATTCTCCTCCATGAAACCGGGAGCGCTAAACTCGCTCTCGGACCAACAAAAAGTCTCGTTGTTACAATTTCATGTCGTTCCTAACTACCTTACTACTTCAGAGCTTCAAACCGTTAGTAATCCGGTAAGGACACAGGCTGGAGATACCGCGAGTGACAAATTTCCACTAAATATAATTTCCTCTGGGAACCAAGTTAATGTGTCGACAGGAGTCGTTGACACGACCGTGTCAAATAGCATCTACACTGATGGTACACTTGCAGTGTACCAAGTGGATAAAGTGTTGCTACCCATGAGCTTGTTTGGTTCGTCGGCTCCTGCTCCCGCACCAGAGCCTTTGAGAAAGAGGAAGTCTGGTGCGGATGTAGCAGCTCCAACAGCCGATGACGGTGCCGCCAATGTGGACACTTCTGGTGCAGTTGTTTTTGGTAGTAAGTTGCATGGATTGTTCATTGCAATGGTTGCTTTCATCACGATGTTGTATATGTGAATATAGATGGTCTGGCAGATTGGACTATGATGATGGGTCACTTTTGAATTATTTTTTAAACATGATTAATGGTAGTTATTAGTTATTATTACTAATAACAACCTATGTCATCCATTTTATCTTGAATCATATGAGTGTGTACTGTTAATGGAATATTAAATATATATTTTTTTTGTTTCTCATTTTGAGATTTTCGTTTTTTTATTTTTATAAATGATTGGGATAAATAACTTGTATAGAGTATCAAATATTTTTTTTATTTCCCATTTTGAGATTTTCGTTTTTTTTTTGTAAATGATTGAGATTAGCTACAACGAACTTGCAAAAACTAAGAGACTCGTCCATACTAATTTCACAGACTTCACCACTCGACAGTCGACATGATATGTATAGTTAGGCTATGCGGTATGGTGTCCGGAGGATGACCCGTCACGTAAGCGCCACATAGATCGGGTGTGAGGATGGGGCAAAGAGGATGGAGGGGGGAAATGGGTGATGGGCCTAAAACATATATATATGTGTTGTATGTATATATATGTGTGAGAGGGATTTTGTCATGTTGTGTGCGGCATCAACGGCTTGGGGAGGCCGGGCATGCCATTGCCGCAGGGGGAGGAAATGGTGTTGGGGGCGGCGACGAGGCACGCCGGGCCTGTGCCGACCCCCACACCGTGTGGCCTTATAGTACTTCACCCTAAGGGCGGCACAATCAATTTGGGAGCCTAAAACGAAGCAAAAATATTAAGTATAGCTTGATATTGGTTTCGTAACTAAACTACCTGATTCGCACTTTCGGTTTATAATAGCGTTATGTTATTTCTATGTACATAACCTTCTATACCATAAATTATAAAAGAACAATAAAGAATGTACTACATACAAGTCGATATAAATACTTGTATAAGGACACCTTTAGAAAAAGTTGTGATAATCTAGATGAAGGTACCGGACATCCATATATAATGCATACTCTTTATCAAAAGGTTTTTTTTTTTTTTTTTTTTTCTCATTTGGGGGCCTGAGTATAATATCAAACTCTATATATAGAGTCCTTTGCACCTAGATTTCAATCAATAACAATTAGGATCATTCAACAAATTATATTATACGTGTTGATTTGGTATACAATTGACGACATCATCGTCACTGGCAATAATAATGCACCTCCAACTTTGGTCTTTTCATTCGTCATGACTCTGATCCTTCGCTTCAAGCGTTCACATATGCATCTTGGAAAAAACACACCTTTTGAAGCCTACTCCGATGCTAACTAGGCCAGTGACCCAGGTGATGGTCGGTCCATCGGGGAATATGCCATTTACTTGGGATCTAACCTAGTCTCATGGACCACAAAAAAATAACGTATTGTCTCATCGTAATCTACTAAACCGAGTTTAAAGCTCTTGTTGACACCGTTGCTGAGTTGACATGGCTTGAAGCTCTTCTGAATGAACTTTGTATTTCCACCGAGACGGTTCCTACACCTCGGTGTGATAACTTGGGTGCTATGTACCTTTCTGCAAATCATGTTTTCTATGCCCGAACAAAACATGTTGAGGTGGACTTCCACTTTGTTCAAGTAGGTGGCAAACTAAGTGCCGCTTGCGGTATGCGCATATAATGTGTATATGTGTGGGCGCTCGAGACAAAAATGAAAGTGCACTAATTTTAACGTTATTTTACTAATTTCGTGAAAATGATGTTAAAGTGGGGAATGGTTAATCATGCATCATGTGGTGGCGTTGATAGCCGAAAGACAAGAGAGTACATGCACTAATTGGACTTTGTCTTAATTACCGAGTGTTATGTGCCTTGTGTGCAAGGCTTGATGCAAAACTACCATCGAGCCGGGGGTCTCATTGGAAGCAGCCTCTCTATTCCTACGGGGTAGAGGTAAGGCTGTCTACATCTTACCCTTCTCAAATCCTATCTTAGCTTTGCTATTGGTGGGATTTACTGAGTATGATGATGATGATGATGATGTTGTTGATGTCTTCACAAAGCCCCAATCTACGCAAAGGTTTCCATTTCTACGGTCCAAGTTGCAGGTCGTGTCTTGCCGTTAGCTTGCGGACTATTGATTCTACCTAAGCACCAAGCTCCATCAGAGATATCCGTTTGAGGTTGCCAGGCCAATCAAAGATGTCAGTACAAGGCTGGCAGACACTTTATTTAGCAACTCATAGTCATTTCTATTTGTGAAGCCTCTAACTCATTCGCCATTCCTAATGGAGAAGTGTCAACTCATCAATATTCCTAAAAGTCTCCAACTCATCGCCATTGCTAACGGTGAAGTCCCTTGGCCCATGACATCTCTAGTAAGGCTATGCAGTTAATAGTGATTCAAAATACCCCCATTGTGAATGTATGCATTATCATTGGAAGTTTGACCATGGAATGAAATGCATGTCATTAGCATGTTCCTTTTGGAATGAATTGAACCTGAGATAACTTGATTTATTTGACCAGATCAAGTGGTCAAACATGTGATAATCAAGCATGTAGTCAATTTCACAAGGATCATTGGATTTTCAAGTCATTAGAAACATATGATTATAGAAAAGGAACATGTCAAATGCCACAACTTAACTGCACAAATGTAGTCAATTGCACAAGTGAATGTTGTTGCTATTATGACTAAAGAGGAGTCAACTGCATAAATGTGTTAGATGTTGATCATGTCACTCAACTTAAAATTCGAATTGTAAAGTTCAAACGCATTTCTGGTTCTAAAAGTCAACTCTAGTTCCCACCAAATAAAGTTAAACCTTGTTCAACTTATAAAAGTCTAACGATGTTCAAAGTTTTTTTAATCAATTCCAGTTCAAATTTTGGTTACATGTGTTAATCTGTTGTTGCTGTTAGATTAGGAAATAAGTTTGAATTTGAAAATAGGTTGATAATTACTAGATTAGGAAATAGGTTTGAATTTGGAGGGAACATATTAGTTATAACAGCATGGACTAATATGGTAAATAAACTTATGAGGGTATTTTAGTATTTTCACATAATGGTCAATTTTATGTGATTCAAACGACAACCACAGGGACATGAATGGTCGGGGGGGGGGGGGGTTGAATGTGCGACAGGATTAAACAACATAGACGAAAAAATCATAACTTGGGGGGGGGGGGGGGGTTGAATGTGCGACAGGAATAAACAACATAGACGAAAAAATCATTGTCTTCATATCCTCCTATTTCTATTTATCTTCTTGAGTAGAAATGCAAAGTGTGTTGAGAAACGATTGAAGTCACATCAAGTCGTCTTTTTTACATGCATTAACACAACTCTTCTTTATCGTCACTTCCAGTATATGGTGCCATTTTCCACTTAATAACAATTAGCCACTATAAGCATTTTTATTAGTTATGATTTCATGACTGTCGTAAGGGAAAACTTATTTAAACTATGTAGATAACGTAAGTAGGGTATCGTATCCACGAAGAATTTGTGGTCGGTGTAGAGATTTTTTTAACTAACAACTAAATTATCTAACTTTAAGGGTTAGACGATTTGATTGCAAAAACGCAAAAACTAATTAAAAAAGTTGTTATCAAGATGAGAAAAAGTAACTTCCACCCGGAATCCCGATTACATGTTTAACATAAAAACCCGTTTACTGATTCAAAGCACCACATAGACATGGCCTTGGAATTAATGATTTTGATTAATTATTAGGGATAGTTTTTAAAATTCACTATACAACCTAACAATCCGTTTACTTATATCAACTACCTATCAATTTACCAATCCGCTAACGATGCAAGTATATCGCCAATACGCTTGATAAACGACAAATAATTCAAATATAAGAAACGTTTACCAATAATCCAACACAAGTGGTCAAGCTGTACCAGTTTAAACAAATCCGTAAAGGAAGTTTAATGATAAATAAGGCAATCGTTCATCCGGGCAGAAGTCACAAGCAGTTTAGCCGCGCATGGTTTTCATCACAGCTTCATCAGTCTTCGGGAATTGATCGACCATGGAAGAATAGCTTAGAAGATGAGAGAATATTGAGAAAATCGTCTAGAATCGTCTCTGAGTTCACTCCGACGGCTGAAAATAAGACTTCAAAAATACAGATCCTTAGCTATTTATAATTTTCCCCGTAATTGACCTCTTCCCCGCGTCGCGGGAGAGTACATGAAATTTCTCATGTGGCGTTAGAACAATCCAAACCAACTCAATTAGAACCTTCATCGCGCGTCGCGATGGTGTCACCAGCATCTCCCGCGTGGCGTAGGGGCTTCCTTCTATGAATTTTTCCGTTTCAACTCCCAGCTCAGCTTAGTGGACATACCCCACCCGAGTCACCATCCCAGTGGTTAATGCCATAAGCTTCTCATATTTTGTCATTTTTTCTAACTCCACCTAGAGGATATGTACCACCGAGTCACCATCCCAGTAGCAATAGCATAAGCTTTGTCAATACACAACTAGCTCAAATAAACTAACTGATAGATGGAACTTTTTCGGGCGCCACCTTGTTTCAGATTTATTCTCATAAAAAGAAACAGATGTGCCATTTAATCGAAATACTTATAAGTTTTTTATTTATAACGGTACCCTTTATACTCTCAACAGTTTCGGTTTTGCTATAGCTCCTAAGGCGAAAACCCACAAGAATCATAATATTTAAGTATATTATAGCAATCCTAAGGAACTTCCCAACCGGTTGGGCCTACCCACATATCCTAAGTTAGACGCATGTTTGATCGTTTCGTTATCTCATATGTATAATAATCAAAAGCCAACGATCTGATTATACCTATCATTTTCCATTTTTTTTGCAAAATCTTTACGGAACATTTTCAAATTTTCAATTTTTTTTTTATTTTTTTAAAACGACACAAACTAACTAAGACACAATTTTGCAACACCAAACTAAACACAGAAGGATATCAATGTCAACCCATGCATCGACCCTAAATAGGATTTCAATGCTGCAACACCAATTTTGTAGATATTTTTCCATGGACCCACTAATGATAAATTTATCGTAATAGTACTTCAAGGTTTACAATTGTAACGAATTGCCCTATAGCCTTCTGCCATAGTTGGCGCTTCTCATTTTTAAACCCTCAACACCATTTTGCAAGCATGACAACGTTTACGACCTTCAAAGAGCCAATACCCAATCCACTTGTTTCTTTCGAAGCAATCATTCTTTTCCATGAAACCTAGTTAACTTAGAATTATCCTTGTTGCCACCCCATATAAACTCTCTTTTGAACTTTTAGAGCTTTAATGACATGAGTCGGTCCCCTATACAAAGAATAATAATACACTAGATGAGAATCCAAAACCGCTTTAATTCGAGTTAGACGACCTCTATTAGACAAAGTTATGGCTTTCTATTGTGAGTGCTAAGCCTAGAGGATGTCTATCACTGTTACATCCCCACCAAGGTGGAAACGCGTAATGCGGTGATCATATATCATAACACATCAATACAAGAGAGATACAGTTGTGTTGCAAACACATCTTAATTTCCTATGTGTTTTTTTTTTGTATAGTTTTCGGTTGATTTTGAGTCGTTTATGGTCTTATATAACTTGTACTTAAATTGATATTTTGTAGGTAAAAGTGTTCAAACGGGCTTAAACGAGCTTATATGGTGAGGAAACGAGCTAACAAATGAAACAACTACCTCTACCACCGCTTGCCACCAACCACCACCACCTTAGATCGTATGCAACACAATCTTGATAGCAGGGGCGGATTTATAGCAAATTCGGAGGTTTCCAGGAACCTGTTCGTTTCGTATTTTATAGTGTTAATTTATATAAAGACTTCTGAAGGAACCCTTTAAAGTTTTGTGATGGAACCTCACAAACAAATCCGAAGATGGTCCACTGGTAAGTATTTGCGCATATTAAACTTCAGAACCTGTGTTCGAGTCTGGTAAGTGCCGGTTTCTTGAGTTTTTTTGAAGATTTCAGCTTAAAACCGCTGATCATAACATATCAATATTCTCACTGTGAAATTTCATATTTTGGCAAAAAGTAATACAACAACAGAAACCCCTACATAAACATACAAAATAAATCTTTTATTTTTTCAAATATGAGGTATATATATTTAAATTCTAGAATGGATAAATATATTATCCAAAATTAAAAAAATGAAAACTAGATGAAGTATCAAATCTTGATGATATATGATATATCTGAAAGCCCAAGACTTACATAAACCTGAGATTTAAATATCCGAATCTCAAAGTCTAATAAGATAAATACTTACATCGGGTCCTCCATTGTTATCAGGATTCATCATGTAAAATGCTTCGGAATCTAATAAGATAAGTGATCTTGTCAAAAAGACGGGGAAACAAGTACACACATTTAAATTAAATCCTATAAATAAGCATCAAGATTTTAGTTGTACTCATTGCTTTGCGTGTGTTTCAAAAAAAAAAAATCAACTGGGTCTCCATCATCTCTTCTTCTTCTTCTTCTTCCCCAAAACACCACATCCTCTTTCTATTCTTTCTGTCAACACTCAACAGTCGTTCTTCGCCTCCCAAATCGAAAATCGTGCGACTTTGTTCCACTCCCACGAACTGATGTTTACTTAAACTTGAAATTTCGCCAGAGTTCGCACTCTAATCTTCAGCCGTTGACCGGTGTGCACCGTCGCCGCTACAAACCGTCATTGCAATCGAGTAATCTGGCAAGGTTTGTACATATTTCGTACCATTGTCTGATTAATTCAATATTTTTCTATATAGTGTGTATATTTATGTTGAAATTTTGCTTAAATCTGGAGAAGTAGAGAACAAGATCTGGAAGTTGAATTTGATTTTGAATGATTTTGTTTGTTGTTGACAACCATTTGATTTGATGAAGTTCATCTGAGTAGTACTTAGATTAGGTATTTTACTTTTGACTTACAGTATTGGCTTGACTTGATTTAGTTGATGAATATTAGGCTGGGCGGTGTGGGGGTCGGCATAGGGCCGGCTTCTACGTGGCGGATCATCCTCCAAGGGAGGACCATCACCATACCGTGTAGCCTTACGAACTTAATGTTTTTTTGTGATGAGTGAAATAGCTTAATGTTGTTTATTTTAGTGTATTATCATAACAGGTTTTATCTCTCATACTTTGGAGAGAACTGAAACCCAAGCCCCTCACGCTTGAAAGTTTATTACAAGTACAAGGGAAACTTCTAATGGAGTGTAAAATTTGATATTGGCTCAACAAAATGGGCTCCTTCTCAAGGTCTAAAAATTGTTACAGAACCTCAGGTATTAACCTCCATAACTTGCAAGAATCACACACCTTTATAATGGTACTCCTAGATACATTTGTTAAAGACTTAGATTATCATTGTAATAATATTGTTTTTTGATCTTAACTAATGGTTTAATTATCTATAGGAAGTTTTATGTTGAAATAAACTTGATAATTAAGGTGTTAGTGGCTAAACCTGGTCCGTCTTATCCCAGTTTAACTCGCTACCCAACCGCCCATCTTACCATCTCTACTTGCAGTAATTAAATTGATAAATATAGTGATGTACCTTTAGTTTGCAAGTGTAAATAGATGTGATAAGTTGATCAAAAAATCGCATACCACAGAATCACTGAAGTTCATGGTGGATAGGGAGAAAGGGAGAATGAACCTTTTGGTGGTGGTATGCCACCGTACACAGCGGCGATGCCACCCACTCTGGCGAGGGCCATTGGTTTTGATTGCTAAATTTGTTTGACCTCAATATTTGAATATGGAAGATAAATTGATTTAACTTAATTCTGAGATTCTTTTGAATGGTATACACACATCCTTAGAATTCACATCACATGTTGAAAACAAGATCTAGACTAACAGCAGTACTAATAACCTAGATTCCAGGAGTACAACGGTTTTATCATCGTTAAGAAGATCAAGCCGCTTATTCATTGGTAAGAAGATCACCGCTTGATTCCATGTCACCAAGGAAGCGATTAGCTCTTACAATAATACAGGTACACTTAGTTTATATGTTTTGATTTAAGTTTCAGTAAATAGGTTTATATTAAAGTTTTTATCACCTAAATTCCTAAATTGTCTAAGTTTGAATAAGACAAACCAAAGTACAAGGGTTTTGCCCGTATGGAAGAAAAGTTAAGGAGACTTTGGCCGAGAAAACGTCTATACTTAATTCATAGGGACTTTAGTAAAAACGGGTTGAAAGAATATAAAGCCAAAATAATGTGTACTTATTGTAACAATGTTTTGTGCAGTTTGAAGGTAGACAGACGACCATTCAAGGGTGCAAATGTAGATGGATGAACATGTTCAATTCAAGAGAAAGGATTATTATCAAGGGATGATCCGAACAAGATTCATAAAAGTATGTAAAAGGTTAATGGCATTTGTATTGTCATAGGTTTTACATTGTTCATGTTTAATGTAGTTTAACCTTCCCGCCGCAACGCAGGTGGACTTTCATCTATCGTTTATATATGTTACCCCTTAATTTGTAAGCCCCCGGCCGCAACGCGGCGGGGGTTCCATCTAGTTGATTATCAATTGGTTTATCGATTAATGAAGTTGTCACTAGTTTTACTGGTTGCAACGACAAGCGTTGAAAAAAGTTTTTTTTTCAATCAAGCATGTAAAGACGGAATTAATAGGATGGGTGATGGACGCATGAACTATTCTTGCATTTGCTACGTTGAAAGAGAGTTCTTACAACAAGTTTCTAGCTAGAATGTAATGCAACAGTTTCAAAAGATGAAACCTCGTAGGGAACAACTTTAGGTATGCTTTTATTTTATTCGTAAAGACTATCTTATTTATGTTTTGTGTTTTAAATTTATCATGACAATGTTTTTTTCATTATTGTATCGTATTTTTATTATGTTATGAACTTTACCCGACCCGAATCATCGAACCGTTCTGTATTTTTTTATGTTCGGATATATGATATTGGAACACTTAGGGTCTGTTTGGTATGTGGTAATGGAATGGGCGGGGGAATGGAATGGATGAGGTAATGGAATTGATCATTACCATTCCATGTCTTGTTTGGTTACCATGTGAGAATGAAATGAACCATTATTTTTTGTTGTTTGGTATGCGTGAAAAGACGAAGGAATAAAATCGGATGGCGGTGGTCAATGATAGGTGGTGATAGATGGCAGTTGCAGCGGCATCGCTAGTGGTGGGCGGAGACGGCGGCGAGTGGTGACGGCGTTGTTGGTGGTGGGTGACGATGAAGGTGGGTGGTAGCGGCGGCGACGGTTTGTGGCAGGTGTTAGCGGCGGTGGTGGCGGTTGATAGCGGTGGCGGAGGTGAGTGGCGACGACGGCGGTGATCAGAGGTGGTTGCGGCAATGGTGGCGGCGATGATCGAAGGTTGTGGTGGCGGTGATCGAAGGTGGCAATGGCGACAGTGGATGGCGGCAACGGAGGTGACGGCGGAGGCGGGTGGCGGCGGTGGCGGGTGGCTGGTGACGGCGGAGGCGGGTGACGGCGGTGGTGGGTGGTGGCAACGGTAGTGGGTTGTTGTGTTATTAATGAAGGGTGAAGAGGGAATGGAATGGAGAAAAAACAGGGGGGAGGGATGGAATGTTTTTGAGGGAATGGAATGCATTTTGGAATGGGCGATTCCATTCCATTGACCAACCAAACACTCTTTTTTTCATTCCCTCACAATGGCCCATTCTATTCCCCTTCTCATTCCTGTATACAAACGCTACAAGTGAACCCCTTGGAAAAAAAATCTTGGATCCGCCACTGCTTGATAGATAGCCACACATGCAAACGCAGCCACACAATGTGTGGTCCCCTACATTCGTCACATTGTGTTGCTATGCTTGTAGAAAGTTTTTCATGCAGTGTTTGCTGGGACGTATGCCCGTATAATACTAACCAAATATGCTTCACGTCTGAAAACTGTGATTTTAATTTTTTTTTTAGGACCAACACGAAATAGATATTATATACCAAAGTAACAAATTACAAACAAGTGGCAGGTAAACGGGCAACAAGCTGCGCCGCAACCCCCATTTGAATTGCAAAACCAATCCTACTAAAGACGAAACGGCCCTTAAAGGTTGAAAGATTACTATTCACAACCTGTTGGACCCTGTTTAGAAATTCCACAGCCTCTGGGGCTAGGGACCCAAATGTATCAAAAGCGAATGGGATAAACACGTGTTGATTCTCTAAACAAGCCTTCTCGTGTTTAGCGACCTTGTCTGATTCTGCCTTTAACGCAGCCTGGCCAGCAACAAACCCATTATCCCTGAGTCCAACAAGAGGGGACACTCCTGTAAGGTCCACACAAGCGTGTTTTCCCCTAGCCCACCCAAACACAAGAATATCAGCTGGCCGAAGAGTAGACCTCCCGTCGAGCGGATCCGTCAGAAAGTTCACCGGAGCCTCCTTTTTCGCCGAAATCCCTGTCCGCTTTAGAACATCATAGAGAATATACCTTACCAAATCATGTCGGTATTTAAAACCAGGTAACTCCTTACAATGGACCACATGTTCGCCGAAAGTATCTAAACAAGTCTTGCGACAAACTGGGCAGGGCTCATCAACCGGAAACAGAGGGATCATTAGCCGGTACTTAAGAATTGCCCGGTATTCCACTGCTGACATGTGTTGGCCTAGTCCTTCAATGGGGATAATTAAAATAGAAACATGAAATAACTCGTTTACATCCTCTTGGATTGGATTTCCATTAAATGCACGTATATTACAAACAAAATATGCTTCACGGCTAGAAAATGTGATTTTAATGAAAACAGAAACATGAAATAACTCGTTTACATCCTCTTGTATTGGATTTTTCATTGACATGTTAAGTGTATGCTGCAATGTTCTTGGATCTTTCTTTGAATATAAACCAGTTTGGATATAACACTTGAGATCACATATACAACATACACTCAAATAATTAAGCACACAAGTTATATTAAAATGTGGTAACATGTCAAAGTAGGTGGCTTTTAAGTATAAGACCAAATAAGGTAATAAGCAAATGACTTATGTGGACTTTGAGCATTCAAATGTTCTAGTTTAGATTTAAAGTATGAGATGAGTGATCTTTGGCAATAAGTGTAAGATTTATGCATTTCTTCATTCATGTGTTTATTCTTCTTAACTTCATGTTCCAGCTGTTACGACCTCTTTTCAACTTCCTGAGGCAATGATGCATTTTTTTTATGAATCGAGTTGTAGATCATCTTTTGCTGCTAATGAACACTTACCCTATCAAGATCATAAAATTTTTCTTTAGAAGCTTCTAGCTCTTTCTCCAAGCTATCGCATATTTCCTTGATCAATTTAATATGACCACTCAACTTTGTCTTCCAAAAACCATTTTGTGTGCAATCCTAAGTAAATGTTTGAATATTCTTAGAACCAAATTTAAACATTCAACATTAAACCTTTTTCCCAAGGAACACAAAGTTAAAAAACATATATTACTAGCTACCTTATGTATGCATGTACTGGACTTCTTGGAAGTTACACAAAAAACAATAGGTTATATGAAAAGATAAAAGGAATTTGGTGTATGTTGAAAAAGGATCACATACAAAAGTTGCACAATCAAGCAAACCTTTTTGTTTTGGTATAGACCCAAATAGAGATGGGCATAATCGGGTTTTATTATTACCCGGAACCGGTTCCAACCCGGACCCGGTTCTGCTTGGATGTCATTGGAACCGGGTATGGTGTGGAACCGGGTCCAGTTCCTACCCGGGTTCACACCCAAGAATATGGAACCGTGTAGAACTGGGTACGGGTATTATGGAACCGGGTATGGTGTGGAATCGGGTATGGTGCGGAACCGGTTTCTGATAGTGTTGGGAACCGGTTCCTGACAGTCAAAACCTGATTTTTACTGTTCAGAACCGGTTCCTGACAGTCAAAACCTGACTTTTACTGTTCAGAACCGGTTCCGGACAGTCAAAACCTGACTTTTACTGTTCAGAACCGGTTCCTGCGGTCAGGAACCGGTTCCAACGGTAACATTTTAACGGCTATAACCGGTTCCAACGGTAACATTATAACGGGTATAACCGGTTCCAACGGTAACATTTTAACGGGTATAACCGGTTCCTTCTAGAATTGAATTTCCGGGTACTGGTAGGAACCGGGTACGGGTAGGAACCGGGTACGACCCGATTCAAATGGTAAAATTGTGGAACCGGGTTGGAACCAACGGGTATTTTGAACCCGGAACCGGTTCTACTTAATGTCGGGTAGGAACTGGACCCGGTTCCAGTTCGGTTCTACCTGTTTGGGTTCGGAACCGGTTTTTATGCCCATCTCTAGACCCAAAGACACTTGCACAAATATATTTGACATTCGATACTAGATGACTCCATCAAAAGTGAGTAAGCATCATTTAAACAATTAGTGGTTAGGGAGCATAAGTTGATAATCACAAATCAGAAAGCTATTCTATTTATAAAACCTTTTTTACCCCGCAGGTTTAGTTCAGTTTTCGGGTCAAAACCCTAACCCAACAATGTTCTGGGTCTTGAGTTGTAAAACATAATTAATCTAGAGATCACATGATTTAAAATAACACTCACATTTCTAAAGCTTAAAAAAGCATCGTTAATGGTTGACGAATATAAACATACGCAGCCGAAGGTTGGAAGCATGGACAGTGTAAAGGCCGGAAAAGTTTGGTTCAAACCAAAGGTAAAGCGAAATGGGGGATTAAGTAGTTTTCCGATTTGTTTTTTTTTTTCTCAATTAAACTAGAAATATGAACAAAACAACAAGATTTACAAGTCTTCCAACAAGAGAACAACAACTCAAGATCTAACATATTTTCTTATTAAAAACCTAGATCTGTAACCGCGTATTAGAAAAGCTATCAAATGAAGGGAGCAATGTTTTTGAACCGGACCAGACGTCGAAGAGACCTCCTTACTAATTCATTGGTCCAAACGGTCGTAAGAACCAGATGGTGTCATAAATAATATAGAAGTTAATATAGTAAGATTGAAAAATATATAAAAAACGATCGAACCCCTTTTAACACCGGTTCGACTGGCTGGTTTCCCGGTTCAACCGCTAGTTCGCCAATTCAATAACATGACCAAGACCAGTCTAACTTCCGGTTCCCGGTCCCAACAGCCGGTCCATTCCCTGTTCCGGTTCCCTGTTCTGCACCGTTTTGTCCCGACTTGCACCGTCTCGTTCTGTCAAGCCTTGTCCCGCATCTATGTGACCTGACTCGACAAGGAAGTCGCTGACTCGCACAATCTTGTAATCTTAAGATGATTTGTTCTATGTGCTGTTGAATAAGAAAACGGAAAGATAACCTATATTGTTGGAGGGTTATATATGCATAAAAAATAAAGATGGACAAACCTATAAGGGTGTAAATAAAAATTTCTATAAACCTCGACCATGGGTTTCAATATCGATCAATACTAAACGAAACTGATTTGCGAATTCAGTTTCAACCGGTTTTCGGTTCTATTTGTTTCAACTCGCTTTAAACCAAAAAATCTGTATTGTATATGCATATAATTTATTTGTAATATATGTAGGCCTAGAGCCCACCGTATGTGCATATAATTTATTTGTAATATGTAGGCCTAGAGCCCACCGACTTGAACTGCAACGTACGGAACTAACCCGTACTGTCGTCGAACCGCATTTTCTCAACCTGATCCGCACTATCTTGGACCTTCGCGACCTGACCCGCACTGTCTTGGACCTTTGCGACCTGACCCGCACTATTTCGACCCAATCCGCAAAAGATTGTGCGGATAAGTATGCCGCAGATCGACAATCACTAGGTCTGGGTAAGGATGGTGCGCTTCGGCGACGGTGTGGGTCAGGTCATGATGGTTTGATACTGTCATATCCGTACTTTTCGGTTTCTCTGTATTCTTGGACCAATAAAGTCACTTGGAATGTTCACGTATTATTGTTTTAATCATCTTATATGCGTACGTATACATATTTACATAAAAACATGCTTAATTATTAAGTTTTAGTATAATATAACATTAATATCAAACATCGGGGGCCAAAAAGAAAATTTTGAGTTTTGGTCGCCGTCGTGAAGCGCGGAGGAGGCCTAGTTTTAGACTCGTTCGTCCAACTTACGGGATTGCTTCATTTTCACCCAAAAATCTCAAAATTGAATTTATTTACTTGATTTTAACAATTTTATTGACCCTAAAATTTTACCCAACATCCAACCATAGTAATTTACACTAACCTCTCTGTAACTCGAGTGGTTTTCTCATGATATATATATATATATATATATATATATATATGGATAGGTAAAATGAGAACCACCTTTAGTTGTGAGAACCGTAGGAACCAATATAAGCCATTAATCAAAAGTGTTTTAATAGATTAGATTAAAAGACAATAAAATAGTTGTAATCATTGTGATTTAATTAATTAGTTTTTGTTTTTAGTGAGATAAGGGTAAATTGGTATTTTTACTAAGTTTTTTAATGATTGGTAATTAAAGTTGTAATCATTATGCTTTAATTAATGTTTGTGATTTAATTAATTTATTTTTGAATCATGCAGTAAAAAAAATTTTTTACGTAGGGGTTCAAATTTTTTTTGCGCCCAGGTTTTAAACATTTTTATGCGCAGTTTCAAACTTTTTTTACGCGCAGTTTTAAATTTTTTTTAGGCGCCGTTTTAAACTTTTTTACGCGCCGGTTTAAAATTCTCTTTACGCGCCGGTTTAAAATTCTCTTTACGCGCCGCTTTTAAACGTTTTTTACGCGCGGTTTCAAACCTTTTTTACGCAAGTTCAAATTTTTTTACGCGGCGTTTTAGAAACCTTTTTTACACGCCGATAAAAAAACTTTTTTTACGCGCGGGTTTAAACTTCTTTTACACGCCGGTATAAAACTTTACGCGCGGGTTTAAACTTTTTTTACGCACGGGTTTAAACTTTTTGTACGCTCGGGTTTAAACTTTTTTTACGCGCGGTTTTAAACTTTTTTATGCGCCGGTATAAAACTTTTTTTACGCGTGGTGTTAAACTTTTTTTACGTACAGTTTTAAACATTTTATACGCGTCGGTTTTAAACTTTTTTTTAAACTTTTTATACGCGCCGATTTTAAACTTTTTTAAAACTTTTTATACGCGCGGGTTTTAAATTTTAATATGATTTGATTAATTTTGATTTATTTAATGTGATTAATTTAATATGATTTGATTAATTTTGATTTTTTTAATGTTATTAAGACTTTAAAAGAGAGATGATTGATAGAAAAGTCTGATAAGACTTTAAAGAGATAGAGAGAGAGAGTAGATATGACATTTTGAGTAAATTACCAAAATAACTTTTAAGATTTAAAAAAATAGTGTATAGGTGGCATGAGCTGATTGGTAGAGAGTGGTTCTCGTGGTTTTCGCAACTGGGGATGGTTCTCCCTTGAACCGAATCATATATATATATAGATATATATATAACACTTTCATTTCCTTCCACCCCTTTGTTTTTTCTTCGCCCTCAATTAAGCTCTTTTAGAACTTATAAAATTTCACTAATTTCCATTCACTTCCCATTCTTTCCACCTCATTATTTTTTCTTCACCCTCAACTAAGCTCTTCTTTCTTTAATATTTGTGATTTGTTACAAGTTCATTCATGCAATGACTAAACTAAAGCCCTCCCAATAAGAACTCAAACACAACCCAATCTCATTTCCAAGCTTCGGAAACCAAGAACCACCACCATTTACTATTTGAACATTGTTTATTTATCATTTGTACAAATATTATAAAGATAAATAGTTTATTATTATAAAGCTTGTTTTTTTTAAGGGTGACTTTCAATATGTACATGGATAATTGGTTATCGGGTTCCCATCAATGATGATTACCCGTCAGCCCAGCATTCTCAGACACCTTGTTATAATAGAAAATGATATTTATGAGATGAAGAAGAGTATCGCTTAATAAAATATTATTTTAACCTTCTTGTCCATCCTCTTACGACCACAAATTATTATCAAGGAATCCTAGCTTCTCTCTCTCGTCACAGGATGAACAGTACACACTCTGCAGCAAAAGCTGTACAGCAGGTAAGACCAGACCAGACCATGCATAGTCTATAGACAAGTTTCTTTAAAACAAAATTAAGAAAACTTTTGTTTCTGCTACAATAACATGCAACATGCTCCACCTCCTTGTACCATTTCGCTTCTTGTGACTCCCTCTTGTTTCTTTACTTCCACTCTCACCTGTTTTTTTTTAAACGACGACTTTCTTGTATTACGCTACCGCACTTTCTGAATTGGAGAGCCTGTTGTCCCAGTCCGGCCAGATTTCTTTTACTTCCACTCTCACCTACTTTTCTAATCATCATCTCTATTCATTACTTTCATGCATCCTTTAATTCTGCATTGAAGAAGAAGAAGAATTGAATTCGAATATGTTTTGTTGCACATTAAACATTCTTCTTCTGTCCCCTCCAACACCAAGAAAATCCCTAGTAAAATCCGAATCAGGCGATTCTTTCGAGTTCATCATCATCATCATTAGTCTCTCATCATTGTTGTGGTTTGATGAATCAAGATTTGATAAACTTGTTGTGCTCATGAGCCCGAACCGGTTGACAGGGTTAGTGTCAACCGGGTCGGTACTTCTTGTTGACCCCATTTGTGCGGCTTTTTGTAAAAGCGCGGTGGCGGACATGTGCGGTGGTGGCGGTGGTGTGGTGGTTGAAGTGGTGTAGTTGTTATACAAAGAATTGAATTGCATTCCCACTTTGTTATCTTCTTGACTTTCGGTCAACCATTGCACGGTTTCCGATGATAGTATTCCATTACTGTTATTGTTATCGTTATTGTTATTGTTTGCGCTAGATGACCCTAGAAAAGAAGGGTTATTAGGGTTTTCGAAATGCGAATAGTTCGCATTTCGGTCTGAACAAATTGGTAATATGGGCTTTGTTGGATTCCCAAACATCCCAAGAAACCGCATCCCGCCACCACCGCTGTTCATCGTCATCAAGTCTTGTCGAAAGTTGAGATTCGAAGCATTTGACATCATCGGATACGAAGCCATTCTTGAATTTTCTTGGTTTAAAGCATCACAAAATGCTCTATGCGTTATGAAGCTATCTTTCCTGTGTTCATACACATATCAAAAAAGTTATTTAACACATGTACATGCAAATTAATTAATGAATTTTCATTTCCTTCTATTTACTTTTATTGAGATATTAATCATAATAATTATGATCTAATTCTTTAGTCGGTGTCTCGTTACCAGCGGTCTCTCTATCTTCTAGACCCAGATAAGATAAGATGTACCACTATCACGGTATCTCAAATTCTACTATGTGGATGAAATTTTACTAAATACGTATTTGTTTGTAATCAGTATGATCTATTTTTTAGTCAGGTCTCGTTATAAGCAGCCTTTCTATATCTTAGACCAGTCTAATCTCACTCGAGTCTATGAGTGAGATTTTACTGAATAAGCTAAGCGTTTGTTTGCAATCATTATGATCTAAATGATGCAGCCATCTTTATCAAAATCAAAATCTAACTAAACTCAAATCATATAACTTACCTAGAAAAGATTGTTCCACAATCACACTTGTACTCTCTAGTACCACAAATCTTGCTATGAGCTTTCCAATCCGACTGAACCGCATACTTTTTCGAACACTTTTCGCACTTCCACTTCTTCTCACCATGCTTACGAAAATAATGCTTCTTAACTCCGGTAAGATCTCCAAGAGCTCGAGACGGATCATGATGAACACAAGTTATCTCCGGACAAATATAAACCTTCTTCTTCACAACTTCAAGCTTGTTTCTTTGCTTAAGCTTCCATGGTAGATTGTGTCCTCTTCTATGAAGCTGTAGATTCTGATCTCTTTGAAAACCCTTGTTACATATCTCGCATACGAATCGGTTTTTTGCCATTAGAGATCTTGGAGATAAGGCTACCACTTCTGCATCTGGATCTGAACATATATAAAAGAGTATGTGTGTATATAAAAGAATATGTATCAACAAAAGTGAAGGAGTTTTCAGTGAATTGGTTTACCTGGTGAACCGCGCATATTACGCTTTCGTTTAGATGAGTTTGTGGAATTAGAGTTAGGGTTTGAGGTGGGATCTTGGATGAAAGCTGAGAGAGAAGAAGGAGATGATGAAAGATCTTCACCAAACATGTTTTGTTATGATGTGAACTTGTGTTTGTTGTAAGATAGTTGATCAAGAACAGAAAGAAGATAGTAGTAGCTATGTTAAATTAACTAAAGTAGATGAATTATGAATTTATGATGATGATGGTGATGATGGTATTTAGTGGTTTGTTTTAAATCAAAGATGAAGATGAGAACTTTGGAACTTTTGTTCATGTAATAGTGTAAAGCTCACATAGATCTTCATCATGTTTGAGTTATGTTTGAATCTTGATAAATGATAAGATGCATATGAAGAGTGTACCCAAGAAGTGGAGAATATCTTGCAGAGAGAGAAAGAAGAGAGAGAAATGGGCTTATCTTACTAACACTGGTTGTGTAGAAAGTCGGTCAGACATAGACTTCACTTGGACCTTATCTTAAGTTGGTTGTGTAGAAACCATGACATTTGAATGGAAATGAAGATTTAGGTTAGAGATTACAGGTTTCAAGTTTGAATTTGATTTTAATCGGGTTTTATCTAGTAGGCATTTAGACAACGGCTTTCCTTGAAACTAGAGATGATTGGCTTGTATTATTCACATTGTCTGCGATTGCAGCGTATGTGGTTGCCTATTACCATTGAGTTAACCCAGGTAACTGGACTTTATTCGTTGGCTGTTCAAAAAAATTACATTTTATTTTAGAATTAATGTAAATCATTTTGTTGATGATTTTAAGTTGGCTAGTTCACTAATACGCTTTTCTATTTTAAGTATTATTTTTCTGGTGTGATGAACAGCATGAGATAATAAGCGCGTCTATATTATTAAACATGTGACTTCTTAATCGATTATGTGTACGTAGTAATGAAACATGTGACTTCACAATTGATTATGTTTACGTAGTAATGAAACATGCAACTCCTCAATCGATTATCTTTCTTCGTATCAAATTATAATTCCATTAAACTAAGCCTATAACACGTCATATATATGTTACCAATAGTTATAGATTAGCTTTTCCCTCACGTGCATTACCAAATGTACATTTGGTGGTATCTTGCTAAAAAAATCAATATACAAATATACAATATACGATATTTGAGCTCACGTGTCACCGGTTTTTTTACCTGATATCGTTGTTTATTGGAGGTTTTTTAGCAATTGTGGTGCTTAATGCATATCGGAGCCCTTTCAAATTACAAGATCAATCGTTGCCCATGATTGATTTGTAGCGCATGAACCAACTACCCATGCAAGTGTGTTTGCAACGTTTTTAACTTATAAAAATATGAGTGTGAATCCCACACAGTGCCATTATCAAATGTTTCATGTAATCATGATACCTGACAAAAACGAGTGCAATTTAATGTTTGTATTTGAAGGCTTAAATTTGACTAGCCACTTATCAAATGCATCCAAAGAGAGCAAAAGTGAAAAGATAGTGTTTAAACCTTTCCTTCATACCGAACTTAGTCACTATGAAACCTCAATCCAACATACGTGGTTGGTGTTCACACATTCTCATCTGTGTTAGAGTGAAAACCCACATTATTATCACAATAATAATTAACGATCAATGTTAACAATATACCATTAATAACCCGATATAGAGGGCCGATCAGGGAAAGACAAGAACAAAATCACTTTAATATGAGGTTATACCTTATTAAAATTGTTGGTACAAACACAAATAAAGTACTTAGCTTGGTCTTTTCCTTTCTAACACTTTTTTTTCTTAAGTTAAAGCAAACAATATATTCAAACCCAGTGGTGATATGAGTGTTATTAAGATTGGTCGCTAAGTAGTTAAGGTAAAAGCAATGTGTGGATATTTTTAATTGAACGTAAGATGATTATATTTGACCCTTAATAAGGTTAACTTTTACATAACATATTTGTAGTGTTTACCTTATAAAAGTAGTAGTGTTAATAGAAAATTGATGGAAAACTAAAATTCTGGAACCTGTGGTAGAATAACTGTGTTGGCTTGTGCTTTGACGCAACATAGTGAGGTGGGGAGGGGCGCCCGACCCCCCGAACTTTTCGCTCAGTAGTCCTGTATGTAGTTTTCGTATAGAATTTTTAAGGTATATACGTCTTTGACCCCCGGTTTTATAATTTTTTTAGGTATATCCGTTTTCACCCCACGTCGGAAATCTCATACTTCGCCACTAGGCTTGTGATAAATCTCTTTTTTTAATCCTTTTACCTATATTGTGTACATAAGTAACATCATATCGTTTCATTGCAATCTATTGGTGATCATTAATTCAATACATAAAAATAATTCCAAATGAGAAAGGTCAGGGTAGAGTAGTAATTCTAACTTAGATTTTATTCAAGGAGAACATTTCAATAACATTCTTAAAAAAAAGTGTGATCGTAAAAAAGGGAGGTAGCTTTTGAGGTAAAAAAAAATGATTTGGTTATAATTGGTAGCACTTTTGTAGATTAAAAGGCGAGGACGGTGGCCGTCCGTGACCCTCAACCACCTAAACCGGTGAAAAACACCTTCGATGTGACGTGATGATTGGTCACTTTTGACCACCAAATTATTCTTGTCTTCTATAAAAGGTTAAAAGCAAACAAGTGGCGACTTATTTTCCTAAGGTTGATAATTGTCTTTTTTTTAATGTTCAAAAGAATCAATCCTGAGTATTTTTTTGGGTATTCACTAAATCAGACGAAGTACTCTAAGAGTAATCCGAGTCAACCATCAATTTTCGGAGAAAACCTGGTTTCCCACCCGTCCGTAGGCACGACGATGAAATTACCAGTAAACCCGTTTGGCTTAAGGATCGAACTCGGGTTTTTCTGGATCTCTTATCATTGCCCACCAATACCTCACATTGCATCAGGGGCACACCTATAGTGTTACAAGGGGTAACCCCCATTGCTCCTTTATGCTCTGACGGTGGTGTAAATTCTGATGAAAAAAAAGACGTTTTTTCGATTTCGTTTTATAAAGGTTACCCTATGCGAATTGTCTAGATACGGCACTGCTCTGCATCAAATGAGAGTTGAGCATCTATCTCACAGAAAAAATGCAATTCCTCCGGTACTTGATTTAGAGATTATTGGGTTAGTTGATGATTACAACAACTATTTTCAATTTATATGTAAAAAATCAGTCTGGTTTTATTTAATTTCATGTGAATATAACATAAATATCGATAACCTAACATGGATAACGTGACGCTTATTTGTTTGTTTGCTTTATGTTATAACTTGGCAGCCATGAGCATAAAAGTTCAGAATTTAGTAAAACTAAATTTGATGTTTTCTTTTAAATTGAACGTACGTTTATTTATTGGGTCCAGTTTAGTGACCTTATTTTCTGTGACAAATTCGAAGTAACACTCGTATCATACGCCAACGATCAGTTTTAAAGGTTAGTCGTCACTCTTCCTTCACATCCACCATCACCAAACTTTTCCTTACGAGTGTGACATTTGTAACAACTTCGTCCTCATATAGTCATATCGATCTACAAGCTACATATTTATAAATAAAAACCTAAAATCTCACATCGTAGAAAAATATTTGTAGAATAACTTCACATCCACCATCCACCATCCTAAGACACAATGATAAATAAAAAACATAATGATGTAAACAAAAAGTATAAGATCTACAAGCTAAACATTTAAAAATAAAAACCTAAATTCTCACATAGTAGAATTTGATAACACGGTTCCAATGCCGCTTGAATGAGGTCAATCAGAGTTTGTTTGATACCATTCTTACGGCTTCTTATTTTTAAGAGACTTTGTATTTGATCTAACCATTCAATACGAATTTTAATAAATATGAAAAGTATAGCACATTTAAGTAAAATGTGTTCCAATCTCGATTAGATCCAATGATCCAGTTATGGTAAGATAAAAAAAATAATTTCAAGTAATATATGGATCATCACAACTTTTGTAATTTACATAGTGATGATAGTGTTTGGAATCAATTAGTTGAAGGTGGTAGTCATTTTAATAATGAAATTAAAATAGTTAAAGCAAAATCATGACACTTTATCAAAATAAAAACAAACAATAAAGTTAAAAAATTTAAATAATGTGGTAATAGCTAAAAAAGTAAGCCATAATTTTAAGTAGCAAAAGCACTAATTTTGTAATATAAGACATGCTTAAGGTTTTTGATGGAAAGTATTTTTTAATCCAAGTATAATTTATTCATATATAATTTTTATATATATCAGAATTTATATCTGTAAGGCATACTTAATATTTGTCTTTGAAACTGTTAAGGCATTTCGATTTCCTTTTCTGATTTGATTGTTTTCGTTGGCCTCATTGTCTCTGGCGAAGCAACTACATGCGCCGGAACTTTGATTTGATTATGTTTTTTAGGTTGTTAAAATGTCGATGAAGATGAGACTACACTCATCCAAGATGTTTATGTTTCATACTTTGATTTATCTGCATGATTCGAAATTTTATGCTTTGGATTTACCTCATGCATTTGATTTTTATCCTTTCTATATGCATAACAAGAGGATTGCAATTTCCATGAAGATGAGAAACTGTCATCTGAGATGTTGGTGCTTGTTACTTTGATTTGTTTGCATGCGTTTGTTCTCATGGTTTGGACAAATATTTCATAATCTTCCTTGACATGTTGACGTTTGATAGTTTGATGTGTTTGTATGTGTTCATTTTCACGGTTTAGATTTACTTAACATTAGAAAATGGGATGTTTTCATTTGAATGGATTTTACAATTTCTTTGTTAGGGTTTTTAGACCCCTAAGTCTGCTTTGATGATTTCATGCAATAAAAGTAACTTTTGGTGTGTTTGGTTTGGCTTGTATGTGGTTGTTATGTTGCTTATATGATAGGTAACTTTCAATTGTGGCCAATGATCATTCACTTATGGTGATGCAGCTTTAAATTGCATCCATGAGTCTTGAACCCATACATTTGTTTTTGTTGTTTCTTTATGTTTTTAACATTTTGTTCTGTTTGGCTTAGACTTCTATCTAACTGTCGTGGTACTCATTTGATAGGTAACTTTAGAATGTGGGCAATGTTGATCATTCACTCAAGGTGAGGAAACATTAAATTGCATCCATGAGTCTTGAGCTCGTCTATTGTTGTTGTTTACTTAGGTTTTTAACATGTCTATGAAAATGAGCGAACTCCCATCTGAGATGTTGGTCTGATATCTTGATCTGTACTTCGTTCGGTTTTCATGGTTTGGAGAAATATTTGATAATCTTAATTGGCATGTTGGTGTTTCATACTTTGGTATGTTGTGCGTTGCATGATTTGAACTTACTTAACATGAGGAATGGGATGTTTTCATCTAAATGGATTTTTACAGTTTCTTGGTTAGGGTGTTTAGACCCTTTTGATAATTTGATGGGTTAAAAGTAACATTTGGTTTGTCGTTGGTTTGGGCATCTATGTGTCTATCATGGTGCTATTTGATAAGTAACTTTAAATGTGAGCAATGATGATCATTCACTCATGAGAGGTAGCTTTAAATTTGCATCCATGAGTTTTGTGACCATCTTTGTTGCATTTCTTTTAGCTTCAAATATTATTGTCTACAATCTTAAAACCAGTTTCGTGTTTATTTATTTATTTACTCTTCAAAGTCCATATTTTTAGGCATTTTATATTTTTAGCGGATAATATTATTTGTATATACTTACGTATATCTCTATTTGTTGTCATTCAGAATGACTAATTCATGGCCAAACGAGAATATGTATGACCGACTCCTTAACGTTGGATGAGGTAACGATGTAGATCGAATGATGTCGCAAAGGTAGGACAACCTCATGCAAAGGATAGTTAGCATTTGTCATACTCAAATGGAGCTACAAGTTGCCATCGACAAGCTCTATCTATGATATGAGGCTTCAAAGGATGCAAAGGAGTTTGATTAATATTAAAAGTTGAATTAAAAGTTTTGAATTTTGTATATTGAAAACTAAAGTTGATTAAGTTGTAATTCATTTTTACGGACAAATAAAACGAGAACATCACGTTTTATCCTTGTTATTTTGGAGAGACTATTTAGCAGCGGCGGACCTAGCATAGAACACGGGGCAACCCCCGTTGCCCATTGGCGTTCCGTTGGTAGTGTAAATTAGTGTAAATTTTGGAAAAATATAACGTTTTTTCAATTTCGTTGCAACTTTTATTGAAACGTTGCCCCTTTAGTTTTTTCTAGATCTGCCACTACTATTTAGGTTGGGTCGGTACCAATAAGTTGAGCTATATTAACAATACACAACCAGATTTTCTACTACAAATGGAGTACTTCTCATAGGCCATAGGTAGTCCATAGTCGTCTCATAACTCCTCATTTTCCCCGCATGACTCGTCAACACCACTTCAAAATTCTTCTCATTTTTCTATTTTTCCATTCTGCTCATTTTGGAGGGAGTCGTCCTGCTTTTTCCCATTTTCTTTATATGTGTAAACAACGGTGAATGCTCACAGATCGGTGAAGTAAAAAAATGTCCTCGAGCAGAGATTGAGGGAACAATTTCCCGGTCAGGCCTGCTCGGGGAAACACTTCCCAAACCCCCACTATGTGCCCTCTTATGAGGAAAGTAATATAACTATAGTTTGATATAGAACCTGACTTCATACTTCTAAGTTCTAGTGGAGTTTCTTTTTCAACTAACCCGGTGTTAGTTACTTTTTCAGCACATGTATTGTATTTTATGAAAATATCTAAATTGAAACTTTTGTATCAGTGTATAATCATCATGAAAACCTTATAATAAATACTGTTTGAACTACTTGTAAATAATGCTTGATTTGGTCGTCTGTGGCTTTCGGTTTTGTTTCCTGGAAACAATAAGTCACAGGGTGGGAAAAAGCACACACAAAGTTGAAAATGACCTTAGTAGAATATTATTAATATTCATAATTAATATACTTTATTTGTTGTTCATCATCATTAGTTTAATGTGTGTTAAACTTTTAATATCTGAAGTAATGGAAAACTAAATGCAAGCATGACAAAGGACATTATTTTATTTAACATAGAGTTTTGAAGCAGGGGCGGATCTATATCATATTTTGGGTTTCGGAACCACTGGGTTTGGGAAAAAATAGAAAAATAGTGAAAACCTTGTAGAATTTAGAAAAAAAATTATGCATCTGCCATTGTTCATAAGTAATGTACGTAGAATATAAACACAACTCACAAGTACCATAATAAACACAACTCACAAGTAGCATAAAAGTTATTTAGCCAAGTACTTGTATCATGATATCAATTTTCGGAATGAAGCATCGGAGCCAATAACGCTTAGTGGCATTTCGGGAGTGGGACAAGGCTTAGAGACCATTACATTTTGGGTTTATTTCCACAAGAGGGTTTTTTCAGATTAATTAGTTTTCCTCCTGAATTGGTATATAGACATTATAGCCTAGTGGAGGTAGATATGATTGGATGGTTCCGCTGGTAACACGATGATACTTCAGTAGCTCATCAGTGATCCAAATTTACCAATTAAAAGGCATTCAGAGCCTCGGATGTATGTTTGTTACCAACCCCACATATACCCATTTACCCATGTAATTAATAGGGATTTCCTCGCAGTCAAAGTACACTACACATTTGTTTAGGGATGGTAATGGGTCGGGTTCGGGTCGGTATTGGTAATCTCATACCATACCCGGTTGTAAAATCGTGTCCCATACCCGACCCAATACCCGTCGGTATTTTCGGGTAATTACCCCGGGGTATCGGGTATACCCATTAGCATGTAAAAAGATATATATTGGGATTTCCAAGTACATATTTTACTATTATAGTTACCATATAATTTTATTTATGAAACAAATATAATAAATTTAAAATGTACTACATATAAGTTTTATTATAAATTTATAATAACTATAATATTTATACACTTATACGTATATAATTCATAAAATACAAATAAATACTATTATCAAATACATATACTAAAAGAAAATTCATTTTTCACATTATGAGCATACTAAAATAAAAAAAAATATATATTAAAATATTCGGGTATATGATCGGGTATATAGTTCGGGTAAACAGGTATGTGGTTTCGGGTAATCGGGTCGGGTATCACCTAATCCCATACACGCTGAAAATTTTTAAAACCAAACCCATACCCGGCCCAATACCCGTTGGGTATCGGGTATACCTGTCCCATTTGTGTCGGATTTCGGGTATACCCGTCGGACTCGGATATTTTTGCCCTCCCTACATTTGTTAGTGGACACGTCTAGCACTAATACTACAACAACATTTTCATACACCTTAAGTGTGTCAGTGTGTGTGATACGTATCCGGTAGGTTTGGACCGGACTTGATGGGTAGTTCAATTCGGGATCTTTGTTTCAGTTTTCAACAGGCTTTTAATGGTTCAGTACTTAATGGTTCAGACTGTTTGTTTCGCGAACATATATTTGAATGGTTCAGACATTTGTCTGGTTAAACATTATATTGAGTATGAATGATTAACCTCTTACCTGAATTGGTTAGGTATTTGTCTCTGAATGGTTAAGCATTATATTAACTCTTACTGGTTTAGCACTTACCCATTTAAAAGTTACCAAACAACAGTAAGCTAGTAATGACTTAATGGATGGTTTTCCAACAGTTAATTACCTTTTTTTTTATCTTAAATAGGGCAGATTATGTGGTCTTTTGGTGTGGAGTTATTTTATTATGAGGTGCTTGTAATTGGAGAGCACACCCTTCTCGAATTGGGTCTTTACCTTTCCTGTTTTTTTGGTAACGTGTGTGTCTAATAGATGTTGCAGTCATTGGCGGATCCAGAAATTATTTTCTGGGGGTGCGAATGAGGGGTTTAATTAAATTTTCAAGGGGTGCGGTCGGGATTTTGCCCTATAAAATGCACTAAATTTCTCTTTTTCAAGGAGTGCGCCCACCCACCCCACCCTGAACCTAGGTCCGCCCCTGATTGCAGTAAACAAAAACTCCACCCACCCTATACATATGCTAATGAAACCCTAGTTATCCTGTATGTCCTTTGTAATATGACCCAAACACGTACCAAATAAATATTATTTCAAATCACTTCTTGCCTATACATGTTGGCATCTTCGTATTTCATATATCCAACCGACTTTTGTCTGATTTACCTAAAAAATTATTTTATTTACAAGTGTAGCCATCACAACAAACAAGTCAAGTTTAACCAAAATATGCCCAAATAGCTCATACTTGTTTTGACCTTCTCTTTTAGTGAGAAGGTAAATTTATCAAATTCAAACTTTGTGTTTAAAAGATATACTTTTGGTTTTAAAGCCTTAGTTTTAATATAGAAAAAATAATACTTTATAATTTTTAAGTGACAATAAGTTTTAGAAATGTATTTACAATGTTATTCTTATTTTTATTTAAATAAAAGAGGTGTAGGCCAAAACTGACCCATTTGACCCAACCACCTTATATCCAATCTTTGTAAGTGTCATGTTTCGGCCAGAACACATTTCATCCTTATTTTAAAGAAGCCCATTTTGATCCACTACCCAACTTGAACCGGCCCATCCATTTAGCCATGCATAGGGACACCCAATTATATATGCAAATGGTGTCCAATTTAGAGCATTCACATCTATTCCACTGTATTTTCATTCTAAATTACACTAAAAATACTATATTTTCTCTCTTCATTTTAATTAAATAATATTTTTTATACATTTATCATTACCTTTTTTCTCTCTCCTCCACTCACAACCATTTTCAAAATATATTAAAAAGTTATAGGAGGTGAATATTGTCCCACCAAATATACAGATGAACAGTAACATTTTCTCTTCCATCCACTCATAACCATTTTTTATACTCTTTATATTATATAAACTCTACGCACAGGCTTTGGTGGAATGGATGTGAATACTCTTAGCATGTTGAAAAGAGAAAGTAAAGAACAAAGCTACTTGAGCAAGATTGAAGAGACTCATAACACTACCAAACCCGATGTAGATAGGCCACAACACTACAATACCCAATCTACATAGGCTTCCGATCAACTTTACATGTTCTTCACATGGTCCATAGTTTGATACAAGATCATTATCATACTCAGTAAATCTCATCAATAGCAAAGCTAAGGTAGGGTCTGAGGAGGGTAAGATGTAGACAACCTTACCTCTACCAGGGGGCGTAGCTACATAAAAGGGTACGGGTTCCCAAAAAACTTTTAGTGTTATATATATGTGTATTTGACTTCGTATCCGTAGAAATTTCAACATCGAACCCGTAGAAAATGCCAAAACTTAGTAATAGACAACATGTTGTCCGTCCCTTGAAAATTTTCGAACCCATAGGAAAAGAATCCTAGCTACACCTTTGACCTCTACCACGTAGGAATAAAGAGGCTGCTTCAAGTGAGATCCCCGACTCAATAGTAGTTTTGCATCATGCCTTGGACATAAGGCACGTAACACTCAACAATTGGGACAAAGGCCGATTCGTGCATGTACCCTTTTGTCTTTCGGCTATCACCACCACCACATGATGCATGATTAATCGTCCGCCGCTTTTAACTTTAATTTCACAAAATTAGTAAATAACGTTAAAATTAGTGCAATTTCATTTTTGCCCCTTGAGGGTCGTAAATATAGTTTGTTACGAGATCATAGAAACAAAGTGCAACCACATTAAACCTAGGTCCACAATCTGAGAATAGGAATACCAAAGCATTCGTATGTTGGAGAAAGTATAAATCAATAGAGATGAACAAACATGTGGGCCGGGCTATTTGGTACAATTCAAAACATGTGAACATTGGGTCCGTGTCACATGGTTTAGGTTTAGAGATGGGCATAATCGGGTTTTATTATTACCCGGAATCGGTTCCAACCCGGACCCGGTTCTGCTTGGATGTCATTGGAACCGGGTATGGTGTGGAACCGGGTCCAGTTCCTACCCGGGTTCACACCCAAGAATATGGAACCGTGTAGAACCGGGTACGGATATTATGGAACCGGGTATGGTGTGGAACCGGGTATGGTGCGGAACCGGTTTCTGATAGTGTTGGGAACCGGTTCCTGACAGTCAAACCTGCCATTTACTGTTCAGAACCGGTTCCTGACAGTCAAAACCTGCCTTTTACTGTTCAGAACCGGTTCCTGATAAAATGTTACCGTTGGAACCGGTTCCTGATAAATGTTACCGTTGGAAACCGGTTCCTGATTAAAAAATCGTTTTTTTTGTATATAAACCCCTTCCTACTTACCATTTCTAAACTTAACACTCACCATCATCAACTTACAAAATCAATCAACTTCTAAGTTCTTGCAAAATACCTATGGCATGCAAATGTTCCGGCACCGGTTCTTCAAATGTTTGATGTAACCCGTTTGGTTTGGTGTTTTAATAAAGTTTGTGTAATGTTTCTTTCTATTGTGTTTGTTATGTTTGATTTTTATTATTAGTTACATTGATAAATAAAAATAGTAACAATAATCGGTTAAAATTAAAAAAACAAATTAATCGGTTACAATATATAAAAAAAATTAACCGGTTACAAAAAAATAAAAAATTACTCAGAACCGGTTCCAGTAAGATTTTATTTTTTGGAACTCTTTGAGGCCATTTGTTGATTAGAATGTAAAAAGAACAAGAAAGAAATGTAACAAGAAGAATAGATATGAGAAATTGTGTGCTAAACAATAGATTTCTAAACAATATATATAGAATCGGTTCCAACGGTCAGGAACCGGTTCCAACGGTAACATTTTAACGGCTATAACTGGTTCCAACGGTAACATTATAACGGGTATAACCGGTTCCAACGGTAACATTTTAACAAGTATAACCGGTTCCTTCTAGAACTGAATTTCCGCGTACTGGTAGGAACCGGGTACGACCCGATTCAAATGGTAAAATTGTGAAACCGGGTTGGAACCAACGGGTATTTTGAACCCGGAACCGGTTCTACTTAATGTCGGGTAAGAACAGGACCCGGTTCCAGTTCGGTTCTACCGGTTCGGGTTCGGAACCGGTTTTTATGCCCATCTCTATTTAGGTTGACCCAAAAAACCTTTTGACAAAACCTACATCTTTTTTTTTTCAAAACAGTTCGTGTCAAGTGTGATTACAAGAATTAACCTACATCATTAATTTTTTTATTAAAAAAATTATAAAGATATGGTACATTTGCAATCATCTATGTTATCAGTACATATCATCATTCGATAAGACCTTCAGTGGCGGAGGTAGTGTTATAGTAGGGGTAGTACGGGCTACAGCTCAACCCCACTATTCGTAGTGTAAAAATACCTTCAACTCCGTCTACATATTGTAATTTTTTTTTTCAGTTTTATATAAAAAGATACCCCTGATCTAAAAAAAATGGGATGCCCGTAAAATTTTGTGCTAGATCCGCCACTAAAGATCTCCATCTCATGTGCCCATGAAGACCGTGGTATGAAAGAATGACAATGGGCCGGGCTTGGGCCAGGTATTGGTAATCCGAGACCCGTACCCGGTTGTAATTCTTTGTCCCATACCCGGCCCGTTACCCGTCGGGTATTTATTGGGTAATTACCCGTCGGGTATCGGGTATACCCGTTAATTTCTTAAAAATACCAGTTGGGACACATGTGCAATTTTTACTTTGATTATATACTTTACAATTTTAATGACTATAACAAACGAAAATATGATTAATAACATACATATTATATCTAGACCACATATACCAAACTAAATCAAAACGATTACTTAATTAAGTAATTGTATCATGACCACCTAATTGCATAAACATTCACATAATAAAGGGTGATAGCTTCCATATCCAATATACATGCTCAAAAATAAGTTATTTGTTCACTAAGACCAACCGGTATGGGGGCCGGCCCATGCCCGGCCATGCCCGGCGCCGGACCCCCACACCGCCCCCTATGCCCGACCCAGCACACCCGACTCCCATGTGCCGTTGCTGCCGGTCCAAGTTTGCACATTTTTCGAGAAATAACCGTTGACAACGTTCAATTTAAAAAAAATTTCAAATTCAAATACACACTCTCTCCCCTATTTTATACCACTTTTCATCATTTTCTCCCCACTTTCAACCCAAAACACTCTCTTTTATATCTAACTTTTTTTAAAAAAAAATATTTTTTTTCACTCACAATGAATTCTTGGTGGTCCTCGTCTTCGGGGGAAGGAGAGATGTTTTTCGCAAACTGTGTGATGCGGGCGGTTCAGATTATTGCTGGAGAACAGGAGGAAGAGGATGAGGTCTCGTCTGAAAGACCAACTAGGCAACAACATATTAATAGAGACCGTGAAGGTATATCTTTAATAACCTTTTTATTCTTATTTGTTGTTTCATCATTTAATTATTTTTTTACGATAGGAGCGCACGAAAAATTGGTGAAAGATTATTTTTCGAATGCATCCCTATACGATGGCGAGATTTTCAGGCATAGGTTTCGGATGAGTAGCCAGTAGTGTAATTTTTTTTCTAGGTTATGTAATTTTTTATCAATGTAATGCTTTTTATTTTTTTAATTTAATAAAATATTTTATTTAAAATATTTTTATAAATTAAATAACAAAATACATAAAAGAAATAAAATATGTTATTTAAGGTGGGGTATGCCCATCCTCCACCCTCCTTCATTTTGGTGGGAGGTCCATCCTTTTGAGGATGGGGATGTGGCGCTGACGTGGCGGTCCATCCCTGTGAGGATGGGCCTCTCCATACCCTCTAGTCTAAGTACCTGCCAAATACATATCAACAAATAACTAGAAAACTAGATTCTAGTATTATAGGGAATGTAACAAGTACATGTACTAAGTTTATATAGATGAAAATTTATAATATGATACTTTCGGGTATTATTCGGGTAAATGGGCCAAGTATTAGGCGTGTATCACTAAATCTCATACATATACCCGTATCTGAATTTTTTCTTTTTTAAGCCCATACCTATTGGGCTTTGGATATACCGGCCCGTATGTTTGGGGTTTTGAGTATATCCGTTAGGCTTGGGTTTTTTTTACCATCTCTAGGTATGATGTGGAAGAAAGAGAAACGAACTTAGAACGCTTTCTACCCTCCTATTATAGACGGTCTAAACAATATAAAATCTATAGTAATTAAAGTTTTATTTATAGTTTAGCATATATCTAATTGTAACTTGTTCTTTATTAAACCATGTGCCTAAATAATTCTTTTTCCTCTTTAGACTTCCCATAGTTGAGGTTTTTTGTCTTTTTCCAAAAAAGAAAGCCTAAACACGTGGCCTCACAAAAAAATAGAGGAGGAAGCTTTTTACAACACCTTCTTCTTTTTGTTTGACCAATAGCATTTTTTTAAAGATTTTTTTATTTAATTCTATTTACACATCTTTTAACGTAATGCTCACAATGACCACATCCCACTACACCTCTTTTAACCTAATGCACCACATACTGATTGTACTGCCACATGACACAAACTACCCAAGGGTCTTTCCCTCCCACTACACATGGTCTTATAACCGTCAATAGAGACAATGTATTCTTGATTTCTTTTTTTGTTAGAAACAGTGTATTCTGGATAGTGGTCCAGATACGTTGTACACAAAACAACTATAAGGTCACATATTTACATGATACACAAAACCACAAAAGAGCTATAAAGTCGCATATTTACGTTGTACCCAAAATATATCTACGTTGGAGCTAATTGACACCAGGTAAGGATTTCTACAACACCCATGTGTTCATTTTTTGCTAACATTTCGTTTAAATGATTTTATTTAGTTTTTAATTGATTTTTTGGTGAAAAAGTTGAAACTTTATTCAATCAATATGATTAGTTTATTGAAATTGGATTCTTATGTGTTAAAGTTATTAAAGTTTGAATCTTTATGGGGACATGTTTCATGCAAAATTAGGAGATTGGAGCCTTTGTGATAATTTAATCAGTTTGATTATTGTTTGATGAAATTCCTTTGAGAGGTGGATGTATGTTGTTTATTGGAGTTAATGAGTTTGAATAGTGATGGATGATGATATGATTGATACGAATGGATTGGACACGGTTCGGACATCGAAGGGGTTGATATAAGGTGTGAAAACCTAGCAGAAAAAGATGTAAGTGATGAAGAGATTTGAGGTAGAAGAGCTGGAAAGACGTATGTGGAAGGACCGAATTAAGCTTAAAAGGATCAAAGAGAAGCAAAAGTATATCTTAAGTGTGTAGGAAAGCAAAATTGTGATCAAGCGCGTAGGAAAAAGATGTCTAGGGCTCAAGATGGGATCTTGAAGTATTTGTTGAAATTTAAGATCGTGTAAAAAACAAATACTTGAAAGAAACAAATAATTCAAATTACAGTAAAATTTTCATTGTAGACCACATTGGTTGTTTTATTCCTAACATTTCCACCGTTCTCTATTATGAGAACTTGACACCGACTTTTTACTCTTGACAATGCAACAGATAGTTAAGTGTGTGAGAAAACAGGGTATTTGAGATACAATCCAACCCTTGATAGAGATTGTCCGTGACTTTTGTTTATCGTCTTGACAATGCGACATATAGTTGAGCGTGTGAGAAACTTGATACTTGACTACTGAACAACTTCCTAAGTAAATAGGTGCTAATAACGCATTGCAACATAGACATTAGCAACTACTTTCTTTGCTTCAAGTGACATTTTAAGAGCATCAACCTACAAAAAAAAACAACAATGTTAAGGTAATCAATATTAGCATTACAAATTTTATGATGAATAAATACCAATAACCAAGAATTCCAGCAGGTCATATATAATATATGCTGCTTGCTCATTTAATATCTTTCTCAGAGGTGAACCACCTCCAATTGAAGCATATCGTCTTTACTTTTGGAGAATATATGAAATCGACTAAGCACCTACTAAACGATTTTAGTGTGTCAGTAGCAAGTCAACCACACTTTTAATGAGAGCAGGTGCTTCGTTGATGGTGTGAATAAAAGCACCAGGGCCGACCTTAGTTCTAAGAAAGTCATGATCAGAAGCATTTTTATCACTATTACCACACATGGATGATAAATTACCTGAAACGGGATTAGTTGTATAAATAATAAGCATATATTGACAATAAACATTAATCTCATAAGAGAATGTAAATGAAAATAACATACTTACCTGGTATGTGACCATAATCATTTATAAGATATCCATCTAAAGAAATTCTTAAATCCCTTGTAGCGTCAGCGTCACCTATAGATGTTGCTTCTAAATATATCTTTACCACGTTTAATTAAGAACAAATAATGTTAAAAAAACAAAAATAATGATAAACGAAAGACATATTAAGTACTTAAAGTAGTTAAAGATGTATCTTTCATCCATTAGCACAATCTCAATAGCCCATGTCCCACAACAACTTTTTGGGCTACGGTATCCTCCGAAGCCTAACCACAATAATCTTTATTGTAAAATCTCTTCTTTTGTTGTCAATATCATTCAAATAGATTAGATTTTAGTCTTTCATGGTTCCTATGAGAAGGAACATAAAAATTAAGATTCATATTATTATTAAAGATTAAGATTAACATTACTTAAATATCGACAAAGGAATAAAAATAAATAAGTTGAATTCTAACTACTAAATATGGTAATAATTATAATAATAATAAGTATAATTACTATGATTATCTACAATTTCGAATTATTATCTAATAAGGAAACAATGATTTAGGATTCTAACCAATTTTAAAATGTGATTTACTTGACGAAATTTAAAGTATCTTGAAATAATACTAATCCTATCTTTTTAATGAACTTATTTAAATATTAAAATAATATTTAAGTGTCTAGTAAAGTTTTTTTTCGAGTTAATTATTGTTTTCGTCCCTGTGGTTTGTCAAAAATCACTATTTCAGTCCATTAGTTTAAAAATTGCGATTTCAGTCCCTGTGATTTCACTTTCGTAACCATTTCAGTCCCTGTGGTTTCACTTTCGTAACCACTTCAATCCATTTATTCTGTAAGTATAGGGACCGAAATGGTTTCGAGGTGGACTGAAATGGTTACGAAAGTGAAACCACAGGGACTGAAATCACAATTTTTAAAATAATGGACTGAAATAGTGATTTTTGACAAACCACACGGACGAAAATAGTAACTCTTTTTTTTTCTCTAAAGTTCCTAATTTCATTAGTTGCATGATCAGAACTATATAAATAGATTAGATTAATGGAGAAAGCACATTTCATACAATTGCTAATAAACAAAAAACGACAATACCCTTGCACATGTTGCTTCTGGTGTGGGATTTTTAAATGGAGCTCTACATTCCTTGCATTTATGCATATTCCCTCATTTTTGCTCATTTTCTTCAAACGTTCTCTAAACAAACCCAACATTACAACTTTGTAAATCAAATAATTATATCTGTGATGATATAATAAAATTTAGTCCAAAGGAGAGAGGTTATAACTTATACATACCTAGACGGACCAAAGTGTTCAATCATAACTCCATCAATAATCGTTTTCCCTTCCATCGGTTTCTGGCACCCCAACTTCAACATTCTCCCCATTCGCTCATCTGAAAGTTTCCCCTTAAACTTCTGCCCATTGACACGTAACACACCTTTCTCCGACTCGTTTACAAACACAGTAAATTCCTACTACAAATAAGAATTCTCTACTGATTTGTCAAGTTTTCTAGCATCCCAAACTAAACTATTTATATAAAATGAAACAGTCGATGTAGGTGATCCAAAAAAAATACAAAAAAACATGTTTCAAGTTTCAAGTTTCAAGTTTTAGAGTATAGTATCTTTGAATCAAACCATAAAAACATAGAAATATGGTAGTAAAATTACCTTTGGAATTCAGGAGAATAGGTTGAAGGTGAGCGGCGATACGCGTCTAGATTCAGGCGATACAAGTCCAGATTCACGAGGGATGGTGTTGTAAACGACCACAAAAATACAAACATCATTAAGAATGATAATAAGGTGTTTCATCTATATAAAAAAAGGATATCTAAACATAATCTTATTTGATTTATTGATCATATCATTAAACAGGGTAATAACTAAAGAGATTTAAAGTTTAAAACAACAAAAAGAAAAAAACAGGGTAATAACCAAAGAGATTTAAAGTTTAAAACAACAAAAAGAAAAAACAGGGTAATAACCAAAGACATTTAAAGTTTAAATCAACCAAAAAAACAGAGAAAATTACAAACAAATAAATAAATTATATGCTAGAATTAAGAAAACAATATTTTATAAAGAAATATCACATTGCATTTTTTTTCTAGATATACATAAAGTCAATATTCTATTTATATGATGTTTCTTTTAAAACTTGTTGTACTCAAAAACAAAAAAATAAATCTACAGCATCAATGTCACAAGAACATAATATACAATATCAAAATCATATAAGATTCATCAAAAAGAACAAAATTAGGAAAAATAAAGTTACTTATTAAAATCAACTGAACAAACAACAAAACTTCAAAAAAATGGATTAAAGTCAATCTTGCAGATCATTATTATATATCGGAATAGCAAAATAAGAAAAATCAAAAGCCATGATTCTTCATACACAAATCAGACGAAAACAATGAACAAATGAAATTAAAAGTAATAAGTTAAAAAAATTAAAATTATCAAACTACAAACATACCCGTGATTTAAGAGATTCTTTATAGTATTCTTCGAAATCGACGACTACCCTATCGATCAAAACATATATAAATTCAAAAAGAGTAAAACATCAAGTAAACAATAGATTGCGAAATCGAAGTGATTACCTTTAGTGAAGAAGATCGATGATCAAGATATTGATTGTTGTGAAGAGATGATCCCCCGTATTACTCTGCGAATTGATTAAGAAAATACGCAAAAAAAATCCATCGTTTCAATTTGATTACTAATATACGAAAACAATCTGTATATAAAACAAATCAGGGAGATTTATTTACCTTTAGATGTTATCAGAGATTATCTTACACAAATCGGATTCATCTTCCACAAGATTATTAGACCTTTGAAAGAGTATAAGTGTAGAGAGGTAGGGAACCACTGGTCTCGAATCAAAATTAAACAACAAAGATTAAACTAAAAGATGAAGGATACGAGCTTTGATTTGGATGCTCTTGATCGCCGATGAATGTTGATTGAGAGCTTCGATTTACCTTGTCGCCGTGTTCATCAGAGAGAGAGAGTGAATAATTAGTGTTACAAATGAGGTGTACGGTGTAAGATTTGTGTATTTTAGATAAGTTATTAACTAAAATCGGATCTATCCATTTAGCAGTGGACTATCCGTATTTGTGTATAGTTTAGGCGGGAAAATGCACATGAGATGAAACCAATGGTTTCATTTATTAAATATAAAGATATAGATTCCTGAAAAAGGTAAGCTTGTAGTTGGTTCGTCTGATAATTTACGGGCTTGGTGGAAAGAAAAGGTTAAGTTAGACAAAAACGAGCTTGCGGCCATAACTAGGTATGACATTGATTGCATCTCTATGAGATGAAACCAATGGTTTCATTTATTAAATATATAGATATAGATTTCTGAAAAAGGTAAGCTTGTAGGTGGTTCGTCTGATAATTTACGGGCTTGGTGGAAAGAAAAGGTTAAGTTAGACAAAAACGAGCTTGCGGCCATAACTACGTATGACATTGATTGCATCTCTATGAGATGAAACCAATGGTTTCATTTATTAAATATATAGATATAGATTTCTGAAAAAGGTAAGCTTGTAGGTGGTTCGTCTGATAATTTACGGGCTTGGTGGAAAGAAAAGGTTAAGTTAGACAAAAACGAGCTTGCGGCCATAACTAGGTATGACATTGATTGCATCTCTATGAGATGAAACCAATGGTTTCATTTATTAAATATATAGATATAGATTTCTGAAAAAGGTAAGCTTGTAGGTGGTTCGTCTGATAATTTACGGGCTTGGTGGAAAGAAAAGGTTAAGTTAGACAAAAACGAGCTTGCGGCCATAACTACGTATGACATTGATTGCATCTCTATGAGATCAAACCAATGGTTTCATTTATTAAATATATAGATATAGATTTCTGAAAAAGGTAAGCTTGTAGGTGGTTCGTCTGATAATTTACGGGCTTGGTGGAAAGAAAAGGTTAAGTTAGACAAAAACGAGCTTGCGGCCATAACTAGGTATGACATTGATTGCATCTCTAAAGGACAAGGAATCGGCTGTCAAAATGGGAACTCGAATGCCATTCTTCAAGATTTACAAGATGCTACATTGGGTTCTCTTTTATCATCTCTGATACAACATTGTGACCCACCAAAGAGGAAATTTTCTTAAGCCATGAGTACATTACATTACAAAATATAAGTTGAGATACCTTTTCATTATAGATACAAAAATATGTTGGTTTTTCTTAAGCCATGATTACATTACATTACAAAATTATAACAACCCACACAAGATTGTCTAATCTACTGTGAGTTTCTTTCTTCTCACGATCCTTAGCTGTTAGCAAAATGCTAAGTAAATACATGAAGGTTGATTGCCCAAAAGCTCTTTAATTTATTTCAAAAATAGAACATTTCAGGGTGTGATCAACACACACTCGTGTGTATATAAATATGTATGTGTTTTTTTTTACTTTCATACATGTGTTTTTCTTACTTTCAAACTGTTCATAAAACAAAGAATAATGAATTTTAATAATCTCAACTATTAATCGTTGGTCGGCAATGATTCCAACTTTAAAAATAACCATTGACGGTCCTATCTTTTCACATATTTTAAACCAACGGACCTTTACTAACATAAAAGAAAATTGTACAAAAAAATTTAAGGTTTTGTTAGTAAAGGTCCATTGGTTTAAAATATGTGAAAAGATATGACCGCCACTGGTTATTTTTAAGTTGGGACCGTTGGCAGCCAGCGGCTAATAGTTGAGTCTATTTAAACCCATTATCCCGTACAACAATAAGATAATATAACTAATTTCGACAGTTTAATTTCTCAATAACTTTCAATTTAATTTATGAACTCTTTATTAAAATACAATTTGAGGTGAAGTCGCATTTTGAAAAGCCTATGTACTCACTTTAATCCAAACAATGTTCAAATCATTTAATGTTCAAATCATTCAATTTCTCTTGCGTAAGCATCTATCCATGGTAGACCGTAAACCTGTCTTCTTATCATTCTATTTCCATTCAAATAGTTGATAGTTCAATTGGGTTAACTCTTCAGTTTTTAATCCATGGACATGTCTTACCTTAATTGCACCAAAATTTCACTTATATATACTCCAATTGATACTTTAAGTAAAAAGTAGGCAATAATCTCTCGTTTATTTTTATTATTCACAATATTTTAAGTAAAAGTAGGCAATAATCTCTTGTTTATTTTTATAATTCACAATCAAAATTTAATATATAGAGATTTACGAGTGATTACCCTAATCTATCTATGACAAGAATATTCATAATAATGATCTATTTATGACAAGAATATTCACAATAATGACTAAATATGTTACTAACTAGATTATCACTCGGGTTGCAACCCAAGCAGGAAAATTTAAACTACATTAAGTATAAGTGTATTAATAAAAGTAATGCAAATAAAGTATCAGAGTTAAATGCCTGGTTGGTCCTTGTGGTTTGAGAAAATTGCAGACTTGGTCCCAATGGTTCACTAATTACAAAGTTGGTCCTAATAGTTGTAATTTTTGCACTTGGGTGATCCTTATCACTAACCTCTGTTAAATTTCATAGTTAAGTCTATATAAATTTACCAAACTGCCTTTATTATTAAAAGCAAAAATAAATAAACACCATCACCCTGATCTCTCTCTCACTCTTTCCTTTCCTCTCTCTAAAACAACACCACCATCTTCTTCCTCCTCTCTCTTAAATCCACCACCACCACCTCCACCTTTAACCCGTCACCACCATCAACCCACCACCACCACCACACCACCTCCACTGCCACCTTCAACTCACCACCACCAGTTCATAACTTTCGACGATCGGAAAAGCTGCTGCGAAACGGGCTTTTTATCATCTTTCACTTGGCCCGGAATCTGTTCCGAATTGAAGGGAACTGCCACGGGTTTCGTGACTTCTTGTTCAGGTTCCCATTGGGATCTAGCAACAGGAAGCGATTGTTGTTGGGTTGTTATTGTTTTTCTAGCGGAATTGGGAGTTATTCGGTCCGAATTTGATCCCGCTGCTGATAATCGTTTGACCGAGAGTAAGGGGCATTCAAATCCAGCTGTTTTTCATCCATTTTGAGCTTTCAATGCTAACCGATCTTATAAACTACAAATTTAACATGGTAAAAACAGGAAACAATGGGAAATTAGTTCAATTAATACGTGAATTATTAAAATTGCATAAAGTTAAAGTAGAAAACAGAGTAAATATCAAAATGGTAAAATCCCGTGCTTGACTTAAATTGAAAGGAAGCACGGGAACCATAGATTCAAATTAAAGCACAAAACTTTATGACCGTAGATTCAAATTAAATAGAATTTTTATAATATTTCAACTCGTCGTTGGAAGTTATGAAGTTCACACCTCCACATGTTCTAGCGAGCAGCTTTTCCGGTCGTCGGAAGTTATGAACTAGTGGTGGTGAGTTGAAGGTGACGGTGACGGTGGAGGTGGTGGGTTGATGGTGGCGGTGGAGGTGGTGACGGGTTAAAGGTGGAGGTGGTGGTGGGTTTAAGAGAGAGGAGGAAGAAGATGGTGGTGTGTTTTCAGAGAGAGAAAAGGAAAGAGTGAGAGAGAGTTTATTTTATTTTTGTTTTAATAATAAGGGCAGTTTGGTAATTTTATATAGACTTAACTAAGAAATTTAACAAAGGTTAGTGATAAGGACCACCCGAGTGCAAAAATTACAACTATTAGGACCAACTTTGTAATTAGTGAACCATTGGGACCAAGTCTGTAATTTTCGCAAACCACATGGACCAACCAAGCATTTAACTCAAAGTATCATTATATAAATTAGTAACAAAGTGGATTGTATCATTATTAGATGAAGTTTTCTTTACAAGCGTGTACAAAAACATCAAGAAAAAAAAAACAAATAATGTTACATTTACAATTTATTAAAAGTAACATGAGCTGAGTCCTCTCTTTACTATGGATATATTCGTAATGGTCGTATTTAAAGCAGTATCTTAGGCGATTATGACAAAATAAATAGTAAAACGGACTTATAAAAGATGCCGCTTCAATAATAATAAAGTAATAACTATTATTCATTATTTTGTATGGATTATGGTATCAGATATGGCCCTCAATGCTGCAATATATACTTTTCTTGAAGTTTTCGAAACTCAAAATCTTTAGTTTGCAAAAAATCCAATTAACTGGTAATTTACATTAACATAATAATCAGGCTTAAACTACCCTTTTTGAAACTGCCATGATATCTTCAACAGCCCCCTCCCAATCTTCTATCAATAATATGGATTCACCCATATGAGGAAATGCACTTAATAAGCTATAAAAAAACATTCAAAATTATTATTTTTTTTAATCAAGACGTTAAAGGCCTGAACCAAAGCTTGAATGGACGGGTTCTTCATTAATTTTAAGAATCCATGTTTAATTAAGCAAGTTTGACCAATAGTTTGACCAAACCCAAAATGAAGATGCACATCTTTTCCTGTACAAGGGCTGAATTGTAAACCTCCAAAGCAACACAAATGAGCAAACTGGTGAGAAAGAAGCACTTCACATCAATTCAAATATTATGAAACATACAAATCAAATAATGAAGCCATTAAACAATTATTCACAAAATCCTACATCTTCAACATGAACATATTCGAAGCTAATGGAAGAATATATTGAATACAAAGATCTATCCAGTTCTTCGAATATTGGATATAGTTCAAGTTCATGTATCAACATCATAACAAAAAAGCACATCCAAATTTGATGTCAAAATCAAAAAAAAAAAAAAAAAAAAAAAAAATTTGACCAGATATCAGAGTTTCCCTTTATTTTTTAACACTTCATATTAGGGATGAGCTCGGTACCGGTACAGATACCGAAAGTACGATATCGAAAATACCGGTACCGAAAGTACGATACTGAAAATACCGATACCGGTATTTGTGTGTAAAATTCGGTAAAGTACCAATACTGAACTGAATATACCGGTACCAAAACGCCAAAAAGTGGGTACATAATTGGTACCGAAAAATATTTGGACAGGAAATTCAATACCGGTATGGGTCTCAAGTCCAAATGCTCATCTCTACTTTGGATAGCAATAACATACCTTTCTTAACTTCAACATCCATCAATAACCAACAACTATATGATTGTCAATCATGAACTCACGCCATCCCATGACCACATCCCTAAACCATAAAACACGTAATTATAATAGTAAATTTAGATGCGAAACAACAAAGACATAAGTTATTTACTAATATAAAGATACGTTAAAAAAGTAATATTATATGAAAATAACTTGGATTACCACGATCCATTTCTAGGCGCAATTTCATTTTCCATTCCATTTAAGGGCAATTCATTGTTTGTAATGAGTTTTTTTTTCTCATAGTAAGGGTGAAATTACCAATTCGCTCGAAAACTAAGACACAATTAACGTCCAAGCGAAAATCATGTATAACCTTAAGCCATCCATCATAGAAACACACTTTTTGTCAACCTTTGACAACTAACGATACCGAGTAATTGTGCTTCAAATGAAGATCAACATAACATGGAGGCAAAACCTGTAAAACTGTAAACGTTTTAAGTAAAACAATTAAGCTTAGTAAAAAAAGACATTTAATAAAAGATTATGATAAATAGAACACCCGTTCAGGATTACTTGGATCCTTCAAAACCCCGAAGAAAGGGCACCCATTATGTTTGATAACAAAGTCAAAACTGTAATAAGCACTTGATGTTTAGATGCACACATCAATATAAAATTATTATATTAATTGTTCATGATTCTTTCAGAAAATCAACAAAAGCAAAAAAAGAAACATCAGTTGCATATGAATCCACAATAAATATAACCCACAAACCTTCCGGTCAGTATGCACATGTAGAATATTTTCAGCCATGTTGTACTCTATAAGTGAGATACGACTCTGAACTTAAAACACATGTGTAGGTATATTATATTAAGTTAGCTGAGATATGGCGCAAGTTACCCATCATGCATTAATTATTTAAAAAAGCATTTGGAAATGAACAAAATAGTGATTGTGGGTAGATAACCTAGACCGTGACCGTCACCATCCATAACAAAATTTCCATTTGAGCTTGAACTCATTACCCAACTCACTTGACCCGCCACCTGTAAGACCATGCATACTGCATAAGGGAGTTAAAATTAAACTGTTAAATTAGATACAATCGCCAAGTTGAAAGGCAAAAATAACTTCACTCACAAGATGTAATCTTGATGAATCATCCCATTCTGCTCGGTTTGAAGAACATCAGCAACCCATTTTTACTGATATGTGCATCTTATTCAACTGCAGCTATTGATAATAACGTCATGTATTTTTTTTCCATCAGATCACTCATGGAAAAATGTTCGATCATTCAGATCATAATTGATATAAAAAACAAAGAAAATACACTGATACCATAACATATCCATGTATTAATGGATTGAATCCAACTACTAACAATGCTCAGTAGCTCTCATCCATCCTTGATCATGATTAACAACAAATCACTGCCTGTAACACACCAGTTTATCATAACATGTAAAGATTTAGTCTGTTTTTCATAAACCCGAGATTGGAAACTGGATTATCATCGCCTCAACTCTTTTTCACAGATCTGAAAGTTCATCTGTGAGGCTATCGAAGTCCAAGGATACCCAAATAGCGTTCCTCATTGCATTCACAAAACGTTAAAAAACTTACAAACACAAAAAATCGAAATGCCTATCATGATATAAAAACAAAACAAAAATAAAATCAATGTTCGAAATTGAACAATAGGGAAAAGGATTAAGAATTATCAAAATAATGCTTGTTTACCTGATGATTGAATCGATTGCTAAAAGAAGAAGATAGTCCAAGCGTGAATTATAATCATGGTTTGGGTATTAGTGGCTGGAGTTTTTAGGGTTCGAAAACGGATTGAAGAAATGATAGAACGAATTGATTGTGTATGTTATCCATTAGGGTTTGTTGATAGAATCAACAACCAAATGGATTACAGAAGTTGAATTAGAAGAAGGATGAACAATAGGAATGGGTTCAAAATGAGGCGAATAAGAGATTTAGGGTTTTTAAATGGTTTATATATGCGGGTCATTAAAGATCCGATTAGCAAAATGGGGCTTCACTAATGAAAAAAAACCTTCATGCCACATCATGCCCAAATCTTCATATTTATTATAAATAATAGAATACTAAGCATAATTAAATATGACTAAATGTGTTACAAATACTAAGCATATGACTAAATGTGTTACAAATACTAACATACTTCAATATGAATATTAGACTAATTAGATTATAATTCAATAAATAAAGATGGTGCTAAATGCCTTTTTTTTTTTTACTAAACGTACCCTCTCCCTAAACTTTCACATTAATACTATTCAAACATTTTTGTTTTTATTATATCTTTTTTTTTGTCTCTTTGTTATCTTATTTTTGTTATTACTAGTACTTATATTCTGAAACGTTTTTTAACTTAAAAAGAAAAGTATTTTGTAATTTGCTTTAAATTAAAGTAAGTCAATTTAATTTACTTTGTTTTGCTTCAGAGACGTGTACGTTTTAGTTTCAATTCTAAGACATTGATTGAACTTTTAGTTTAACAAAATTATTATCCTATCTATTTATTATATATTCATTGACATACATGGTTTAATAAATTAATATAAGCTAGGAATGTGAAATGTTTTTTTTCCGGAAAAAGGAAAAACTTTTGTATTTTTAATATATATATAACACTGTTAATCATTTCGTGAAAACATTTTAAATATAGAGATTTACAAGAAATTACCCTAATCTATCTATGACAAGAATAAGCACAATAATGACTGAATATATAACACTGCTAAGCATACATCAATACGAATATTAGACTAATTAGATTATAATTCAATTAAATAATTATATGTATACTAATTTGAAAGAGTGTGTACATAGTTTATGTTACTGAGGTTATGAAATCAGTAGCGTCTCTGATAATTCATGTACATTGTTTGAGCTCGAAAAATGTGTCCATACTTGTTAATGATAACAATATAATTACGAAAATGAAAAAAATTGTAGTATTTGATAAACAATGCAAATAAAAGAATATCAAAATTACGACAACACTTAATCAATACGACAATATACGGGTTCAGTTTCCAGGCTCCACGTCTTTTTTTTAATCAGAATCAGTGTTTCTTTTTTTGAAATCATATCAGTATTTGGTTGGTCCCAATAAACCTAATGTTAAGTTGGGTAAATTATAAAGGATAAAAATGTATTTGATAATGGGCCTCTACATTGGATTTGGTATGTGTGTATAATTTAAAAAAAAACATATATATATCGATTTTTAGAAAAAAAAATCCCGTGCCTCTTGAAATCACGGGCCTTGTGCGGGAGTCCTCCCCGCACACCATAAGAGCCGCCCCTGGTGAAATCATTCAGTGGATGCTTAGTATTTGGTATTTAAATTAAAAACATATAAATAAGAAACAAATTTATGCTTATGGTGTTTGTACTCTTGACACTGGGAGTCTTTCAAAATAAATTGGAACTTTCATTTATAACTGTAAAGTTTTAATCTTGAACATTTTAAGTGTAAAGTTCCAATCTTTGTTAACTCAACCCCTTTGATTAATATGATTTTTCACTTCTAATTCAAACGTTTCCATCTTTTGCAATTTAAACCCTTTTATTTTTTTTACTTTTAACCAAAAGCTTTTCATCTTTTGCAACTTTAGTCCCTTTTACTTTTTTCGCATGTTTTCTGTTTAACGTTCACGCTAGATTTTCCAAGTTAACACGTCGCAACGTGTATGTGGGGTTCAACGTTTTTTCATCTACTTTTTCCCGTTTGACAGGTCATCGCATCGCGTCTATTTTTTCCCGTTTGATAGGTCTGTCGCAACGCGCATGTCATAGATCGATTTAGTTATTTTTTTCTATGTTTTACACACAGGCTCGCGGTCATGTAAATACATTTGGTTTTTATGATATATAACTAACGAATCCCCGACGCATTGCGGCGAGTGATAATTCTAGTTTTCATTATTTAACTTAGCTTATATCTAAATTTATAACTTTATTTTTTTATTAAATTATTTCCTCTTTATAACTGTCTATAGGAAGCAAATATTTTCTTGATTTCTTCATTTTTGTTAAAAAAAATAACTTTCCATTATCTTTTGACCTCAAATCTGTCTGCCAATGGATAGTGGCCCAGATACGTTGCAAAACACCTATAAAATCACAATTTTTTTAAATTAATTAATTAATTTTTCTCCCCTCTTTTCCTCCTCCATACTTTCTAGGGTTTCAAGAATCCGTTATTTTATGTTACTATCTTCAAGATTTTGGAGCTAATCAACACCAGGTAACGATTTCTACAATACCCATCTCTTCAATTTCGCTAATCATTCGTTTAAATGATTCTTTTTAGCTTTTAATTGACGTTTGGGTGAAAAAGATTGAAACTTTATTCAATAACTTTGATTAGTTTATTGAAATTGGATTATTAAAGTTTGAGTCTTTATGGGGACATGTTTCGTGCAGAATTGAAAGATTGGAGCTTTAATCAGTTTGATTTGTTAGGTTTAACTGTTTCTTGTTTGGATTAAAGATTTGGGAATATTTGTGCATGTGAACTGTTTGATGAAATTCCTCTGAGAGGCGGGTTTGTGTAATATATCGGGATTGATAGGTTTGAATGGTGATGGATGATTATATGATCGATACGAATGGATTGGATGATGGTTCGGATATCGAGGGGGATGATATAAGGTGTGAAAATATAGCGGAAAAAGATGTGAGTGATGAAGAGATTGACGCCGAAGAGCTGGAAAGACGGATGTGGAAGGACCGAATTAAGCTTAAAAGGATCAAAGAGAAGCAAAAGATTTTAGCGCAACAAGCTGCGGAAAAGCAGAAGGCGAAGCAAACGAGTGATCAAGCGCGTAGGAAAAAGATGTCTCGGGCTCAAGACGGGATCTTGAAGTATTTGTTGAAGCTTATGGAAGTCTGCAAAGTGCGTGGTTTCGTTTACGGGATTATTCCCGAAAAGGGTAAGCCTGTTGGGGGTTCGTCGGATAATTTACGGGCTTGGTGGAAAGAAAAAGTTAAGTTTGATAAAAACGGCCTGCGGCGATAACTAAGTACGACACTGATTGCATTTCGAAAGGACAAGGAATCGGATGTCAGAACGGGAACTCGAATGCCATTCTTCAAGATTTACAAGATGCTACATTGGGCTCGCTTTTATCTGCTTTGATGCAACACTGCGACCCACCGCAGCGGAAATTCCCGTTAGAAAAAGGACTACCGCCACCGTGGTGGCCCACAGGCGGTGAAGATTGGTGGAGTCGATTGGGGGTTCCGAAAGGTCAATCCCACCGTACAAAAAGCCTCATGATTTAAAAAAGATGTGGAAAGTCGGTGTTCTTACGGCGGTTATTAAACATATGTCACCGGATATTGCTAAGATTAGAAAGTTGGTTCATCAGTCAAAGTGTTTGCAGGATAAGATGACTGCTAAAGAGAGTTCGATTTGGTTGGGGGTTTTGAGCCGCGAGGAATCGTTAATTCTACAATCTAGTGGCGATAACGGTGGTTCGGCGATAACCGAGACACCTTCGGGTGGCGGTCTTGATAAAAACCGACCTTCAGATAGTTATGACAGTGATTATGACGTTGACGGTGTTGACGATGCACAGGCCTCGGTTTCATCTAAAGACCGTGAAGCACCGCCACGTGTTAACGATAAAAAGCAAACGCGATCTGGTAACAAGAGAAAACGGGATACGTTAAAGCCACCTCAGCAGCAAATAACGTCAGATGAACGACGAGATAAGTGCCCGATATAAACCAAATAGGTACATCGTTAACTGATTTCCTGGTTCAAGAAAGCATACAAGAAGACCATACGTTGACAGGTGTCAGACCTCCATTGGTTGAAACCAGAACCGATGTTCAGAATGTTCAGATACCCGCTAATGACATGTTACTGTATCCGCCGTATCAAGAAAACGAATATAGACCGAGTGGGGTCCATTCCGGACCACAAAGTTCCGAATTACATCATATGGTTCCGTACCGTTTATATACTCCACCAATCGAAGAACAACAACATCCGGTTAACGAATTCCAGATTGAAAACCATAATGCAATACAGGGTGAAGGTCTGCACAATCTTGAAAAAGACGGGTTTCATAGCGGGCATGAGAGACCCGTTGATAACCATTTTGAATCATCAATCAATAGTTTGTCGCTAGATTATGGGGGATTCAATAGCCCGTTTGATCTAGGGATCAACGCAACGACTTCACTGGATACGGATTTTGATTATCTGCTTGATGATGACCTTGACCTCATGCAGTACTTCGGAGCTTAAGTTTTTTAGAATGTTCTTCAATGGTTAACTGTAAGTCTTATTACTCTTTTAACCTTTTTTTTGTATTTCTATTATATAAACAGATATACTATATATATATATTATAGGTAAGGTTCATGCGAGAACCACCTTTATTGTGAGAACCGCGAGAACCACTAAAGTAACCCACTACATCACCACCCAAAACCTAAAAAAACCTACCCCCCCCCCCCCCACCCCCAAGGTAAATGCTAAAAAACTAAACCATAAAGCTAAACCTTAAAAAAATGGGTGGTTTTTAGATTTTTTTTAGGTATTTTTGGGTGGTTCTCGCAATAAAGGGTGGTTCCTAACGGATCCTTCTCCTATATATATATATATATATTTACATTTGGACTACTATTGAATAATTTGGTTTTGGCAACAATGACACGCTAATCACTTACAATAAATATAAATTTTTTGAGTAAAGTACATGGAGTGTCCCTTTGGTTAACCAAAATTTTGGATTTGGTCCCTATCTTTTCAAAAGTACACGGATGGTCTTTGTCATTTGCACTTTGAAACGCATTTAGTCCCTAGCTAACAAATCTAAAGGTTTCAGCAGGTCCAGGTTATGAACTATATACGTTACAAAGTGTAAACCACAGGGACCATCCATGTACTTTTGGTAAAAGTTGGGGACTAAATGCATTACAAAGTGTAAACCACAGGGACCATTCGTGTAGTTTTGGAAAGCTAGGGACCATATCCAAAATTTTGATCATCCATAGGGACCATCCATGTACTTTACTCTAATTTTTTTAATACAAAAGTAACTGTTTTGACTCGACCCAGTGGTCAACCACACTCGTTTTGTCGCCTCTGCTTTTGTCATTCAGATTATATTTGTTTTGTTTAGCAAGGTAGTTATGTTTTTGTTGGATGCAGGTATGAGGAATAATGCAAAGATAACAACCACCATAGCATTGTTCAAGCTGATCTGTCTGACAAGAAAATGTAAGGTAATAGACCGATTTTGGTGCTAAAATAATGATGATCCTGAACGGTTGGTTTATAAAATGAACGTCTTTCTGGGAAGTTCAGTGGTTTTTTTGTGACGTTTTATGATTCTTTTTTTTTTACGAAAGAAAAAATCCGTTAGAATTTGGTGATGTTGCCATGTTGACCGTTTGTTGCGTCTTTTGCGATCTGTAACTGTAAAGTATGATCTAAGGTTCCATGAATGTAACATATGTTATGCTCCAGAACATTAAAGTATGGTTCTTGAATGGGTTATGAGCTTAGAAGTGAGACACTACCAAGCTAAGAATGGTGCAGATGGTGGTCGACTAACAGGTGGGTTGAATATGTCGTCACAAACGCTATGACCGTTTTTTTAAATAGTTCATACCAAAGAACCCACACTTTGTGTGTCCATCCTTTGTGTGTAAGCGAAGCGGTTCGGTCTTGAGGGGCGTGTTATATTTAATGGTTTACGCAGTGTTTTGTGTTGTGTTGTGTGTTGATACTCGCTTTGTTCGCTAGCTGCACTTTTTTTTTCTCATCATGGATTTCACTATGTACTTATTTACTACATGCTAGTGTCGGACCAAGGAAATATTTTCTAGGGGTGCAAATGAGATTTTTCTATATAAAATACACTAATTTTTTTCAAGGGGTACGCCCGCCCATTTAACCTTCTACCTAGGTCCGCCCTTGCTACATACCCGTTCAAAAAAGAAAAAGAAAAGAAAAACACTTGTTCACTACATACAAGACATAATAACAGGGGTGTAGCTTCTAGTGGGCGGGAGGGGGTGGCCGACCCCCTGAACTTTTCGCTCAGTGGTTTAGAGCATGTACTTTTCGTATATAAACTAGAATCAAAGCACCCACACGTTGCGGCGGGACGTAAAACCATGCCAAATAGCACCAATGTCACACCAGCGTTAGCTACGACCATCAATGCGGAAGTTGCAGCATGTTAATGCAAAGAAATTAGATCGAAACGTAAAATATTGAAAATAATAACTAAGTTGATTTAGGACCCGCGCGACGAACCTGTCAATCGGGAGAAAAACAGACGACGTAAAAACGTTAACCTACACATGTACGCTTGTGCCGTGTTGACTCACAAAATTTAGAGTAAAGCGTAAAAGGAAACCTAGAAAACGTTGAACTACACACACAAATTGTGCCATATTCACTCGAAAAATTTAGAAGGAAACGTAAAACAAAAAAATTACGAATTATGAAAAGTTTAAGGGAATAAAGTTGAAAGTAAAAAAGTTGTAAGGTTAAATTGAAAAAGCTAAAAACTTTGTGTAAAAAGTCAAAAAGATTAATTAGTTTTTGGTTAAAGTGTAATATCAAAAAAAAAACTTTTAAAAACTACCCAAAGCATTGGGTACATCCCCTCAATACACAAACCTATTGCAAATTTATAGGATAAAAGTTGAAAGTAAAAAGTTGTAAGGTTAAATTGAAAAAGATAAAAACTTTTGTGTAAAAAAGTCAAAAAGATTAATTAGTTTTGGGTTAAAGTGTAATATCAATTCTTTTTTTAAACTACCCAAAGCATTGGGTACATCCCCTCAATGCACAAACCTATTGCAAATTTATAGAATGATAATTTTTTGATATATACGTATTCGACCCCCTGGTTTTATAGAAAGTCTTAGGTATATACGTTTGCAACCCCCGATCAGAAATCTCAAGCTTCGCAACTGATAACAACACTAGAAGTCAAGACCGGTCATTTGGATTGAGAGGGAATATGCTACACACTTAAAAAGGAAGACTTTTTTTATCAAGTTCTAAAAAGAAGATTATATATACAAAACATGAGGCAAAAAGGAAGACTTTTTTGTCAAGTTTTTAAAAGAAGATTATTTATATATACAAAACATGAGTCAATTTCGAATATTGTTTTTGTCAACTTATTGTTTTATACCTAGTAACAAGCATAGTTGTCAAAGACGTAAGTCACACTCAAGGTGTGAAGGATGAGCCTTGGGCCTCAATACAAGGCGCTTAAAAAGCGATGACGTTTTTAGGCGAGTCGTTTAGTATAAAAATACAACTTTTAGGGATTTTAGAAATGTTTTAGGATTTTTTAGGGTTAGCTTAAGCTGTTTTAGGTTGTTTCCAGGCTTGCTTAGGGTTCTTATGATGGTTTCAAACATATTTGAACCTGTTCAAACAATTTTTACCGGATTTTCGTTGGAATTTGCCCTGAAAATGCATCTGAGGGCCTGAAAGTGGGGCTTTTGAAGGAAGCGAGAAAACTGGGATTTGTCTGAAAAGTGGACCTAGGTGCGCGTCTAAGTGAGCCTTAACAACAGAGGTAACAAGTATGTAAGGCACGTATTATACCTAATGAATATTAGTCACGTAGCCATGTAGGTGTCACAGAATCAGCAAAGACACTCACTATCATTAAACATGCCTTATATCTTGTGAGTGTGAAGGTGAGTGATCTTTTTTAAATGTTTTCATACAATCTAGCAATTATTTCTAAACAAGTATTATTCAAAATTTGAAACAATTAATAAATAAAAGCCGGTTAAATATCATTTTGAAGCATGCGTTAAAACTACGTTTACGAGACTAAAAATACTTTATTTTGGAAACAACTCATTTTTTGTTAAAGTTCATCTCGGAATGTTTAGAAAAAAGGCAAAACAACGTATTTTGTTTTTTTAAGGTATCGAGTAAAAATTATTTGAGAAAAAAACATATTAAATGTTAGGTGAACTACAACAATAAAATATTACAAAATCAAATGCATGAGGTGTTTCTCATTGGTTGGCATTTTACAAAACAATTGCTCACGCATGTAATGACCCTCACGCTCTCACAACTCACATCTCACCCTCGCAGTGTATAACAGACCCTAATTTTCCATGTTACTAGTAATGCTATGTGTATGGCTTACGGATGGTGTATCACGGGAGTTCTAAGGTGGAGGTGGGGGAACAAGGGGAAAACCACGCCCCTGATACGGGAGAGATGGAGAGCAGTATGAAAGGGATGGACTATGGAGGTCCTCTTCTTCAAGCGAAATAATAAAGACTTTGAGATGTTTCACATAGAAATCTGATGCGAAGGTGAAGGATAGAGGAAAACACACACTCTTTACTGGATGCAGCCCCCCTTACCCTCTTCGAAACCGTAACACATTACCTACTGTTCAATCTTTTTATCAATAATCATGGTATCAAACAAATAATACAATGAACCTAGACCTTAGTACATCGTTTTAGGCCAAAAACCTAAACATTCATGATAAGCCATCTTAGGCAACTCAACCCTCAAAGTTCTATGAACATCATAATATACATCCATAAACAAAGTATCCTAGGGGCAATTTCGTAATCCAACATTGTGCAAAATATCTAAATGCCACGTCACACCTTCACCTTCATATTAAAAAGCCAGTGAAACTAAAACCAATCGGAAGCTTCTCAACCTCTCAACCACCACTAACCGCCAATGGCTGACGTCAGTTACGACGACGTTTTGGAAATTCCGGTGCTAGGTTCGGAGGCACACAAACTCCTGAGACAGATATCGGAAGAAGGTGGTTAGCGTACGTGAGTATGTCCACACGCGCCGCGAGTGGAGACGTACGAGCTGCAGAGGCGGCGCGTGAGATGGCGTGGGAGCAGCTTCACTCCGGTCCGGTTCACTCGGTGGTTCCTGTGTGGAGAGACGCGTTCGCGATGGCGTGTTTGTACGTCGCGAAGTGTCATTATGTTCGTGGTGAGTTTACAGAGGCGGTTAGGGTTTTGGATACGGCGTTGATAACCGGAGCGACGGTGTTCCGTACGGATTTGATTGCGGCGGTTGGAAAACTTGTGGAGAGAGTGAATGCAGTTGACGAAGATGTTAACGGCTCTGTTAATAATGTTAAATTGTTAACGGATCAAACGGCAATTAACTTGACGGAGGTGAGTTAGTTAATTCAGTTAGGTAATTCAGTTATGTTACAATGTTGTGTTAATTTGTTATTTGAATAGATTGTGTCTCTGGTGGTATAAGTTATAACCTTAGGTTTTTAAAATGTGTGCAACAGGAGCGCGCATTATGCGCGCATCACACGATGACGTGATGAGATCGTGATGCACGTCACACGAGGTGATTTCATGATGCGTGCGTCACGTGATGCTGCCTGATGTGGCGTCTTGTATGGTTGACTAGTATTTAAGAAATCTGGACCGCGATGGTTGAGTATTTGAACAAATTAGATTATAGATTGAACAAATCTGACTAGAGATAAGGAGAATATATATTGTAGTGTTTAAAAGTTAACGAGTTAAACATTATATGTAGATATTTTTTTTGGTATTTTTTAGTAATGAATGCATTTGCTTCAAAACATTACCTGTACGTTAAGGTTTCCATCTAGTTTCTTGTAGTTTGAAAAACGCTTCAGATTGCATTTGCTTAAAAGACAGATAATAAAAGTATCTATACGTAAAACCGTACGATTTTTGTTGATGAAACTATGCCCATTGATTGTTGAGTAATGTTTTACCTGTCTGGATTATACATTTATCAGCAAAACAGTGAAGACTGAAAGAATGTTGACATCATGCTTAGACTGTTCGAAAGTGAACCGATTGTAGATAAATGGAAGCCTCACTTAGGTTTCCCTGTTTTTGAAGTGTAAAAAACCTGGATCCGTAGCTTTTCTAATGGTTCAGAACTTCAAATCGTTTCTTGAAGTTGTTTATTATAATAACTTGCTGCATTAAACTTGTAGGTTCTTAAAATCTTACCCAAAAAGTCCTTATCTTGTAAACTTGTTCGCAAGAGATCTGCACTTTCATTGGATGAATTTACGCGTGACCATTTCCTCCGTGGTTCTCCAGTTATATTGCGCGATAGTATGACTCATTGGCCCGCTAGGACCAAGTGGAACGACTTGAATTACCTTCAAAAGGTTGCTGGATACCGCACAGTTCCCGTGGAGGTAATACATACCTTCAATCAACTGATATTAGATTATTGTTTTCATAAAATTTTCAGTTCTGAAAAACTCACATGAAGTGTTCAATACAATTCATATGCTAAAAATATGAACTGATATTGCAGAAGTTCTTGCAGGTTGGAAAAAACTATTTATGTAACAATCGGAAGCAAGTGATGTTAACGTTTTGTGAGTTTCTTCAGAGAATTCAGTCCAACAGTCCTGATGCTCCTGCTTATTTAGCGCAACACCCTTTGTTTGATCAGGCATGTGTATATTCTCTTTCATAAATAAATGTGTTCAATGGGAGTTTTATTTTGTTTGCCTTATAGTTCATTATCTTTGTCGTATAAGTAGATACAAGAGCTAAGGAACGATATCATTATCCCTGACTACTGTTTTGCTGGTGGAACCGAAATGAAGTCGGTCAATGCTTGGTTTGGTCCAGCTGGCACAGTGACACCGTTACACCATGACCCACACCATAACATTCTTGCTCAGGTTGTTGGAAAGAAATACGTGAGGCTTTATCCAGCTTCGTTGTCAGAAGAACTTTACCCCCACACTGAATCAATGCTTAACAATACCAGCCAGGTAGGGGTATTAAAATGGGAGATTGGGTAATGGGTCAAAATGGGTAGCTTTTAGTGCAGGTCATAATAAGTTAGGCTGGACTACAAACCAATGTTTTCAGGACTGGACTGGGCGTCGAACTGGTCCCCTTACTGGTCCACTGGTCGGGCCGGATGTAAGAACCAGGTTATGTTGTAAACATTATAAAAATAAATACGGTAAAATTGAAAAAATTAAATCAAAATCCGGTTCAACCCCTAAAAAATCCAGCTCGACCACCCGGTTTTCCGGTCCGACCGCCTATTTGACTCAAAAGCGGTTTGATAGGGTGAACCGGACCGGTCAAACCCCCGGTTCCCGGTTTGACCGACCGGTCCGGTTTTCAAAACATTGCCAGAAACCCCTCTTTATTATCTTTAATTGATAAACATGTGACACATTATCACAGTAATAATCTTAACTTTCATTTGATAAAGTGGTCTAGAAGATTTTATGCACTTGAATATATTCTAGAATCTAGACAACCTGCTCTATCCATTTGACCGGTTTCCTTGTTTAAATGGGTCATAAGTGCCACTTCTAACTGGTATTGGTTTCATTGTTTGAAGGTGGCTTTGGACAACATCGACCCGAATGAGTTCCAGAAAATCCAAGACCTCGAATTTATCGATTGCGTTTTAGAGGAAGGTGAGATGCTATACATCCCTCACAAATGGTGGCACTATGTTAGATCGCTCACTACAAGTCTTTCGGTTAGCTTTTGGTGGACCCCTTCGCCAAGCTCACCAACGTCCTGATCCGCTAATTACATTGTATTATTATATTAATTATAATTATAATATTGTATTATTATATTAATTATAATAATAATAATTTTATTAACATTATTATTATAATTTTATTTTATCTTTTTTCATTATTGTTATTAATAACATTATAATTGGCTTCTTGTTATTTCTATTCATTTAAGCCTATCTTTATTTTTAATTTATTCATTTTAAGCCTTTCCTTATTATTTCAAAGAGTAAAATGTCATTTCCTTGAGATTTGGCCAATTTTGCGACTTTCGTCCAAGGTTTGTTTCTCCGCATCTAGATCCAAAAGGCTTGAAATCTTGCCATTTCCATCCGGCTCGTTAACTCCATCCGTTTTCCTTCGTTAAGTCAGTGGTATTTTCGTTTTTTTTTTTCTAACTTAAAGGGCAATTCGGTCTTTTTCACTTTATGTAAAAAGACTGAATACCCCTGAAAAAGAACAAATGTCCTTTAAGTTAACAAAAAAGAACTGAAATATCCCTGACTTAACGTAGAAAAATGGATGGAGTTAACGAGCCGGATGAAAATGTTAAGATTTTAAACCTTTTGGATCCAGATGCGGAAAAACAAACCCTTGGATGAAAGTCGCAAAACTAGCCAAACCCAAGGGACGAAAATGGCACTTTGCTCTATTTATAATTGTCAGCATTTGCATCCAACAACATTTAAGGTACAACACAATTGATTAAATCCACATAAGAGAACATTTTGTTAGCCACTTACGAGAAAATAAACAAAGATTGACAAATTATGAAATTAAGACTAGTGTTTATTTTTTCAACCAGCAGTCTTATACCTGCAAAGAACCTTGCATCTTAATACCCTATCCTGCACATAGAACCCAGGCATCACCATAACCTTCACACGGGTCGGGTTCTGAATTCGTTGTCTATCGACAAACACATCCTCCATGAACATCCCATCAAAGCTTCTATTTTCTTCCACCCTCAAAATCCCCAACGCTGGACTAAACGAAAACGCCAACAAATGTAACAACCATATGCACTTAGCCGCCACGAAAAACGCTTGCAACAACTGTTCAGGCCAGGGCCGTGTCCAGTTCAGTGACGTGATTATTCCGCTCATTTTCTGATCACAAAACCGACTAAAGTCATCACTGTAATACTTCGTTCCCTTCCTCAAAACCTCGTTCCAACTCAAGTTTCTAAGCGCGCAAAAAGACGAAAACTGTGCTTGGCGTTCTTGTTGCGGGTCTAAAAGCTTCGGGCTTCCGTTCTTTTGAAACACACAGTTTTCGAAATCTTGATATAACGATTGGTTTATAATCGCTTCCAGATGGGATAAAACCGCTCTCGAGTATTTTGAATTCAAAGGTAACTTATGAGGTTGAAGAATCAGATTCAAATTCTCTAGTAAAACCGTATCGCCTTCATCGATTTGAGCTACTAAAGTTTTACAAAAGTGTTTTACCGATAACCTTGCTTCGGAAACTATCTGCATAAACCCTTCCACCATTACTTCATTGCTAACCGGCATGTTTTCGTTGTTTAAATCAACGGGTTTTCCTTTCGTTACCGCTCGGGAATGATCGTTGTCTTTCGTTTGCAACACTGCTTGACCTAAAGCCTTCTTCAGTTCTTCACAATAGTTTTCTAGATACTCCAACTTTTCTTTCAACCCACCTATAGAAGACTTCATTTCCGAAACTTCCATTAGAGCTGCGTCCCGCCGCTCATTCGCTTCAAGCAATTCTTCTTTTAACGCCTCGATCGACAATATACCCAACTCTTTATACGAAGCTTCATCCGATTCTCTCGGGTTTGGAGAGTTTTCTACATTTTTGTGTTTTTTCTTGTTTAACCGAGGAAACAACCACGAAAGACTCTTTCCGGATTTCGGTTTGGAATGAGAGTGAAGCGACGAATGGGAATCGGTCATTGGTACCACCAAGCTAGAGTACTTATGATTCTTGGTACCGTTTTCCACACCGTTATTATTGTTTGTAGTAAGTGTTGGGGGTTTGCATTTGTTACATGATGAGATGGATCTAAAATCGCCGAGACTGTTTCTTCTCGATCTGGAGAAGTCAGGTCCCGGTGAGGCTCGGAGGAGTGTGATGTGGTGGTTCGAAGACGCGGTGACTGAGTTTTGATCATCGGATGGGCACGTGTGAGGGACGATATTCATTAGTTCGGGTGGTAACAATGTTCTTGATGATGCGTTCGGGTTTCTGTAATCGGACAGGAATCTCAAATCGTCGTTAACTCCATTTGCGCTACATTCGTCCCAGCTTGGAAAGCTTTGATTTCTTGGTACATCATCATAACTCTGTCAAGATCAAGTAGTATATGTAAGACTATTAGTTAAGTTCATTTTGTTACAAAAACACCTAAAAGTTTATTTTTAAAGAATTTTATACGTATGAATTGAAACTGCTGATGTTACTTACAAAAACAACTAAAAGTTTATTCAAAAGAATTTATGCATATGAATTGAAATTGCTGATGAAAAGTAGCTTTCTTTCATTATTGTTATTTACATTTACATGTTAAAAAATTACATTAACTGCATGATAACTTGACTATTCCCGTACCGGTATTTATTTTTATTGTTTTTTCTTTCGATAAACTGACACTTTATCGCTAACCGAGTGCATCTAGTTGCGATGGTTTTTTTTATTATGGCTTCAATTAACTAGCCATAATAAAAAAAAACCATCGCAACTAGATGCACTCGGTTAGCGATAAATTGTCAGTTTATCAAAAGAAAAAAACAATAAAAATAAATACCGATACGGGAATAAGGATGGCAATGGGTCGGGTTCGGGTCGGGTATTGGTTATCCTATACCCATACCCGGTTGTGTCCCATACCCGACCCAATACCCGTCGGGTACCGGGTATACCTGTGGGTATCGGGTATACCCATTAGTTTGTAAATAGATATACGTTGGGATTTCCAAATACATATTTTACTATTATAATTATTATATAACTTTATTTATGCAACAACTATTATAAATTTAAAATGTACATTACATACATATAAGTTTTATCATAAATTTAATTATAACTTTATAATATACTTATACACTTCTATGTATATAATTCACAACATTCAAAATATAAATACTATTATCAAATACATATATTAAAAGAATATTTATTTTTTCACATTATGAGCATACTAAAATAAATCACTAACAGATAAGGTTTAATGGAAATAAAAATATAAATAAAAAATTTCAGGTATATGATCGGGTATATAGTTCGGGTAAACGGGTATGTGATTTCGGATAATCGGGTCGGGTATCACCTAATCCCATACTCGGCCCATACCCCGCGAAATTTTTTGAAACTAAACCCATACCCGGCCCAATACCCGTCGGATATCGGGTATACCCGTCCCATTTGTGTCGGGTTTCAGGTATACCCGTCGGGCTTGGGTATTTTTGCCATCCCTATACGGAAACTAATGTTCCTTTAGTATCAGTTCGGTCCACTATGGTGGCGGAATAATAGTGTTCTGTTCGGTATATGGTGTTTGTTTATCGAAGGTGAAAACAATAAAATAAATACCGGTACCGATACAAAATGTTGTTCAGTTGTGTTCAGTTCGGTTTAGTACGATAACAACATAGTATCGTTTCAAAATAAAAATATCGCAATGTTAAAATAGATAAACATAGAACACAAAACAACCGAACCAATATCAACAAGAACAACATTGGTAGTGATATCCATATTCCCGCCTAACAAATACAAATCGAATTCCCGCCGCAAAGCGTGGGGAATCTCGCTAGTTCATATACATATCAAAGATTCATAACAAACATACGATCACACACACGACTAAGACCGTATAAATCCTAATAAATTGGAACCAAATATGTAACTTCTGATACAAGATTCAAAGATTTAACTTTTCTTTTAAACTTATAACATCGGGTTTATTAAAAATGTCTCAAAAGTAAGAAAAAGTGTGTTGGTCCAAGTAACATGTTGCAACATTTGCATGCATGAAAGCCTTAAAAGATGAACTTTCTTTTTGAAGCAACTTTAGTCTGAAAAGCTGTCTAACAGAAACTTGAGAACTGTAACAAACAAAGTTTCCTTTTATATTTTTTAAATAAAAAGAGAATCTACTTTATAATAATAAACATACAATATTCTTAAACCAACGTTATATTCTCCTTCATTTAATTCCAGCCTTAGTTTTTATTTTATTTTTTTCGGAAAAACCTAAGTTTTGTCATTTTATAAAGTTAACGTCAATTTTTTAAATAAATCGGGTCAAAATTGACGGGTACTATAAAAACATTTAAAAAAAAAGAAAAAGAAATGTCTAGACAACTTTTTAAACAGCTATGATGGACATGGAGTTATCAGTATGATCCACAGGACCACATGATCTTTCAAAAAGAGGAACCCTAATAATGTTGTAATATGGAAATATCGGGCCCGACGTCACCTTTAGTCTCGACCTGACCCGACCCGAAAATTATATAGAGTTAAGTTCCGGTGAAAATAAAATTAACGTACTAAACGTACAAATTGAAGGAAAAGTCAAAAAAACGCGGTGGCATTTTCGTAAATATATGGTCGTAGGGTAATTATCAAAATTACTCTACAGTATCATTTGTAGAGTGATTTTGGTCTTGTAGAGTAATTTTGTAAAATGTTCATGTAGAGTTTTTTATCTTATAGAGTAATTTTGTAAAATATTCTTGTAGGGTAATTTTGATTAAAAAAAACCTAACCCCCCCCCCACCCACTCCCAAAAAGCCTAAAAAAACCTAACCCCCCCTCCCAACCCAAACTAAAAGCTAAAAACTAAACCATAAAGCTATACCGCATAACTAAATGCTAACAGAATTACTCTACAATATCAAAATTACTCTATAGGACCAGTTTACAAAATTACACTACAAGATCAAAATTACTCTACAGGATCATTTGTAGAGTAATTTGATAATTACCCTACAAGAACAAAATTACTCTACAAGAATATTTTACAAAATTACGCTACAAAAGATCAAATTACTCTACAGGATCATTTGTAGAGTAATTTGATAGTTGCTGATAATTACCAAAATGTCACCACGTGTTTTTCTCTTTTCCTTCTGTTTGTACGTTTAGTACATTAAGTTTATTTTTATTTGATCTTTACACAAATTATATAATCAATAGACATTTTTAAGTTCAACCTAATTAGAGGATGGTTTGAGATTGAATTTGATTGTATCCAAAAGTAGATAAAAACGGAAACCAAAGTGCTTGTAATCTAACGGTATCAGTGAAGTAGTTAAAAGTTTAGTTTGTTGTGGACACTAGTATAGATTTAGAAAAGAGCGTTTGCATTCACATTTGATGTCTATAATTATGTGAGTTGTCTTCTAGAGCGGTTGTGACTGATTGTGAGTTGAGGAAAAAGAAAATGTTACTGATATCAGTAAATTTAGAGAAAACACTATTTATCCTCTATAATTATGTGAGTGTGTCATCTAGAGCGGTTGTGACTGATTGTGAGTGGAGAAAAGAGAAAATTTTACAGTTCATCAGTAAATTTAGAGAAAACACTGTTTATCCTCTATAATTTTTAATATTTTTTAAAATAGTTGTGAACAGAGGCGCAGCTTAGTGGCTCGCCGAGGGGGCGTCCGCCCCCCGAACTTTTCCGAAACCGGGGGGTCAAGCTTCGCCCCTGGTTGTGAGTGGAGGAGAGAGAGGAAAATGTAACGACAAAAGTATAAATATAAATATTATTTAATTAAAAAAGGGAAAGAAAATATAGTGTTTTTAGTATAATTATAGAGATGGAGATGAAAAATCAATAAAGTGAATTCCGACAGTACATTTATAATAATTAACGGATGAGATTACATGTTTTTGCATAAATGGAAAAGCTTACAGGGGTAAAAACAGGGTAATCTTGAGCAGGGAGTTGAGAAGCAAGTTTGGGGAGGGGGGACGCGGCGGGGAACCTAAGATGCGCGGGACTGTTGCTTTGCAACAGCGCCGCATGAAGCGCACGAAGCTCAACCGCTTTAGCAATGGCTGCTTGAATATCCTGCTTGCTGAACTCGGTGGCAGTTCGGTTATCGGTTGTATGGAAAAGTTTGGATGATTCCGGAGTTCCGGTGGCCACGGTGGTGGTGGTGGTCCATTTGTAGAGTAGGAAAAAACAGAACAGAACAGGGGAGTGTGAAGTATATAAATATATATAATATTAAGTGGGAGAAAAGAAGAGTGTGTGTGGATTGAATTAACGGTTGGATTTGAATTCCAAATAGAGAAGAAGATCAGAGGATTATCGAAAAAGGATGAGTGAGACTGAGAGAATTTGTGTGTTTTTCTAGTGGTATTAGATGGTGGGTTGAGTGTGAAATTTGTCAATTACCATACTGCCCTTTCGTTTATTAACTTAGGTTAAAAAAATAACTTGTATGGTTGTATAGTTGTCTTATAGACTTATACAATATAAATAAGGTATTACATCATATAAACATTTTATGTAGATTGACACAAAGTTTAGTGTAAATTGGAGACTTATGTTTAATAAATCAAGTTGGTTTATTAACTTACGGGTTGTGTGTTTCAGCTCTGAATGAGCTCTTAATGATTTAGACTTCTTACAGGTTGTATGCTTAATAAATCAAGTTGGTTTATTAACTTACGGGTTGTGTGTTTATTAACTTACGGGTTGTGTGTTTCAACTCTGAATGAGCTCTTAATGATTTAGACTTCTTACTAGTTCAACACTTAATGGTTTAGTTTGTTTGTTTCGCGAGCAGATGTCTGAATGGTTCAGACATCTGCCTCTGAATGGTCAAACGTTATACTAAGTCTGAATGGTTAAGACATCTTATCTAAATTGGTCAGACATTTGTCTCTGAATGGTTAAACATTATACTGATTTATAATGGTCCAGATCTCTTACTAGTTCAACACCTACTCATTTAGAAATTGCCAAATAATCCCTTACCTACCTAGGTTAGTTTTTTTAAACTTGTGCTGATATAGATAATATCATATAACCATTGAGGTTGGTGGCTCAATGAGAGAAACAAAGCTTCTAGGAACACCTAAATTGGGAACTTCGTGAATTCAAGTCTAACAAGAAGTAGAACTGAAATTTGTTGTTAAAAAAAAGATAATGCCTTGTAAAACATTACGTGAGATAATAGATCTGAAATTGAAAAATGTATTATGTATATGTATAGTTGCCTTATATAATATAAATATTTTATGCATAGTGACAAAAAAAAGGTGAGATAATAGATCTAAAATTGTAAATGTATTATGTGTATGTGTTTTAACGAAGAACTTCTAGTATAGTTTGGGGAATATGTTTGGTGAATACAGCTGATATACAAATTTGGATTGATCTGCTAACTAATAGATCAATAAAGATCAACCAAAAATGTCTTCAGTTATATGTGGTTAATTTATCAAATTATGAGAATGTAACTTTAAATTATTTAAGTTTAAGAAGTTTTTTAAGTGCAAATGTCGTATATGAATCTTTAAATTAATCAATCTTAACTAAATTGGCGATACAACGTGAGGGAAGAGGAATGGAGGGTATGTGACAATGGAAATGACAACATACGAGACAGCAAAATGTGAATATTGATAAAAGGACGAGGTTGATATAGGAGTGTATGAAAAACATGCCGTACCGTCTAAATGTCTCGTACCTATAAATTCACGGGCTTGTTATGGATAACTAAAATGGCGACAATATAAGATTTTTCTAAAATAAAATGTTAGTAACGTTGTAAGTAGTTTCGATGTCATATTGTTAAAAATAGTTTTTTTTTAGAATTTGAAATCTCTTTCTTATTTATTTATGTCTATAAACATAAGAACTAAAAGTTATTTACAAAGTAAACTTTATACACATCTCTTTCTGTTCAAAATAAAAAAAATATATAAAGTATTTTCTTTTTTATTTGGTTGGTGACCACAACTCAGATAGGATGTGCATTAGATTGAGACCAACGATATTTGATGATTTTTTTTCTTTGTTAATTGATACTAACCAGAAGTATACGTGTGCTTCACGGTGGGATAATGCCTTTTACAACTAATATATTTGAAAAGCACAAAAAAAAAATATGTTGTTGTAAAAGTGTATGTATAGAATACCCAAAAATAAATTCAAAATAAGCCGTGTATCATTTAATTGACCCGACTGGTTTCTAGAAAAAAATACGTCAAAATGTAGACCAACTGAAAGCGTACATAAAAATAAGCACGAAAACGTATTATATATGATTTGACATATTTTTGAATAAACATAAACAACTTGAATTTATACCGACATGTACTTAAACAGAAGCTCGTAAGAAAACATTTTTTTTTCTAAATTAAAGAATGATACGACGCATCGCGGCGATGTCTAAACGTAAAATGAATCGGATTTATATCGTTTAATGAAAACACATTAAATTTGACCCGACTCGTTTCCCAATAAATTTACGTCAAAACGTAGACCAACTAAAAATGTGCATAAAATAAGCATGAAAACGTATTATATATGATCCGATTCATTTTCGCGCCAAAAATAAAATTTACGTCAAAACGTAACTTGAATTTATATCGACACACAAATAAAACTAAACATACAAAACTCGATTACAAAGTCTTCAGAAAGTTAAAGGATTGTAAGTGTCAATGTTGAAAGTTGAGATAACACAAAAAAAAAACATCGAAATATAAATCAAGTTAAATTTATACCGACACGTAAATAAAATTAAACATGTAAAACTCAATTACAAAGTCTTAAGAAAGTTATAGAGTTATAAATGTTAATGTCAAAAGTTGAGGATTAAAAGTATACAAAACATAAATATATATAAAAAAAAGTCAAACTCTATTTGAAGAAACCCTAGATCAACTAGACCGAAATCAAAGTAGATCTATGGAATGAGCTCTGCATAAAAGGGTTAACCCTCCATTTGGTTTCACGATGGATGCTGAATAGAACAATACTCCGGCTGATCCTGCAAAACAGAACACCGTTAGCTCGCCACGGGGAGAAGGGGGTTCTCTCCGTGACCACCCTCCGGCGTGAGAATAAGTACAGGTAGTCGGAAGTATTGTAAGTGAGAGAGTAGTTGAGTGTGAATACATTTCCTTGAACTCCAAGTTACTTATTTATAGCCGGCGTTTGGCGCCAAAAATAGAGATTGTTAATGTTAACGGAATCTTTTGTTATTCCGTTAGCGTTTGTTGGAAATCTGTTAGTGCACACGGATCGTGAGCTCATCAGCGGTTAGGGAGGCTCCACCTGTCAACATGAGATCACTACATCTTATGAATGTGAGCATGCCATCACCGTGACTTCCTCAGCCGTCCAGATGCTGCCATGTGGCAATTGGTTATAACCGAAAAGATGCTTACACGATTGGGTTTTAATGGCTTCTAGAAGGTTTCATAGCTGTTATCCATCTATCATTCGCCACGTGTACATTCTGTTACAACAGAAAAGATTCCCCTTGCTTCTGCACCAAGTTAAGGATTTTGCTAAGGGAAAGTTTCAGGATTTATTGTTTCCTTGCGCAAGAAGCGCAAGTTAGTTAACTGATCTTCCTTCTTTTCCTTGCTGCTTGACGCAACGTTTGGTGGATGCTTGCTTTGATATAAATATATGCGCAAGGTTTGCGCATGGAGCATTATCAAGCAAGAATGTTCAAGGTTAACTTTGAACCTTGCGCGAGCCCGCGCAAGGTAGTTAAATGAAGCATTTATCGGACAAGAATATTCAAGATTAACTTTGAACCTTGCGCGAGCCCACGCAAGGTAGTTAAATGAAGCATTATTAGACAAGAATCTTCAAGATTAACTTTGAACCTTGCGCGAGCCCGCGCAAGGTAGTTAAATGAAGTATTTATCGGACAAGAATGTTCAAGATTAACTTGAACCTTGCGCGAGCCCGCGCAAGGTAGTTAAATGAAGCATTATCAAACAAGAATGTTCAATTTAACTTAGATCCTTGCGCGAGCTCGCGCAAGGTAGTTAAATGAAGCATTTATCCAAAGAGAGTGTTCAAGTTTAACTTTGAACCTTGCGCGAGCCCGCGCAAGGTAGTTAAATGAAGCTTTCCTCTCTTGGATATTTGGCGTAAAGTTCTAATAAATCTTATTTTGGCAAAGAAGTCTGCGCACAGTTTCTTTAGAAGTTATTAACGGGTATGGTTTCCTTGATTGGCGCAAGGTTTTTGGAACCATACCCCTTCAAGTCCCCTCAGTCCAGTGTTGCTCCTATGTAAGAATAAAAAGTAGGTGGAGCAATGGACTTAAGATAAATGTGCTGCGCTAGGTAAGGACTAGCTTTTTGTTGCTTTATGCATCTTGTGTCGTAAGTAAATTTTGAAAAAGTATTTGAATTTCAAATATGCTTAGACACGTGTCACTTATCTGGGTGGTGTAGTTGGTGACGACGCACATTCTTGAGACGTGGTGGTACTGTTGATAGGTTGTCAACAGTACTTGTCTTACCGTATTTAATGCTTTTTAGCGACACTCGCGCGCGTGGAGCGGTTACTGTTCCCCACTCGCCCTTGCGGTTACTTGGGGAAACGTGACGGCCGTAAAAGTCGCTGCAGTCAAATCGTGCATTAATTGCGGTTGGTATATAAAGAGATCAACGATCCATTTGCTTCCTCACCCAATCTTAAGAGAAATTTGCGTTCAAAAATTCCGGTGACCCTCAAAGCTTTCTAAGTTTTCCTTAAAGTTCAAGTTATGGCTACCGGTGCAAGCTCTACTGAGATGTCATCGTCAAGTTTGCCATCGCTAAAGTGGTCGAAAAAAGATTTTGATAATCTTGCCACCAACTTCCTTTTCGCTCCGTCCTGGAAAGCGTTTCTTCCGGAGGTGAATGCCATGGCGGCTGATGCGCTAGCCGGCTTTATTACATTATTCTACGACTATTTTGCCGAAGGGAACTTCCGGCTGCCAGTGACCCATTTCTTGCTGGAAATTCTTGATTTTTACAAGATTCATATTTCTCAGTTGAGCCCGATGGGAATGGTGAGGATCCGGCATTTCGAGTTCGTCTGCCGATCGATGCAGATCTTGCCGTCGGTCGAGAAGTTTAGAGTTTTCTACTAGCTGCATTGCTCGTTGGGTTTTTATTCATTCCAACAGCGTGTGCAAGCCAAGCGTTTGTTGCTGGTGCCGCCGAAGTCCTACCATGACTGGAAGCAGAAATTTTTCTTAATCAAGACGGCGGTGATCCCGATGAAGATAACATTCCGGGGCAATGATGAGATTGAGCTGGAGACCCTTCCCATACCTGCCGACGAGGTATGGTATCAAGATATTAAGGATGTGCCCGATATTGTTTTACCGGAGAGGGCCCTCATCGCTGCCGGGATGAGTATTTTGGAAGAAGGAACGCTGAGAAAAACCGGTGTATACAGAAGATGGGGCTGGTATGTAATCTTTTAACTTCTTAGCAATATCTTTCAATAGGTGTGCACTGATGCAAAAATGTTTGCTATGTAGTTGCGCCTCTCTACTTGGTCTCTTTCAAGAGAGAGAAGGGAAAAATGGCTGTCGTGCCTATTGCTGACGGTGAGGACTCTTGGTTCTCACAAATCTTGGGGAACTTTGAGTTGCCCAAGCAGGAGGATCTGGAGGCGCAACCTTATTCGGAGACTGGTAAATAAGTCTATACAAATCCTAAGTTGATATTGCAATATAACTTAATGGCGCAACCTTTACTCAATATGATTGATTATGCAGGTGATTTGCTGAACTTGGGCGTAGGCCCTGATTCGAAGAAGAAGAAGAAGAAGAAACCAACTACTGCTGCAGCTGCTGCGCCTCCCCCTTCCAACCCAAAGAAAAAAACCAAGCCACCAGCTGGTGCGAAAGCTGAGGGCAAGAAAGGTACATTTCCCGTATCTGACTCTTGGTGCAATTATGTGGTGGTGTTGGACTCACTAGAGGGTCTTGCGCCTGTAGGTTTGAAGAAACCGAAGCCAGAACCCGTTGACACCTCATCTCTTCCTGCTGCGAACCCAGATGATCCTTTGGAAATACCTTCAAGCCCGGAAGAGGCGTTGAAGCGTACTAGGAAGAGGAAGGAGGTGGAAACTAAAATTCCTGCGCCAACCAAGGTTGCTCGCCCGCGCATTGGTAAGAATGGCAATCTGGATGCCTTTGCAAAGAAGTTCTCACCTGGTACGTCTAGTTTGTTGCGCATTTCTGTCATAAAAGTTGCGCAGAATCTGATACTTGTTATTTGTTGATATGCTTTGCAGAGAAAATTGTGAAGGCTAGAAACTCCTGTTCCTGAAGCCGACCCCATCGTCCCAGAACACATTGAGAAGGTGGCTCCGGAAGAAGAGCCCAAAAATTTTGACACTGAGAATCCTGCTGGCGAGCAGGTTAAAGATATGGCTACAGTTGCTGGGTAACCGTCAAGGTTGGTTTCTAAGGAAACGGGACCTTCAACACAAGGCGAAGGCTTTGTGTCTGTTGAGGATTCGGAAGGGGAATCGCCCATTCGCCCAGAGGAGACGCCTGGGGATTATTATTATCGCTCTTATTCTGATAGGCGGGCCTCTGCGATTCATCAGCCTGTGTGGAAGGTTAAGCAGGGCGATGTTTTTACCGATTGGCACTCCTGTAGGGAGTGGTATAAGGGCATCTTCCCGCCGGCGGAGGTGAAGCACCAGGAGGAAAAAGACCATGAAGCCACTTACGAGTCATATCTGCAAGAGTCTGCCCTTGCCTCGTCCACCATAAATAGAATTGTGCGCGAATGGCGCAGTATGAACAAGGAGTGGGATGAGGTTGAGCTTGAGAAAGCGAGGGCTAAGCTTGAGAAGGAGAAGACATTGAAGATGCTTGTTGATTTTGAGGCGGAAAAGACCCAATTTGAGAAGGAGAAGAAGACTGAAGAATGGGCTGCGCTGTCTTGGAAGCGCAAGTGTGAGGCGTCTGCTGCGCAATATGCGGACGAGCGCAAGCGCTTTGTGGAGGCTTGCGAGCGTGATAATAAAGAAAAAATTTCTCTGCGCAACGAGATTGAGAAACTCAAAAAAGAGAAAGTTGATGCAATTGCGGCAGCAGAAGAAGCGCGCTCACACCGAGAAAGAAGCGAGCAAAATGAGGTATCAACCAAAATGACTCTCCTTCTTAAGAATAAAGAAATTGATGATCTAACTGCTATGCTTTTTTACAGGAGCGGTTGCAAGCTAAGGTTGACAGTTTGAAAAAAGATGTCAACCTGCACCGAATAGAGAAAGCCGAGTTGATCCGCCGTTTGACTGAAGGCGATCAAAAACTTAACGACACGGAGGTCGCTCGCGCTACTGCAGAAAGCTTGACCGAATCCCTCATGAACCAGCTTTCCTGGTTGCGGGAGTATGGGATTGTGGAGGTAATATTCACTTTTCTTTATTCGTCTGATTTGATTGTCTCAACATATACTGATTGTATTTATGTACAGATCGCAAATGCCATCCTTAACTCTACGGAGTTGGATAAGAGAGTGGCAGAATTAATGGTGGCGGCGCGAAATGATGGGCACGCCGAGGGCTATAGAGAATGTACTTTGCACGTGGCCCATGCGCTGAAGATTGAATGGGATACCAGCCGTGCTGCCACGCATAGGCTAAATACTGGGCCAATTATTCTGCTGCCAAGGAAAAATATGATCAATTGCAAATTCCGATTATGGACCTTGTGGACGCCGCGCTGCAGCAAGACGAATTTGTTGATAAGCTAAAGGAGATTTTTTCTTCAGCAGAGAAGCAGGCGGGAACCAAGTCCATAGAATAGGAAATTTGTAATTTTTACTGTATGATAACTTGTAACATTGCGCTTTTGCGCAAGTATCGTGAATATAATATATTTCAATTTTACAATGTTTGCATGGAACCAATTACTTATTTAGGATAGACAAATGAACAATTTCTTTTCTCATGTATGAGCGTAAGTATTAAATTAGCTTGTGACTCATGAGTTTGTGTTTTTATTATCCAAAGGAATTGCATGCATTTTGTAAATGAACATATATAAGACTGTAAGTAGTGGCAAAGTATTTTATTCATACTGACAAAGCGCAAGGCTATGGTTGCCACTAAGATTACATAACAAAATAAAGTAAGCAGTCTCGTTACGCAACACTCAGAAGTTGCTTAGAGGACTGAGATTACATATAACATCGGCGCAGTTGCTGGGCGTTCCAGGTTCGGGAACGCTGGATCTGTCCATATGCTTCAGAGTGTATGCGCCTTTTCCCAATACTTCATTTATCACGTATGGACCTTCCCATCGCGGGGTTAACTTCCCCGGTTTTTCGGCATTTGATGCTTCATTATCGCGAAGAACAAAGTCACCAGGCACAAAGGAACAGATGCGCACCCTTTTGTTGTAATACTTTTCAAGCTGGGACTTGTATTTAGCTTCGCGAATCGCTGCATTTTCTCGGCGCTCTTCCAATAAGTCTAGGTCGATGCGCTGTTGTTCTTCGTTATCTTGTTTTTCCAAAGCTAGCATTCTTGGAGATGGTAACCCAATTTCGGCAGGAATCACAGCTTCCGTGCCGTATACAAGGCTAAAAGGAGTTTCTCCAGTGCTAGTCTTGGGCATAGTTCGGTGTGCCCACAAGATGCTAGGTAATTCGTCAACCCACCCCGCCGTGCCATGCCAAGGCGGGCCTTGATACCGTTGACAAATTGTTTGTTTATGCTTTCAACTTGACCATTTGCTTGCGGGTGCGCAACAGAAGCGAAAACATGCTGGATTCCCATTTCGGTCATCCATGTTTGCAGCTCTTGAGCCGTTAAATTTAGACCGTTGTCTGTAATAATGCGCATGGGCAGACCAAAACGGCAAATAATATATTCCCAGATGAATTTACGAATTACCATCGCTGTTGTAGAAGCTAAAGGTTTGGCTTCAACCCATTTAGTGAAGTAATCGACTGCAACGATGATAAACTTTACTGCGTCGGGCGCATCTGGAAATGGTCCTACTAAATCAATGGCTCATTGTTGAAATGGCCAAGTTGTTGTGACGGGTACCAAAGGATTCTTTGGGCGCAATGTTTTAGGGGCATGCCTTTAGCAGGACATGCACTTGCGCAAGATCTCTACCGCGTCAACGTACATTTTGGGCCAATAGTACCCTGCGCTTTTTACTTTGGCTACAACCATGCGCAACCCAGAATGTATGCCACATAGTCCCTCATGAATCTCCCTGATCAGGTATTGCGCATCATGTTTGTCAACACAGCGGAGCGAAGGACCCATGTAAGAACGTCGGTACAGGATACCGTCAATCATTTCATAATTGAGGGCTTTGCATCGTAACTTTCGTGCTTGCGCTCTATCTTCTGGTAAGGAACCATGCAACAGATACATCATTATTGGCAACATCCATGATGGATCTCCTACTTCAACCATTGTCACTTGCCTGAGAGGGACAGATGGATTCCTTAAAACCTCAATGCGAACTTCTTTTGCTAAATGCTTGAAGCTAGTTGCAGCAAGTTTACTTAGAGCGTCAGCATGTTTGTTTTCGCTTCGCTTGACGTGTGTGATTTTAAATTGTTGGAACTGTGCTATAAGAGCCTTGGCTTGCGCCAAGTATAGAGCCATGATATCTCCCTTTGCATCGTATGTTCCAACTACTTGCTCAGCAACTAATAATGAATCAACATGGGCTTCTAAATTTGTTGCGCCCATTTTGATAGCGAGGCGTAAGCCTGCTAGCAAAGCTTCATATTCGGCCTCGTTGTTGGTGCTTTTAAAATCCAACCGAATTGCATATGTGAATTCTGCTCCTTCTGGACTCATTAATCGAAGACCTGCTCCAGCCCCATCACTGTTTGATGCGCCATCTGTAAACAATGTCCAGGCTCTGTTGTCGATGACTGGGACTGGGTTTTGGATTGTTTGGCATTCTTCAAGCTTATCGGTAGGAATTTCAGCGATGAAATCTGCTAAAACTTGGCCTTTGATAGCTGGTCTAGGTTTATAACAGATGTTATAACCTCCCAATTCTATTGCCCATTTTGCAAGTTGCCCAGAAACGTCTGGCTTGGCCAGGACTTGGCCAATGTGAAAGTTTGTTAAAACTGTAATAACATGTCCAGAAAAGTATCTTCACAGCCTGCGCGAAGCATGGACCAATGCTAAAACTAATTTTTCCATGATTGAATACCTTGTCTCTGGATCATTCAACATCTTGCTGATATAATAAATTGGAGACTGGACCCCTTCGCATTTTACCAGCAAGACAGCACCTACTGCTACCTCAGATGCAGCAAGATATAAGACCATGGGTTCTTTTTCTCGAGGAGCAGTAAGTGTGGGAAGTTGAACTAAACAATCTTTCATCTGCTGGAAAGCTTGATCAGCTTCAGGAGTCCATGCGAACTCTTTGCTCTTTGCATAATTGCGCAAGGTTCGAATGAATGGATAAGATTTTGCAGCGTGATTGGCGAGGAAGCGGTTTAGCTTAGCTAACCTTCCAGCCAAACGTTGCATCTCTTTGACGGTAGTCGGAGAAGACATTTTTTGTATTGTATCGACCTTTTCGGGATTAACTTTGAAACCATCTTTGGTGACGAACCCAAAAATTTGCCCTCCCCCATGCCGAAGGAGCATTTGCTGGGATTTAACTTTAGGTTTACCTCGTGCAGAGAATCAAAAGTTCTTTGGCTGTTATCTAGCATAGTGTCTTCTGAATTACTCATAATGACCAAATCATCCATGTAGACTTCCACAGTTTTCCCAATGTCATCTCCAAACACTGTATCCATCAATCTTTGATAAGTAGCTCCCGCATTGCGGAGACCAAAAGGCATCTTGGTATAACAAAATGCCCTTCTCCGTGCGAAAAGCAGTTTTATCCTCGTCTTCTTTTTTCATCAAGACTTGATGATAACCTATGTAACAATCTAGGAAACATTTCCAGCGAAAGGAAGCTAATTAGTCAACCTTTGTTTAGATCTTTAAAATCTACGCACATCCGCCATCCGCCATTATGTTTCTTTACCATGACTGGGTTTGCCACCTAGGTCTGGTATTTGACTTCGCGCAGAATACCAGCATTTAATAACTCGATGGCTTGTTCGTTCATTGCCGCTGTCTTTTCTGACCCGAGGCTGCGCTTTTTCTGCGCAACTGGTTCTGCTGATGGAAATACATTCAAGCAATGTTCCGCAACGTCGTGCGGGACACCAACCATGTCGGCAGGTGTCCAGGCAAAAATGTCTTTGTTGCGAAACAACAGTAATTTAAGCTTTGCGCGGATTTCAGTACTGACTGCAGGTCCTAATAGGATTGTCTTCTCAGGGTACTTATTGTTGAGTACCCACTTTTCTGGTTCATTGCTTGGCAGTGTCTTGCTAGCCTTCATAACTGGTTCCTCAATTGACATAATTTCTTTCCGTGCATAAAGTATAGCTACGCCATTTGGTGTTGGAAAACCACAAGCAGCATGCGGAGCGGAAGTAATCATACTAAAATCACGTTGCGCGCGCGTCCCAATATTACATCGTGACGGGAATTTGCCGGCATCACCATGAAGTTGACGTTACTCGTTCGAGAGCATTTTCCATCAGATAAAATGACAGGAAAGAGGATTTGTCCTAGAGGAAAGACAGCCTCATTGCAGAACCCAGTTAATGGATAATCAACTGGTTCCAATCGTGCCTTATCCTCAAGATCTAGTTGTTTAAAACACTGCTCATACATGATATCCATGGAACTACCCGGGTCTATAAACATATAGTCTGTTTGGCAATGCCCAAAGATACCAGTGAGGACTACTGGCCGGTCTTCTTGAGGACCTCCTGGAACGATAGGAAAAATGACTTGCTGTTCGCGCCAAGTGTTGTTTTGAAAATGTTGATGGCTACGCTTGCGCGATGATCCACCTTGAATCATGGAAACGTGCTGTTTCATTTTCTTGTTGCTAGGTCCTTCGTTGTCGCGCGTAATCTGCTTAATCTCTTTGAGCACGTTCTGGACTAGATGTGTAAGCTTCCCACTCTTTAACGCTTTCTCAATCTCCGTGCGCAGACTGATGCAATTATCTGTTGTGTGGTCGGTTTCTCTATGATAGTCACAGAACAAATTTGGGTATTGCCCTTTTTTTGTTTTTCATTGGTTGCGGCTGTTTAAACTGATAATTCTCAGTGCTGAGAACCTCAGCCGGAGATTTCGTTAAGGGAGTCCACTGACGTTCCCTATTCTCCTGTTTAATCGCTTTTTGAGTTGTTATCTTGTCGATTGTTGCTCGCGCATCAATTGGTGAATACGGAGAAAACGAATTCTGGCTGACTCTTTCCAGTTTCTCTTATACTTGCGACTACCTCTACTCAGGTCTTGCGGACGGTTCTGAGGTAGAGGTAGCCGGTTGGAACTTAAGTTGCACTCAGTCTGGGCGTAAACCTTGGCTGCCGCCATGAGTTTATCCCAGTTTTTTGGAAGGCCACTTGTACCAGACAACACTTTAATCATTTCGTCGCACCTTACCGCATACTTGAATTGCGCGCGTATAAGGTCTTCATGGACATCTCCAATCTCCAAAACCTCTTTATTGTAACGTGTTATAAAATCTTCGAGGCTTTCATCGTCCCTCCGCCAGATGTTCATTACATCTGAGGAGTCGCGCACGTATCGCCTTTGCTGACTAAAGTGTGTAAGAAATTTTTCTTTCAAGTCATTCCAAGAGGAAAGTTTACCTGCCGGCAAATTATCAAACCAAAGGCGCGCAGCGCCAGTGAGGGTTTGTACAAATAAGTGACACCACATTGGCAGTGTCCAGCACCCAAGTAACCCTGCGCCTGTAAAGAGGCGCATGTGATCATCGGGATCGGTCAAACCGTTAAACTTTCCAACGTTGGATGGTAATCTCGCTTGCTCCAACGGAGCCAGTGCTATTTCTGTGGTAAACTTTGATTGTTCAGCTGCTTCGGTTGGGCGATACACTAAATTGTAATTATGCTCAGCTTCCAGATTGTATACTGCGCGTACTTTTGGCTTGTAACTAGCATGATCTGCAGATATTCGATTAAAAATACTTGCACTATCCCCTTCCTCATATGTTCTATCAAGCTCGTCGTGTTGGGTGTCCCGTTTCTATGAAGATCGCGGGCCCAAACGAGAGTGGATAGATCACGACACTGAACGTTCTCTTCTTGCCTTCTATTACCAGAATGAATAAGATCATTCCTGGTTTTAGAATGCATTTCTGTTTCATCTTCAGGCATGCGAGAAGGGGAACGAGCATGACCTTGAGTATTATAACTCAAAACTCGAGGTGCTGGCGAAGCACGGACCTGAGGAGCGCTAACCGGAGCTTGAAAAGCTGGAGTTCCGGTTTGGGCACATAACTGAGCATACATAGCGTTTAGAGTCGCTTGATATTTGATTAACCACGATAATGGAGTCTCTCCAGGTGGTAAAATCGACATAACATCAACGTGAGGAGCCGCCGGCGTTACAGGAATCCTCGCATGATTAGGATCATACTGAGCATTAGCTTCGCCGGAAGAATCCTCAACTATTTGTCCGTCGACCTGAGGTCCGACAACAACGCGTCGAATCCCTGATCGAGGTCCTTAAAAAGATGATCCGTCAGCCATGATGCTGCAGATCTAAGTGAAACGAAACGAAAGGTGAGAGAATCGAAATCGGTGGGCGCCAATGAAGAAACCCTAGATTAACTAGACCGGAATCAAAGTAGATCTATGGAATGGGCTCTGCATAAAAGGGTTAACCCTCCGTTTGGTTTCACTATGGATGCTGAATAGAACAATACTCCGGCTGATCCTGCAAAACAGAACACCGTTAGCTCGCCACGGGAGAAGGGGGGTTCTCTCCGTGACCACCCTCCGGCGTGAGAATAAGTACAGGTAGTCGGAAGTATTGTAAGTGAGAGAGTAGTTGAGTGTGAATACCTTTCCTTGAACTCCAAGTTACTTATTTATAGCCGGTGTTTGGCACCAAAAAGAGAGATTGTTAATGTTAACGGAATCTTTTGTTATTCCGTTAGCGTTTGTTGGCAATCTGTTAGTATACACGGATCGTGAGCTCATCAGCGGTTAGGGAGGCGCCACGTGTCAACATGAGATCACTACATCTTATGAATGTGAGCATGCCATCACCGTGATATTCCTCAGCCGTCCAGATGCTGCCATGTGGCAATTGGTTATAACCGAAAAGATGCTTGCACGATTGGGTGTTAATGGCTTCTAGAAGGTTTCACAGCTGTTATCCATCTATCATTCGCCACGTGTACATTCTGTTACAACAGAAAAGATTCCCCTTGCTTCTGCACCAAGTTAAGGATTTTGCTAAGGGAAAGTTCCAGGATTTACTGTTTCCTTGCGCAAGAACCGCAATTTAGTTAACTGGTCTTCCTTCTTTTCCTTGCTGCTTGGCACAACGTTTGGTGGATGCTTGCTTTGATATAAATATCTGCGCAAGGTTTGCGCATGGAACATTATCAAACAAGAATGTTCAAAGTTAACTTTGAACCTTGCGCGAGCCCACGCAAGGTAGTTAAATGAAGCATTTATCGGACAAGAATGTTCAAGATTAACTTTGAACCTTGCGCGAGCCCGCGCAAGGTAGTTAAATGAAGCATTATCAGACAAGAATGTTCAAGATTAACTTTATACCTTGCGCGAGCCCGCGCAAGGTAGTTAAATGAAGTATTTATCGGACAAGAATGTTCAAGATTAACTTTGAACCTTGCGCGAGCCCGCGCAAGGCAGTTAAATGAAGCATTATCAAACAAGAATGTTCAAGCTTAACTTAGATCCTTGCGCGAGCTCGCGGAAGGTAGTTAAATGAAGCATTTATCCAAAGAGAGTGTTCAAGTTTAACTTTGAACCTTGCGCGAGCCCGCGCAAGGTAGTTAAATGAAGCTTTCCTCTCTTGGATATTTGGCGTAAAGTTCTAATAAATCTTATTTTGGCAAAGAAGTCTGCGCACAGTTTCTTTAGAAGTTATTAATGGGTATGGTTTCCTTGATTGGCGCAAGGTTTTTGGGACTATACCCCTTCAGTAATCACATAAAAAGACAAAAAAAATAATAAACACTTTTCACAAATCTTTCAATTGTTATATTGATAATGATAATGATAATGTTATATTGATAATTTTACTAAAAACATATAATAGTTGATATACTCATTTTCTAATTCATTTACATATTTTTTAATTATTTTTTGTATCATTTTTTTATTTTTTAAGGCTTGGTCTATTCGCACACGTCATTTGTCTTTTTGCACACTAAAAGCCCATCGCTTAGGCCAAAGCGCAACGCTTTGGGACTGGTCAACAGACAAGGACTGACAGAGTCAGTCCTTAGAGTCAGTCCTTGTCTGTTGACTAGTCCCAAAGTGCTTCGCTTTGGCCTAAGCGGTTGCTTTTAGTGTGCAAAAAGACAAATGGCATGTGGAGTGGAGTTTATGTTGTTTTTTGTTGGAAATAGGTGGGATGTGGGTTAGTTTGGTAGTGTTTTTTTGGATGAAAAAATTGTATTTGAGTTTTATTATTATTATTATAAAATATTAGTATTATATATTCATAGTTTTTTTATAATTACGTTTTTTACGTATTATTTTTATAGAACGTATATAATATCCATATAATATAAGGGCGTCTTTATAAACTGTTAAACTAGTTTATTTTGTTAAATTAAACGAACACGTTAAATAAAATGTACAGAAAACCATAAGAATTAAACGTAAACAATCCAAAACCAACGTAATGTAAATAGAAGATTAACTGCAATATATATATATATATATATATCCGTTTGTACATACAAAACAAAAAGGTACAACTGAGTACATAATACATAACAAAACACTATACAAACAAACTAAGGTACTAATCCTCGTGCGGTGGGGACGGTGGGAGGGGAAGGGGAGGCAACCCGGCAATCTCTCGTAGAGAAACGAGCGTCTCGACCATCCAGACAATGAGTGCGCCCTGGCGTCTGAGGCGACGGTCGAAGTCCCGAGCCACCTCACGCGCTGCCGGAGGCAGGTTAGCGTAAACGTGTTGCGGTTACTGTGGCGGCTCAGGAGCTGGCTGAAATGGTGGTACCGGGATCTCCTCGACATGCTCCTCCTGAGCCGGATCCTGGAATACAGGCTGAGCCTGAGCCTGAGGCTGGCCCTGAGGCTGATCGAGGCCTAGTGCCTGTAGCTGAGCCTGCCGAGCGGCCTCCTGAACATGAGCAGGGGCTAACACTCCATCCCTCACCTCAATAACAACCGGGATGACCTCTGGCAACTCCTCCGCATGCCAAATCTGCCCGTCACGACCCCTAAACTTCAGACCAACATCAAAGGTACGGGTGATCTGCATGCTAGATACTGACGCGCGGCCCAACCTAGTCGACAGGATCGTCGCGGACAGCTGCAGATCACTCTCGAGCACGAGCCCTAGCGAGCGTGCAATTGCGGTGATGTATGAGCCACCGTGCAGCTTCCCGCGGAGCTGCCGGTTGTATGCACCGGCAAAGTACTCTGCCAGGCAGGCTGCTAGATCGCAGGTCTGGCCGCAAAGTAGGCAGTATAGAAAGAAAATGTCACCGAGGTTGACCTTCTCCCTGCTGGTACCCCCGCCGCACGATAGATGACGCGATAATATGGTGCAGGTATCGGTACAAGGGGGTCTCTAATGGTGGTGGCCTTTTGCCAGGATTTCCCAAAGGGAACCATGGAAATGGCCCTCCAGAAACTAATAAGCGTCTGCCTGTCCATGGCCCTAACCCCCTGCGTATATAAATCAGTATCAAGCTCGACCTGTGTACAAACCTGAATGGACAGCAAACTCCCGCACACTCATCTGAAACTGCTGATTGGCGAGACGGAATGTAACCTCGTGGACTGGATGATACGGGTCCTCCACGTAATCCGCCGGATGTGGCTCGTATGTAAACGAAGAAAGAAACTCGATCGTAAGCTCACGGTATGAGTCCTTCATCGCTAGCTGAAAGAGGCGCGACCAAGGACTATCCAGACCAACTATATCACACGCCCGCGGGGCCTCTCCTGCAGTCTCCAGCAGATCCCAGTCTATCCCTACATGCCTCCCAATCTCCATGGTGCGCAACCTAGCGCATCTCCCCGCCGCCCGTGACCCCTCCTCAAACTGAAGTACGGGTGATTAGGTAGAGGGTTAACCTCTACCTCTACCTCAACCTCCATCTCCTCAATCTCCTCCTCCTCGTGATCGAAATCCATCCCAGCACGTTTAAATACAAATACAAGTTAAACAATAATATTGTATAAATAATAATAAACAAATAATATTATTAAACAAATAATTCTTATATTAAAAATACAAATAATATCTTATATTAAAATACAAATAATATTATTTATTTAAAATGTATTTGCATTATTAAACAATAATATTGTATAAATAATAATAAACAAATAATATTATTAAACAATTCAAATACAAAAAAAAACCAAAAAATTGTATAAATCCATAAATAATATCTTATATTAAAAATACAAATAATATTATTTATTTAAAATGTATTAGAATATTAAACAATAATATAGTATAAATCATAATAAACAAATTACCCTTAAAACAAAAAAAAATTAATATGAACCAAAGCGCCCCGCTTTGGCCTCGGCGCGGCTCTAACAACCCGCATTGTTCGTAGCTCGTTACTCTCGTTACGCCTAGCACCAGAGATTCGGATCATAATGTAAACTATATTGCTTACTACGCTACATCGCATATTTTCGCACTACATCGCATATCTTCGCACACTACATCGCACCTCACAACGCTCATATCGCACTCGCTAAATACTACAAACTTTGCATGAAGTTTCCAAGGCTTTCTGCTCGCGTAAACTACAACGCGACTCTCGCAAGACTTGGGAACAAAGCCACATACTTCCTCGCTTAATCTTAACATAATTTAATCGATTAATACGCTTAATGCTTTGCTAAAACGCTTAATACAATTAACTAATACGATTTTTCTAGCATTACAAAAGGATTTTAAATAATTTCTAAAATTTTTGTAGCATGGGTTCCTTTTGTAAAAAATGCGTATTTTAATCATTAGAATTTAAAATAAAAACTATTTTCATACGAAAATCCCAATTTTCGTAGAAAATTGTATTTCCGTGCTAAATGTTGCATCCTTTGGCTCCGAATGGCAGTTTTCATACGAAAATAACATATTAATGCGAAAATCGCATATTTGGTGCGAAAATGACCATTTTCGCACGAAAATATGCATTTCCGCACGAAAATTTCACCAAACCACCTCCATTACTCTCCGCCTATAAATACAACCCTTCACCATCCACTCCAACTTGCTGCCATTCCGCACCAAAACGCACTCCAGCCCGATTTCTCTGTTCCAAGTAAGAAAACTACGTTTTTCACAAGAATTACAACGGTTTTTACAACGATTTTGCACGAGATTATCTTCGATTTCATCTAAACTTCTCTGTTTTACGAAAACCTTCATCTTTTTCATAAAACTTTCTGATTTTCTTAAGGATTTAGCACTTAACCGAGCATGTTTGAGTTAGCCTTGGCTTCTCAGACCCGAAACCTTGGTGTTTCAAACTCACCAAGTGTTTATCCTAACAAAACTGTTTTATCAAATCGATTTTCACACGAAAACGGATCAGACCAACTAATGTTTCGTTCACTAAGTAGTAGAACGAGGCATTGTCGAAACCATCACGAAATAGACTCGAAAATACATATGTTTCAGACGAAGTCTTAGTCCCGTACGCACCAAGACGCAAGAACAGTCACTTGTGCGATCTGGACTGGCTCGCGTGAACCATACTTGGTTCACACGATCCAGTCCGAGTTCATAGAAGAGACTCACCCGCTCAAAAGACCACTCCGATGCTCGGTTGATCAGTAACCTAAGGTTGGAGGGATGAACACTCAATTTCCCGAAGTATGACGAAAACCACCAAAATTTTTGCACGCAAATTTCACCAAAATTTTCGCACGAAAATTTCACCAAAATTTTCGCACGAAAACTAATTTCGTGCGAAAATATCTGTTTCCCTCGCACCGACTCTCTGTTTCAATTGTTTCAACAATCTGGAAGACTGATGCCCTTCCGTCTCTATGCGCAGGCTGACCGACACTCTTTTCTCTCCTCCCATCAACTCTTGGTGTTCGCTGTTACTTACCCACTGTGAGTATACTTGACCCCCTTTCGCTTAAAACGCACTTTTGGGTGTAACATACGTTCATATCAAAATACACAACGCAAAACTAAACTGATTATCACACGCGAATATCCGTTACACAAGTCTACACATGATGCTTGATACATTTAAACTAGGACACATTTTCGTTAACTCACCTTAGCTAGTATGGTACTAGAGTTTGGCTAACACCCGACGGGGTCTAGCTAGGAAGACCGCGCGAGCATCTCGAGAGTTTAGTATGATAAATTTGTCTTGTGAGTTTATATATGTTGGTCATGTTTATGTACGTGGTATTTCGCAACGTTCTCTATCTATTATGCTATTATATCAAATCCTGTATACTCGCCAATACACTTTTGTATTGACAATTATTTTAACGTACGTTGCAGGTTAATGTTTCTACTCGCTGCAAACGGACTTAGGATTTTGCTTAGAAACTTGTAATAAATTGTAATCGACTTTGAAAATTGTTTGAGATTAATGGAATTCGTGATGATTATGTAATGATTGTATGTTGATTGTATGGGAAATTGACACTTAAATATTGTCATTCAAAAATAGTCATTGTGGATTCTCTCGAACAATCTGAACCGCTTAGTGTTGCGCCCCGATGATAACGCCATCGGTTGGGTTGTGACAGATTGGTAACAGAGCCATAGCTATAGGGAATTAGGTAGATTGCCTAGTCTATAGTAGGAAACTATGTGCTTCTTCCTTGCTTATCTGATTAAAAGTTTTCCCCCGTATTGTTGGACATAAAATACTATACGAAGTCTTTCCTAAGACTTGAACACAACACACGAAGCTGCAAAGATACTCGTACACCACAATCGAGTCGATTTGGCGAGATTAGGTGTGAAAACCGCGAACTCTCGGCAAATCACTCACTCAGCGTTTTCCGATTTGCACGAAATCCTTCGTTAAGTTAGGAGTGATATCCACATCTTAACGGAAAGTTTCCCATTCTATCTGGTGGAAACCTCCTGATGGGTCCGGGAGGGAAACCACAATCAGGGATTTGAAGTTATTAAGTTAGGGTGAAACCCGAACCTTGAAAACTCATCCCACTCAACGATTTTCAATCTCACCAAGGTCTCGATTGTTTCAAGGATTTGGGACATGTAGTAACCGGAAGGGTAATGCCGTTAGCCGCAAGGCAGTGAGAGCATTTACTTATTAGGCCAAAGCGTGTGCCTAAACTCAACGGAATGATCGAATCACTTTGGGTAGTCATTGTCTCAAAACCAGGACGCTCTATTAATTTTAAGCCTGCAATCGCCGATTTTACGCATCATCGAATTTTATTATGCTTATATGTTTTCAAATTGAAGATTTTACACTTTATCGATTTCTCGAGTTATCGTCTTTCGCTCCACAAACGTACGCACAACTCGCACAGCTATCGCAATCCAAAACAAAAGCTAATACTCGCAACAAAACCAAATCATAACAACTCTCTTGAACGTGTGCTCACGCCATATTTATTTATTATATACAAACATATATATATACATACGTGAGAATCTAGGAAATATGTGTTTTCCTATGTGATATTCGAAATACGTGTTACTATATCAACTATGACAAGTTTTTAACGCGCTAAATCGCATCGCAATTTCAAAATCATTATGATCGAATCTCATTCCAAATCTCTTTGTATAGATGTCTTCGAACGCTTCCAGCTCTCGACGCCAATCCCGAAGAAACGCCGATAAGAGGATCGCATCGCTCATGGCCAATGTCATTCCTCAAATCATCACCCAAGTTCAACCCCTCAGCAATTCTTAGACATCGGAAGACTCTAAGTCCGATGCACCAAAGTCTACTTTCTCCTACAAACAGTTCAAGGCCTGTGACCCAATGGTCTTCACAGGTGAAGGAAGCGTATCTTAGATGCTTCAGTGGTTTGATGCAATCGAGTTTACCCTCCGTCAGAGTGGGTGCCCTGAGCATTTTCAAACCACCTGTGCTACCGGAGTATTTCAATCCCGAGCCCTCGACTGGTGGACAGTCGAGCGCATCAAACGTGGGAACGACGCAGCTTACGCATTATCGTGGGAGGAACTGAAGGAACTCATGAAAAGAGAATACTGCCCCTCCCCACGAAGTTCAAAAGCTAGAAAACGAGTTCTGGAAAATCAAGCAAGTCGAATGAGACAATGTCAGCCTCACAGCAAGGTTTAAACAGCTTAGCATCATCTGCCCAAGCCAAGTCGACACTCCCGAAAAGGCTATCAAAAAGTACATACGTGCTCTGCCTGAGTGTGTGGGCAATTTTGTCGAAGCTGCAAGACCGGCTACCATCGAAGAAACCTATCAGTTGGCCGCGGAGATCAATGACAAGCGAGTTCTCCAAAAATCCTACCAAGAATCTGATCCAAGCTACTATCGAGCTGTCCGACGACGATGAAGACGATGACGTGCCACCGCAAGCCACTGCCAAGCCTAGACGCAAGAGAAAAAGCCCGAACCTCAACTACTCAGCAACTGCACCGCTCAACCCTGAACCCCTCCGAGCAGTTCCGTTCTACCCAAGGCGCAACTACACAGGGCCTCATCCCAAGTGCTCGACATGCACGTATCACCACCAAGTCGGAGCCAGCTGCCGCTATTGCATCAACTGCGACTGTTTCGGTCATCTCACCAGCAACTGCCACACTGGACCACGACAACCAGATACGTTAGCCCTTCCAGCACCGCCGACTCAACCCGCAGCCCCAGCAGCAGAAGTCGTCAACACCAACACCGACCAGGAGTAGAACGATGTTGTTTATAGTACGATTTTCGACATTTGTACTTATGCTTTCTAATTAATCCATTGTAAGGTGTCGTTTTAACACACGGCGACATCTTTTCTCTCTCTCTCTCCCTCCCTCACTCGAGTTATCGCACTTAGTCTAGGCTCACCCACTAAATCTATTTATTAACGCTATATAGTTTATCACGATATAACATGTTTCTATCCCCACTATGCGTCTTTAGAATAAGTTACGATAATCATGCAAACACTAATTAATCGCGGGTGCACACGGGATTAACCTCTGCATGGGGATCATAGTGAGTTCTAATGGTGCCATAACGTTCAAAGCATGGTTAAGCGTGGTGGATACGCCGCTGGTACTTCCTATATATAAGTGTCTTAACCATGTCGACAAAACGTGACACCTATTCACGGCACGGAGGTGGTGTGGTTAAAGCATGGTGGATACGCCGCTGGTACTTCCTATATATAGGTGCTTTGCCATGCTAACAAACTCCCGTGGAGACGTGCCATGTGTAGTTGAATGTTATTAGACCTTTAATATTATGATGATTATTTTCACACGCAAACTCCTTCGCAAAGGCGTAACATCTCATCACTTCTCGAGTCGCACCACTGCTAGAATTTTCGTAAGTCTACATCGACGCGAACCTGCTTTCGGTAAAGTCTATATCGCATCGCTTATCGCTATCGTATCGCTTATCGCATTATCCTCTCGGCGTTGTATCGTTGTCGCTTCGCATATCGCTATAGTTTCGTTTATCGCTGTCGCATCGCTTATCGCTATCGCTTCGCTTATTGCATTCTCCTCCTGATGCCCGAATGCTATCTCTTCGCTTATCGCCTTTACCTCGTGACGCTTTAACGCTTATCGCATCTCTCATTCTTACCGCTTCGCTATTCCAATCGCCAAACCTTTCCCCACGCGCTTTTATCGTTAACCAAGTATGCAATCAACTGCTCCGTGCGAGCCACTTGGCTCCCTATTCAAACTTGGTCCAACCATTCGCCGCTTGGATCAAAGTCCATCCATGTCATGTTGGCACACACGACATCTTTCCACGGAACAGAGGCGATATGGCTAAAACATGGTGGATACGCCGCCGGTACTTCCTATATATAAAGTGTTTTAGCCGTATTAACAAACTTCCGTGAAAAGATGCCATGTGGGGTTCGACGATATCTAAGCTTTGTAATTACTTGTTCCTATTCTTCACCGCATGGACCAAGGATATCGAAATCTATCCATATCATGTCAAACACCTGATATCGCCACGAGACGGAGGCGATATGGATAAAACATGGTGGATACGCCGCTGGTACTTTCTATATATAAGTGTTTTAGCCATATTGACAAACTTTAATGGAAAGATGCCATGTGGGGTTCGACATAAATTAAAATTTTTGATACCATTAAAACCGATATTTACCGACGTGTTTGGAAATAAATAAAAAATTTTAAATGTTTACAAAATTTGGGCCATTTGCTAAAATTTTTGAATTATTTTGACCAACAAAAACATTTCTTACAACGTGGGTTAAATCGACTCAGCCTAACGCCGTATCGTAAGAAAATTTTCCTAAATCGAGTTTTATTCAAAAGCCTTTTCGTAATAACTTTATCAAAACTTTTCAAAAACTTAAAAACATTTTTGGATCGCCAACTCGTGAGTTGCGAACCACGAGTCAATTAAGTCGCCTTTATTCATCAATTGCCTACACTGCCGAGACGCTTTCACTCGTCAGTCCTATATCGATCGCTCATTCATCCTCAACTTATGCTAACGTCTTAACGCTTTATCGCTATCTATTCATGTGAATTCTCGAGGTCTCCCTTTCGAATAAATTTCGGGACGAAATTTCCTAAAACAGGGGAGACTGTAACAACCCGCATTTTTCGCAGCTCGTTACTCTCGTTACGCCTAGCACCAGAGATTCGGATCACAATGTAAACTAAATCGCTTACTATGCTACATCGCATATTTTCGCACTACATCACATATTTTCGCACACTACATCGCACCTCATAACGCTCATATCGCACTCGCTAAATACTACAAACTTTGCGTGAAGTTTCCAAGGCTATCTGCTCGCTTAAACTGCAACGCGACTCTCGCAAGACTTGGGAACAAAGCCGCATACTTCCTCGCTTATCCATTCGAATCTTAACTTAATTTAATCGATTAATACGCTTAATGCTTTGCTAAAATGCTTAATACAATTAACTAATATGAACGAAAGCATTAAAAAAGGATTTTTTAATAATTTTTAGGAATTTTTCTAGCATGGGTTCCTTTTGTAAAAAGTGCGTGTTTGAATCATTAGAATAAAAAAAACTATTTTCGTACGAAAATCCCAATTTTCGTGCGAAAATGTTGCATCTTTTGGCTCCGGAGCATGTTTTCATGCGAAAAAGACATATTTCGTGCGAAAATCGCATATTTGGTGCGAAAATGACCATTTTTGCACGAAAATATGCATTTCCGCATGAAAATTTCACCAAACCACCTCCATTCCTCTCTGCCTATAAATACAACCCTTCACCATCCACTCCAACTTGCTGCCATTCCGCACCAAAACGCTCTCCAGCCCGATTTCTCTGTTCCAAGTAAGAAAACTACGTTTTTCACACGAATTACAACGGTTTTTTACAACGATTTTGCACGAGATTATCTCCGATTTCATCTAAACTTCTCTGTTTTACGAAAACCTTCATCTTTTTAATAAAACTTTCTGATTTTCTTAAGGATTTAGCACTTAACCGAGCATGTTTGAGTTAGCCTTGGCTTCTCAGACCCGAAACCTTGGTATTTCAAAGTCACCAAGTTTTATCCTAACAAAACTGTTTTATCAAATCGATTTTCACACGAAAACGGATCAGACCGACTAATGTTTCATTCACTAAGTAGTGTAACGAGGCGCTGTCGAAACCGTCACGAAATAGACTCGAAAATACATTTGTGTCAGACGAAGTCTTAGTCCCGAACGCACCAAGACGCAAGAACAGTCACTTGTGCGATCTGGACTGGCTCGCGTGAACCATACTTGGTTCACACGGTCCAGTCCGAGTTCATAGAAGAGACTCACCCGCTCAAAAGACCACTCCGATGCTAGGTTGATCAGTAACCTAAGGTTAGAGGGGTGAACACTCGATTTCCCGAAGTACGACGAAAACCACCGAAATTTTCGCACGAAAATTTCACCAAAATTTTTGCACGAAAACTAATTTCGTACGAAAAAATCTGTTTCCCTCGCACCGACTCTCCGTTTCAACTGTTTCAACACTCTGGAAGACTGATGCCCTTCCGTCTCTATGCGCAGGCTAACCGACACTCTTTTCTCTCCTCTCATCAACTCTCGGTGTTCGCTGTTACGCACCCACTGTGAGTATACTTGATCCCCTTTTCGTTTAAAACGCACTTTTGGGTGTAACATACGTTCACATCAAAATACACAACGCAAAACTACTCTGATTATCACACGTGAATATCCGTTACACAAGTCTACACATGATGTTGATACATGTAAACTAGGACACATTTTCGTTAACTCACCTTAGCTAGTATGGTACTATAGTTTGGCTAACACCCGACGGGGTCTAGCTAGGAAGACCGCGCGAGCATCTTGAGAATATAACATGATAAATTTGTCTTGTGAGTTTATATGTGTTGGTTATGCAACGTTTTATATCTATTATGCTATTATATCAAAACCTGTATACTCGCCAATACATTTTTGTATTGACAATAATTTTAACGTATGTTGCAGGTTAATGTTTCTACTCGTTGCAAACGGACTTAGGATTTTGCTTAGAAACTCATAATAAATTGTAATCGACTTTGAAAATTGTTTGAGATTAATGGAATTCGTGATGATTATGTAATGATTGTATGTTGATTGTATGGGAAATTGACGCTTAAATATTGTCATTTAAAAATAGTCGTTGTGGATTCTCTCGAACAATCTGAACCGCTTAGTGCCGCGCACCGATGATTCCGCCATCGGTTGGGGTGTGACAGGCGCTTTGGTTCTTCGTTTTTAAACACAGAACCCAGCAGCCGAATCAAAACCCCGAACAATCAAAACACAATCAACAATAAGTGTTTAACCAAAACAATAAAGGAAGTTCGGTCTTACCTTTTAGCGGTTGAAATCTTAAAAAACACGATCTAAGCCTTAGTGTGTGTAATCGCACCTTTGTGTGTGTGTTTGTGTTTGGTGTTGAAATGGGGGAGAAGCCACCCCGCTTCAGGTAATACGAGGGGCCAAAGCACCCCGCTTTGGCCAAAGCGCGGCGCTTCAGTTCAAATTTTCAGGCTAAGCGCCCCTCTTAGGTCAAAGCGCATCGCTTAGGGTCTTTTTTAATTTTTTTATAATCGTTTTTAATTCACAAACGCGTTGATAATAGTCTAAATTTTACCGTTATTTTCCAACTTTTCCAAACGACATGCACATGGAAAGCCACAGCTGGTAAAAAGTTGGCAACCACAGTTTGCACCATAGGCTCTCAACCCGTCTTCCTTACGTGTTAGTTCCATATTCAAAAGCTCAATCACAAATATTGAAACCTTTCTGAGAATATTTTCAAGCATGAGATGAACCTTGTGGTGGTTCATTACTTTTTGGAGGCTTGTTTCAAAGCTACGTCGAATCTCGGCGTATTGTCTATCAACAACATGATCAACATATAGTACAAGTTTATCCAGTGTGTTGCTATGACTTGGAAAGTGAGTTTTTAGTGTTGCATGCATGCCCTCAACCTTGTTTGTCGTAGTTTGGTGAAAGTTGATAGTTTTGTTAGTCCAGCAAGATACAAACTTTTCGTGGTACGGATCCAACCATGATTTCCTCAAATAATCAAAAACCTCTGAAATTAAAAAAAACTTAAATAGTCAGTTTTTGTTATTATATAAAATTTGAACATAATTATGTAAGAAAGACGCACGTTCATGGTCATCTTCTTTCAGCTGTGCTTCAAGGTTTTCCAAGTTATACCTGTATATTTCCTCGGTCGTAGACTCGCACAATGTCCAAATTGTACGTACGAATTCCTTCCACTGATTGTCAGAGAATTTCTTCTTGCTATTCTTGTTAATATTTTGTTGAATATGGAACCGACAAAGATACTTATTGGCTTTTGGAAAAACTTGTTCACACGCGTTAATTAGCGCAAGATCCCTGTCTATTAAAATCACGTGCGGTTCCATACATCCTACCAGCATAGACTTGATCCTCTGCATCACCCATAAGTAGTTCTCTAACTTCTCAGCGGAAATTACCGCACAAGCAGCCGTAAACGATTTGTTTGTCGACGTCATGCCTACGACCTGAACAAATGGCAGGTTGTACATGTTCGTTTTGTAGGTGGCGTCAATCATTAGCACATGCGGGAAGGCACACCACATAGTGAAGGATTTTTTGTGAACAAAGAACACGCGTTCGATATCTCATTCGTGCGTGTCACACCCCGACCCGCAGCGGAAAAGGTGATCGGGGCATAATTGGGTTATCATCAAAGCTCATGACATTTATTATATGTTTCATATTCATTAATACAATTTAATGGAAATAAATGATACACCATATTCTATCTATCTGTCTAAGCTTCTTGGTTCTCTTCTAAGGCATATCCTATGTTTTCCTTGCTTCAACCTGTTTACCTGTATCATGTGTAAAAAGGTTTTGGATCAACATAATGTTGGCGAGTGAATCCTATGGAAAAACATTTGAACAAGTTTAACCAATTGATTATAAATAATGTGCATACCACATATGAGTAAATGTAGATGTAAATTTATTCACACAACACATAATATTGAATATTAAACTCACATACACCAAATGATTGTTTTGAGGCACGCGATGTTCGACTCGTCTCCCACGAGGAACTGATGGGCCTAATGAATGAGTTTTGAGGCACGCGTTGTTCCACGAACTGATGGGCCTAATAAATGAGTTTTGAGGCACGCGTTGTTCTTACGAACTGATGGGCCTTAATGAATGAGTTTTGAGGCACGCGTTGTTCTCGTCTCCCACGAGGAACTGATGGGCCTAATGTATGAGTTTTGAGGCACGCGTTGTTCTTACGAACTGATGGGCCTTAATGAATGAGTTTTGAGGCACGCGATGTTCTCGTCTCCCACGAGGAACTGATGGGCCTAAATAATTTGCATACAACTTTGACAATATGTAATACATCACAACCAAACAATAGTTACATTCTAGTTTAGTTCATATAATGGTATAGCACGAATTTGCATAAGAAAATTAGTTTAAGCGACACATGATACACCCCAAAACATGAATAAAAAGGGGAGTTTGTAAGAATCCACTCACATTGGGTGCGTTCGGTTGATGAGGTTGAATGCACGCGAAATGGTGTTAACCACGAGTGAAATTAATCCTAGATAAATCGCATAATGGTTCGGTAAGTAAACGGGTTTTATGAATCTATTTTAGTAGGATTGTTGGGTGTATTTTTGTGAGTTTGAGGCTATTTTCTAACCTTAAAAATGTTATTTTTAAGTATTTATAATTGATTTTTAATTAAAATAATTAAATAAAAATAATAAAAAAATATTTTATTTTATTGCTACAGTACACGTTGACCGTTGACTTGACTATCGTTGACCGGTTCATAGGCATTTTGTTGTGCGCCGGGTGAGGCTCGAACCCGAGACCTCCCGTACGCGTGCACGCAGCTCTACCAACTGAGCTACGTGTCTAACCCGTTATATATCCGATTTTAATTATATATATATATTAATTAGATTTAACAGAAATCCTTTATTATTAAAAACGAAATAAATCTCAGAACCGGTGTGCTCCACAGGTCTCGAACCCGGGACCTGTGGGTTAGCGGACACACACTCCACCGCTGGACCGTGTGTCTCACTTGGTTATAAACTCAGTTATCAATATACTTAACATATCACAAAACACTCCGGTTCTGTTTTGCGAAAAAGAGAATTTTTATCAAGGCGACGTGTGTGAAACCGGAATCGAACTCGTGACCTTAGCTTTAAAAGTGCACACAGTCCACCGCTGGACTGTGTGTCTAACCCGGTAATTATCTTGATTTTAATTATACTTAACGATTACTGAACTTCGTCTTCTTCACCGGTTTTAACCGGAAGTGACGACGGACTTGGTTTGAAAAGTTAATTCCTGTTCCTTTAGTGTTTTATGATCAATTACAGACGAGATAAAAGTAAAAAGGGAAGAAAATAGGCGTGAGATGTACCGACTGGTTTTACTCTGTTTTCCGGCAGAACTCCGGCGACAGAACTCTTTTTCCGGCGACAAGTATTTTGCAGCAGAAAGTCTTCCGAAGGCTTGAAAAGGGTGTGGGTGTTTTCGGAGAAAGTTTAGGGGGTTCAGTAAGCTCAGAGTTTACGGATACGGTTTTCCGGCGAATTATCAAGAATTTCCGGCGAGTGATTTTTCGCCGAGAAAAGGTGCGATTTGAGTGTGAAAGACTTCTGGCGAGTTGAGGTTGTATTTATAGGGTAGTATTGGGATTGAATGGGGTCTGAATTCGGTCTCAATTCGAAGTCAGCCGTTCTCCGGCGGTTACAGCTGATGTCGCGGTTCAGACGTCGGTTATAACCGTCGTAATAGTTAAGACTTCGGTTATATTGAGCGATAACGTAAATAAACGGCGAAATCGTCGGGATTTCCGACGACTTTTATTTTGGGCGCAAAAATACAGAAATTGATTTCGGAACTTCAATATTTGAATTAAGTAATTCCTTTATTCACCAGAAAAAACAAAATGGCGGAGCGGTTGTTCGGTTAAGAGATAAGTCTTTGGTTTGACCCGGTATAGACCCGAGTTCGAAACCCGGCAAATGTAAAACATTTTTATTTTGATATTTTTGACAGATTTTCAAAAACTAAATACATATCCCCGCATAATATTTGATTACGGATCGTTTAAAATTATTTTGGGCATTTAATTCGCAACTAAAATTTTAACTGACTGTTCGGTTGATAAGCGGAGCGGGTCTGGTAAATCCGTTTTTTGACGGATGTTACAGTGCGCATGTAATAAGTGTAATCTTTTTCGAGAAGAATATTTTCAAGTTTTTGCATCGGAGACTTACCGACATTTTTTCGGCGTTGATTTTCTGAATAGCGTTGTGTATATCTTTCGGAATAAGCTTTCTAGCCGGATTGTTTTTCGTCAGCGTTCGCCAGATACTACGGTTGGGAATATCTTGCTCTGCTAGCTGCTCAACCAGTCTTTTATCATCCGAAGAAAGCCTTCTCGCATACGCGTGACCCTCTAGATTTTTGATAGGAGTGTGGTTATGCTTCGGCTTCGTCACATCCATCCTCCAAACACTTCCGGATGACTCCGAAAACCCGATCATCTCGAACGGGCAGCCTATTTTCTTGCTACCCATTTTCCTCTGTGTAGCTATACTGTTATGCTCCCCACCAAAAGTACATTGAAACCAAATCTTGTAATTCTCTCCTCTTTTATTCGACCTCTTAATCACATTGAGGTAGCCATTGTCTTTTGCGGTGTCTTGTACCCAACGCACCAACTCTTTACGTGACGAAAAGGTCTGCGTTGTATCAAACGAAAATGTAACCGGGTAACAGCCTTCCTCGTCAACAGAGACATCCTCCGGCTCACCATCGTCACCGAGGTCCGAATAGACTTGATGTTCAAAGCTCTGCTGACAATGTAACTGTGGTCTGCATAACACTCCTGCTGTGCAAATCTGTGCTCGCCACCGTAACTGAAATCTGGATAACCTAGTTGTGCGTTAGGAAGACCGTACGGATATTCAACATGAGGATACGCTTCATCTCCGTAACCGTAATTAGAATAACCTGGTTGAGCGTAAGGGTCCTCCGCATGGGTATTTAAATCCAGCTTCACCGTGTTATCACGATAACGAATGCCGGATACAACCTCATCCTCCCTCAAATTGGACGAGACCGGTTTCTCATACGAGCCAGAAATAGCGGTCCCCTCGTAAGAATCAGGAACAACTGACTCGTCAGAATATGACCGAAAAGATAGTTGCTTAACCACGACATTGTTTTTTTGAAGACACGCAACTAATACAGCAAAACCGAGTGTTATTTAAAGAATCACAACTAAAACAACAAAACCCCCGCTTGTTTGGATTTGGAAAAAATATATTGAATACCTAACTCTTGTACATGGCCAGCTTTTAAAAGCAAAAATTTGGGGTCGAAGCGCCGCGCTATGGCCAAAGCGCGGGCTTAGGGTTCACGGGGCACCTCGTACGCCTGAAACCTCGTACAACCTTTATGTCTCTTAAACATCAGTCAAGTCACCTTTTGTCGGTCAAAGAAGTCCTAAGCGTTCCGCTTTAACCATAGCGGGGCGCTTTGGGTGTATATACAATTAATGCATCATCCTTTTTTAAAGATGCCTGATTTTCTAGTCTTATCATCTACAAGTGTAGAATAGATATGTAGTGTCAAGTCATATGTGACATGTAAGAGTCTGGGAACCATTACCCATCACATTATCATTGTAAATATGTTTTTATTTGAATATATTTTAATAAAAATGTTTAGTCATTTTTTTTGCATGTTAAATTTAATATTTATTATTTAATATTTATTTTATTTTTCAAATTTTGATAAATTTTTCAAAAAAGAAAAACTAGAAAACTTGTCAAGTTACATCAAAACAGAAGTAGACGAGCAACAAGCTGCGTCGCCAACACTTTCTAAATTGCAAACCCTAACCTTCCAAAGACAAACCCCTGTCCCCTGGGGTTGAACAATTGATGTGGATGACCCGTTGAACCCTCGTCAAGAAGTGAATAGCTTCTGACTCTAGGGAGCCAAATGTGTCAAAGGCAAAAGGGACAAAGACATGCTGGTTCTCTGCACAAGCTTTAGCATGCTTACTCATTTCTTTGATTCTACCTTTCTTGTTGCTTGTCTAGCTACAAACCGTTTTCCCTTAAACCAACCAAAGGGGAAACCCACGTGAGGTCCACACAAGCATGTTTCCTCCCTGCCCAGCCAACGACGAGCAAATCCGTGGTCGCAGAGTAGATCTCCCTTCCACAGAGTACGTAGAAAATTCACAGAACCTCTTTCTTAAAAAAATTTTAGCTCTTCTTAAGATGTTCCACAAAACATCTCGCATCCAGTCATGATACAAAATTTGAATAGTGAGATTTAACAATCCAAAAATTAAATATAAAAACAAAGTTAGAAAAATAGAATTTTAATAAAACAAACTATATATAACTTCATAAGTCCTTGTTAATCTGAATTGATATAGTTTTAGCCTTTTAGGATATGAGAAATACACAATCATTAATTGTAATAATTAATTTTTAACATAAGCTATTGAGAAAATATGGGGAAAAAATTTAGATTAATATGTATGAGTCAGCATATATTAGGAAGTTTCTATGGGTAGGAAGGATATGAAGTAATCTTAACCATCTATTTAGTAATCAAGGCTAAGATTAAATGGTGGAATTGAAGGAAGAAAAGGAAGCGCGTGAGTTTGTTGAGGATCCAAGATAATAATTTCTCTCTCCTCCAATTCACCCCCATTTTTAAACGTTAATAACTCATTCATACGACATTATTTTTTTGTAAAAATTGCACCATAAAAACGAGCTTTTTTTTTATCTTTAAAACGAGCACACTATTGCTATACTTTTGAAAAAAAGTTTTTCGATAACCCAGATAGCGTAAAACGCAATGAAAAAAAACACAATTTTTTTTTTTTCATTTTTATAATACACAATGGACCAAAAACACAAAATAAAGTGTTTTTTCTAAAAGCAATGAACAAAAAACACAAAAGAAAAGGTTTTTTATTTAAAAAGCAATGAATTAAAACACAAAACAAATTTATTTCTAAAACGTAATTGACTAAAAATATAAAAGAAAGTGTACTTTCTAAAACGCAATGCACTAAAATCACAAAAGAAAAATGTCTTTTGTAAAACGCAATGGACAAAAAACTGTGTTTTTTCATTATTTTGTAAAACGCAATAGACAAAAAACACAAAAAATGTGTTTTTTCATTCTTTTGTAAAATGCAATGGATAAAAAACAGTGTTTTTTTCATTTTATTTGTAAAACGCAATTGACAAAAAACACTCAAAAAGTGTTTTTTTCATTCTTTTGTAAAACGTCAATAGACCAAAAAACAATCAAAAAGTGTGTTTTTTCATTCTTTTGTAAAACACAATAGACAAAAAACTGTGTTTTTTCATTATTTTGTAAACACGCAATGACAAAAAACACACAAAAAGTGTGTTTTTTCATTATTTTGTAAAACACAATGGATAAAAACACCAAAAAATGTGTTTTTTCATTCTTTTATAAAACGCAATGGATAAAATACAGTGTTTTTCATTATTTTGTAAAACGTAATGGACAAAAAACACCAAAAATGTGTGTTTTTTTATTTTTTTGTAAAACACAATTTTAAATGAAAGTTTAAACTGAAAGGTGTTTTGTAATTTTTCTTTGAGACATTTTGTCAAACACCTGGTGTGCAACTTTTTATTAATGATTTTTCAATGAAATTAGAACTAATGATGTTGCCCATACGCATGAATAAATCAAGAGAAAGAGTAGAATCAGAGATATATTACTTTGAATACAAAATGTTTAAGAAATTTGAGAAGAAGAGTACCTTTTTTAACAGAAATCTCGTGTCCCATAGCATTATGTTAAATTTGACAGAGTGGTGAGGTTGGGGAGACGATTCTGGTGGTAGTGGGCGATGGAGTGACGACGGTGGTGGTGGTGGTGGTGATGGGGTGAGATGTATCGTGAAAGAAAATGACATACTGGGTTTTTTTATAGAACTGGGTTTTTTATCTTAGGGTTGTTTGACTAAAAAACCCTTCTAATGTTTTTTTATCTTTGACACGTGTCACTCTATCATTGCTTCATATCCTTCCTAGCTAAAACAAACATTCTATTTGACCTTCCCCTAATATATATAAAGTTGTACAATTTGATCACATAAAAATAAAAGTAAAAATACTAGAAAACCAAGTGAATTTTCATTTATTTTTATAAATAAGAAAATAATAATAATAATAATAATAATAATATTAACATAAGCTATTGAGAAAATGTGGGAAAAAATATAGATTCTATATTAATATATATATATATAATTTAAATTTATAATATAAATAAAATAAAAACACCAAGTGAATTTTCATTTATTTTGATAAATAAGAAAATAATAATAAGTAAATAAAATGGTGGGGCCGATAGACAAATATATCCAAAGGGCTGGCGTTGTACAGTTCATCCCGTGGATACTTCATTGTCATCAAGTGGGGATCTATACCTTTATCTAGACCACCCAACATGGAATTTTTACCTACTCAGATAGACCTTTTTACCCCCTTTAGTTACTCTTAATTTTAGGTTAACTGTCTTCGTTTGTAGTTTTTTTAATTTTGTCATTTTAGCCCAATTTTAAAAAATACGTCATTTTTCTCTCCAACGTTCTGAAAACGTGTTATTTCAATCCAAAAAGTTAACCCAAGTTAAAAAAGTTCAATCACTCAGGGGTAAAATTGTCAATATATATTTTTATTTAGTTTTTAATTTTCTTTAACTCGTTTAAATAATAAACCCCCATCTCTCTCCGCCTTTCTTTGCAACTCCCTTCTTCACCACCACCATTCGATCACCACCGGTCCACCACCAATCTCCACCGCCTTCCGACTTCATCACCACCCGGCAGCCACCAACCACCGGTAAACAACTCCACCATCCTGCCAACTCCGTGTACCGCCACCCTCCCCCACATTATTATCCTTAACATCATCATAACCATCACCGTTCTGAATCATGAGAATCTATAATCGGTAATGTTGTCGTTGTTAATTATGCATAACCACCATCCACAACCTGTAATACCATTACTCACAGCCACTCATGTATCAACCATCACTGCTACCATCGGAACTTCATAATCACCGTCACCGTCTCCCCGTGCACCTTCATCAACATCATTGTTACCCGCTGCCATAGCCGGTACCACCGGTATAGCCATCATCCGTTTCTCCGGCCGTTTCACATCTCCCGATTATCTGTCGGACTTACCTTGGTCGCCGAAGAACTTGTCTGAATCAAGAGAATCTATAACCGGTAATGTTGTCGTTGCTAGTTATGCATAACCACCATCCACAACCTGTAATACGGTTACTCACAGCCACTCATGTCATCAACCATCACTGTTACCATCAGAACTTCATAATCACCGCCACCGTCTCCCCGTGCACCATCATCAACATCACTGTTACCCGCTGCCATAGCCGGTACCACCGGTGAAATCATACGGCTCGCCGGAGGCCATAGTTTCTCTGGCCGTTTCACATCTCCGATCATCTCTTTATCTCAAATCTCACTCTCTCTCTTACTTTCTCTCTCTATTTTCTGGAAACAGAAGTTTGTGTGTGTGAGACTTAGAGAAGGATAAAAAGTAGTAGGGACGAAGGTGTACGGGTGATTGAGTGTGTGAAAGAGTGTGTGTGAAATGGGAAATGACAATTTTGCCCTTCATTTAACTGAGGTTTTTAATTGAGGTTAACTTTTTGGACTGAAATGACATTTTCCAGAACGTCAGGGAGGAAAATGACGCATTTTTGAAAATTGGACTGAAATGGCAAAAATGAACAAGTTCCATGAACGAAAATGGCAGTTAACTCAATTTTTAAAATTTTCATACAAAGGGCAGTCGTAATTAGAAGTATAAACAAGCCGAGCTATCTGAGATCGGATCGAAGAAAAAAACTCAATAAAAAGCGAGCTTAAATAAGCTCGAGCCTAACCTTAAAAGTAAGTTTGTTTAGTAAACAAGTCTGAATCTCGCTTATCGAGCTTAAGCTAGCTCGCGAGTCTAAACAAACTTTGTTTTTTTGAACGGTAAACTATACCACCGGATAAGCATCCGGGATGCCCTCAATCGAGCAAATGTATCCCCTCCTCCATAACGGTCAGAGTTGGATTCATACCCAAACCACCAGTTCCAGGGGAAAACCGCTCGCCCGAAGGCCCACTACGGTAAAACCCGGTTCGGCTCGGTTTCGAACTGGCAACCTCCCTAGTTCTAAACTTTATTGCCACCACCAATTTTCTTTAAAATGATGCAAATGGGAATTGAACTTAGGACCTCAAATAGTGTAATCAATTGACTAACCACTAGACCAACTTGTCAGAACGCTTAAACAAACTTATTACTTATATATTCTTCATTATATGTTAAATATATATTTATATAATAATATTTATTATTTATACAACTATGGAAAATAACTAAATTATATATAAACGAGCCAAGCTCAAACTTGAAAATTTATCAACTAGCCAAGCTCGAGCTTTTAAAACAAAGCTCAAGCTCAAATTTTTATAAGTTAACTGAGCTTGAGCCTATCCAGGCTTCGCTCGATTGCACTCCTTCCCTTGTAATACATCATTTTTTTGTATTCATGTTTTTTTATATAATACTTTTAATATAATATATATTGCAAGTGTTTAAGCAGATGGTTTGGTTATGGATTAAAATATTAAACAAATTTGGTCGAACACAATATGTTATATAGATTCTTAAAGGACAAGAACTCTGGTCTAAAAGTCCCTTTAATTTTATAAGGTTTTCGATAAATACAACTTAAAAACTATGTCATGAAGTTAAGTTTTTTTTAGTAAAATGCTAAAATAGTTTTTAAGCTTAGATCACTTTTGTCACTTTAGTTTAAATATGAAACCTTTTATATATTGATTCCTGATGTTTCATTTTTGTTGTCATTTCATCCAATCGGCAAATCGGTTAGAACTTTTTGTTAACTTCACATTTTCTTTGTCGTTTTCCTCATTTAATTAAAACATATTATGACGTAAAATGACGATTACCTTTCATTTAAATAAGGAAACCCACAAAAAAAGGGAGGAGAAGTTAACAAAAAAATTTAACCTAGTTTGTCAATTGAATGAAAATGACAACAAAAATGAAACGTCATGCGTATACATAAAGTTTTATTTTTAGAATTAAGTGGCAAAAATAACCTAAACTTAAGGACCATTTTGACATTTTACTTTAAGTTTTTTTATACATTATTATATCTTAACCTCACACCATCAACTTTTTTATGTTATTTATTAGCTTGTTGTTCCCGCCACTCCTCATCGTTCTTCAATCTTCTTATTTATACATTATTGTAGAACATGTTATAATTTTTTATTTAAAAACTGGTCATTCAAATTACTTTTTATCTGGTTGGCTATGATTTTATGTGTCGAGTGGAATAAAATATTCAATAAACATGTTTTCTTATATAAAATAACCTTTTAATCATATCTACACCTTCGAAAAGTTTATAAGTATTGACAAAAGCGAATGAAACATGATAATTATAGTAATAAAATCCAAATAAACTATTATTGAATAATTGTATACGCAATCAGTACTATTTGTAGTTGGTTGTAAGTATTCCAAATGGAATCCCACGTAGGATTTTTAATCATATTTTTGGTACCACGCTTAACCATTTTCCTTTTAAATAATATTAAAAATAAAAATAATAATAATAATAATAATAATAATAATAATAATAATAATAATATATTCTTATTATTATTATATGTTTCACTCTTGTCACTTAATTTAATATCGTCGTCTGGGCTTTATATAAACGAGGCGTCTATATAATTTTTAATTTTTAATTTTCTATTTTTTAATTATCATTTATCAGTATGATCTCTGCATCGCATTAATCCAAATTGGATTAATTTAACTAGTTCCAGGTCAATTAAGCGATTATAATAAAATCACTCATTTTGTATTTAACATTAATCTATAGCTTTTATATAACCCAAACTGGATTAGTTGGATTAAGTTTTTATCACAATTGTTTTTAGAGAAAAAAAAAACGAAAACTAAAATGTACGCATTCATGCACATATTAACTTAATTATGGGTTAATTAAAGCCCTGAAACTATAGCATGTTAGCGGACCTAAATCGATTAGACTGTGCATTGTGGCACCCGTTAGTGTCAGGGTGAGACACGTCGGTGGATAGGTGGCTCGATATAAGAGGATGAATCCAGGTTGTGGCTTGAGCCATTACGGATAGTCTTAGGCAGTTAGATTGAGAAACGTTCACACAATCCGTCTGATTGAGACTTGGGCGTTTGGTTCGTGAAATGTTTTGGAATTGAAATTCGAATTTGAGTAGAAATTAGAATTTAAAGGAATTGGAGTTGGAATTTAAACATTCAATTGAATTGGAAATTATTGGAATTGGAATCTCAATTCCATTTTTGTTGTCTTTGGTTATCAAATGAATTGAAATCCATCACCCTGACACTCACAACCCCCAGTTCGGGTCGTTCGCGTCAAACGACACAACCTAGCCATGTCCAATTTTGTGTTGTCATGTCAATTCTACACCCAAGTAAACTAGAAACACTAAAACACTGGCCGCGCCCACCCATAACTACCATGGACTTCTCACACAATCACACACTCTAGAGATATATATCCTAAAATAATGCAAAATGACATTTTACCCCTTTCAACTCACTGTTTCTTTGCTATGTTATATATCATCGCCACCATTAAAAAAATTTGCTTAAAACATCCATAATCATGGGTAGATCCAACGGGTAAGGAGGATTGAAAGGATACCCACATAAAATTAACCCAACAATAGAAAAAAAATATGAATTGAAGATATATAATTGACCCGACTCATAACCCAACTCTGAACCCGCCGGCTTATGTTTACGACAATTATTTGATGAAAATTCTTGAACCCGCGATTGTCGTGGAGTTGAAACATGAATTGTACTTGTGAACTTTAGACATGATTGGAAACATCTCTCATTGTAAAAGAAGATGGATTCAATGGCAGCTTTCGGTTGCTTTGAACACACTTTTTTTTTATACAAAATGCCTTGAAAATAAAGATGTTGTAAGGGAAGACCACTTTATTCCAAACAGAAGACGACGATGATGATGATATGTAACTAAAGCATTCCAAACAGAAACTACTTCATATATTTATACATACACACACTAAGGAGTCATTTATTTTATCAATCTTGAAAATATAAAAATATAAAAATAAAAAAGGGATATAAAGATAATGCTTATAGTTTCTCACTCACTTATCCTATAAAAAATATATAAACAAATTAGTTATATCACTGATTAATGTATATAACCTACACATATTATATATGTTATCGTATTTAGATAAAGGTACAAAATTAAAACACTTATAAATAGATTAGTTTAACATCTTTCTTATTTACATCACATATGCATGTGTATGTAACAAACATAAAATTTCAAAAATATGAACTATTGGTTAACAAATTAAACGAGTTTGATTTTTTTTCTTTTTGTCCTCGTAACAATTTAGTGTTATGTAACAATATTCACCTTCTATATACATATGACTATCAACCATGGTTGTAAAAATCATGACTAGTCTTCGATTAGTTGTCGATTAATCATTAATCGGTAACCACTGATTAGTGGCCGATTAATAGCTACGTGGTCAATGGCGGTCCTATCCTGACCAAATTTTGGCAAGATTCCGGCCAAATTTCAACCAAACCTTATAAATTCCCGTTAATTACTTGAAAAATGAGGGGTTAAAATATGTCTATGTTAATAAACTATATATAACTGAAAAATTAATATAAAAATCTCAATCCGATTAATCCTGATTAATCGCTAGTCGACCGACTAGCGCCTAGCGCCAAGCGGTTCCTACCCTGGTATCACCAACTTATATGTGTGATCGTACATATAGTTTTAGTGATTTTGGATATATATTTAAGATAATAGACTTGTTTTAATATTATTTATATTGAACATATACTTATAATGAAAGAAAACATTTGTATTATCTTCTTGTTCCTTCTCCAAATCACTCTTCCTTTTCAAACTTTCTTTTTACTTTACTCTAGTAAAGTCATTCTTATGCCACATGTTGGTCAAGAGCCGATAATTGAATATAAAACTTGGACTTTAACTAAAAAAGTTACATCCAATTATATATCCAATTTTGGATTGGATTTTTGTGTTTATATTTACATGCTTCTTATTTTTTAGAAAAATATAAAAATATTAAAGGTTGTTTTATTTTCCTGAAGGTGATGAAGAAAACGTGCAAGCATTGAAAAGAATCAATCTCCAAATTATTAAATTACACTTATAGGCAACGGACCATTATAAATTTAGCATACGGCTGTAGGTGGTAAGGGTTCACGGATAACAAACAAACTAACATTTTTTAGTTATTATTATTTTCGAGGATATTGGATTTAAATAATCCAGAGTTCACCAATTAACCGATAGCACTCCTAACATTTGATTTGTATTACACTACTTTCAACTTTCAATTTATTGGTCGATAGCACTCCCAGTTTGTTGACAGCAGCTATAATATCACCAAACCAGAGCCACATAAGTTGCCACGTCATCAAAATCTCATGTTTGCAAAAAAAATCAAGTCAGATATCACATCAGATGCCACGGCAGCTGACACGTCATCAAAAAATTCAACGTCCACACACAAGTGACACGTTGAGAAAGGAAAATTAACTAATGAGTATTCAACCCTATCATGTGTTGGACACGTCAAAAGAAACACGACATGTACCTCCGAGTGTTGTGATGTGCTCCCACCTCACCCAATAAACAAACGCAACGATCACCAACGGCAGAACCACCGCCATGAAACACTGTCTCTGCAGCTCCGGCTCAACTAGGGTTCAGTTAGTTTCAGAGTGTTATTGGTCAATAAGTTGAAAGCTGAGGTTGGTATACAAATTGAAAGTTAGAAGTGCTATGGGTCAATTGGTGAAAGTTGTGGTTATTTAAATCAAATATCCCTAATTCTTATTATCGCTATTATCAATTTATTATTATTATTGTTATTATTATTACTGCGGTTATTATTTTTATTTTTAGTTTTATTATTGTTGTTGTTACATAAACCAAATAAATGTTTTATTATTAGTCATATTTTTTTTATAAAGTTTGTAGTACATAAAAAGCCATGTCTTCTGGATACAATGGCAGTCCTTTTAACCGGATGAGGAAGAGTTGTCAAATGAAAGTGATGTGTGATTAGTTGATTACCCAAGATAGTGAAACGTCAATAGAACAAAGTGAATTTAGTAATTAACTTCAGATTGAGCTTTCAATTCGTGTGTGTCTCGTGTCGGGTATCAATTTGGTTACGAGTAAAACAAGTTACGGCTAAAACAGATTCAGGTTGAAATGAGGTGTTTTATAAATACAAAATGGGTTAACATTATTTTTTAACGGCAAATTTGGATCACTGACTAACCACTGGAGTATTATCGAGATACCAGCGGAACCACCTGATCACATACATCTCCACGAGACAATAATGCTTATACACCAACTTAGGAGAAAACCCAATAAATCTGAGAACAAAATAGGTTTACTTGTTATGTTTTTTATTATGCAATTAGTAGTGTTGGTGGCGCCGTAGCGAACACAAGGACAATGGTGGTGGTGAGGGTACTGGCATATGGTGGAGAGAGTGGTTGTAAATCGCTGAATGGTGTTCTATTATTTGAATCATTATAATTTATCTACTAATTTAATAAACAAAATCAATAAAATCAATGCACCTCTTCACATATGCGTAATCTATACTTTTTTCATTAACTTGTATAGGCTAATTTAAGAAAATCAACTTGATTGCTCAGCTAAACTGGGCTTTCTTTTCGATACATGATTGAGAAAATGGGCTGAACAAATGGGCTTTAAAGCTAAATAAGATTCGAAACTAGTCATCTGAAAATAAACTTTCTAAACTCTCAAAAATAGATTATCAACTTTGTTTTTATTGAGTCAAACATGAAACATTCATATTATTTATGTCTATGTAGTAACTAACACGTTACTTGCTTGAAAGATGGTTAAAGGTTATAGTTTGAGACTTTGACCTTGGTAATTCTTGCCTTAACGTGGTCGTAAAATATAAATGTTAAGGACTTATTCTTTTTCATCTCCACTATTTTTAGGAGGTAACACCAAATCTAGAGGTCCATAGTGGTTGATGTTGCATCGGCGGATTTCCACGACATCAATTTCCATTGTTGTGGGTTTGATTCCGACATTGCGGATGGTCACCCTTTTCAATATTGTTGAGATGTAACGATGCCTACAAAAGATGTAACTACCACTACTTTATGGCATTAACACACACAACTTTTACTTTTTATTCAAATAACGACTTTAATGGTTGTCTCGCATAGTACCTGGGACAACTTTTCGAAGAGGCATATAATTTGGTAACCTTATTAGGAGCCATTTCTATTTTCATATAAAAATATTTTGGAAGTCCATAATCAACTAAGCCGTCGAAGTCATTAAGGGGGAGTTAAACCCAAGTGATTCTCTTTTATGGATTCAATTGGACGTTATAACATTCAGGTACTAAAATATTGTGTACCCTTGGATGATCTCGGTATCTTATCTTCACTGTATTACGCCAACGATGGGTGCACTTGTCCTAACGTGTCGTTTTTAATGATAGTATCGTAACGTGTTTTTAAAGTTAAGACTTGAAACCGTGTAAAATTGATAAAAATTGTTAATATTTATATACACTCCAAGACACATCACGTTCCAGCATCTTCCAAGCATACTTGTTCGTGATTTCAAGATTCCGAACAACAACCGTTGAAGATTTAAGCATGCCGATGAGCGGCTAAACCACCCTGTGATATCCTCCGGGTGCAGGGTATGTGATTGGTACTTTTGATTATAGTTTTAACATAGGTTTTGGGATTAAACTTGTTAACCTCTTAAGTTCTAATCAGATTCAACTGTTAAAGTTTCACATAATTGAATTGGTGTTTGCGTAAATAGAATAACCTGTTAAGTTCGGTTCCATATCCATCACTTGTTTAACCATATGCATAGTCATCCTTAAAGTCTTCCCACTAGGTTAACTAAACTAAATTGGTTTTATCAAACCTATAACCCATAAATTACCTTTTCTTCATATTGTTCACCACGTAAGTTAAGTGTGTTAGGCTTTCAACAATCAATCAAATCTCAATTTCACAGTTTTAATCAGTGAAGCATCGAACTTTGACACTTTCCATTAACTCCCCGTGGTTCAACACCCTACTTACCTTTACTGGTAAAGGTAGCTAGGAACTGATTTTCACTTTACTTTTCACGAACCTTTCGACATCAATCAGTTTTGTGTCGTTTTTCTATACTTACACTTGAGGGATCTAATTGTACAATTGTAACAGTGTTACAAAGAAGGGTATGAGAAAGGATCAATGAGATCTAACAGCATGCCTACCTCATGATCAATTCATAATTACATTAAACATAACGAGTAATCATATTTTGTTAGGGTAATGCAGATGTGACACCCATTATGTGGTCATGGAATCTCTTGGGCTGTATTTTAGTTCGTTCACTCTTCCTTTGTTGAATTGGGCCTATCATTGGTGTTGGATTAGTGATTGGCTGACCTAGTGGACTTGTGACAAAATTAATAATTATAAATAAATCCACTAATTGTATTTTTAGTTCATCTTTAGTCTTTAGGCCTAGTAACTAACTCATTCTCACAATGAACAAATTCATAAGTTCACTTGTTTGTGACAAATTCTACCCGATTTAACAAGCCTCTTCATCTCCTATTACCATATCCTTGAAATGAAAAAAAAAATCTCCTATTTATCGACCGAAAGTTCAATTGCCAAAATATACGGCAAACCCTACTCGTATTACTTTAAGCATATACAGGAATCTGCCAATTATGAATTTACCAATTCAATTTTTTGAAAACAAAAAGTAGTTAGATTATCAGGGCCAGCTCAATCTTTTTATGGCGCAAGCAAACCGTAAAAATGAGACCACTTTGTAATAATAGCATTAGGGTTGACATAACTCTCTGAAGTCTTAAAGATCATTTCTAAAGTAAGATGTTTTGAAATTTTCAACTATATCATATCTTTTTCTTTATTGTTGAGGCCACGTTATGAACACCCAAACGGTTAAATCACTTTCAAAGAACCTAACCCTTTGAAAAACAAACTTAAAATATAACTTTTATTTTTGTTCTTTTAACGTTAGAAACTTATAAAGCAAACACCTTGTTAAATATTGACTAATAAACATATATATAGTTAAGTTCGCATACAAATACGCTTCACGTATAAAGTCGCAAGAAAGTCAGCTCCACGTAAGCAACTGGCCACAAAAGCCGCAAGAAAGTCAGCTCCGGCCACCGGAGGAGTGAAGAAGCCACACAGATTCAGGCCAGGAACCGTGGCATTGAGGGAGATCAGGAAGTACCAGAAGAGCACTGAGCTCTTGATCAGGAAGCTCCCGTTTCAGAGGCTTGTGAGGGAGATTGCTCAGGATTTCAAGACTGATTTAAGGTTCCAAAGCTCTGCTGTTGCCGCTTTACAAGAGGCTTCTGAGGCTTATCTTGTTGGGTTGTTTGAGGATACGAATCTGTGTGCGATTCATGCGAAGAGGGTTACGATCATGCCCAAAGATATGCAGCTTGCTAAGAGGATTAGGGGTGAGAGAGCTTAGATTCTTTTTTTGTTGGTTTTAATGTTTTGAAAGTATTGAGTTAATTACAGTGAAAGAAAAATGTTGGTTAGTGAATTGATTTTGTTGATTTATATTGAATATTGTCAAGTGGACTATCAAGCTCGTCTCCCTCCTCCACACACAACTTCACAATTACACTCATTGGTGTCGTTGTTGGATTTTCAAGTAGCATCGACGCGATATACGCGTGTTATGAATCTCACAAATATGTTAAAGACTATATTAGACTTGAGTATGTTATGTTTAAAACAGTTGGCTGTAATTTTTTTATATCTTAGTATATAATCAATTATGTTACACATGATCAATTGTGTTCGTATTTACGCCTGCTTAATACATCAAATACCTGAAACTATAAGATAAGTATAGGATTAGATGATACATAGCATGATTACCCGAAACTATACTTAACCATACACACAACATTTTAAAAGATTTGTTGGTAAATATATGAAATTGAAACCGAATTGAATCTTAGGGTCAGGATACAATAAGAAGTTTCTTTGACTAGGAAGTAATCTTTATCATCAATTGATTTAATCAAGGGCTAAGATTAAATGAGTGAAATTGAAGAGAAGAAAAGAGGCGCGTGAGTTTGTGTAAGGGCATTCTAGTCAATTCAAGGTAATCGTTTTTCTCTCCTCCAATTTCCCCTCATTTTTTAAACGTTAATAACTCTTTCATACGACATTATTATTTTTTATAAAAATTGCACAAAAAAAAACGAGCCTTTTTTTATTATTAAAACGAGTATGCTATTGCTATATTTTAAAAAAAATAATTTTCGAAACCCAGTTGCGTAAAACGCAATGAAAAAAGCCAAAAAAGATAGTTTTAAACGCAGCGATCGAAAACAGTCTACAATCAAAAGTCAATACAATGTTTTTTTGTAAAACACAAGTACACGCACTGATTTGTAAAACACAACTACAGTCTACAGCGAGCCAAACCAGGCACATGCAGCAAAAAAAGTAATAATCTGTAAGCGACCTGTAAAACGCAAAAAAAAAAAAAAAAAACGCAGACGCAGTGAACCACAACTAACAGTTAAAAAACGCAACAGTTAAGTGATCTTTAAAACACAAAACTTAAAAAAAAAAACGCAGTTATCTGTTGCGTAAGACGCAAAACGCAACATCAGTTATACGCTCTGTAAAACGCAACACAGCGAGCCAAACCAGGCACATGCAGTAAAAAAACACACTGAACCAGCAACTAACAGTTAAAAAAAACGCAGTGTGCTCAGCCAACCAGCAACACACGGGTTTCGTGTCCGCAGGACGTGCGGGTACATACGAGTTCGACTAAATCCCGGTTCCAATTTGCACCCCCCCTGTGCACCCGCGCGTAGGACTTATGGTAAAACATGTCATAAAGTTATGTTGGTTATGCGAAGGTTTGACCTTATAAATAACCTTATACTTTGTCTCCACATCAATGTGGGACAAGTGGTTTACCATTTTGAACATCCATTCAAACACACTTAATTTCCATGTTATTATCATATAGTTTCATTTCAAGTTCAACAAACCATTATAAAACACAATGCACTAAAAATATAAAAAAAGTGTTTTTTTTTAAAAGACAATGGACAAAAAAAAAACAAAACACAATGATTTTTTTATCTAAAAAGCAAGAATTAAAATACAAAACAAAGTTTATTTCTAAAACGCAATTGATTAAAAATATAAAAGAAAGTATACTTTCTAAAACGCAATGGACTAAATTACAAAGAAAAGTGTCTTTTGTAAAACGCAATGGACAAAAAACTGTGTTTTCATTATTTTGTAAAACGCGATGGACAAAAAATACTCAAAAAGTGTTTTCTTCATTCTTTTGTAAAATGTAAGTTTTCATTATTTTGTAAAACGCAATGGACAAAAAACACCCAAAAAGTGTGTTTTTTCATTCTTTTGTAAAACGCAATGGTAAAACCTGTGTTTTTCGTTATTTTGTAAAACGCAATGGACCAAAAACACAAAAAAAAGTGTGTTTTTTTCATTTTTTTGTAAAACGCAATGTATAAAAACAGTGTTTTTTCATTATTTTGTAAAACGCAATGGAACAAAAACACCAAAAAATGTGTTTTTTCATTCTTTTGTAAAACGCAATTTTAAAAGTAAGTCTAAATTGAAAGGTGTTTTGCAATTTTTCTTTGAGACATTTTGTCAAACACCTGGTGTGTAAACTTTTTATTAATGATTTCTCGTTGAAATTGGAACTAATGATGTTGCACAAACGCATGAATACATCAAGAGAAAGAGTAAAATCAGAGATATCTTCACTTTGAATACAAAATGTTTGAGAAAGTTGAGAAGATGAGTATCTGTTTTAACAGAAATCTTATGTTCCATCGCATCATGTTAAATTGAAAAAAAACGATAAATTATAGAAACATAAACTGGGTTTTTCTTCAAAGAAATCGAAGAACACGTTGATTGAGTGTTCGAACCATTCATTGATGAAGAAAAATTGCACCGTGATTTAGTAATTCTAAAGAGAGACAAGGAATGAAATGTTGAAGGTGATGAGTTTGAAGATACAGGGAAGAGAATAGAAAGAATAGATAAAAGACGATTGACTCAAATACCCTTCCCATTTGTATTTATATTTTTCCAGATGGACAGTTAAGATTACTTCATATCCTTCCTACCCAAAATATACTTTCTATTTGATTCTCTCCCTTGAATCTTAATCTTTTCAAAGTTAAAAAAAAAAGAAAAAACAAAATGAACAAATATGCCTCTCTAAAAGCTGCAATCTCATTGGCCAAAACAACAAAAAGCGTATCACAATCCATAACCTCCTCACTAGTAACCACCGTCCGATCAAACTCAATCCAACGCCCACCTCTTTCCCCCCCCAAACCCTCAAAAAATTTCAAAAACCTACCGCTCATTCAAATCATTTCAATATTTCACTATAAATAACACCCTCAAATCCATTGAACAAATCACCCAAAAAAACCATCATCTTCTTCACACAATCAAACACTACTCAAAAAACAATGGCCCGTACCAAGCAAACCGCCAGAAAATCCACCGGAGGCAAGGCTCCACGTAAGCAACTGGCCACCAAGGCAGCAAGAAAGTCAGCTCCGGCCACCGGAGGAGTGAAAAAACCCCACAGATTCAGGCTTGGAACCGTGGCGTTGAGGGAGATCAGGAAGTACCAGAAGAGCACTGAACTATTGAGCAGGAAGCTCCCGTTTCAGAGGCTGGTGAGGGAGATTGCTCAAGATTTCAAGACTGATTTGAGGTTCCAAAGCTCTGCTGTTGCTGCGTTACAAGAAGCTTCTGAAGCTTATCTTGTTGGGTTGTTTGAGGATACAAATCTGCGTGCGATTCATGCGAAGAGGGTTACGATCATGCCGAAAGATATGCAGCTTGCTAGGAGGATTAGGGGTGAGAGGGCTTAGATTGAATTTTTGTTTGTTTTAATATTTCGAAACTATCGGATTTCAATGAATCAAAAATGTCGATATAGTTAATTGATTTTGTTAATCCACACTGCATCTATTGTTCTGATGTTATTATTAAGTAAGCTTGGCAAAATGGGTCGGTTGGGTGACGGGTTAAAACATGTTACTTTGAAACCAGTTTTGTTATATTTAAAAGAAATAAAAGACACAATTGTATAGTTCTTTTTATAACATTTACATTTGAAATATATAAATTATATCCCACAATTCTCTTTGGACTTTCATCAAACATTTGGTGTGCGTTCCATTGGTATGCTCCATGATTGTGACATAAGATCCATTGTTTTTCCAGCCATATCAAAAAGGAATTTGTGAATGCCTAGTATAATTATTGAAGAACAATCCATTAAAAAACGTAGAGAAAATAAAGGACAAATCGCATAAGATGGATGAACATGTGAATAGTTAACGATTGGAAGAGAAACTGAATGGAACCGAAGAGTTTTGAATTGATGAGATGGATGAACATATGAATAATTACCTAAATAAAAGAAATTTATATTTTATTAATTAAAGTTTATCCGTATAAAAACATTTAAATGAAATACAGGTTTTAACTCATTTATTTAATATTAATTATTTGGTGTTTTATAAACTCTGAATTTATTTTCCTAACATCGATCCTGATGATATTTTCCGCTGCCAAATTAATAAACACCGGTACCACTTGACTGCTTCGCGGCACCCGACGCCCAGGGTGGGGTCGGGGGCCGTGACAGATTGGTCGAGGTCAAATTTAAATTTAAGACTTTTCTTTTTATGCGCTTATCATTATAAGATTCGCGTGGAAATGAGCATAGTGACAAATTTAAATGATCGAGTGGCCAAATGGTGACTCGATCAGGAAAACGATTAAGACAAAGGATATAAGATAAGGGTAACGGCTCATGGGGCCATACACGTTAAAAGCGCACTTGATATAGCCTAAGTAAAGGCTTGACCAAGAAGATAAAATGTCAACCGAGAAAAGAACAAGAAGAGAATCGGCTAACACCTCGAAATAATTATATTTCCTTGTAAGATTATTGAATAATTAAAAGTATGAGCAATGCTCGAGTAAAAACGAAACTAAGTTCGTTTGGTCTAAACCAATGAACTACGTAAGAAAGGTTTCGGGGACGAAACCTCTTTAAGGGGGATAGACTTGTAACACCCCAAAAACGGGTTTGATAATCAAACCACGTCAATATTAAAAGACGGGTAAAATATCAATAGTGGTAAGAGTTAACCCGATAAACATTAGAATTTAATTAAATGAACCTAATGTTAAATAAATACGAGTAAACGTTTTATAAAGATAAAAGTTTATGATTGGTCGGGCTATCGGGACAGAATTTAAGTCGGGTAGTGGCATCCCCGAACTTAGTAAACTGAAATATCACGTTCACTTGGCAATTGGCATGAAGTGTATAACTTGGAACATAAACCTAGTTAACAATACATCGCTAAGTAATAAAACAATGGATGATAATCTTCCATTGTTATGTGAAACAAACTCGAGGGACCAAAATTGTCTAAAGATGAACTTGGGTTTTATAAACAAAAATTAAAACATAACACACACCAAAAGGTGTGTGTATATGTCGATCCTCAGGAGAAGAAACAAGGGGAACCCTTGTTCAACCTCAATCCATCAAATTGGAGGGCAAATCGAACCCAAAATCGATGCATGAACGCGTTTTAATGATCATCCGAACTAGGGGATCATAAGGTATGTCGAATTTTTGATATTGATGAAGTTGTGAAATTTGATGAACATCACAAGAAGCGATTTATGTATGAATCGTAGAGGCTATGGCCAAATTAGTGAAGTATACTTGCTTAGGAACAAAACCCTAAGTGAAAATTCTACCTAGGTTGCTATGAATTGGATGTTTAGATGATTTACCACACTTAGATAAGTGGGTTTTAGTAATATGATGAAATTGATGATATAAACATGTTTAGAATCATCATGCATGATGGTGACGAGAAAGTGTTTGAATAATCTATGAATTTGAGTATATGATCATACTTGTCATAAGATGGGTCTTTGTATAATATAAAGAAATTGATGTTAAAATCATGTTATAGATGCTTGAAATCATGTTACCTACTAGTTAGTATGTAAAATTTGATTTCATTAAATAATCGGATGAAATGCCTAAGTGAGTTCGATGAACCAATTGTGCATTTATATATGTTAATAAGTCAATTGACCTTTTAATGGTAAAAAGGGTCGAAATGGTAATTTGGTCATGTGATGAGATATATATATAAATTGAGTTTTCGAATGGCTACTTTATAAGTAAGCCTAAATGAATAAAAAGAGAAAACGATGATTTAGTGACGTATAAAAGGATAAAAGTCGAAGTATAAAACAACACCATGTGGCATAAGCCATGTTGAGTTAAACGCGTAAGAACCGGATTTAAGAGACATAACTAAATGGTGAGAAATCCGAAATGAGTTACTTAACGGAATGGTAAATAAATACCATTTATATATAAGGGCAAAATGTTTGGTCGTTTAGACCAAATGGGTCAAATGGTAATGTTGATACCATTTGACATATAACGACTAATAAGTGTTGGTCGAGTCTTATGCTCACAGGATAAAACGGCTTGTGAATTAGCGATGCTATGAATTAGCAAATTATTGAGGCAAGGTATTAAAACGGGTCAAAATGTTGACCCGAGCCAGGTACGCATAAATAAGATAATAGTTAAACGAGCGATTTTGGTCAAATATTTAGTGAAAGTCCTTCGTCGTAAAATGAGGGACTAAAATTGACCAAAACGCCCTTGATGGGTAAATCGGGCAAACGACCCTTATGGGTTGTTTAGAAACACATATTATGGTAATGTAAACCTTAGATAAGCATAAAAGTTATAAGCATAAGCTTTCTCGGGTCAAATGCCTAAAATGAGCATTTTTCCGTAAAATGACTAACGGAAGGGTAATATTCATGATAATTGGTTTATTGTAACAAATCCATCACAATAGTATTTGTGGTGGAATATAAGTAGATATTTTAATGTGAAAATATGATGCTAGAAATGAATAAGCTTGGTTATGCTTAAAAGCGCTTAAATACACTTAACGGGTCAAAATAAGCATATAAGCACAAACGGGTTAAGGATGCATGATAACCCACGATTTGAACCTTGTGTAATAGGAAACATTTAATATATGATGTCTATGAGAATATAAGTGTAACAAACAAGTTGGTTTGATAAAAGTATGAACGGGTCAAAAGCTATGTCAAAAGAAGTTTAATAATTAATTTCCGTCGCGGGCTTAAATTCTAGAAAATTGTTAATCCGGATGTCGGATTTTAACTCCATGTGATAGAGAATCAAATTACGATCGCATAGGAAAAATAATCGTGTAATACGGATGAATAACGAATAAGTTATGGACGTTTTCGTACCAAGGACTGAAAGTGTAAATGCTGAAACTGGGCTGCAGCGTAATCTACGGTTTACGGTCCAGACCTGCTGTTTGAACAGATCAGGTGAACCGTAAGCTACGGTTCCCAACCGTAGCTTACGGCAGGTTGTGACAAAAATTGCAATTTACTCATTTTTTATATTTGGGTTATCTAAATATGTTTTATAATCATCCTAACTAATGTTTTGTAATATTTGTCGAAAACGGGTTTTCCAAACCCGCTCCATTTGTAATCGAATATCAAGTTATAAATGTTCGTTGCGTATTTATGCCTATTTTGATTTTTAATGATACATAATTAATAAACAAACTAATCTATAAAAGTTATAACGGATAAAAAGTAAAAATAAAATAATTAAAAATAAAATGAGGCTGCCGGGACTCGAACCCGGGTCAGCCGGAAGATAACTCAAAGACTTAACACACACACGCATAACCACTCCGCCACTTGTTGTTTTCTGTCAGCTCTAGGAAACAAATAAATCTTATAAACAAACATAAATCAACCGGTTACGCCAACTGTAACTGAAATCGGTCATCAAACGCTCAAAGACGATTTGAGTACTCGCAGTTCACTGGGTATAACCGATATACCTACGTTTTCAATCAAGTTGCTTTGAATGAACTTGAATTCTAGAAGTGGATCGGTTTTTATAACCGAAAATCTTCAATTCCAGTATTACTTCCATCCTTGTACTCCTTCGCGACTCACACATAATCTACAGACTCTCAATTACATTTTCGCTCAAGTTTCAGTCCGCCGGAGAATCAAATTTTACTCGCCGTAAAGTTTCTGCAAGTCGCCGGAAAACCGTATTCTCCATCAAAACGGTAAGTCTATCAATACCGTCGTGGTCTATCAATTGTTAAGCTATTTCTAACTCGGACCTTTCAATTGAAATCAAATTCAGACGCTGCTATCGGATAATTCCAGTTCGCCGGAAAACTTCTGGAAATCCTTATTTCCAGCTGTGAAACGGTATGGACATTTAAACACCCTGTTAACGTTTGTTTAGCACTTCAATTCCACGATTAGCTAATCAAAACGGATAATTTGCTTGCTCAGTTGAAGTTCATAAAAACAGAGCCAACGCCTTGCCGGAATTTCTGTGATAAATCATTCCTCCGGTATGTTTACTTCCAACACCGTCTCTGCCATTTCATTTTAGTCTTATGAATGATTGTTAATCGTTTAAAAGCAGGAAACAGATTAGTAAACAGTTGACTGTAAATTCAGCGAAGAAGATGAAGTGTGATAACAATATAAGATTAATTAAAATCGGTATTTTAAACGGGTTAGACACACAGTCCAGCGGTGGACTGTGTGCAAACAATACTCACACGCCGCGAGTTCGATCCCTGATACACACACCCACTCTGTAATAAAGATGTTTTCTTTTTCTAACTGAACCGGATTAACTACGTTATGTCACACCCCGACCCGCAGCGGAAAAGGTGATCGGGGCATGATTGGGTTATCATCAAAGCTCATGACATTTATTTTAACGTTTCATATTCATTAATACAATTTAATGGAAATTTACAATCATAATTACATCAATGACCTAAACATCAACTAAGCTTCTTTGTTTTCTTCTAAGGCATTTCCTATGTTTTCCTTGCTTCATCCTGTTCACCTGTATCATGTGTAAAAGGGTTTTTGGATCAACAAAAGGTTGGCGAGTGAATCCTATGGAAAACATTTGAACAAGTTTATTTAATTGATTATGAAATAAAGTGCACAACCACACATGAGTAAAAATAGATGTAAACTTATTCATAAATCAATTTAATATTAAACAATACACACATGAACAATAATGGATCGTTTAGGGGCACGCGTTGCTCAACTCGTCTCTCACGAGGAACTGATGGGCCTAATGAATGAATTGCATAAACATGATAATATGAAAGACATAACTACAAACAATATAAACTCAATAATACACACATGAACAATAATGGATTGGTTTTGAGGCACGCGTTGCTCAACTCGTCTACCACGAGGAACTGATGGGCTTAATGAATGGATTTCATATAAGTTGACAAAATGAAATACATAATTTCAACAATATAAACAATCTAAGTTTAGATCACGATATGGTATGGCACAAGTTTAAATAAACGAGTTAATTATTTTGTGACACATGACACACCCCAAAACGTGTAATTAAAAAGGGGGAGTTGTAAGATTCACTAACAGTGGGTGCGTTCGGTTGATGATGTTGAATGCACGCGAAGTGGTTTTAACCACGAGTGAAATTAACCTAGATAAATAGCATTATGGTTCGGTAAGTAAACGGATTTTATTAATCCATTTTAGTAGGATTGTTGGGTGTATTTTTGTGAGTTTAAGGCTATTTTCTAACCTTAAAAATGTTATTTTTAAGTATTTTTAATTGATTTTTAATTAAAATAAATAAATAAAAATAATAAAAAAAGTTGACTTTTTTTGACCGTTGACCGTTGACCTTGACTGTTTGACCGGTTCGTATGCGTGTAAGTGTGCGCTGAGTGAGGCTCGAACCCGAGACCTCCCGTACGCGTGCACGCAGCTCTACCAACTGAGCTACGTGTCTAACCCGAAATATTTCTGTTTTTAATTATATTTATATATTAATTAGATTAATCCGAAAATCACTTTATTTCTAAAAAGATTTTACTGAATCGGACCGGTGCTCTCCACAGGTCTCGAACCCGGGACCTGTGGGTTGAGTTAACACACAGTCCACCGCTGGACTGTGTGTTTAACTTGTTATATAAACCGATTTTTATTATACTTATATACAAACTGAACATTTCCATTTCTGTCTTAAATAAAAAGTTTAATAATTATCCGGGCCGGTGCGGTAGCCCGGACTCGAACTCGTGTCCTGTGATTTAAACATACACACAGTCCACCGCTGGACTGTGTGTCTATCTTGGTTATTATTCCGGTTATTATTAAACTTAACATGTACAGCGTGACTCCGGTTCGGTTAACAAAAAAGACATTTTTATTAAGGCAGCATGCGTGGGACAAGATTCGAACTCGAGACGTTTACGTGTTTAATGTGCACACAGTCCACCGCTGGACTGTGTGTCTAACCCGAGTTATAACTTGATTTTAATTATACTTATAGGTTACCGAAACTTCGTCTTCTTCGTCAGTTTTAACCAGAAACGATGACTGACTGGTTCGAAGTTTTATTCATGTTTGTTAGTGTGTTTCAGTTAATTACAGGTGAGATATAAATAAAAAGAAAGAAAAATTAGGCGTAAGGTATACCGACTGGACTCCTCTGTTTCTCCGGCAGAAACTCCGGTGACAGCAAACACTTCCGGCGACGTGTGTCTTGCAGCAGAGAGTCTTCAGAAAACTTGAAAAGGATGTGGGTGACTTCGGTATAAGCTCAGGGGATTCAGTAAGGCTCGGAAGTGAAGGATTCGGTTTTCCGGCGAGGTACAGAAATTTTCCGGCGAATGGAATTACGTCGGGTAAAGGTGCGGTTTTGAGCGAAAAAGCTTGCAGAGGTTCGAGGGGGTATTTATAAGGCAGGTTATATATGAACTTGGTCCAATTTCCGACTTGATTCAAAGTCATTACGTTTTCCGGCGGTTATAGTTTGTGTCGCGGACTCAGGCGTCGGTTATAACCGATGATGAGTTTAACGTTTACGTTAAGAATGAAAGAAACCGTCCAATCTCGCGAGATCACCGGGATTTACGACGACTGCATTTGGGCGCCGGTTTTTGAATTTGGAAAATCATGTTATGAATTAATTTTCTTCATTAATTCACAAGAAACACTAGTGGCGCAGTGGTTGAGTGTGTGTGCGCTAAGTATGCTGAACCGTGACTGACCCGGGTTCGAAACCCGGCAGAAACATTTAATTTTTATTTCATTATTTTTAACAATTTTTCAAAAACAAATTATATATTCCAATATAATAATTAATTATGTATCGTTTAAAATTAATTTGGGCATTAAATACGCCACGAAATTTTAAACTGATTGTTCGGTTAATAAACGGAGCGGGTTTGGTAAAATCCGTTTTTTGGCGGATGTTACACGTTAGTTGTTAAGTATAATAAGAATCTGTATATTAACCAAGTTAGACACACAATCCAGCGGTGGACTGTGTGTAGCGTTAAAGCACAGGTCCCGGGTTCGAGACCTGTACATGGCACCGGTTCGATGATTTAAAATGTTTTTGAAAATAAAAGAATTTTGAATAAGCTGAGTTAATAGATAAGTATAATTAAAAACAGAATTATTTCGGGTTAGACACGTAGCTCAGTTGGTAGAGCTGCGTGCACGCGTACGGGAGGTCTCGGGTTCGAGCCTCACCCGGCGCATACAATTACACAAATAAAACCGGTCAACAAGTCAAACGGTCAACGGTCGAAAAAAGTCAACATATTTTTATATTTTTATTTATTTTATTTAATTTAAAAACCAATTAAAAATACTTAAAAATAATGTTTTTAATGATAGGAAATAGCCTTAAACTCACAAAAATATATCTAAAAATCTTATTAAAATTATTAATAAAATCCACTCATTTACTATATTTTCCGTTATTATTTAGGTTAGTTAAATCCCGTTGTTCAATCCTTTCAACTTGTGCGCATCTCACCATCTCCAATCAAACGCACCCAATGTGAGTGAATCTTTACAAATTCCCCGTTTTAATCACGTTTTTGGGGTGTATCATGTGTCTTGCCACTTATTATACTTAACTCATTGTGTATACATCATATCATGAACAAATGTGTATTCAGTTTGATTCAATTGTTTGTGTGGTTATTGTTAGATTTCAGTACATGCAATTTCATAGGCCGTCGCTCCCCATTACATTATGAGCGTTGAGCATGTTCCCCATTACATTATGAGCGTGAACCTGGCGTGCCAACATACGATCGGCTCCGTTTGATTGAGCCTTGATCGCACAGACATTTATCATTTTCAGTACATGCAATACGATCGGCTCCGTTTGATTGAGCCTTGATCGCACAGTTTCATTCATGTTATATATTTATGCAAGTTGATATGTTATGGTATGCTGTTGGTATGTTATTGTATGTTATAGTTTGTGGTTAACATTGTTACTGATTGATTATTTACATTTGCTCACTTATGATTATGCACAATTATTCCTTGATAAAATAACAAGAAAATCAATTATAAATGTTTATCTAACAAGGTTCACTCGCCAACTTATGTTGACCCAAAAACCCCCATTTTTACACATGATACAGGTGAACCAGCTGCAGCCAGAAACACATAGGATTGGCCTAGAAGAATAAAATGGTTTAGAGCTTGGAATTGTTTAGTTGGTTATTTTTTTTCTTTGTATTTGTATGGACATGTTTGGATTATTGGGAATGTAATTTTGACTTTAATAAATATGAAACATATTAGTAAATATCATGAGCTTTGGTGATAACCCAATTATGCCCCGACTCTTATTCCGCTGCGGGTCGGGGTGTGACATGTTTAGGATAAATTTTAGGTATCTAGGTGCTTGCTAAGTGATACGGATGAAGATCAAGCTCGATGAAGAACCGAACACGATCAAGATACAAGCTTCCGCACTACGTTTCGTCATTATTTTTAAATGACGAACTCATATTCATTATGTTTTGTTGTTTCAATATGAAAATGTTTTAATGAACCCGTATTTTCATATGTATGTGTAAACATAATTACACAAGTATGGTCGAAACCATACGAAAACTGTTGAATATAAGTAAGGGTCTTACAAGTTGGTAATCAGAGCTAAAGGGTAAAGAGTGAAGTGTGTTCGGTTCGAGACTTGATCGGATAATCCGGTAAGTTATATTTATATTAACGGCTTAGCATGTTAAAGTGTTGTAAACAACACATAGGGTTATCTTGCAATACACGTTACCTTAATTAAATTGACAAAGGATTGATACAGATAACGAAATTACATGTGTTGACACGTATAGTAGAAAGCCTTGTATTATAGTACAGGCGTTTATTGATGTCGACATTACTAATCTTTGTAAATGTTTTAGTTGAAAGACACTCGCATCTGAAGATGGCGAGAGTTTAACAAATTGCGGATATGACGAAGGAACGGTCCGAAGTATGACAAGTAGAGCATGCTCACCAAGAACAACGATAGCGAGTAAGGGTAATGGCAAGGAAAGCCGATGAGGGCAAGCATTTACCAGGTGCACGTTTTAAATTTATTGCACAAATAGTAATATGCAACAAATATGTAGAGACTGACTGTTGCATATGTAGGATAAAAACATGGAAAACTTGAATAGGATAACTATTCAGGATGATGTTTCCAAGAGAAATTAAGTAGAAATATGTGTTATTCACGATTGTGAATAACAAGACAATGATAGAATTAGTTTATATAGAAACTTGGACGAAAGTAATCATCTAAGTAAGTATTCTCAATATGAATACTATTGAGAAGAGTAACGATCACATTAACGAATGTGATTGTAAGATAGTTTGATAAGGAAAACATTCTATATGTTCAAGAGCAAAATGAGTAAAACTAATGATTGTTGTTTAGCAATTAAATAAAGTTTTACGGAATGAAATCAAAGATATGGAAATAAATAGAGGCATTACTTGCGTGGGGCGTGATGTGAAAATTATAAAAAGGTCATGTGTACCTTGTGTTGATCGCTTACTTTGGCCAAGTAAGTAGTGAACACATGATACTATGAACTTCTTATAATGAACGCATTTACGTCCGATGTAGTAAGGATAGGGCAAATGGGACGAATTAAAAAGGTACCCAAACGGATCAAATAAGCGTAATGTTTGATAATATATGTAAACGTAAACCGGGTAACGGAAGCGTGTTACGTTAGAATAATGAGCCCGGGAGAAGGGACAAGGATAAATGTAAACGAAAATACAAACCGAGTAACGGAAATGTTAAGACATTGGAATAAAGTTTAATTGTTCATAGGTGATGAAATTCACACGAACAAGTCAAACGGATTGAATAAAGAATAAAAGCTTGGTTGAATAAAAGCGATGGATTTCGCTAAGACAAAAAATAATTCAAAACAAAGTCTTAATGCATACTGGAAGGGTTGCTTTAATAATGACTTCGGTAAAATACCCGATAGATGGGTAGAATTTCAGTTATTGCGTAAACCAAGAGAAGGGAACGCGTATTGAAAGTCAAAAGACTCGGATTATGAATTATTACAAAAAGATGATAAAATTTCGCAAACATAATTTTTGATAATTATGTTCACTTAATTCGAGATTGAAGGGGTTGAATAAAGAATAAGGTTTGACTGTCATAAGTGATGGATTTCACACGAACAAGTCAAACGGGTCAAATAAAATGTAATGCTTGGTAGTGTATGCAAGTGCAAACCGAATAACAGGAGCGTTAAAAACATTAAGATAAAGAACCCGGGTGATGGGTTAAAAACAAAAAATAGAGGCGTAAACCGAATAACGGTAAGCGTGAGACAAACCGACGCGTAAATGACGTAGGAAATCATAGAGTCGGAAAAATAATTCGAAAGAAACGATTGTAGTCATAAACTGCGGTCGAAGATAACGAATTTTAAAAGTGAAAATAAATTATTTTCCTTTCAAACATAAAGTAGATGCAATGACACCAATTGCGTTAAAGAAATGACACGGATAAACGAATGATCTACGGGATCACCATGACCTTCGGGTCATAAATGATGTAAAGGTCTACGGGACCAAAATGACCTTCGTGTCAAGAATCGAGAGGAATGAGCTTTACATGCCTCACCTTCCAAAGGTGAAAACTTAAAGAAAAGCATACGAGGCTACATGAAAGAACTTATAGGTTACTTAGACAAAGCGAGGGAACAAGTTGAGAATCCACGCGTAAAATGAGAACTGTAAAAGGATAAATGCTAAGTTGTCATATTGCTTGACATAAACTAAAGATAAAATGTTAAACTAAAATTCAGGTTTAGTCGAAAACAACGTTTTAACAAACATAAATAGTATGAGATGGATTCGGAAACGATTAACATTAAAAGAAACAGGTCTTGACGTCATATTTTAAAAGTCATAAACGATAAATGAGTTGAGCAGCTTAATTAATTAGAATATATGTAATAAAATAATAATAAAACTTAACAATTGTCATTCATGTGTGTGTACGAGATGAGATCAGAACGAAAGGCATGCCCACCAAGTTAAAGAAATTTCATTATAAAAAGCCATTAACTCCTTTCTTTTCCTTCTGCCCTCTTTCTCGCTCTCCCCTTTGTTCCCTCTCTATAATTCATTTTTCATTACAAATTCACCAATATACTTCAAAGCCCTGTACTATTTTAAGTGTTTTAACATGTGATTACTGATTTGATATCCTGCTCGATTGATCTTGAACCTAGCAACTGATGCTAAAGTGCTGCTTGATAAAGGCTATGCTTTGTAAACTAAGTTGGGGTTCTATCTCGGGTTGTATGTGACATGGGTTATTATACTTAACACAAGTGCATTATATATTTCATTAAGAGCTCAGGAGTTATGCCCAAGAGTATATCAGGAGACCTGTAGTTAGACCCTAAAGTTACCAAGTGAGTCATTCTCTTTTTCTCATCGTTTGTGAGTCATTCTCTCTTTTTACCAAATTGTTTTACAAAACCCTAAATGTTTTCGAGTTGTATTTACAGTGATTAAGTTTTTGCTAATCTGCATTCTCTTTTTCTCATCGTTTGGGTTTTGTATACACTACTGAGTCCAGCGTCACTACTGAACAAAGAGTTAGCCAATAGTGGTATGACCACAGTCATTGTAACTGCCAACGTGACAAATACTGATTGAGTTTTTGTTAGATAAAAGCAATGTAATTACCCTTGATACTGTGAAATATAACCATGTGTCCTTTTATAAAAACGAATGAACTCACCAGTATTTTTAACTGACCAAAATATTTTTAAAACGCGTTTCAGGTAACTCGCTGTAGAAATAATAGAAGCCAGCCATGGAGCACTGAAGACTTAAATGAAGTGGCTATAATTACCTGAATAAAAGAAGAAATTTACATTTTATTAATTAAAGTTTATCCGTATAAAAACATTTAAATGAAATACAGGTTTAACTCATTTATTTAATATTAATTATTTGGTGTTTTATAAACTCTGAATTTATTTTCCTAACATCGATCCTAATGATATTTTCCGCTGCTAAATTAATAAACACCGGTACCACTTGACTGCTTCGCGGCACCCGACGCCCAAGGTGGGGTCGGGGACCGCGACAGAAGGTGGTATCAGGGCCACTGGTTTAAGCCATTTAGGTGTTCTTTTAATACCTAAAACTTAACCATTATGTTAGGAAATTAATGTAATAATCTATGTGTTATTCTATGTAGGTAAATGTTAATATTTATATTATGATTTTTATGTTTTGAAATTCATAGTATGAGTGACCAATATGATTAATTGTACCCATAGGCTACCTAGACAAATATATTATTATATAATATTACAAAAAGCAACTTAGGTTATACCTGTTGATGGATACCGAAATTTTCTTTATGGTGGGCACAAAATATGTGACGGGTATATTAATCCCGGTCAAAGGAAAAAAAATGTTAAGAAACATTAAATATTTCACTATAACTTTGAAAAGTAAACATAAAATAAGTTTGTTATAAATTTTCTTTTACATAATTTGCACATGCATTTAAATTTATGATTTTAGGTTGGAATTTTAACATAAATATACAATTACTAATCAATACAGGTTACTAATCAGTATTTAACAAAGAAAGCTAGAGCTAGCAAAATATTAAAAACAGTAATCGATGAAAGGTAAAAAAATAATTGATTTGAATGGTTGCATTTATGATTATCGTGAAGAAAATTTTTTTTTTAATAATACCGTGTTCAAGATAGATAAAAATTTAACTATTTTACATTAAAATATAAAAGAATACATAACTTTGTATAGAAAGAAGTCAAATAACTGTTAACAGAAAGAAAAAAGAAAGAGTCAAATGTAAAAGAAAATTAAGTTTAATTGTTGAGTTGTTTGCAAGCATACTTCAATAGCTACAAAGATAACGTTAACACAGACAAAATTATGTGACCCAAAGTGTTTTAAATTGGTTTATACTACAAAATTAATATAACACTTCCTAACGAAAGATGAACCCTACGGTCGGCCTAGGCCCACCATACTAAAGCCTTGCATCCGCCTCTGGTTATACCTTTTTCTTGTTAAGTCTGTTAGAAATAATATACATATAAAAAAAAATGTTTTTATTGTGAAGCTAAAATTTGTGGTAAAATAAATATAAATATGGCAACCTGTAAATACCTACAAAAGAAGATGAAGGTGATGCTAATTCTAAATTACGTAAACATAATAAAACAACTTTGTTGGAATTGTGTTTTGTAATCATGAAGTTTTTATGGTCAAACAAAATATAAAATATGCAGACAAGATTGGTTAACCTTATCAGATATAGTTTTGAATTATAACATTTTTCTATATATTAGAAAAGAAACTGCTTAGTAAAAGTTCATTTAAGACATTATTATTATTATTATTAAGTTTTAGAACACACGTAAAACGGAAAGTCATATGAAGGTTTAATGGTTAAACTCTACAAATATTTTATTTTAATCGATAAAATGAAGGTAATTGAAATTTTCTTAAAATACGTACATATTCTGAACTATTTACTACATATATTTCATAATTTAATATTAATAAGATTAGAAGATTTATATAAATAATAAATAAATATATTCCCCTTTAGAAACTGATAAAAATGAATTATTTAGACACAGTTTTGTAAAGCACATGGTCCGTTAATCTTTCACTTTGTAATATAAATATATAAAAATTTATGTCAGTGTACATAAATTTATATAAGGTTAAAATTAACCATAAAATAGTATATATATCAAATTAATATACTAGTAAATAAAAGTTAATATATTACTAGTATATTAAATATATTTATAGTAGTATAATGCTATTAATTATTTTATATCAATCAAAAATATATATACGAATATAGTTAATGTTATAACATTATTTATAAAAGGGACCAATTAAAAAGGTTTTTCAATACATTTGAGTAGAACCAAATTGAAACTTTCCTATAATTCTTCAAGTTGTTAACTTAACATTTTATATTTAGTAAATTAAAAATTGACTTTTATATATCAATTGCTGACATATGTTTGCGCCAGAAAAGTTGATGATTTTTCTACTTTGACCATATAATTTCTTGCCTTCTCATTTTTTGACACAATTTTATTAAGGGTAATGGTGGTGAAAAAAAAAGTTTTATTCTAAATAGAGTATTTTCTTTTATAACTTATAAAAGTGTTGAACCAATACCCTGACGATCCAACTTGATAACGACTGAATACCCGCCGCATCGCACGGTGAATTCCACTAGTTAAATTTAAAATTTTAAAAGAACTATATATACTATTATAATAACTATTCGTTGGTTTTCATTATTAATATAGGATAATATATAATTATTTTAAATGCATTACAATTCTATTTTATTTGAAATATATATACATTGTAATACATTTAAATAATCTATGTTTATGCGTGTTATAGCGTAAACTAAATTTTATTTTATGTAGGATACATGTAAATTTTTATACATTTGAAACTATAACATAATTTAAAGAAAAGGTATGTTCAAAGGATTATTATATATATTATATAAATAATCATGTTCTTATTTTCTATCATCTAGAATATTATACTTAATAAAAGTAATAATTTTTATGATATATTATAAAAGAAAAGAAAAGATGGGTCTGATAGCTTTTATAGTCGGTAAATATACAAAAGAGATTAGATAATTAAAATTTTAAGAAGTAAAAGATATTACAAAATGAAAACATCTTTTACCCGACTTGAATCAGTAATTTAATATTTATTTATTTATTTTACCTGGTACGTTAAATTTTCCTAAAAGCTCTAGTTATTGTTTCATTTTCAAAAGCTAGAATTACAATAAATGCCCCACATAAAAATAATTGACTCAAATGTGTGTTTAATAGATTTGTCCTTTATATAGCTTTATTTAAAAACCAAATTACAATTTTAAAATTGTAATGTCTTTAAACAAATTACTACTATATTGTTTGAGATATATATATATATATATATACACACACACACACACACGCTACTTAAGTTATGATATTAACAAAAGATTTGAATTTTATGTTTCTAAATAATACATATACACATGTATGCATATACATAATAGAATTCTTGATGGTATACACAATATAATAATCAAATATCTTCTGTAAATAAACATAAAAAAATATCACTAGTGTTCACATGAAAACATTAAGTCATTATAAAGATGAATCATGAACGCGTTATGTTCTAAAAATGCCCTCTGTCTGAATAAAACATTCCTTGTGAAGGAATCTAATGTTGTATAAGCATGAATAGAGTTAGCTATAAGCATACTTATCACAACAAACCTAGCCATAGTGTTTATGGAGACAATGATATTTTTATCAGAAGTCCATTTTCCAAACAAAAGAAAGTCACAACCATAAAAATATCTATAACAAAAGAGTTAGGACATTGATATTTACTAATAACACCCAGGATAGTATTTAGACTTAAACCTAAGAAAAATGCCTTAGTATAAAGCTTCGAGATTAGCTAATTACTTGCATGGATAAAGTGTGATGGATGTTGGTATGCCGTGAGGAGGATAACTAGAACAGTGCAAGTATGATAAATAAGCGATAACACCTGGCCACTGTTATATCTTGTTTATTAGTACTACTCGATTCTATAATATGATCAATCATGAGAATACTAATTTCCTTGTATCTTGATACAAGCCATAATATATGATGCACTTTTAAAATTATGATTTAAGAAAAATCTATTTATGGGAAAAACCATGATAATTATCTCTCCGATAAAACTGGGCATGGTGCGGTAGACTCTCCAGCTTGTCCAGGTAAGATGGGGTTACCTCTCCGGCAAGACCGGGTAAGATGGGGTATATGTTATGTTAATGGAATTCCCTAAATAGTACCATGACCTACTGTCTGACCTGTTTTTTGAAAATATGAATCTGTTGAATACATTGACCTTATGAATGGTGTGTATATTACAGTATGTGAAATACATAGATTTGTATATCTATAAGGAAATCAAAAGACCATAAAAATTGACAAGTAGGGATAAATCACGAACAAGTGTGTCAATAATAATTTAGATTTATTTATTAGGAATCTCTCGTGTACATCTATATTCCGATATCAAACACTATTTCGTTTGATCATCCGTCTCGTAACTCGTGACAAGATAAACGACAGGAACCCTATAAGTCGGAACGCCATCGAAAGTATAAGAATTCCCCTTGATATTTTCAATGCATTAGGAAACCTGTAACTAAAAGTTGTGCCAAGACACAAAACATCTAAAAACTTTGTTAATAAGAGTAATTCCATCTTCATTAAAAAGATAAGAATCTCAAAAGCCTAGAGAATAGTTCTAGTCAAAGTAAATTAGAATTCAAAGCAAGGACTAGAATATACTTAGGAACTAGGATCAGTGATGAGCTAAAAGTGTTCCTCTATATTCCAGTGAATCTCGAGGACGAGATTTAAAACAAGGTGGGAAGGATGTAACATCTTCAAAATTTTTATTTATAAAAATTTAAAATAAAGTATATAGAAACATCTATTACTAAACGGGTATATCACGGGTAAGTTGACGGTTAGAAATATGAGATATTTAGACGAATATAGGAACCGTTTAAGAATTATAAAAATACATTATAATTAAACTTACTCCGTTTTTAATGAAATTTAGGTCAAAATGTAGATAAAAATATTCTCGTTCTAATGGCATATTCATTGTTTTATAAAACGTCATATTTTAAAAGTCATAAACGATAAATGAGATGAGGAGCTTAATTAATTATAATATATATAATAAAATAATAATAAAACTTAACAATTGTCATCCATGTGTGTGTACGAGATGAGATCAGAACGAAAGGCGTGCCCACCAAGTTAAAGAAATTTCATTATAAAAAGCCATTAACTCCTTTCTTTTCCTTCTGCTCTCTTTCTCGCTCTCCCCTTTGTTCCCTCTCTATAATTCATTTTTCTTTAGTAATTCACCAATATACTTCAAAACCGTGCGCTATTTTAAGTGTTTTAACCCGTGATCACTGATTTGATATCCTGCTCGATTGATCTTGAATCTAGCAACTGATGCCAAAGTGCTGTTTGATAAAGGCTATGCTTTGTAAACTAAGTTGGGGTTCTGTCTCGGGTTGTATGTGACATGGGTTATTATAACTTAACACAAGTGCATTATATATTTCATTAAGAGCTCAGGAGTTATGCCCAAGATTATGTCAGGAGGCCTGTAGTTAGACCTAAAGTTACCAAGTGAGTCATTCTCTTTTTCTCTCAGTTTGTGAGTCATTCTCTCTTTTTACCAAATTGTTTTACAAAACCCTAAATGTTTTCGAGTTGTATTTACAATGATTAAGTTTTTGCTAATCTGCAATTACTGCCGGTATGTGGGGTTTTGTATACACTACTGAGTCCAGCGTCACTACTGAACAAAGAGTTAGCCAATAGTGATATGACCACAGTCATTGTAACTGCCAACGTGACAAATACTGATTGAGTTTTTGTTAGATAAAAGCAATGTAATTACCCTTGATACTGTGAAATATAACCATGTGTCCTTTTATAAAAACGAATGAACTCACCAGTATTTTTAACTGACCAAAATATTTTTAAAACGCGTTTCAGGGAACTCGCTGTAGAAATAATAGAAGCCAGCCATGGAGCACTGAAGACTTAACTGAAGTGGCTATAATTACCTGAATAAAAGAAGAAATTTATATTTTATTAATTAAAGTTTATCCGTATAAAAACATTTAAATGAAATACAGGTTTTAACTCATTTATTTAATATTAATTATTTGGTGTTTTATAAACTCTGAATTTATTTTCCTAACATCGATCCTAATGATATTTTCCGCTGCTAAATTAATAAACACCGGTACCACTTGACTGCTTCGCGGCACCCGACGCCCAAGGTGGGGTCGGGGACCGTGACAGATTGGTTGAGGTCAAATTTAAATTTAAGACTTTTCTTTTTATGCGCTTATCATTATAAGATTCCCGTGGAAATGAGCATAGTGACAGATTTAAATGATCGAGTGGCCAAATGGTGACTCGATCAGGAAAACGAATAAGACAAAGGATATAATATTAGGGTAACGGCTCATGAGGCCTTACACGTTAAAAGCGCACTTGATATAGCCTAAGTAAAGGCTTGACCAAGAAGATAAAATGTCAACCGAGAAAATAATAAGAAGAGAATCGGGTAACACCTCGAAATAACTATATTTTCTTGTAAGATTCTTGAATAATTAAAAGTATGAGCAATGCTCGAGTAAAAACGAAACTAAGTTCGTTTGGTCTAAACCAATGAACTACGTAAGAAAGGTTTCGGGGACGGAACCTTTTTAAGGGGGATAGACTTGTAACACCCCAAAAACGGGTTTGATAATCAAACCACGTCAATATTAAAAGACGGGTAAAATATCAATAGTGGTAAAAGTTAACTCGATAAACATTAGGATTTAATTAAATGAACCTAATGTTAAATAAATACGAGTAAACGTTTTATAAAGATAAAAGTTTATGATTGGCCGAGCTATCGGGACATAATTTAAGTCGGGTAGTGGCATCCCCGAACTTAGTAAACTGAAATATCACGTTCACTTGGAATTGACATGAAGTGTATAACTAGGAACATAAACCTAGTTAACAATACATGGCTAAGTAATAAAACAATGGATGATAATCTTCCATTGTTATGTGAAACAAACTTGAGGGACCAAAGTTGTCTAAAGATGAACTTGGGTTTTGTAAACAAAAATTAAAACATAACACACACCAAAAAGTGTGTGTGTATGTCGATCCTCAGGAGAAGAAACAAGGGGAACCGTTGTTCAACCTCAATCCATCAAATTGAAGGGCAAATCGAACCCAAAATCAATGCATGAACGCGTTTTAATGATCACCCGAACTAGGGGATCATAAGGTATGTCGAATTTTTGATATTGATGAAGTTGTGAAATTTGATGAACATCACAAGAAGCGATTTGTGTATGAATCGTAGAGGCTATGGCCAAATTAGTGAAGTATACTTGCTTAGGAACAAAACTCTAAGTGAAAATTCTACCTAGGTTGCTATGAATTGGATGTTTAGATGATTTACCACACTTAGATAAGTGGGTTTTAGTAATATGATGAAATTGATGATATAAACATGTTTAGAATCATCATGCATGATGGTGACGAGAAAGTGTTTGAATAATCTATGAATTTGAGTATATGATCATACTTGTCATAAGACGGGTCTTTGTAAAATATAAAGAAATTGATGTTAAAATCATGTTATAGATGCTTGAAATCATGTTACCTACTAGTTATTATGTAAAATTTGATTTCATTAAGTAATCGGATGAAATGCCTAAGTGAGTTCGATGAACCAATTGAGCATTTGTATATGTTAATAAGTCAATTGACCTTTTAAAAGTCAAACTGACCAATGATAAGATCGAATAATAAATTCGACATAAAACTCGTAAGGTGGAATAGTCGTTATTGATAATGACTAATTTAACCATCTTACGAATTATGATGATAGTTTGACGCTTGACAAGCTAGGTGGAGGCTTGGAAAGGAAACGGATCAAACGAATCAAGTATGAAGGAAAAACGTAATTTGGATGCCATGTAAGTAAAGCTTACACCCTTTTTGTAGGATATGTATTTATTTATAAGTTATAAATACAACAAAGGTTATATTAGAATTACGGTTCTGACACGAAATGATATGGGTCGGAACATATCAAAAGATGAAAAACCATGTTTAATGGTAAAAAGGGTCGAAATGGTAATTTGGTCATGTGATGAGATATATATAAATTGAGTTTTCGAATGGCTACTTTTATAAGTATGCCTAAATGAATAAAAAGAGAAAACGATGATTTAGTCACGTATAAAAGGATAAAAGTCGAAGTATAAAACAACACCAGGTGGCATAAGCCATGTTGAGTTAAACGCGTAAGAACCGGATTTAAGAGACATAACTAAATGGTGAGAAATCAGAAATGAGTTACTTAACGGAATGGTAAATAAATACCATTTATATACAAGCGCAAAATGTTTGGTCGTTTAGACCAAACGGGTCAGATGGTAATGTTGATACCATTTGACATGTAACGACTAATAAGTGTTGGTCGAGTCTTATGCTCAAAGGATAAAACGGCTTGTGAATTAGCGATGCTATGAATTAGCAAGTTATTGAGGCAAGGTATTAAAATGGGTCAAAATGTTGACCCGAGCCAGGTACGCATAAATAAGATAATAGTTAAACGAGCGATTTTGGTCAAATATTTAGTGAAAGTCCTTCGTCGTAAAATAAGGGACTAAATGACCAAAACGCCCTTGACGGGTAAATCGGGCAAACGACCCTTATGGGTTGTTTAGAAACACATATTATGGTAATGTAAACCTTAGATAAGCATAAAAGTTATAAGCATAAGCTTTCTCGGGTCAAATGCATAAGGTGAGCATTTTTCCGTAAAATGACTAACCGAAGGGTAATATTCATGATAATTGGTTTATTGTAACAAATCCGTCACAATAGTATTTGTGGTGGAATATAAGTAGATATTTTAATGTGAAAATATGATGCTAGATATGAATAAGCTTGGTTATGCTTAAAAGCACTTAAATACCCTTAACGGGTCAAAATAAGCATATAAGCACAAACGGGTTAAGGATGCATGATAACCCACGATTTGAACCTTGTGTAATAGGAAACATTTAATATATGATGTCTATGAGAATATAAGTGTAACAAACAAGTTGGTTTGATAAAAGTATGAACGGGTCAAAAGCTATGTCAAAAGGAGTTTAATAATTAATTTACCCTGCGGGCTTAAATTCAAGAAAATTGTTAATCCGGATGTCAGATTTTAACTCTATGTGATGGAGAATCAAATTACGATCGCATAGGAAAAATAATCGTGTAAAACGGATCAATAACGAATAAGTTATGGACGTTTTCGTAACAAGGACTGAAAGTGTAAATGCTGAAACTGGGCTGCAGCGTAACCTGCGGTTTCTGGACCATAGATAACGGTCCAGACCTGCTGTTTGAACAGATCAGGTGAACCGTAAGCGACGGGTCCCAACCGTAGCTTACGACAGGTTGTGACAAAAATTGCAATTTACTCATTTTTGATATTTGGGTTATCTAAATATGTTTTATGACCATCCTAACTAATGTTTTGGATAAATTTTAGGTATCTAGGTGCTTGCTAAGTGATACGGATGAAGATCAAGCTCGATGAAGAACCGAACACGATCAAGATACAAGCTTCCGCACTACGTTTCGTCATTATTTTTAATGACAAACTCATATTCATTATATTGTGTTGTTTCAATATGAAAATGTTTTAATGAACCCGTATTTTCATATGTATGTGTAAACATAATTACCCAAGTATGGTCGAAACCATACGAAAACTGTTGAATATAAGTAAGGGTCTTAAAAGTTGGTAATCAGAGCTAAAGGGTAAAGAGTGAAGTGTGTTCGGTTCGAGACTTGATCGCATAATCCGGTAAGTTATATTTATATTAACGGCTTAGCATGTTAAAGTGTTGTAAACAACACATAGGGTTATCTTGCAATACACGTTACCTTAATTAAATTGACAAAGGATTGATACAGATAACGAAATTACATGTGTTGACACGTATAGTAGAAAGCCTTGTATTATAGTACAGGCGTTTATTGATGTCGACATTACTAATCTTTGTAAATGTTTTAGTTGAAGGACACTCGCATCTGAAGATGGCGAGAGTTTAACAAATTGCGGATATGACGGAGGAACGGTCCGAAGTATGACAAGTAGAGCATGCTCACCAAGAACAACGATAGCGAGTAAGGGTAATGGCAAGGAAAGCCGATGAGGGCAAGCATTTACCAGGTGCACGTTTTAAATTTATTGCACAAATAGTAATATGCAACAAATATGTAGAGACTGACTGTTGCATATGTAGGATAAAAACATGGAAAACTTGAATAGGATAACTATTCAGGATGATGTTTCCAAGAGAAATTAAGTAGAAATATGTGTTATTCACGATTGTGAATAACAAGACAATGATAGAATTAGTTTATATAGAAACTTGGACGAAAGTAATCATCCAAGTAAGTATTCTCAATATGAATACTATTGAGAAGAGTAACGATCACATTAACGAATGTGATTGTAAGATAGTTTGATAAGGAAAACATTCTATATGTTCAAGAGCAAAATGAGTAAAACTAATGATTGTTGTTTAGCAATTAAATAAAGTTTTACAGAATGAAATCAAAGATATGGAAATAAATAGAGGCATTACTTGCGTGGGGCGTGATGTGAAAATTATAAAAAGGTCATGTGTACCATGTGTTGATCGTTTACTCTGGCCAAGTAAGTAGTGAACACATGATACTATGAACTTCTTATAATGAACGCATTTACGTCCGATGTAGTAAGGATAGGGCAAATGGGACGAATTAAAAAGGTACCCAAACAGATTAAATAAGCGTAATGTTTGATAATAAATGTAAACGCAAACCGGGTAACGGAAGCGTATTACGTTAGAATAATGAGCCCGGGATAAGGACAAGGATAAATGTAAACGAAAATACAAACCGAGTAACGGAAATGTTAAGACATTGGAATAAAGTTTGATTGTTCATAGGTGATGAAATTCACACGAACAAGTCAAACGGATTGAATAAAGAATAAAAGCTTGATTGAATAAAAGCGATGGATTTCGCTAAGACAACAAAATAATTCAAAACAAAGTCTTAATGCATACTGGAAGGGTTGCTTTAATAATGACTTCGGTAAAATACCCGATAGATGGGTAGAATTTCAGTTATACGCGTAAACCAAGAGAAGGGAACGCGGATTGAAAGTCAAAAGACTCGGATTATGAGTTATGACAAAAAGATGATAAAATTTCGCAAACATAATTTTTGATAATTATGTTCAACTAATTCGAGATTGAACGGGTTGAATAAAGAATAAGGTTTGACTGTCATAAGTGATGGATTTCACACGAACAAGTCAAACGGGTCAAATAAAATGTAATGCTTGGTAGTGTATGCAAGCGCAAACCGAATAACGGGAGCGTTAAAAACATTAAGATAAAGAACCCGGGTAATGGGTTGAAAACAAAAAATAGAGGCGTAAACCGAATAACGGTAAGCGTGAGACAAACCGACGCGTAAATGACGCAGGAAATCATAGAGTCGGAAAAATAATTCGAAAGAAACGATTGTAGTCATAAACTACGGTCGAAGATAACGAATTTTAAAAGTGAAAATAAATGATTTTCCTTTCAAACATAAAGCAGATGCAATGACACCAATTACGTTAAAGAGATGACACGGATAAACGAATGATCTACGGGATCAACATGACCTTCGGGTCATAAATGATGTAAAGGTCTACAGGACCAAAATGACCTTCGTGTCAAGAATCGAGAAGAATGAGCTTTACATGCCTCAACTTCCAAAGGTGAAAACTTAAAGAAAAGCCTACGAGGCTAGATGAAAGAACTTATAGGTTACTTAGACAAAGCGAGGGAACCAGTTTAGAATCCACGCGTAAAATGAGGACTGTAAAAGGATAAATGCTAAGTTGTCAAATTGCTTGTCATAAACTAAAGATAAAACGTTAAACTAAAATTCAGTTTTAGTCAAAAACAACGTTTTAACAAACATAAATAGTATGAGATGGATTGGGAAACGATTAATATTAAAAGAAACAGGTCTTGACGTTATATTTTAAAAGTCATAAACGATAAATGAGTTGAGCAGCTTAATTAATTAGAATATATATAATAAAATAATAATAAAACTTAACAATTGTCATTCATGTGTGTGTACGAGATGAGATCAGAACGAAAGGCGTGCCCACCAAGTTAAAGAAATTTCATTATAAAAAGCCATTAACTCCTTTCTTTTCCTTCTGCTCTCTTTCTCGCTCTCCCCTTTGTTCCCTCTCTATAATTCATTTTTCTTTAGTAATTCGCCAATATACTTCAAAACCCTTCCTATTTAAAGTGTTTTAACCCGTGATCACTGATTTGATATCCTGCTCGATTGATCTTGAACCTAGCAACTGACGCCAAAGTGCTGCTTGATAAAGGCTATGCTTTGTAAACTAAGTTGGGGTTCTGTCTTGGGTTGTATGTGACATGGGTTATTATACTTAACACAAATGCATTATATATTTCATTAAGAGCTCAGGAGTTATGCCCAAGATTATATCAGTAGAGGCATGTAGTTAGACCCTAAAGTTACCAAGTGAGTCATTCTCTTTTTCTCACAGTTTGTGAGTCATTCTCTCTTTTTACCAAATTGTTTTACAAAACCCTAAATGTTTTCGAGTTGTATTTACAGTAATTAAGTTTTTGCTAATCTGCAATTACTGCTGGTATGTGGGGTTTTGTATACACTATTGAGTCCAGCGTCACTATTGGACAAAGAGTTAGCCAATAGTGGTATGACCACAGTCATTGTAACTGCCAACGTGACAAATACTGATTGAGTTTTTGTTAGATAAAAGCAATGTAATTACCCTTGGTACTGTGAAATATAACCATGTGTCCTTTTATAAAAACGAATGAACTCACCAGTATTTTTAACTAAAATATTTTTAAAACGCGTTTCAGGTAACTCGCTGTAGAAATAATAGAAGCCAGCCATGGAGCACTGAAGACTTAAATGAAGTGGCTATAATTACCTGAATAAAAGAAGAAATTTATATTTTATTAATTAAAGTTTATTCGTATAAAAACATTTAAATGAAATACAGGTTTTAACTCATTTATTTAATATTAATTATTTGGTGTTTTATAAACCCTGAAGGTGTTTTATAAACTCTGAATTTATTTTCCTAACATCGATCCTGATGATATTTTCCGCTGCCAAATTAATAAACACCGGCACCACTTGACTGTTTCGCGGCACCAGAAGTCCAGGGTGGGGTCGAGGTCGTGACAGATTGGTCGAGGTCAAATTTAAATTTAAGACTTTTCTTTTTATGCGCTTATCATTATAAGATTCGTGTGGAAATGAGCATATTGACAGATTTAAATGATCGAGTGGCCAAATGGTGACTCGATCAGGAAAACGATTAAGACAAAGGATATAAGATAAGGGTAACGGCTCATGAGGCCTTACACGTTAAAAGCGCACTTGATATAGCCTAAGTAAAGGCTTGACCAAGAAGATAAAATGTCAACCGAGAAAAGAACAAGAAGAGAATCGGGTAACACCTTGAAATAACTACATTTCCTTGTAAGATTATTGAATAATTAAAAGTATGAGCAATGCTCGAGTAAAAACGAAACTAAGTTCGTTTGGTCTAAACCAATGAACTACGTAAGAAAGGTTTCGGGGACGGAATCTCTTTAAGGAGGATAGACTTGTAACACCCCAAAAACGGGTTTGATAATCAAACCACGTCAATATTAAAAGACGGGTAAAATATCAATAGTGGTAAAGGTTAACCCGATAAACATTAGGATTTAATTAAATGAACCTAATGTTAAATAAATACGAGTAAACGTTTTATAAAGATAAAAGTTTATGATTGGCCGAGCTATCGGGACATAATTTAAGTCGGGTAGTGGCATCCCCGAACTTAGTAAACTGAAATATCACGTTCACTCGGAATTGACATGAAGTGTATAACTAGGAACGTAAACCTAGTTAACAATACATGGCTAAGTAATAAAACAATGGATGATAATCTTCCATTGTTATGTGAAACAAACTTGAGGGACCAAAGTTGTCTAAAGATGAACTTGGGTTTTATAAACAAAAATTAAAACATAACACACACCAAAAAGTGTGTGTGTATGTCGATCCTCAGGAGAAGAAACAAGGGGAACCCTTGTTCAACCTCAATCCATCAAATTGAAGGGCAAATCGAACCCAAAATCAATGCATGAACGCGTTTTAATGATCACCCGAACTAGGGGATCATAAGGTATGTCGAATTTTTGATATTGATGAAGTTGTGAAATTTGATGAACATCACAAGAAGCGATTTATGTATGAATCGTAGAGGCTATGGCCAAATTAGTGAAGTATACTTGCTTAGGAACAAAACTCTAAGTGAAAATTCTACCTAGGTTGCTATGAATTGGATGTTTAGATGATTTACCACACTTAGATAAGTGGGTTTTAGTAATATGATGAAATTGATGATATAAACATGTTTAGAATCATCATGCATGATGGTGACGAGAAAGTGTTTGAATAATCTATGAATTTGAGTATATGATCATACTTGTCATAAGACGGGTCTTTGTAAAATATAAAGAAATTGATGTTAAAATCATGTTATAGATGCTTGAAATCATGTTACCTACTAGTTATTATGTAAAATTTGATTTCATTAAGTAATCGGATGAAATGCCTAAGTGAGTTCGATGAACCAATTGAGCATTTGTATATGTTAATAAGTCAATTGACCTTTTAAAAGTCAAACTGACCAATGATAAGATCGAATAATAAATTCGACATAAAACTCGTAAGGTGGAATAGTCGTGATTGATAATGACTAATTTAACCATCTTACGAATTATGATGATAGTTTGACGCTTGACAAGCTAGGTGGAGGCTTGGAAAGGAAACGGATCAAACGAATCAAGTATGAAGGAAAAACGTAATTTGGATGCCATGTAAGTAAAGCTTACACCCTTTTTGTAGGATATGTATTTATTTATAAGTTATAAATACAACAAAGGTTATATTAGAATTACGGTTCTGACACGAAATGATATGGGTCGGAACATATCAAAAGATGAAAAACAATGTTTAATGGTAAAAAGGGTCGAAATGGTAATTTGGTCATGTGATGAGATATATATAAATTGAGTTTTCGAATGGGTACTTTATAAGTAAGCCTAAATGAATAAAAAGAGAAAACGATGATTTAGTCACGTATAAAAGGATAAAAGTCGAAGTATAAAACAACACCAGGTGGCATAAGCCATGTTGAGTTAAACGCGTAAGAACCGGATTTAAGAGACATAACTAAATGGTGAGAAATCCGAAATGAGTTACTTAACGGAATGGTAAATAAATACCATTTATATATAAGCGCAAAATGTTTGGTCGTTTAGACCAAACAGGTCAAATGGTAATGTTGATACCATTTGACATATAACGACTAATAAGTGTTGGTCGAGTCTTATGCTCACAGGATAAAACGGCTTGTGAATTAGCGATGCTATGAATTAGCAAATTATTGAGGCAAGGTATTAAAACGGGTCAAAATGTTGACCCGAGCCAGGTAGGCATAAATAAGATAATAGTTAAACGAGCGATTTTGGTCAAATATTTAGTTAAAGTCCTTCGTCGTAAAATGAGGGACTAAAATTGACCAAAACGCCCTTGATGGGTAAATCGGGCAAACGACCCTTATGGGTTGTTTAGAAACACATATTATGGTAATGTAAACCTTAGATAAGCATAAAAGTTATAAGCATAAGCTTTCTCGGGTCAAATGCCTAAAATGAACATTTTTCCGTAAAATGACTAACCGAAGGGTAATATTCATGATAATTGGTTTATTGTAACAAATCCGTCACAATAGCATTTGTGGTGGACTATAAGTAGATATTTTAATGTGAAAATATGATGCTAGAAATGAATAAGCTTGGTTATGCTTAAAAGCGCTTAAATACACTTAATGGGTCAAAATAAGCATATAAGCACAAACGGGTTAAGGATGCATGATAACCCAGGATTTGAACCTTGTGTAATAGGAAACATTTAATATATGATGTCTATGAGAATATAAGTGTAACAAACAAGTTGGTTTGATAAAAGTATGAATGGGTCAAAAGCTATGTCAAAAGAAGTTTAATAATTAATTTACGTCGCGGGCTTAAATTCTAGAAAATTGTTAATCCGGATGTCGGATTTTAACTCCATGTGATGGAGAATCAAATTACGATCGCATAGGAAAAATAATCGTGTAAAAAGGATCAATAACGAATAAGTTATGGACGTTTTCATAACAAGGACTGAAAGTGTAAATGCTGAAACTGGGCTGCAGCGTAACCTACGGTTTCTGGACCGTAGATTACGGTCCAGACTTGCTGTTTGAACAGATTAGGTGAACCGTAAGCTACGGTTCCCAACCGTAGCTTACGCAGGTTGTGACAAAAATTGCAATTTACTCATTTTTTATATTGGGTTATCTAAATATGTTTTATGATCATCCTAACTAATGTTTAGGATAAATTTTAGGTATCTAGGTGCTTGCTAAGTGATACGGATGAAGATCAAGCTCGATGAAGAACCGAACACGATCAAGATACAAGCTTCCGCACTACGTTTCGTCATTATTTTTAAATGACGAACTCATATTCATTATGTTGTGTTGTTTCAATATGAAAATGTTTTAATGAACCCGTATTTTCATATGTATGTGTAAACATAATTACACAAGTATGATCGAAACCATACGAAAACTGTTGAATATAAGTAAGGGTCTCACACTTCACATATAGGAAGGATTTTGAATTCCTTTAGTTAAAGGAATTTAAAGGAATTCATGCGTAATTTCAATTCCAATTCCAATTCCAATTCCATTGTCAACCAAACACAGAGATTGGAATTGAGATTCCAATTCCATCAAATTCTTTGAACCAAACATATTAAGAGATGGAATTCAGATTCCAATTCCCTTAAATTCAATTGAATTCCTATCAACCAAACGCCCCCTTAGTGTTCAGGATCTACTCAAAATACATAAGAACTTGAATATGGCGGAAAAGAAAAGAAGTTGTATAAGGGTAATCATCTTGGCTTCGGTCTGGATGATATGGAAGGCTCGGAATGAAGTCATTTTCAGCGGTAAACAGGTAAACATGGACGGAATACTCGGGGAAATTCAGGCGATTTACATACATTCACTCATCTTATCTCCAATCAGAACACTCACTCATCTTTATATCCACTCACTCATCTTTATATCTTATTTACATACATTCATAGCATAAAGACCAGTTCCCAATGTACTTCAACACTGTTATCAATGGCTGAAACTGCTGCTTCTGCCCTCCTGAATGTCAAGATGCTCGAAAACGTGTATACCCAAAAAATTCTATACGAAACTACATACTCTTCACTACCGAGCGAAAAGTTCTTGTCGTGTTTTCGGGTCGTCTCACAAATTTAGACCCCTAGCATATGATATTTCGTGTTAGACTTGTATGTTTTTGTCTTTTGTTGTACTCGTTCACTCTAGGCGTTAGGCTTAGTCGCATTTCTTTCTTCACGACAGGTAATCTAAGCCATGTTGCGAGTATGATCAGAATTAACGAGATTGAAGACCAAGATTGCAGTCGATTATGGTCGTGGTCATTTAAGGTTTTGTGTCTTTAGTTTTTTTTTTTTTTTTGAACAACATCTCGATCAGGGCTATACATGACCAAAGCTCGGTTGAAGTGAGATTCGAACCTGAGCACTCCCGGGCAGGAACCCACTATGTGGTAAACCTTCCCACCTCCATTGCAACCACTAGGCTACAACATCATTGGCTATGTCTTTAGTTATGTAAATATAACCTGTGTACGTGGGGGTGTTAAACTTACTTTGGGCTTGTGTTATCTTATTAAATTGACTGGAAGTCTAAAATTTAGTGCTGTTATACGATCTTATTAAAGTTTTTAAGTTCAGTTGTATGCTAATATGCTATCAAATTCTAATAACTCTGCATTCTTGAGCTCATTGCTTTGGCTTTAAAGGATTCGTGAACTCTATCTGATCTTTTTCTGTGTTAAATTATCATTGTTGTTAGTATAAAGTTATCATATATATTTTTTTAATAATGTATGAAATTTTATTCCAAAATTATTAAAAGTTTCTCCACTGACATTTTTTAAGGACGGTTGTAAACTTGACCATGTAGAAACCAAAATTTCCCTTTTTTTTTAACCGGTGGGCTGAGCAGCTAGGGGTGTAAATGAACCAGACTGAGCCCAAATAGGCTCGAGCTCAGCTCATATCTTTTTGTGAAGCTCGAGCTCGAGCGTACTTATTTGAGCTCGAGCTATTTTAAGAACAATCTCAAATAAGCTAAAGCTTGGCTCGAGCTCGTTTCAATTTCGCTTAAATGAGCCAAAGCTCGGCTTGAACTCAGCTCGCCAATGTTATCATCATCATCATCATTATTATTATTATTATTATTATTATTATTTTTATATATATATATAAAATTTGTTTGGGCTCGTTTAGGCTCGCGGGCCAAAGAGCTTTGCATTTCAGGCTCGAGCAGGGGCGTAGCTTTGAAGGGGCCGGGGGAGGCGTCCGACCCCCCGAACTTTTCGCTCAGTAGTGTTAGTATGTATGTTTCGTATATAATTTTTGAGGTATATACGTCTCGATCCCCCGGTGGAAATTTTCAAGCTTCGCCACTGGGCTTGAGCTCGGGCTCGATGACTAAACGAGCTCTATTACAGGCTCGAGCCGAGCTCGAGATCGTTAAAACTCAGCTCGTTCGAGCTTTTAACTAAGCCGATACCAGGTAGCTCTCGAGCCTCTGGATTTGTTTACACTACTGCGAGCAGCTAGGCTGTGATTTTGTTTTGACTTTTTTTGGTGAGTCAAAGCCGGTCTTGGTTTTTCTTTTCTTTTTTTTGCTGGGCTACGAGGGGTTTTGGACTGGGCCGCTAACTTCTTTTGTTGACCAGATTAACTATTATTCAAGTTGTCTAAATGCGTTGGCATGCATTTTATAAGATCCATAGATTTTGAAAGCCTGACATGTGGAAGTCTTCCTCCTATAATTAAAGGTATTCCACTGATCATTAGTTTCAGTGGTGGATCAAACTAAATTTTCCGGGGCAACGTTCAAATATTTTTTTATAATGTAAACCAAAAAAACACTATAAGAGAAAGCTCGAAAAGGGTGCAAACGAGCTTGAGGTCGAGTCGAGCTTAAGCCTAAATAAACAAGCTTGAATCCCAGTGTTGGATCTATACAAAAAAATGACTGGCAAGCTGCTCGAGATAGGCTCGAGAAAAAGCTCGAAACTAGCCGAACTTTATTGAGCCCGAGCCGAGTTTGAGCCTAAAATAAAGCTCTTTTATTTATCGAGCCGAGCTCGAGCCTTTATTTAAAGTTGTCTGGTAAACGAGTCAAGTTGAGCTTATTTAAATTTGTTTAGGAGCCGAGCTCGAATATAAAAATAAGCTTGTTTAGTAAACGAGCCCGAGCTTTACTAATCGAATTCGCGAGCCTATTTTTATTTAATTTATGAATTAAGATAAACAAGTCGAGCCCGAGCTGAACTCGAGCTTTGAAAACAAGGTCAAACCGAGCGGAGCTCAAACTTAGGCTCTCATAAGTTAATCGAGCTTGAGCTTGGTCGAGCTCGAGCTCAACTCGGCTCGTTTGCACCCCTAGTGATAGTGGAGGTGGATGATGTTGCATTTGTGGTCAGTGTGTTCACGTTTAATTTCTTTTCCCTTTCAAAAATTGATTCTAACTAGTATGTGGACTTTAATCTATCATTTTAATTGGGGTTTTAACTTATAAATTAAGTAGTTGACTTTTAATAAAATTTTGAGATGATAAGAGTGTGGGCCTTTTTAAATTTTGAGGAGTAACATAATTTAAATTCAAGGGTATCGTAATGCGAAAAAACATATATAAAAAGAAAATTACAATTCACCGGAAAAGTTAAGGGGTAGCGGCCACTACCCTCAATAAACACTACATCCACCTTAATTAGTCCAAACATGTTCAGTAAGCTATATAATCAGAATTTTTGCATAACAATTATATGATGCTATTTTTAACTTGACATATATAAAGGGGTTGTTTCTTAAATTGTCAGGTTGATTCGTGATGCGTTGTATGTATATATTTTTGTTAGTTTGATTATGAATTCATGATTGTTAATGGTTTTCTTGCATCATAGACATTGCGTCGATATAATAGCTATTGATTTTGGTTTGTATTAGGGAATTGTGTGAGGATTGATCCTAGTTCATAATACATACATTTGTCCAATTGTTGATTTCTAAGATTGTTGATTAGTTTTTCACGAACACGAAAGATCATTAGAATTTGCAACTTGATTATGGAAACTAACCTTAGTTTCTTGTTAAATCGCGTGTGTGATTGTTTTTACCATATTGCTTACAACTCATTACAGTTAATCGTTTTGATAAATCACCCAATTGAATTACACTTGTTTTTACTTAACAAAACCTTTAATCACTTTGTGATTCTTCTTCCAAACAAGCTTTAAAAGAGAAAAATAACAACCTTCATAAAAATAACATTATTCAAGTGACCCGTTAATCAATTAGACTTAATTATTGACCACAAACTCTTCGTGGTTTAACACCCTTTTTGCCAACACTATCAAGCTAAAGGTACTAAGAAACTCACTTCATTTTATCCTTGACTGGACCGCGACACTCCGATTAGCGAGTCTGCCCCAACACACATGAGTATCCAACTCGAGAATTGGACGGTGAAGTATCAACGAGGAATTGTCGGGAACCTCCTAATGAAAGTCGACAAGGTTGTCTTTCCCGCTGACTTCGTGATTTTGGACATGGATGAGGATGAACATGTGCCTTTGATATTGGGTTAACCATTACTGGTTACCGCGAGAGCATTCCTCGATGTTTTTATGGTAAACTCACGCTTCGCGTAAATGACGATATGGTCACCTTTGGTGTCAAAAGGTACATGTCACATGCTAGAGAGCACAATGACACGTGTTATTTTAATGACACTATTATGACACGTGTGGGTCGATGCTTATGAGAGATTTGCATGCATGATTCTTCTAACATGCACATGTTGGAGAGAGATATAGAGGAGATTGAGATGATAGATTTAGGTGATGGAGAGTATAGGAGTTGTGAAAAAGTTTTAGAGATTTCTGAGAGGAATGAACCCAAGAACATGTGAGATGTGAGAAAGTTGATGCATTCGTCGGATCCCCTTTGACGTCTTTTATTCATAGTTGGTTGTGACAACCATTGCCCATGGTTGCAATGGACAAGAAAAGTGGGCCCAGTGACATCCACCCAGTTGACCCATTGATTGGATGGGTCTCTTAACCAATGTTTTAAAATATGATATTTTAATCGTACCGGATTAGACTCATAAATGGTTCAACCGGTTGAATCGGGTTGTACCGGACGGTTCAACCGTGTTAACTAACTAGCTAACTCTATAAATCTATAAAATATAATTTCAGCTCAAAAATAATACAAAACTACATTATTCCATAATAAAAAAAATATTCCAAAAGTTAATCCATAATAAAAAAACTATCCAAAAGTTCATGATTAAATACCCATTATATAGAAATTTACAAACACTATAACAATTAACAACATGAATGATTGTACAAAAGTCCAAAGAAGGTAAACCTGGATGTTTGCCCTTATAATCATTGATTCAATACCGTGGTTACAAACTTGCCACACATCAATAGTTATTATCAGGTCTCAAACGGCTAAAGGTATCATGGACACAGACGATGGCACATCACCCACCACAGCTGCTTACAAACGTGCCACACATCAATATCATGAACAAAGGCCTATGAGATCAAGATGGAAACCACAACGATATAATGCGTAGAGAGCATACGTGTTTCGTGATCTACTTGAAAACTCAATGCAACCTGAGTTATTGGAATTATCTCCATCATTGTTTTTTTTTGGTTTTTAGACATATTATTTAATGATTTGTTTAAACATAAACTGGTTGAAATCTTGATATCTTCGAAGTGATAAAAACATAAAATAACAAGAGGAATCGATATGCAAAAATTCCCCTTTAAACTCTGCAATCTCATTGGCCAAAACAACACAACCCGGATCATGATCCTTAACCTCATCACCTCTAACCACCGTCCGATCAAACTCAATCCAACGCCTCACCTCTTCCCCCCAATCCCACCCACAACCTTCAAAACATTTTCAAAATTTTCAAAATTTTCAAAAACTTTTAAAAACCTCCCGCTCATCAAATCACCTATGAATACCACCATCAAATCAACTCAACAAATCACCCAAAAATCATCTTCTCAACAATCAAACTTTTCCCAAATGGCCCGTACCAAGCAAACCGCCAGAAAATCCACCGGAGGAAAGGCTCCACGTAAGCAACTCGCCACCAAAGCAGCCCGAAAGTCCGCTCCGGCCACCGGAGGAGTGAAGAAGCCCCACAGATTCAGGCCAGGAACCGTGGCATTGAGGGAGATCAGGAAGTACCAGAAGAGCACTGAGCTGTTGATCAGGAAGCTCCCGTTTCAGAGGCTGGTTAGGGAGATTGCTCAGGATTTCAAGACTGATTTGAGGTTCCAAAGCTCTGCTGTTGCTGCTTTACAAGAAGCTTCTGAAGCTTATCTTGTTGGGTTGTTTGAAGATACGAATCTTTGTGCGATTCATGCGAAGAGGGTTACGATTATGCCGAAAGATATGCAGCTTGCTAGGAGGATTAGGGGTGAGAGAGCTTAAGGATGTTGTTGTTATGGTTGTTGGTGGATGTTCACTTCTTGTGAATTTGTGTTAGATCTATCTGGTTTAGGTTTTAATTTCAGTGTTTAGAAGTTTATTTTCCTGTTTATGAAGTCTATGGTTGTTAATCAAATTGGTAATCAATCAATATTATTGTTTCTGATTTTAATGTTCTTAATTTTCTGTTTATTTATTTATATTTTTTAATTAATGTTGGTTAATTTATATTATTATATTTTCTATTGATTCACAAGTTTATGGTTTTTTGGAGATTATTTGTATCATTTTTTATTGGATTTTTGGGTTTTGTGAAACTGCTGTTGATCTATCTTTGGTTTCAAGTTTCATTTTTGTTCTTGATCTGCAAGTTTATGCTTGATGTAGTTGATTTCATTCATTTTCATTGGATATTCAAGTCTTGTAAGATTGAGAATTTTTGATCTATTTTAGGTTTCCTATTTCTCTGTTTAGGTGTTTTTGACTAGGCTCGAGCTTGGCTCATCATATTTTTATGATGCTCGAGCTTGGCTTGCGAGTAAAACCTAAAGCTCGAGCTATTTTGAGAACAACCTCAAATAGGCTAAAAGCTCGGCTTGAACTGGCTTCAATATCACTTAAAAGAGCCAAAGCTCGGCTGGAGTTTGACTCGCCAATGTTATCATCGTTATTATTATACTATATACAAAAAACTAAAATTTTGTTTGGGGTCGTCTTGGCTCGCGAGCCTAAACGAGCTCTATTTTAGGCTCGAGCTTGTTAAAGCTCGGCTCGTTCGAGCTTTTAACCGAGCCGATCACGAGAAGCTTTCGAGCCTTTGAGCTTGTTTACACCCCTATGTACGCCTCAAAAATGAATCGTCTCAACTTTGGGTACGAGTCATTAAGGCAAAACATCAAGGCGTATGCGACTACGCGGTATGTAATATATTCCACTCAAGAGCTCTTTAGGTGGAGTATGGAAAACATGGGGAGGGTTTTGGAACATCCACAAGTGGATGTTCAAAATAGGCTGAAACTAAAGATTGGTTGTGGAAATAACACATACTTTTGGCTGTATAAGTGGATTGGGGATAACGCCTTACGCGTTCGGTTCCCGAACCTTTTCGCTTTGGAGTCGGATAAATACTGCAGCGTGCAACAAAGATATTGTCATGTAAACGGTAGCATTGACTGGTTCTGGGGCAGCGCAAACAGCCTAGTTGATCCGGGGGTATTATCGGAATGGAACGATTGTGTAAAACTCCTAGAATCACAAAACACTGGCTTAGAGGCTGTTGTATGGCAAAATGCGGGTGTTTCAACGAAATTGTACCGGGTATGTGATCGAAGAGATGAGTTGGACAAAATGCAAATAATTCCGGAAACAATGGTGTTAAAATGGCTAAGTTGGATCCCAAAGAAAATAAGCTGTTTCATGTGGCGGTCGTGCTAAACTGAATACCAACAAAGGAGGCGCTTGCAAGACGAAACGTCTCGTTACCATTAGTGTTATGTGTACTATGCAATTTGGTACAGGAATCCGCAGACCATTTACTCGTTACATGTCAATACTCAATACACTCAACAAGTTTGGGTCGCGGTTTTGCTTTGGTCGAAAATAACCCTGACCAGGTACATGCTGAGTGTAGTAGAATTACTGGAGTATGTTCAAAATCTGCAGCTGTGGGCAGTGGCGAAGCTTGAGATTTCTGACCGGGGGTCGGAAGTCACCGAACCTAAAATTGTACCTTAAAAATTATAAAATCAGGGGGGTCGAAAACGTATATACCTAAAAAATTCTATGAAAAACTACATACGAGACACTATTGAGCATAAAGTTCAGGGGGTCGGGCGCCCCCGGCCCCCACTAAGCTACGCCAAGGGCTGTCGGGGAATAAAAGGAAGGCTGTCTACACGATTTTGGCAGCCGTATGCATTCGATTATTGAAATTTAAACTAACTTTCACATTAGATTCAAAATCATATGAACTACTTTACACCAATCAGTGTCCACAACCATAAGCAAGATCAAATTTTACAAACATTTGTATATACAATGGAACAAAAAAAAAAGTCAAACTCAATTACTCATACCCAATTATTTGGAGCTGAAAAGTTATGGAACCGAAACGAACCTTCACCCGCAGTATCTCTAACCGGTCTGAACTCTGGTCCATCATTTGGTGAACCCGAACCATACGGAACCACTTGATGTGCAGTTGCAGTTTGTGCGGTTTGCGTTTCTTGAGGCAAGTGTGAAACAACTGGTGTGTGGGTTTGGGTCCTGAGGTTAGCATTACCTAACATGGCCACTTCTTGGTCCCACGCGAATACATGAAGTGAAATCGGCACCTTTGCGTGTCGATGTAACGATAGTTTTTGGCTAAGTGAAACCGTGTCGTAGCATCTTATGGCTCCTTCGGGTGAAACCATCCATGGAAGGACTTTTTGATTTGATATTCGCGAGATTATAAGTTTTTTTCGTGCTTTTCTTGCTTCGATGTATAAACTGCTGAGACCTGAGCGTGTCGAAGGCGAGTCTTCGTCTTGGTCGATAATGGAGGTTACATGGATAAATCCCTGTGAAATTGATCATGAAAGTTTAGATTAACTCAAATTATAGGCATTGTTTTGGTCTTTATTTTTAAATTTTGGGTTGGCTATTATAACACGTTTATTGAACGGAGTTGATCTGAACATGACCCGTTTAATAAGCTGGATGACCGATCACACCCCTTAAAAATACGGTAAAACCACTTGATCGCACCCCCATAAATAAATCATGGGTTCGCCACTGGTGTAATAACTGTCTGGATTAAGAGTAATTCAACAAGTATACTTGTATTCGTAAATGAACATTAAATGGGTCGACCAGAAACACGACACAACCAAGATTTTACGGGTCGTCTTTTGGTACACCTATTAAACAAGTTATCCCGCCAACTAGAAATCTTTCAACACAAAACATTGACCCACTAACACGACAGGATTGACACCCTAATCTGTATAAGTGGTTCGTGACACTAACCTCTTCGGTTCGACCTATGGCAAACCCGAGCTTCTCATCTCCTTCTTTGATTTTAATCTCAACCGGGACCTCTCCTCCTATAGGAGCATACCAAAGACGAACGGCTCTAACCACACCAATGTCAACCCCATGGTAATCTTCAAAACCGTATAAACTCACATTCGCGAGATCCATCAAGTCCGACAGAGAACCCGCGTTTACAGTAGAAGAAGCCGTTTCTCCCGAAATCTATCCAACCATCAAAACGTTACAAATAATTACTTTCACATCAACAAAACAATAAAACCCGTCACTAGAAAACTATTAGGACCCATCAGTATCCTGCTAACCAATGATAACATGATAACGAGTCTTGTTACCTTGGTAAGTAGGGACTCGGTTTGGATGTTCATAAAAAGGATAGGGACCCCAGAAGCTTGAGAGGCCGTATGCCACGCGTTTGCTCGAGATAGCGTGTCCTCCAAGTCATTGTATCGATACGCAATCGTTTCAGAGGCTTTCGGAAGAAAGAGCATGGATAGAAAGCAGCTTGAGTTGGGTATGGTTAGCACTTCTTGCATTTTTTTGTGCCATGGGTATGCAACATATCCATCATGCAGTTTTGTAGCAGCTAATGCACTCACCATTCTTGAACTCCTTGATGCTGCATTATTTGCCCAAATTTGAGTATAAGATTTTTAACAAATTTATATATGAAAATAAGTTAATTTGGCTTGTAAACTTGTAACTGTTGCTCAACAAGTAAAATATAAAAAGTGCTAAAAAGTGGTTTAAAAAGTCTAAAATTGTTTTTAAATCAACAAGTAGAATATAAAAAAGTGCTAAAAAGTGGTTTAAAAAGTCTAAAATTGTTTTTACATCAATGAAGTTTTTAAATTTAATCATATTTAAGTAAGCAATTACAAGAAAAAAAATTCTAAATATATTTTGACTAATTAAAATCTCATAATTACACCTCTAGAAAGTTAGATTAACCAAATTAATTAAAGTTGGTTTCGAATTTGATTCGATTTAAAACCGGGATATATATTTTAAAACCCTAACAACATAACTAAACCTAAACCGAAACCTCTTTCGACGACAAATTATCTAGAAAGAAAAAGTGAAAACATGAAATAAGACGACAAATTATCCAGAAAGAAAAAGTGTTGTAATTCTGTCTATTGTCAAGACTCACTTTGCTTCATGTATTTCACTTTAGTCTAGGATGAGCTCGGTATCGAACACGAACAGAAAATCCCAAAAATAGATACCAGTATCGGTATCCAAAAATCCAGTATGGTATGGTTCAGTACCGATACAGACCAGTATTTTAAGGTAAAAACCGGTAAACACCAGTACCATACCAGACCGGTACAAAAAACGCAAAATACTGGTACCCAAAATCAAGCCGGTTCAAAAAATTCAGTACCAATACACGTTCCAAACTGAAATTCATTACAATATGACTTAGATTTCATCATACATTAACTCTTCCAAATTATCATTTTCATCAAAACAAACATTTACCATCACAAAACCACACAAAAAGTCAACGGTGCAAAAAAGTCAACGCAAACATTTAACACTTTAACTAACCTTGCAAAGCCAAGCACTCAGCCTCCGTCCGATCAACAAACCCAACGGTATAATTCGGGTCATCAATAGCCCGCAACATATACTGCTTTTTCCCACCACTCAAAGGCACAATACACGCCATCAACTCCGCAAACTCGTCCGATCCGCGCCTCACACGGACCCGTATCGAAGTCTCCTTCGACTTAAACGAGTTGTGCAAGATCCTCTGCACTCCGCTTTTCCCGTTCTTAAACGGCGTCGTAATACTTATATTCCCAATCTTTATCTCCTCTACAATATCACCCGTTTGTAACATGCCACATGTCCACTCTTCCGCCTTTGAACTCCCTTTTAAACATTCGATCGATAAAACCACCACGTTGCTGCTAGCCCGGATTCTGCTGCTCCCTTCGGACCCAGATTGGCTGCTTCCCCATGAACTCGATCGATCCATGGGCATATTTTTTTTATCAAAATTTTTATAAAAAAAAATTGTAATTTTTTTTTTGTAAAATTTTGATAAGTTTTTTTGAGTGTGAAGATGGGATTTAAAAGTAGGTGATCCTGGCTGCTATATGTGAAAAAAGTCAAAAGGAAATGATGATAATTTAGTGAATATTTATGAAAATGTGAAAGGTTTCATATAATATTCAGACATTTTCATTGGCGAATGGTCAACGTTGGTGAATGATGAAGTCAATGATATAGATTAATGTTTTTTGTGTGTTTGTTTGTGTGTCTATATTGAACACCTAACTTTTATTGTGTACGTATAGGATGTAACCAAAAGTCTAAAACTATATTTGGTGGGTCCGGAAGTGGATATTTAAAAGATTTTTTTATTTAGTTAATCGGCATTTGATGTGTACCTTTGTGATGTGGGATATGATTGGTTTTGAAAATGTCATCTAATTTGATTTATCCGTGTTTAAGGGAAACTAAAATTGAGGGTGGTTAAGATATGTATATTTTTTATAGTCATGTTCAAAAATAAGCAAATTGAAATTCATTACAACATCACTTTTGTTCAGGTAGCATTAGTTTTCTAAGCGTAGGGATGAGTATGAATCACTAGTTTATAAGCTAATGAGCAGAGAGATATCGTTGTTACGGATTAGTTACGTTGTGGTGGAGCGTCTGTTTTTCAACAAGGTGGACTTGGTTAAAATCTGATTAACCTCGCTATTTTACTATTATAGGTGGGGGGTTGGATCCGATAACAAAGCCTTTAGAGTTAAAGTGGAGCTCCTCTTGAAGGTCAAGGGTTCGAGCCTCGGAAGAAACATCGTCTTTCCAAAAAAAAAAAAAACTAGTTGATCAGTTCTGTAGTATGTACATAATGTAAAACATCTAAAGGGTGTGTACATGTTACAATATTCTGGCCAACAGAGAGTCCAGTTATTGATGCAGACATTGAAGTACACATAATGGTCAACTTGATTTGGTTCTCGTTTACGGTGTATATTAGTGATGAGGATTATGAGTTCTTAAGGTGATGAACTCGTGAGTTTGTGGAGAAAGTGAGCTGCGATTTTAGGTTGATGCTACGTGTTGTGTCTAACATTTTAATCTCTCTAATAATCTCCTTAACTATATTCAAGGAGAAACTTTTTGTCAGTTAATAAAGGTAATATGGTACATCATAATTAATATCTTGACCCTATATTATATAATTGATTATAATGACCATATAATTAAATATAGCGAATTATATTTAATCTAATATTCACCTACTTCGACGGGTAATCATTTATTACGAGTAATAGATAAATCAGAAGTTAATACTTTTTTTAGCTTTAAATAAAAAAAAATATAGCAGAGAAATACACTTGTTGAGTCATAATTCAACTTAGGACCCTCCATTAGTCATACTACAACCTCAATTTAAAACCTAACACTTATGAACAAAATTAACAAGTAAGCCCTTTAAATGTTTGATTTGTATTTATATTTGTTTACATGTCATTACGTTAGTAGAACATATTTAGAGACATACAAAATCAAAACTAATGAGGAAAAAGTAATAGTTAATCATTCATAGAACGATATGTAGTTGTAATTAGCCATTAGTAAACCCGTCATCATTATAAACGCTTACATAATACATATTGTCGATAGACCTTTAGTTATTTGATCAATAAGCATATCTTGAATGTATTCAATACAAAAATTTAGTTTCCTTAATTCGTTTATCAATGAGCAATAATTTTGTATCGAAATTTAACGCAACACCACTCGAACTGCTACCGTTCATGGAGACATGGTAGCTGACTTCATCAGTATATAATTTATATGGAGTTAATAAATTTATGAGTCCACTGGAAAATTTTCAACAACATTTATTAACAATTGTGTTGTGATTAATCAACATCTTATGTCTTTTTAACTTGGGTTGTTGTCCTCCATGAGATAGATTTGTCTGCTTCGAAAATTACATTTTGTTATCTTTGAATTTAACAAAGTTTAGAGTAATCAACCGGTTTAAGCTCTTACTTCTTTAAATTATAGTCTCTCGTTTCCTTTAAAGATATTGTAATACTCTATTTGATGCTTCACATTAATCTAGACATATCTAGTGTGTTTCAACTTGAGTAATATCTGAACACGTATAGACTTGAACTGTATAAGACTTCTAATTAATGAAGCATCAGGAAATGATCTTATTGATCATATTATCCTTTAAAGGAGAGCAATATTGTTTATTACATCGGTAAGGACCCATTGGTAAAACTTATGGAACAAAACTAATGTTTCATTGGGTTTATCTCGATATGTTATGATATCTATCACGTAAGTGTAAACATTGCTTTGACTTATGTAACATATATTTATCAATAGAATGTCATCTATATAAGGACAAGTTTGTTTTAGTTGCTCCCACTCATCTTGAGTTAGGTATATATTAATTCACTTGATTCTTGATGAAAATAATTATATTAAGATTTCATCACATTTTCATGTTTGCATTAAACCATACATGAAAATATGTAAGTAAGTTAGGGAAATTTGTTTTAGACGGAATCAGACAGCTAAATTGATAAAATAAAGAAACACACGTTTAGAGTAACGTGCGACGAGAAAGTCAGATATAATATAATATAAAATAATATAATTCACGTAGTTAAATATTTTTACTTTACCGTTTTTAATTTTTAACCTCACCCCAAAACCAACATTTATTTTGAAATTTCAAATTAAGACTAAGCAACAAGTGAACAAGTCATACAAATCTATTATCTAAATTGGTATTCGAATGGAGTGACTTTGAAATCTGACTACTAAAGACGCCCTTGGTTGAATTTGAAGGCAATGTTCTCGAAATATCAATTCAATTAAAACTTATATAATAATACTATAAAGAAACAATTAAATGACGTTAGCTGAATATTTAATTAAAAAAGAAAAAAGAAACTTCTTTTAAGTTTCCAAAGAATGATATAGTCTATAGGTAGTGAAGTTTTTTTTTTAATTTTTTTTATTTAAATGTTGATTTATATATTTATTTAAAAAAGATACTTCCTTTAAGTTTCCAAAGAATTTAGTCTAGCTAGTGAAGTTTTAAAAAATGCTGATTTTGAAATAAATTAGTTTTATAATGCTTTTGTAGTCTAGCTAGTGAAGTTATAATAAAAATGCTGATTTTGAAATAAATTAGTTTTATTATACTTTTGAAGTTTCACGAGTTTTACATAAGCATCTGAACTTTTATCATCTAGCATTTGTTATCAACATGAACATTTTTAGATTATAAGTAAGCGTTGTTTTTTCTTTTATCATTAAGTGTGTTTTAACATGTTTTAAAAGAGAATTTCCAAGCATTTTTAAGTATAATAAAATTCTAATGATGATTTCGAAGCACTAAGTTTTTTACATAAAAATTAAAAAAAAATCATTTAGTTTCATATTTTATAAAAAGTTGAAAAAAATCATTAGTTAATATCAATAGTATCTTACAACGGTGAATTAAGGTCATTTATGGGCTTAAGTTGCTCAATATAGACTTTGTTGAGATTTTTGTGATTATAATTTATAACCATGTATCAATAGTATCTTACAACGGTGAATTAAGGTCATTTATGAGCTTAAGTTGCTCAATAGACTTTGTTGAGATTTTTGTGATTATAACCATGAGCGACCCGAAGAAAAGATCATGTATGTATATACGCTCACGTATCTTAGTAGACTGCACTTTTCAATAAAATGTATGTATTTCATAGGCGAATTACATTATATGTATGATACACATCTCTAAATTCAATATCCTATTTCATTCACATACATGAAGTTTTTAATGTAATTTTAACATATTCTGTTAGCGAAAAGTGCTTACACTTACACTTACTTATCCTGCTTTCTCTCTATGTTGATTTAAAAGTAGGTTATAATTAGTAAGAGTCATTGACTAAACTTTACGGATTAAATATTAAATCTTGTCAGAGTGAAAACGTATACACGATAAAACTTCATATACAACTTAATTTTTGGCATGACGCGATTCAGTTTAAAGATGCTACACAACTCATTAATCGCGTATAGCTTGACTATAGACATTTTTATCTCTAACATGATTGAAATATCTATACATAATTCATAATTGAAATATCTAACTTTTATCCTAACATTAAATCATGTATACCTGTCTTTTTAGTGGACAAAACAATAAATTACCTTCACCATCATTGAAACAATAGCATTCAATTCTTTCAAATATCTGTCCTCTTAAGTAGTTGGCAAACATTTATAATATTCCAGGTCACCTTTTCTCTTACAAAAACAAAACCAGTAAGTTTGAAAAAAAAATAGAGTTAAATGTCATTTTAGTCCTTGTGGTTTGGGTCATTTTAGTCAAAGGTTTCATTTTTCATCTGTGGGTCCAAAAAGGTTTCTCCGTTGCCATTTTAGTCTACTGGGTTAACTTCATCCATTTTCTGTTAACGAGAAGGGCAATTCAGTCATTTTATATGTAATTTTGTTAACTAGAAAGGCAATTCGTCCATGACCGAATTGCCCTTCTCGTTAACTAGAAAAAATGGATGAAGTTAACCCAGTGGACTAAAATGGCAACGGTGAAACCTTTTTGGACCCACAGACGAAAAATTAAACCTTTGGACTAAGACTGACAAAATGACCCAAACCACAGGGACTAAAATGGCATTTAACTCAAAAATATTTGTAAACATTTCTCAGCATGTTCACAACAACTTAATCTTAATATATAAAATATAAAAAAAATATATAAAAACTGTTCAAGCCCATCTTTTGTATTCCTTAAGCACTCTAGATTTGGTTGACTTTGAACTTGTACCATTTCTACTCTTATAACCTCCAGAAACAGACTTTGACTCCTTTGACTTTGATATGTTGACCGAATCCGCTTGTTGATTTAGTGATTTTTCTTCAGAATGGTTCCAGGTCGTAGCGGTTTTTCGCTTGATTTGACCATATGCTTAGAGGTAGTACCGGAATGTGTCGGTTTTTTAAGAATAGTAGTATTATGATCTTCCTTGTACATGGGATTTATCATGGGAATACGATGTTTGGTTTGGAAGAGGAATCTGAATCATCAGACGGGCTTGTCGTGCTGTCCATGTCGTATATTAGATTGTCTGACATGGCGGGAAGCTTATTCGAACTGGAAGTTGACTTCGAGGAAGATGGTCTTCTCAGCCTTGTTAGGTGCATTACCTAAAATATGCCACAAGATTGTATATAGTTACAGAATATATTTGTAGATGAAATTATAAGTCACATCATTTGGTTAAAAGTGTAATAAGTTGTGTATATCCGTAGCAAAGTGAAAATACATTATGTTTTCCTGCAATTTGCACTAATGATAAAAGCTAGAAGACATTATATGTGAATTTAGAATAAAATGCCATTTTCGTCTCTGAGTTTGGTCAGTTTTGCGACTTTTGTCCAAAGGTTTGAAATCTTGTCATTTTCATCCGGCTCGTTAACTCTATCCATATTTCTCCGTTAAGTCAGGGGTATTTCCGTCTTTCTTGTTAACTTAAAGGGCAGTTCCGTCTTTTCACTTTATGTAAAAAGACTGAATACCCCTGGAAAACTAAATTACCCTTTAACTTAACAAAAAAAAAACATAAATACCCCTGACTTAACGGAGAAAATTGGATGGAGTTTACGAGCTGGATGAAAATGGCAAGATTTCAAATCTTTTGGATCCAGTTGCGGAAAAACAAACCTTTGGACGAAAGTCGCAAAACAGGCCAAACCTTCGGGACGAAAATGACATTTTACTCTTGAATTTATAATAGAAGTATTAGTATGAGGTTCAATAAGAGTACACCAACCTTCTGTTCAAGGGCCATCATGTCTTTCCTAAGCTTTGTGATCAACATGTTTTTCCTACGGATAACGTCTTCTAGTTCTGCAACTCTCTATTTTATCAAGAAAAAAATGTCAACAAAACCGAAATATATATGTAGAAATATAAATATTTTTTACACCATATGATGAATGGGGACCTTTGAATTATGAGATTCGGCTGAGTTAAGAACGTCAGATAATTCTTTGATTGCGGCATCCTTTTCTTCACATTCCTTCTGGAGTTTGCCGATATCATGTTCAACCGGAACATTCCACTGTAAAAGATACACAGTTTTAGACTACTTATGTATGTAACTGTAATCATCATAGTCTAAAAACAAACATTTTTCCGAGACACAAACAACTGAAATTGAATGAACAAAAATAGGGGTGCTAAACGGGCCGTGTTCGCGGGTTGGCAGGTTCAACCCGACCCAAACCCGAAATTTAGACTAACCCAAACCCGAAAATCAAGTCATACATATGAACCTGAACACGACTTGAATATTTGCGGGTTGACCCAAATGTGACCTGTTTAACCCGAATTATTTTATATTTTTTTAACTCTCTTTCGCAAATTTTTATATTAAAATCAACATTTCCTACAAAAAACACAAATGCATATAATACAATTACATTTTAATTACAAATCTTATGCCAATTTCTATTTTTAAGTTTATAATTATGGCATAAAATACACACCCAATTTAATTTATGACATGAAACATATTGTAAATAAATATAACATAATATAAATGGATTAAACAAGACAACCCGCCAACCCGACCCGTTTAGACTAAACCCTAAGTCAGAAACCTATGATCTTAATGTTCAAAAGCCCTCACAACTCACAAGCCAGACTTCAAATTGTTCTATTCTAAAATATTAGACAACTATTGTAGTCATTTACGCATTTTAATCATATTTAACGCAGTAACTATTCCTATATAGTGAGCAAACAATGTTCATGGTCAACCGGATCGTCTTGACCCATACAAAAGAAGCCAAATGCTTCTTAGCTTAGTGAGTCGAAATAGAACATAAATAGTCAGTCTTCAATAACTTAACAAGAGAATAAGATATACTTATATCAGTTTATCCATACCTCAACATCTATCGTCGAGCTGACACTAGGAGCCCAATCCGACAAATCAGACATGCGCCGTTCTTCTTGTTCAACGTCACTAGCCATTTTCGACTGGATCATATGTTCATTATCATTATCAGCAAGAACAGATTTTCTAGTAATATCCACCTGCATGAACAGATAACTAACAACTAAATTCACCAACAACTTTATTAATAAATAGAAACAAGTTCAGTCTTAACTTAATTTCTTACTTCTTTACATTCTAACGGCAGTTGATGATGATCACAACGCATGCACCCGCAGCCAGAATACTCAAAATCATAGGATGCTATATCCGGTTTATCCTTGAAATAATTCACCAGCTCACATAATTTGTCAAGCTTTTCCTGCATACCTAACAGCACCTCATCCTGCAAATATTTTGTCACAAAAGACAAAACTTCAGGCTCTTTTTTAGCGTTTACCCTATACAACTAAAAATCAGTGTTGTAAAAATCAGGATTAATCAGGATTAATCGTATATTAATCGGTAATCAGTAGTTCACCGATTAAATTTATAAATAAAATACACAGTGTTGTAAAGTAATTTATAAATATAATAATTCCAAATACACAGTGTTGTAAAAATCAGGATTAATCGTCTATTAATCGGTAATCAGTAGTTCACCGATTAAATTCCACCCTCTCAGACCTAAAATCGGTAATTGGTCAAAGGCAGTCAAAATCGGTCAAAATGTTTGAGGTATATGAAAAAATTTATTCTTATTAATCCGATCGGATTAATAAGTTTGAAAAATTATATACAAAATTTTGAAAATATTTGTATAATATATATATACACACAAGTTTGAAAAGGGCCCTAATAAAGCCAAACAGGGCGTATAACATTATACAGCGTATAGAATAATCTGACATGGCAGATATTGGGTCGTGTATGTTATACGGCTCGTATAGATGAGAAAATATTAGGTAGTATAACATTATATGAGGTTTGGTTCGTATAACAGTATATGGGTCGTATAACATTCTATATGGGTCGTATAATGTTATACATCCCGTATACATGGAGACAAAAAACATTCTCTAACAATTTTTTGTGCAACAATCAGTTATACGGCCCGTATAACTCTATACAGGACGTATACATGTAGAGGTGTGAAAATAAGATTTTAGGGGTGTGGGAATACCGAGAGCCTTTGAAAAATTACATATAAAATTCTAATCCGATTAATCGCTAGTAGGTACCCACCGCTCGACTCGCACCTAACAATTTTTAAGACCATACAAACACATCTAATTAAACTGAGTAAATGCGTTTTTAATCAACACATGACTACTTAATAAACCCTAATTACAGAAAAGTAACTGCTACAATCACATAATTAAACCAATTAATTAAACACAAAAATAACCGATTAACTAACCCGAATCTTAACCGACTTTTTCAACTGAAAAATCAACTTATTCTTCTTCGAATTCACAGCTGCAACTGCAATAACCGCCACAATCAAAACCCTATGCATAGGACTAAACAGCTCCCACGCTACGGCTTGTTCAGGGGTCAAGCCGCCGCCGATGGCTTTAGCAGAGCTGGCTTCTTCAGCTCCAACAATCCGACCCTTTAGATCCACCCATGCGAGCTGTCTGACGGGTCGTACGGGTCGGGTCGGGGGAATGAAGTGGCTGGAGAGTCTGCGGGGTGATGGGTGGGGGAATGGGGAGACGGTGACCCACGGTGGCGGTGTGAATGGCGGAGGACCGGTGGTGGTTTCGACGTCGGCGAGTTCCATGGTGGTGATGTGGCGGAGCTAGGGCTTGAAATTGGGGTTTTGAAAAATGGGTTAAGGAGGGAATGAGGTGGATATTTGATGGGTTTAAAATAATAAGATTTTGGGGGTTGTATTATTGCTAGCCGTTGGGATTCTAAAGGTTTAAATTTTGAAGAATGTCTTCTTTTTATTATTATTATTATTATTACAGGCTTCTTTTGTTATGTTGTTTGTTTACATGGGTTTCTTTCTTTCTTTTATTTTTAACGACAAATTTCTTTATTTATGTCATGGAAATTGAACCTAAGATCTCCCCTCCTAAGATGTTTAAAGGGATTGTCTCTATGAATGAAGCCTCTTGAAAGGTTTTATTGTTACACCTTAGGCTGTTGGATAAAGGACTCAATTGTCTTTTTTCTGATTAAAGCTTATTATATGAGAGAGAATCTCCAAATCATTACTTAATCATTAGTTTTATATTTTTTTAATTATATTTAAACTAAATAAAAAATTAAATTACTCCCAGATAATAAAATACAATTTAAACAACTAAAAAAATCACATAACCTAAATAATAAAAAAAAAACTACTACTCGTCGTCATTATTCCCATTTCTCGTTATTTAGCATGCGATCCAATAATAGATGTTCGACCAAATCCGATCGAAGATACAAATGTGTGTCTCTCCTTCGTATTTCTTGGGATATGTTAGGATTGTGTTCTCCGGCTGCACGATTTCATCATACTCGCGACAAACGGCTCAGCCCGTGTCTCCAGAATCATATTATGTAATATAATGTAAGCTTACATTACATTTCGTATTCTTTTTTTTTTTCTGCTATAGGTGCTAGTTGGCCAATGATAGTCCATCATTTCTTTAACACCCCAAAGGCTAGTTCGATATCCTTTGTCGCTGACTCATGTTTTTTTCTTGTAGTACAGTCGTTTTCATCATCAAGGCAAGAAAAGCTTTTCATCAAGACAAACCACTCTGGATATATACCTTCAACAAGATAATACCATATTTGTAGTGCACGTCATTTTCATAAAATGATGAATCCGACGTGACCCCATCTATGATACCATCGAAAAGATTCGATGAATGTAACACTTTAGATCATTGTTTGCATTGACCATGTCTAAACCACATATCTTGAAACGCTGCTGCTTGTAGGATTAGGGTTGGACCATCGTGATCAGCTCGAGTGTGTTGGCCTTTCCAAGCAGTTGGGTGTGCCATCCAATCCCAATGTGTGAAATCAAGGCTACCCAACATCCTAGGTAAACCGTGTATTCCTTGATGGGTCGTGTGTAAAAGCGGGATGTCACTAGAGGTGGGTTTCTCAGATATCGTCGTCCAGACATAACAATAGTAATTATAATAAACATAAAAATAAATAAAACAAATATACCTTCACAAAATTGTTCATACTTTCTTTATACGTTCGTGCCGACATCCGTAGATACTCGTCCTAAGCTTCGCCCATCATTCCGAACGCTAGTTGTCGAATGGAGGCCGTACATTTTGCAATGGAGAGAATCCGACTTTACCTCGTGCAACCGCTCTTTGTTTGAAAAAAAGTATATTCACCCTCTAAATCACCACTAATCCGCAAAAAAAGACAACGACTCATACAAAAGAGACATCGAAATTGATCTTCACTGTATAATGGATTTTCCGCAAAATAATCACTAACCAAACTGTTGTGAGCACCAATCCAAGTCTCGTTCAAGATGTGGTTGTCTAGAATGTGTTGGTTGTGACGATTCAACTACGTCTTTAAAACTTGAACCACCTCCTGCGCCACCAATATGGGCAAATCGTCAAGCGTACCTGACTAGGTTGGAGAATCAGATGACGTCTCGGAACTTGTAGACATTTTCAAAAGCCAATTATTTGTTTAAGATGTTTTGTGATAGTGTGTTTGAGAGAGTTTTATATGAGAGTTGTGTGTGTTTATATATTAGTTTGTAAATAAAAAAAATGTTTTTTAAAGATATAACCGTTGTCAACGGCTAGTTAGGTTATGACCCACACACAAACCCTTGACCCTTGTTATTGCTCATGATTGCATCCACAAAGACACAATAGCGCCCCATCAATGGTAACATCTCACCAACCTAATTCTTGTCTAAAGGTGACATGTCACCAACCAAATCCAACTGCCACTGTGTACACCCTTATAATCACTAACCTAAGTGTTGTTTAAAGGTAACATGTCAATCCGTGGTCGAACCAAGCATCGACCATTCTCTATTTTGTCCTCCCTTCTTGACTTTACTTATGTACCACAAATTGTTTAATAAAATAGTAAAATGCAATTTGTGTCCTTGTGCCTATCAGCCGAAGTCATGTTGAGTCCGTGCAATGAGATTTTGGAAGTGTCACACCCCAACCGATGGCGGAAACATCGGGGTAGTGGCACTAGGCGACCAGATTGTCTCACGAGAATTCCATAACAATTATCCAGTAATATTACTTAACGTTTAACATCCCATACTATCAAACATAACATTTCCAAACAATTATTACAGAAACTTGTTCTCTCATAAGCACTAATCAGGTTCGATATCCCTAGATTAATACATGAGTTTCCAAATCAAAACAAACTAAAACAACTAAACTAAGCAAAATCCAATGCATCCAATGCTAAACCTCAACCTGCCACATATGTTAAAATAAAACGTCAATACAATTAAGTAAAGGTGAGCATACGAGTTTTGCATACATAATAGATATAAAAGCGTTTAGCATACACCGCATGGCATACGTAATAGTTGTGAATGATGTAACTACTTAGATTCATACAAACCAACAAACCACGATTGATCGAGGCATGCGAACAAGCGTTCACATCCTAAAAGAGAAAATTAATGTGAAAGTAAAAATGTGAGCCTTAACAACCCCGGGTTTTTGGGTGGCGTGTCAACCTCTAGTATACTATCATGTTAAGGGTGGCGTACAAGCAATCAAGCAATACATACAATTCAGCAGATTTCACGTATAATCATGTAACAACGGGTTGCGAATAAGCATTTGAGATTTGTGTGATGTGATTTGAATATAGGAACATATGTGACACCCAAAAGTGCGTTTAAGCGTAAAAGGGTTCAAGTATACTCACAGTGGGTGCGTTTCAGGAGGGATTCAGGATCTGAGAGAAGTTGCGAAGAACGCTGGATCAGCCTGTAAGCGAACAGAAGTGCATCAGTCTTCCGGATTGCTGAAACGGTTAAGTTTGAAGTGGGCAGAGGACAAGTTCGGGCGAACTTGTATGTAATTATACAAGTTCGGGCGAACTTGTGTTGAATCTGCTGAGCTTTCAGACAAGTTCGGGCGAACTTGTCTAATTTCCAAGGAAATTATACAAGTTCGGGCGAACTTGTGAGAAATGTTCACTGAAAAGACAAGTTCGGGCGAACTTTTATAGTTTCCTAAGAATCTAGACAAGTTCGGGCAAACTTGTGAAGATTTGATGAAGAATTGACCCAAGTTCGGTCGAACTTGACCCAGTGGGGTACAAGTTCGAGCGAACTTGACCTATGTGCTACTGAAAATTAGGTAAATCTAGAGCGAACTTGACCTATGTGCTACTGAAAATTAGGTAAATCTCGAGCGAACTTGATGTTTCGGGTCCAAAATCTTGCGTTTCGCGTCGTTTTCTGAGGAAATCGAGTGCCCATCCCTCCAACCTTAAGCCACTGAGTAAAACTTAGGCTGGAGAGGTCTTTTGGAGCGAGTTTAGCCATTTTACAGAAACTCAGGCTAATCCGGGCGAACTTGAAGGTTCGTACGGGTTAGTCCAGCTTGTGTAAAGTGACGATTTCGTCCTTGTGCTTCCGGATCTGAGATCTTGCTTGACAACGCCTCGTTCCACTCAAAAGTGAACGAAACATACGTCATTAGTCCGAATATTGTGTAAAATCGATGATTTAAAGGTTTTACTCAGATCTAAGCATAGATCTGAGTGAAAAATAGAAGTTTTTCATAAAAAGATGAATATTTTCGTAAACAGAAGAGATTTGTTGAAAACGAAGGCAGAGCCTTGTGCAAAATCGTTGTAAATCGTTGTTGAATGTTGTTGTAGTTGAAAACGGGTTGCATCTTACTTAGAAAACAGAGGGTTTCGGGTTTTGAGAGCTCTGGGCGAACTTGCAGCAAGTTCAAATGAGAGAATGGAGCTGAGTATTTATAGGTGAAGGCAAAATGTGAGCTGATGGGAGTCAAGTTCGAGCGTACTTGTAAGATATTCAGGAGATTCTAGTCAAGTTCGGCCGAACTTGCTGATTCTGTAAGGAATCAAGGCAAGTTCGAGCGAACTTGTGGGAAATGGAGGGTTTTGTGTAACACCAAGTTCGAGCGAACTTGACCCAAATGTTGGGTTTTCTTTGTTTTTCGTTCGTTTATCGATTGTTCAGCGATGTAATCGAGTTATAAAGTCACGTTAAGTGATTTAGCGATGTGTTAAGCGTCGTAATAGCGAGTTAACGCGTGAGAGCGAGTTGCGTGAGTTCGCGAGTGATTTAATCATAATAAATAAACACACATTGTAACATCCGTCAAAAACGGATTTACCAAACCCGCTCTGTTTATTAACTGAACAATCAGTTAAAAATTTCGTTGCGAATTTAATGCCCAAAATAATTTTAAACGATACATAATCAATTATTATATGGGAATATATAATTAGTTTTTGAAAAACTGTTAAAAATAAGAAAATAAAAATAATATGGCCCTGCCGGGTTTCGAACCCGGGTCAGTCACGGTTCAGCAGACTTAACACACACATGCTCAACCACTCCGCCACTTGTACTTTTTAGTGATATAATCAGACAATTAATTGAAATAATGAAACGGAAATCAAAACCCAGTCAACTGACGCGCCCAAATTCGTTGACGCCGGAAAATCCGACGATTTCGTCAAACGTCGTCGGTTACCTATGACTTAACGTAAACATTTAACCACAACGTCGGTTATAACTGATGTCCAGTCCGCGACACAAGCTATAACCGCCGGAAAAATTCTAACCGACGAATCAAGTCGGAAAACGGGCTAAATACGTTGATGTTTTGCCCTATAAATACCCCTTCTAACCACTGTTAACTTTTTCGCTCACAATCACCCTCTTTCCCGACGTAATTTCACTCGCCGGAGAACTGCTGTAACTCGCCGGAAAACCGAACCCTTCACTTCTGAGCCTTACTAAACCCCCTGAGCTTATACCGAAGTCACCCACATCCTTTTCAAGCTTTCTGAAGACTCTCTGCTGCAAGACACACGTCGCCTGAAGTGTTTGTTGTCACCGGAGTTTCGCCGGAGAAACAGAGGAGTCCAGTCGGTATACCTTACGCTTAAATCTTTCTTTCTTTTTACATATCTCATCTGTAATTAACCTCAAAACACTAAAGAACACGATTAAAACATCGAACCAGTCGGACTTCCGATTCTGGTTAAAATCAACGAAGAAGACGAAGTTTTCTGTAATGTTTAAGTATAATTAAAATCAAGTTATAACTCGGGTTAGACACACAGTCCAGCGGTGGACTGTGTGCACAATAAACACGTAAACGTCTCGAGTTCGAATCTTGTCCCACGCATGCTGCCTTAATAAAAATGTTTTTTTTTGTTAACCGAACCGGAGTCACGCAGTACATGTTAAGTTTAATAATAACCGGAATAATAACCAAGTTAGACACACAGTCCAGTGGTGGACTGTGTGTATGTTTAATCACAGGACACGAGTTCGAGTCCGGGCTACCGCACCGGCCCGGATAATTATTAAACTTTTTATTTAAGACAGAAATGGAAATGTTCAGTTTGTATATAAGTATAATAAAAATCGGTTTATATAACAAGTTAAACACACAGTCCAGCGGTGGACTGTGTGTTAACCTAAACCACAGGTCCCGGGTTCGAGACCTGTGGAGAGCACCGGTCCGATTCAGTAAAATCTTTTTAGAAATAAGTTGCTTTTCGGATTAATCTAATTAATATATAAATATAATTAAAAACAGAAATATTTCGGGTTAGACACGTAGCTCAGTTGGTAGAGCTGCGTGCACACATACGGGAGGTCTCGGGTTCGAGCCTCACTCAGCGCACACTTACACGCATACGAACCGGTCAAACAATCAAGGTCAACGGTCAACGGTCAAAAAAGTCAACTTTTTTTATTATTTTTATTTATTTATTTTAATTAAAAATCAATTAAAAATACTTAAAAATAACATTTTTAAGGTTAGAAAATAGCCTTAAACTCACAAAAATACACCCAGCAATCCTACTAAAATGGATTAATAAAATCCGTTTACTTACCGAAACATTATGCCATTATCTAGGTTAATTTCACTCGTGGTTAAAACCACTTCGCGTGCATTCAACATCATCAACCGAACGTACCCACTGTGAGTAAATCTTACAACTTCCCCTTTTTTAATTTCACGTTTTGGGGTGTGTCATGTGTCACAAAATAATTAACTCTTTTATTTAAACTTGTGCCATACCATATCGTGATCTGAACTTAGATTGTTATTATTGTTGTAATTATGTATTTCATTTTGTCGACTTATACGAAATTCATTCATTAAGCCCATCACTTCCTCGTGGTAGACGAGTTGAGCAACGCGTGCCTCAAAACCAATCCATTATTGTTCATGTGTGTATTATTGAGTTTATATTGTTTGTAGTTATGTCTTTCATATTATCATGTTTATGCAATTCATTCATTAGGCCCATCAGTTCCTCGTGAGAGACGAGTTGAGCAACGCATGCCTCTAAACGATCCATTATTGTTCATGTGTGTATTGTTTAATATTAAATTGATTATGAATAAGTTTACATCTATTTTTACTCATGTGTGGTTGTGCACTTTATTTCATAATCAATTAAATAAACTTGTTCAAATGTTTTCTATAGGATTCACTCGCCAACTTTTTGTTGATCCAAAAACCCTTTTACACATGATACAGGTGAACAGGATGAAGCAAGGAAAACATAGGAAATGCCTTAGAAGAAAACAAAGGAGTTTAGATTGATGTTTAGGTCATGATGTATTTATGATTGTAAATTTCCATTAAATTGTATTAATGAATATGAAACGTTAAAATAAATGTCATGAGCTTTGATGATAACCCAATCATGCCCCGATCACCTTTTCCGCTGCGGGTCGGGGTGTGACAGATTGGTATCAGAGCCATGACTATAGGGATATAGGATAGGTTATTAGACCCTTAGAGCCTATACTATAGTCTGCCTAAATTTTAATTGATTAGGTGGTTACATACAAACTTGTGATATTTATTTGTTTCATATTTGTTTATATTTACAGTCAAACATACATACTTATATACATATTCATTATACATATATCAATGTTCATATATTCAATTCATTTTCATACTCTCATTATTCAAAGATTTTGTTGCAATTTTCAAATCTCATCAAAGTAAGTTCTGCGACGGGCATGTAGTAACTGGAAGGGTACAAGTACCGGTAGTCGGAACGTCCTGTCTAGGTTGGCATTCGTATAAATCCAATATAACGGACCAGTTTGCCTACCTGGGGACTAACGATGAGAGTACGAAGGACCTATTAGGCCAAAGCATGCCACACCAAACGTCGTTCGAACTAACCCACTTTGAGGTGTCACCGTGTCTACACCTGGACACATTCCGAATATCACACGTTGTATACATATTTCTCGATTTTCTCCGGGTTTTAGTGTACGCAACCAGGCAAACCCATGCGAACCATATGAAAAACCCGGTATTCATGGGGGCCCACATGATTACGAAGGTGAAGTATGGCAGCATGTAGGGCCTAATGGCGAGCAAAGCCCAAGACATCCTATGGATGTAGTAGATTTATTTTTCTATAATTATTTTATGAACGTTCATTCCTGAATGCGACCCATGATCCCAAAAGCATCAAACTCATACTCTTGTCATGTATTCCTTGTAGATGTCTTCTAACCTCGCCCGTAGGAAGATGAGAGCAGGAAAAGCCCGCGAGCGCATGGCTGCCCTAATCGCTCAACAAATGGCTGTCGTAATACCCAACATTGTAATCCAAGTACAACAAGCACTTACCGCTAATCCTGCCAATCAAGAAAATCAAAACGTTATCAACTCTCCCCCAAATACCACTAAATGCACCTACAAGCATTTCAAATCATGCGACCCTCCAAAATACAAAGGGACTGAAGGCGTCACCGCTCTCCTCCATTGGTTTGAAGAAATGGAGAGCACTTTTCTAAATTGCGATTGCCCCGATGATCGCAAAGTGCGATATGCTACCGGTCGATTATATGGGATAGCACTCACTTGGTGGAATACAGAGAAGGCCAAACGAGGTGTTGAAGATGTTATGACTTTAACTTGGAATGAATTGAAGGAAATCATGACCAGACGATTTTACCCAAGGAGCGAAATCAAGAAATTAGAAGATGAATTTTATTCGTTGAAGCAAAAGGAAGGAGACCACACCACGTACAACAAAAGATTCCTCGAGTTACATCAAATGGTTCCCAACATGTTCACTCCCCTCTACCGTTTGATCGAGCACTACATTCGTGGTCTTCCGTCAAAGATTCAAGACTCTGTAATAAGTACCACGCCTGCAACTTTGGAAGCAGCAATGGAGCTAGCAACAGCGCTCACCGAGAACCGAATCCGGAACAAAGACTTCAAGGAGGAGAAGAAGAAGGATAAAGCATCGATTTAAACCTCCGACTACACCCAAGCCGAATCCCCTTCTCAACCCAATTCTAAGAGAAAGAGAGACGGGCAACTTTTCGCTGCTATCCAACGAAATCAACCAATTTCACACGCCATACCCATCCAAGCTATCCCAATCACTCAAGTGGCACCCAACTCAACTTACCCAAATAAGAAACCATATCTTGGACCTCACCCTCGATGCAACAACTGTTTTTATCACCATCCCCTTACCTTACCTTGTCGACTATGTGCAACTTGTGGACGCTATGGTCATTTGAGCAAGGTTTGCCGCACCTTTCAAAACCAAATCTCTCCCCCTACTCAAACCATGAACCACACCTATCAACAACCCCAATACCCCATGTTCCCATATGTTCGAGCTTGTTTCAATTGTGGCGACCCTACCCACTTTAGAAACACATGCCCTCAATTGGTTAACGTCATCAACACTCAAGCTCAGTCAAACCCAGTTAACCAAGTAAACCAAGAAAACCCAATCACTAGGCCACCAGCAAGAGGAAGAGTTTTCAACATCAACGCCAATCCTGACGAAGATAATGACGGCCCAAACGAAGATACCCAACTAGTCCTCTTCACCGAAAATCCAGATTCAACTCCAATCGTTTAGTTTATGTTTTTCTTTATATTTTAGAATCACATAGAACCAATCATAACTTAAGGATAAAGCCAATGAAACTTTGACAAGAATATGGTGGATACGCCGCTGGTACTTCCTATATATAAGTATTCTTGTCAAAGGATCAGAAGCATTATCTGGCGGTTATGAGAGGTTCCATGTGTAGACTGTTTGAGTAATTATTGTTTATTATTTTCAGTACATGCAATTTCATAGGCCGCCGCTCCCCATTACATTATGAGCGTTGAGCATGTTCCCCATTTTATTATGAGGTTGAACCTGGCGTGCCCACATACGACCGGCTCCGTTTGATTGAGCCTTGATCGCACAGACATTTTTCATTTTCAGTATTTATGAGTTTGTTGTATTGGTTGTAGAGTCACATAGGACTAATCATAATTCACTGATAAAACCAATGAAAATTTGACGAGAATATGGTGGATACGCCGCTGGTACTTCCTATATATAAGTATTCTTGTCAAAGGATCAGAGGCATTGTCAGACGGTTATGAGAAGTTCTATGTAGGATTTAGTAGTTTCTTGGTAACTAATCATAACTTGTGGATAAAACCAATGAAAATTTGGCAAGAATATGGTGGATACGCCGCTGGTACTTCCTATATATAAGTATTCTTGCCAAAGGATCAGAGGCATTATCAGGCGGTTATGAGAAGTTCCATGTAGGATTTAGTATTGCCCTGGGTTAAAATTTGTGTTACATTTATATCATCTCGCTATTTAAAGAAATTGGATTGTGTTCCATTTCTACATAAACTAACCTCTCCATCCTAACAAACGAGAGAGGAACTGTCACCATTCAAACATATATGCTATCAGAATGTGGATTCAAATATTAGCTGTTGTGTTTATTTATGTTCTATAGTCATAGGACCAATCATAACTTACTGATAAAACCAATGAAAATTTGACAAGAATATGGTGGATACGCCGCTGGTACTTCCTATATATAAGTATTCTTGTCAAAGGATCAGAGGTATTGTTAGATGGTTATGAGAAGTTCCATGTAGGTTGTAGTATTAGAAGTTTTGCCTTAGGATATAACCATATCCTTCCAAACATATCCAAACTCTTATGCATGATATCATATTTAGCGAATCAATTATGCTTATTAATACTTTTACAGTAGGCAACAAAAAGCGATTCCTGTAATAGGGTACTTAACCCTTATAAGGAACGTTACCGCCTCAAACAAAAACTTAAAACCTTACTTTTTCTAAGCATGTAACTGTCAAACTAAACACCATCATTCTTTTAGTCAAATATATCACTATTTAAATTTCGGGACGAAATTTCTAAAAAGCAGGGGATACTGTAACATCCGTCAAAAACGGATTTACCAAACCCGCTCCGTTTATTAACCGAACAATGAGTTAAAAATTTCGTTGCGAATTTAATGCCCAAAATAATTTTAAACGATACATAATCAATTATTATATGGGAATATATAATTATTTTTTGAAAAACTGTTAAAAATAAGAAAAAATAATATGGCCCTGCCGGGTTTCGAACCCGGGTCAGTCACGGTTCAGCAGACTTAACACACACATGCTCAACCACTCCGCCACTTGTACTTTTTAGTGATATAACCAGACAATTAATTGAAATAATGAAACGGAAATCAAAACCCAGTCAACTGACGCGCCCAAATTCGTTGACGCCGGAAAATCCGACGATTTCGTCAAACGTCGTCGGTTACCTATGACTTAACGTAAACATTTAACCATAACGTCGGTTATAACTGATGTCCAGTCCGCGACACAAGCTATAACCGCCGGAAAAATTCTAACCGACGAATCAAGTCGGAAAACGGGCTAAATACGTTGATGTTTTGCCCTATAAATACCCCTTCTAACCACTGTTAACTTTTTCGCTCACAATCACCCTCTTTCCCGACGTAATTTCACTCGCCGGAGAACTGCTGTAACTCGCCGGAAAACCGAACCCTTCACTTCTGAGCCTTACTAAACCCCCTGAGCTTATACCGAAGTCACCCACATCCTTTTCAAGCTTTCTGAAGACTCTCTGCTGCAAGACACACGTCGCCGGAAGTGTTTGCTGTCACCGGAGTTTCGCCGGAGAAACAGAGGAGTCCAGTCGGTATACCTTACGCTTAAATCTTTCTTTCTTTTTACATATCTCATCTGTAATTAACGTCAAAACACTAAAGAACACGATTAAAACATCGAACCAGTCGGACTTCCGATTCTGGTTAAAATGAACGAAGAAGACGAAGTTTTCTGCAATGTTTAAGTATAATTAAAATCAAGTTATAACTCGGGTTAGACACACAGTCCAGCGGTGGACTGTGTGCACAATAAACACGTAAACGTCTCGAGTTCGAATCTTGTCCCACGCATGCTGCCTTAATAAAAATGTTTTTTTTGTTAACCGAACCGGAGTCACGCAGTACATGTTAAGTTTAATAATAACCGGAATAATAACCAAGTTAGACACACAGTCCAGTGGTGGACTGTGTGTATGTTTAATCACAGGACACGAGTTCGAGTCCGGGCTACCGCACCGGCCCGGATAATTATTAAACTTTTTATTTAAGACAGAAATGGAAATGTTCAGTTTGTATATAAGTATAATAAAAATCGGTTTATATAACAAGTTAAACACACAGTCCAGCGGTGGACTGTGTGTTAACCTAAACCACAGGTCCCGGGTTCGAGACCTGTGGAGAGCACCGGTCCGATTCAGTAAAATCTTTTTAGAAATAAGTTGATTTTCGGATTAATCTAATTAATATATAAATATAATTAAAAACAGAAATATTTCGGGTTAGACACGTAGCTCAGTTGGTAGAGCTGCGTGCACGCGTACGGGAGGTCTCGGGTTCGAGCCTCACTCAGCACACACTTACACGCATACGAACCGGTCAGACAGTCAAGGTCAATGGTCAACGGTCAACGGTCAAAAAAGTCAACTTTTTTTATTATTTTTATTTATTTATTTTAATTAAAAATCAATTAAAAATACTTAAAAATAACATTTTTAAGGTTAGAAAATAGCCTTAAACTCACAAAAATACACCCAGCAATCCTACTAAAATGGATTAATAAAATCCGTTTACTTACTGAAACATTATGCCATTATCTAGGTTAATTTCACTCGTGGTTAAAACCACTTCGCATGCATTCAACATCATCAACCGAACGCACCCACTGTGAGTGAATCTTACAACTCCCCCTTTTTTAATTTCACGTTTTGGGGTGTGTCATGTGTCACAAAATAATTAACTCTTTTATTTAAACTTGTGCCATACCATATTGTGATCTAAACTTAGATTGTTATTATTGTTGTAATTATGTATTTCATTTTGTCGACTTATACGAAATTCATTCATTAAGCCCATCAGTTCCTCGTGGTAGACGAGTTGAGCAACGCGTGCCTCAAAACCAATCCATTATTGTTCATGTGTGTATTATTGAGTTTATATTGTTTGTAGTTATGTCTTTCATATTATCATGTTTATGCAATTCATTCATTAGGCCCATCAGTTCCTCGTGAGAGACGAGTTGAGCAACGCGTGCCTCTAAACGATCCATTATTGTTCATGTGTGTATTGTTTAATATTAAATTGATTTATGAATAAGTTTACATCTATTTTTACTCATGTGTGGTTGTGCACTTTATTTCATAATCAATTAAATAAACTTGTTCAAATGTTTTCCATAGGATTCACTCGCCAACTTTTTGTTGATCCAAAAACCCTTTTACACATGATACAGGTGAACAGGATGAAGCAAGGAAAACATAGGAAATGCCTTAGAAGAAAACAAAGGAGTTTAGATTGATGTTGAGGTCATGATGTATTTATGATTGTAAATTTCCATTAAATTGTATTAATGAATATGAAACGTTAAAATAAATGTCATGAGCTTTGATGATAACCCAATCATGCCCCGATCACCTTTTCCGCTGCGGGTCGGGGTGTGACACACATAATATATAAATAACATAAAACCACGTAACTAACTGTATTTCGCGAGGCGATGAGATAAGCGATGTGATGGCACAAGTGGTTATTGTTCAAAAACATACTCGCTATTAATTGTGATTGCAATCAGATTAGCAATATGTCACACCCCGACCCGCAGCGGAATAAGAGTCGGGGCATAATTGGGTTATCACCAAAGCTCATGATGTTTACTAATATGTTTCATATTTATTAAATTCAAAATTACAACTTCAATATTCCAAACAAGTTCATACAATTACAAGGAAAAAGTAACTAAATAAACAATCCAAAGCCTAAACCGATTTATTCTTCTAAGCCGTCCTATATGTTTCTTGCTGCAACTGGATCACCTGTATCATGTGTAAAAATGGGGGTTTTTGTGTCAACAAAAGTTGGTGAACCTTGTTAGAAAACATTTATTATTGATTTCTTGTTATATTTAATATGGAAAAATTGTGCAATAATCATATGTGAGCAAACGTAAATAAACATACAATAACAAACCACCTTGCATGAGTATATGACATGAATGATAATGTATATGTTGGCAACGTCACGTTCCGCTCATAGGTAATGGGGAACGGACGGCCTATGATGATGTATGTGCGATCAAGGCTCAATCAAACGGAGCCGATCGTATGTTGGCAACGCCACGTTCCGCTCATAGGTAATGGGGAACGGTTCCGCTCATAGGTAATGGGGAACAGACGGCCTATGATGATGTATGTACTGAAAATGATAAATTTAATCTAAACATTAACCACACAAACAGTTGATACATATTGCATACACAATTGATCATGGATATGATGGATGCACACGTGTTTAAATGTAATAAATAATAAGACACATGATACACCCCAAAATGTGATTAAAACGGGGAATTTGTAGAGATTCACTCACATTGGGTGCGTTCGTTTGATGATGATGAATGCGCACGAGTTTAGAGGGTTGATCGACGAGGAATAACTAACCTAAATAATAACGAAAAGGTACGGTAAATAAGTGGATTTTATTAACAATTTTAATAGGGTTTTTAGATTTATTTTAGTGAGTTTAAGGTCATTTTCTAACTTTAAAAATATTATTTTTAAGTATTTTTAATTGATTTTTAAATTAAATAAAAAATTAAATTTTTTTTGACTTTTTGGGTTGACCGTTGACTTTGACTGTTGACCGGTTCGGACTTTGTGTTTGTTTGCGCTGAGTGAGGTTCGAACTTGTGACCTCCCGTACGCGTGCACGCAGCTCTACCAACTGAGCTACGTGTCTAACCCGAAATATTCTAGGTTTTAATTATATATATATATACTAATTAAATGTTTAATTTATTCGGTTTATATTAAAAGAATTTAAATGGTTGAACCGGTTTGCAGGGAGCCGGATCGAACTCGGGTCCTTCGGTTTGTAAGCGCACAGCCCAACCAGTTGGGCTGTGTGACTTATCTGTTAAACTTACAGTTTAAATTAATCTTAAGAACATCCTAGGTCCTACTCTGATTCAGTAACAAAAAAATTGGTTTTAATTCGGAAAGCCGGTGCGTTTGTAAGATTCGAACTCGTTGCACACAGTCCACCGCTGGACTGTGTGTCTAACCCGGTTTAATATTCAATTTATATTATATTTATACACAACGTCGACTTCGTCTTCTTCATTCAAAGACACAGAACAACGATTATTCGACTGTTCTTGTTTAATTCGATTAACGGACATATAAATGATTAAAATGTAATGGATAAAGAAGGTTTTGGGAATGAATGTACCGGAAAGATGATTTTCTCAGAACTCCGGCAAAGGTCGTCGGCTCTGTTTTGTGAATTCCGTCTGATCGGATGAATTTACAGTTTTGATCAATTAGTTGCGAAATTAAGTTACTAAACAATGATTATCAGAGGGTTTAGATGTTTGTACCGATTCACAGCTTTTTTCGGAAATGTCCAGAGATTTTCCGGCGAGTGCTGAATATCTGGTAACGTCGTTTGGGACCGATTCTGATTGAAGGATTTGAGTTAGTAAAAGTCTAACAATGGATTGAAAATGAAAGAATCGAGAAAATTACCGATTTGATGAATGTGACGGTTTTCCGGCGGAAGTCCGGCGATATCAGATAATGTTTCCGACGAACAGAAATTAGAGCGAAAGTGAAATTGAGGGTTCTGTGAGTGTTTCCGAATTATGAGACGATGATATTGTTAGTGTAAATCAGGAAGTAAATGATTTCGGTTTTCAACTCCCAAAATCATATGAACCGAAGCAATGAAGACCAAATTGATTAAGAACGTGGGTTGTAATGGATTTATCGGTTATAATCAGTAATTAGCGATCACTCAAACGTCTCTGGATGGTTGAAAGCCGATGATCGGTTTCAGTTTTGGCGCAACAGATGAATTCACGGGGAACTTAAGTTTTATTTGTTTCCTTGTTTACACAAAAGAACTAAGTGGCGGAGTGGTTAAGTTGTGTGTTGGTTGTGTCTTCCAGCTGACCCGGGTTCGAAACCCGGCAGCCTATTCTTTTTTTTATTTACTTTATTTTTACTTTTTAACAATTTTAGTTTCCATAATCTAGAATGTTTATTAATTATGTATTGTTTAAAATTAAAATGAGCATTAAATAAGCAACGGAAATTTGAAACTGACTATTCGATTAACAAACGAAGCGGGTTTTGAAAAACCCGTTTTTCGACGGAGGTTACAGTATCCCCTACTTTTAGAAATTTCGTCCCGAAATTTAAGTAGTAGTGATTACAGGAAAAAGATGCGGGTATTTTTCGCGCATTGAGTCTTCACGTTCCCAAGTAAACTCAGGTCCTCGTTTCGACTCCCAACGTACCCTAACAATTGGAATACGACTCCGTCTTAAACATTTTTCTCCAAAGTCCATGATCTCTACTGGTCTTTCAATGAAGTGCATAGATTCATCAATCTGAATATCTTCTAGGGGAATATGGAGGTTTTCATCGGCGAGGCACTTCTTTAAGTTTGATACGTGGAACGTGGGGTGAATTCTGTTGAGTTCTTGTATGCTACCGGTCCTACTCTTTCGAGTATCTTGAAAGGTCCTACGTAGCGTGGTGCTAGCTTGCCCTTCTGGCCAAAACGAACTACTCCCTTCCACGGTGATACTTTTAAAAGTACTTGATCACCCATGTTAAACTCCAAGGGCTTTCGTCGTTTGTCTGCATAACTCTTTTGACGACTTTGTGCCGCTAGAAGATTGTTTCGAATTTGATGGATCTTGTCTGTGGTTTCTTGAATCAATTCTGGACCGGTGATTTGAGCTTCTCCAATTTCGTGCCAACATACTGGAGATCGGCACTTACGACCATATAAAGCTTCGAAAGGTGCCATGCCGATACTTGAATGATAGCTGTTGTTGTACGAAAATTCAACTAATGGTAGATGAGCGTCCCAATTTCCCTTGAAGTCTATGACACATGCTCGAAGCATGTCTTCAAGTGTTTGGATGGTGCGTTCAGATTGTCCATCAGTTTGAGGATGATAAGCGTACTGAGGTCTAATCGTGTACCCAAAGCGGCTTGTACGGCTTGCCATGTTCGTGAAGTGAAACGACCATCACGGTCTGAAATAATGCTTAAAGGTACACCATGACGGCTTACGATCTCGCTGATGTAGATACGAGCTAACTTCTCGTTCTTGAAATCCTCGCGAATCGGAATGAAGTGAGCTGATTTTGTAAGACGATCAATGATTACCCATATAGTGTCATACCCACTGGAGGTGCGAGGTAACCCGGTAATGAAGTCCATGGTTATGTTTTCCCACTTCCATACAGGTATTTCAGGTTGGACTAGAAGTCCTGAGGGTCTTTGATGTTCAGCTTTTACTTTGGAACATGTAAGGCACTTAGAAACGAAAACAGCGATATCCTTCTTCATGCCAGGCCACCAGTATGTGTATCGTAGGTCTTGATACATCTTGTCGGCTCCTGGGTGTACAGAGTACCGTGTTTTGTGCGCCTCATTCATAAGGATATCACGAAGGTTATTGTGATCGGGAATCCATATGCGATCTAGATAGTACAGAATACCGTCGGATTTAGTTTCAATTTTAAGTTCAGCTCCACAAGACAGCTCCTTGCGTACGTCGTTTTCCGTTACTGAAACATGTTGGGCTTCTCGGATTTGATCTTTGATGTCGGTTATGATTTGCGAACATAGAAGACGAATGGAGTTCGCATAACCCTTTCGACTGAGCGCATCGGCCACCACGTTTGCCTTGCCAGGACGATACCGAATTTCACAGTCGTAGTCATTAAGAAGTTCGACCCATCTTCGTTGCCTCATATTCAACTCCTTTTGGTTAAAGATATGTTGGAGGCTCTTGTGGTCAGTGTATATTTCACACTTGGTACCGTAGAGGTAATGTCTCCATATCTTAAGAGCGAACACAACGGCTCCAAGTTCTAGGTCGTGGGTGGTGTAGTTCTTCTCATGAGTTTTGAGTTGTCTAGAAGCATAAGCTATCACTTTTCCTCTTTGCATTAATACACAGCCTAGCCCTTGCCCTGATGCGTCACAATATACTACAAAGTCATCGCAACCTTCAGGAAGTGTGAGGATAGGTGCGTCACAAAGCTTTTGCTTAAGGGTTTGGAAGGCTTCTTCTTGTTTGGGTCCCCATATGAAGGGCTTTCCTTTATGATTCAAAGCCGTGAGTGGTACAACAATACGGGAGAAATTTGCAATGAAACGGCGATAATAACCAGCCAAACCAAGGAATGATCTTACTTCGGTAGGTGTACGTGGCGCTTGCCATTCTTGTACTGCCTTGATTTTTGAGGGATCAACATGAATTCCCTTGTCGTTGACGACGTGTCCAAGGAATTGTACTTCCCTTAACCAGAATTCACATTTCGAGAACTTAGCGTACAACTTTTCTGTCCTTAAGAGTGTCAGGATGAGTCGAAGGTGCCGTTCATGATCAGACTTAGACTTTGAGTAGATGAGGATGTCGTCGATGAAGATTATGACAAAACGGTCGAGATAGGGTTTGCAGACTCTGTTCATTAGATCCATGAAGACAGCTGGGGCATTGGTTAAACCAAATGGCATGACCATGAATTCGTAATGACCATAACGAGTTCGGAAGGCGGTCTTTGGGACGTCTTCTTCATGTACTCTGAGTTGATGATAACCAGAACGAAGGTCGATTTTTGAAAAACAGGTGGCGCCTTGAAGTTGGTCTAGAAGATCATCGATGCGAGGTAATGGGTAGCGGTTCTTGACCGTTAACTTGTTGAGTTCTCTGTAGTCGATACACATGCGAAACGTTTCATCTTTCTTTTTCACAAAAAGGACAGGTGCACCCCAATGCGATGAGCTAGGACGTATGAATCCTTTGTCAGTCAGCTCTTGCAGTTGACTGGCTAGCTCTTGCATCTCGGATGGGGCTAACCTATAAGGAGATTTTGCAACTGGTGTAGCTCCAGGTATAAGATCAATGCGGAATTCGACTTCTCTCACGGGAGGAAGTCCTGAAATGTCGTCAGGAAAAACTTGCAGAAAATCTTTTACTACTGGGATGTCTTCGAGTTTCTTCTCCTTGATTCCCTTTTTGACGACATGAGTTAGGAATGCGACATAATTCTTGCGGAGATATTTTCGGGCTTGAAGACAGGACATTAATTTGAGTCCCTTCGAAGGGGTTTCTCCAAAGATTCGTAGAGTCTGACCATTTGTAAGAGGAATGCGAATGAACTTTTCGCGGCATACAACTTCAGCATGATGTTGGCTGAGCCAGTCCATACCAATTATAATGTCGAAACTTCCCAACTTCATAGGGATGAGGTCAACTGGAAATTCGTGATCGTTTAGGGTGAGAGTACAATTGCGTATAATAGAGTTTAATGAGACCGGTTTTCCGTCAGCAACTTCTACCGTTATGGATTCCATGAGTTTATCACGAGTTTGGTTGAGGATGGGTTCAAATTCTAAGGACACAAAACTCTTATCCGCGCCAGTATCAAATAACATGGATGCATAACTACCATTGATGAGAAACGTACCGTTAACCACATTGTTGTCAGCCCTAGCTTGATTGGCGTTGATGTTGAAAGCTCTTCCTCTAGCAGGTGGAGGAGCTTGGTTAGCCTGGTTTACTGGATTTGCTTGAGCTTGGGCATGGATGATGTTCACCAGGCGTGGACAGGTGTTCCTGAAGTGGTTCGGGTCTCCACAGTTGTAACAAGCCCGCATAGGTTGCATCATGGGATAGTTGGGTTGGTAGTAGGATTGGGCTACATGTTGGGTAGGTGGTAGGAGTAAAGGTTGTTGGGCTTGACCCACTATCTGGTGGTGGGTTTGGGTTGAGGGTTGATTGCGGTTCGTTCGCTGAAGCGCGCGACAGGTTTGAATGGTGTGACCTGCGCGGCCACAGCCGGTGCAATGTTGGCAGGGATGATCAGGAAAGTGATGGTATTGGCAACGGTTGCATTTTGGGTATGGGCCGGAGTATGGCTTTTTATATGGTGCAGGTGAGGGGGCAACTTAAGTGATGGGTGCAGCAGGGATAGGGAAATTTGTTTGTGTGACAGCAAAGTTTCTGGAGTTTCGTTTCCTCTTACTAGCAAACTTTGAGGAGGAGGTGGAATGGTTTGAAGTTTGGCCCTCAATGGGGGCTTTCTTTTTCTCGCCTTAAATTTGCCGTTACGGATACGATTCTCGGTAAGCTCGGTAGCTAGTTCCATAGCAGCTTCAAGTGTTGCAGGCGAAGTGCTTAGAACTGAGTCTTGAATTTTCGAGGGGAGGCCTCGAATATAGTGTTCGACTAAGCGGTATACTGGGGTGAACAAGTTGGGGATCATTTGGTTCAACTCTAGAAACCTTTTGTTGTAGGAAGTATGATCTCCCTCCTTTTGCTTCAACGAGTGAAATTCATCCTCTAACTTTTTGATCTCGCTTCTTGGACAGAAGCGTCTCGTCATGATTTCCCTTAACTCCTCCCACGTTAAGGCCATTGCATCTTCGATTCCTCTCTTACCTTTTTCTGTATTCCACCAGGTAAGAGCTACTCCAAATAGTCTCCCGGTTGCGTAACGTACCTTGCGATCCTCGGGACAATCGCAATTGAGGAAGGTGTTTTCCATTTCCTCAAACCAGTAGAGGAGAGTAGTGACACCTTCGGTCCCTTCAAATTTCGGGGGATCGCAAGACTTGAAGTGTTTGTAAGAGCACTTTTTGGAGGGAGGGTTGTCGACGTTCTGGTCTTCTTGATGGGGAGGATTGATGGGATTTGCGGCGAGAGCTTGTTGGACTTGAATTACGATGTCAGGAAGCACCGCGGCCATTTGTTTTGCGATTTGGGTGGCCAAGCGTTCGTTTGACCTTCCTGACCTTCTACCCCCACGTTGTTGCCTAGCCGACATCTACAGGAACATACATAAGAAGATTGTGAGTTTAAGGAGTCTTTTTAGGTGTCATGTGTCGTAAAAAAAATAACATAAACATCAATAATGCAACTACATCCATAAGATGTCTTGGGTTTGCTCATGTTTGGGCCTCCAATGTCCCCCATACCATCGCCTGTATAGTCATGTGGGCCCCCATGACTATTGGCTTAGTAGGATTCACATTGGTGTTGGCGGTTTAACACTTGCATCACCGAATGAAAACCATGAAATATGTTTGCGAGATGTATGGTCGGAGGGTGTCCAGGTGTAGACACAATGACAACTCAAAGTGGGGTTAGCTCACACGACGTTTGGTATAGCATGCTTTGGCCTAATAGGTCCTTCGTACTCTCATCGTTAGTCCCCAGGTAGGCAAACTGGTCCTTTATTTTGGATTTATACGAATGCCAAGCCTAGACAGGACGTTCCGACTACCGGTACTTGTACCCTTCCAGTTACTACATGCCCGTCATGAGAACTCACTTTGATGTGATTGAAAAAAAATACAAAAATCGTTGTAAAAATCATGGAAATTGTGTGGTGTGTGCTCTCATGGATATGATATGTTATGAGGATATGATTCATGATGAGACATTGTATAGTAATATGTACTTATGAACATGCTTGCATAACATTGAATGTAACAATAAACATAAAGCATATAAACATCATGAATTTTGTATGTAACACATAAACAATTTAAATAATTCTATTCAACTATAGTATAGGCTCTAAGGGTCTAATAACCTATCCTATATCCCTATAGTCATGGCTCTGATACCAATATGTCACACTCGACCCGCAGCGGAATAAGAGTCGGGGCATAATTGGGTTATCACCAAAGCTCATGATGTTTACTAATATGTTTCATATTTATTAAATTCAAAATTACAACTTCAATATTCCAAACAAGTTCATACAATTACAAGGAAAAAGTAACTAAATAAACAATCCAAAGCCTAAACCGATTTATTCTTCTAAGCCGTCCTATATGTTTCTTGCTGCAACTGGATCACCTGTATCATGTGTAAAAATGGGGGGTTTTTGGTCAACAAAAGTTGGTGAACCTTGTTAGAAAACATTTATTATTGATTTCTTGTTATATTTAATATGGAAAAATTGTGCAATAATCATATGTGAGCAAACGTAAATAAACATACAATAACAAACCACCTTGCATGAGTATATGACATGAATGATAATGTATATGTTGGCAACGTCACGTTCCGCTCATAGGTAATGGGGAACGGACGGCCTATGATGATGTATGTGCGATCAAGGCTCAATCAAACGGAGCCGATCGTATGTTGGCAACGCCACGTTCCGCTCATAGGTAATGGGGAACGGTTCCGCTCATAGGTAATGGGGAACAGACGGCCTATGATGATGTATGTACTGAAAATGATAAATTTAATCTAAACATTAACCACACAAACAGTTGATACATATTGCATACACAATTGATCATGGATATGATGGATGCACAAGTGTTTAAATGTATTAAATAATAAGACACATGATACACCCCAAAATGTGAATTAAAACGGGGAATTTGTAGAGATTCACTCACATTGGGTGCGTTCGTTTGATGATGATGAATGCGCACGAGTTTAGAGGGTTGATCGACGAGGAATAACTAACCTAAATAATAACGAAAAGGTACGGTAAATAAGTGGATTTTATTAACAATTTTAATAGGGTTTTTAGATTTATTTTGTGAGTTTAAGGTCATTTTCTAACTTTAAAAATATAATTTTTAAGTATTTTTAATTGATTTTTAAATTAAATAAAAAAATTAAAATTTTTTTGACTTTTTGGGTTGACCGTTGACTTTACTGTTGCCGTTCGGACTTTGTGTTTGTTTGCGTTGAGTGAGGTTCGAACTTGTGACCTCCCGTACGCGTGCACGCAGCTCTACCAACTGAGCTACGTGTCTAACCCGAAATATTCAGGTTTTAATTATATATATAATACTAATTAAATGTTTAATTTATTCGGTTTATATTAAAAGAATTTAAATGGTTGAACCGGTTTGCAGGGAGCCGGATCGAACTCGGGTCCTTCGGTTTGTAAGCGCCCAGCCCAACCAGTTGGGCTGTGTGACTTATCTGTTAAACTTACAGTTTAAATTAATCTTAAGAACATCCTAGGTCCTACTCTGATTCAGTAACAAAAAAATTGGTTTTAATTCGGAAAGCCGATGCGTTTGTAAGATTCGAACTCTTGACGTGCGCTATGTGTTTGCACACAGTCCACCGCTGGACTGTGTGTCTAACCCGGTTTAATATTCAATTTATATTATACTTATACACAACGTCGACTTCGTCTTCTTCATTCAAAGACACAGAACAACGATTATTCGACTGTTCTTGTTTAATTCGATTAACGGACATATAAATGATTAAAATGTAATGGATAAAGAAGGTTTTGGGAATGAATGTACCGGAAAGATGATTTTCTCAAGAACTCCGCAAAGGTCGTCGGCTCTGTTTTGTGAATTCCGTCTGATCGGATGAATTTACAGTTTTGATCAATTAGTTGCGAAATTAAGTTACTAAACAATGATTATCAGAGGGTTTAGATGTTTGTACCGATTCACAGCTTTTTTCGGAAATGTCCAGAGATTTTCCGGCGAGTGCTGAATATCCGGTAACGTCGCTGGGACCGATTCTGATTGAAGGATTTGAGTTAGTAAAAGTTTAACAATGGATTGAAAATGAAAGAATCGAGAAAATTACCGATTTGATGAATGTGACGGTTTTCCGGCGAAAGTCCGGCGATATCAGATAACGTTTCCGACGAACAGAAATTAGAGCGAAAGTGAAATTGAGGGTTCTGTGAGTGTTTCCGCATTATGAGACGATGATATTGTTAGTGTAAATCAGGAAGTAAATGATTTCGGTTTTCAACTCCCAAAATCATATGAACCGAGGCAATGAAGACCGAATTGATTAAGAACGTGGGTTGTAATGGATTTATCGGTTATAATCAGTAATTAGCGATCACTCAAACGCTCTGGATGGTTGAAAGCCGATGATCGGTTTCAGTTTTGGCGCAACAGATGAATTCACGGGGAACTTAAGTTTTATTTGTTTCCTTGTTTACACAAAAGAACTAAGTGGCGGAGTGGTTAAGTTGTGTGTTGGTTGTGTCTTCCGGCTGACCCGGGTTCGAAACCCGACAGCCTATTCTTTTTTTTATTTACTTTATTTTTACTTTTTAACAATTTTAGTTTCCATAATCTAGAATGTTTATTAATTATGTATTGTTTAAAATTAAAATGAGCATTAAATAAGCAATGAAAATTTGAAACTGACTATTCGATTAATAAACGAAGCGGGTTTTGAAAAACCCGTTTTTCGACGGATGTTACACAATACGTTTTAATAAGCGATTAGATGCGATATAACAGTGAATTAACATAATTAACTAACATAACTTTCTTATAAACGAATATCGGAATTACAGAAGGTAGATACACGATAATGAAAGAAAAATATAACAACGAAATTAGGCGTTGTTACAGGAAGCTTGCGTCCCCTACTTATAAAAAGTGCTACATATTAAGTCCCTAAGCCAACTCTGATAACTTGCCTTACTGAAATGCCCATTTTACCCTTTCCTTTGAGTCCATATGGTTTGAAACCTATTATTCTATGAGTCCCTTGTCGCATCAGATTATTTATCCATCAAATTAAAAAAAAGTCTTTGACCTAACTCATTTCCGGGAAAAAATTAAGTGTAAATCAATTTAAATTTATATCAACGCACTTATAAAAATAAACACGTAAAACTCGATTGCAAAGTTTTTAGAAATTTAAGGGGTTGTAAATGTCAACACTGAAAGTTGAGAAGTAAAAGTATAAAAATAGAAAACAAAAAAAGAAAACAATAGACAAAAAATAGTAAAAAAAAACAAGTTAAGTTAGTGTTCATGTAACTTGCTAATTGTTATATAGATAACTAGTAGAGGTACTCCGCACTTCGTGACGGAAATTTGGTTGGCGTCGCTTCTCTTCTTTAAGGTACCATCACTCGCTAGAATATTTTTGGATAAAAAAACACATTCGTAAAACTAAATATAAGAACTTTTCTAACATAAATATCCGATTTAAATAGAGAAAATAAGGTAACTTATAAGATTCAGAATTACATGAATATGAATATAATGAATACAAATTTAATAAATCAAAATTGACCACAAAAAGAATAAGGTTGAGATGACAAAACCATAATTAATATCGAATTATTATCCGATCATTTACTATTCATGAGAAACTTCATAAACACCTCAATGCCTCAACTTGTTGCTAATTTATATTATGTAAATGTACATCGTTGTTCATTGCCGATGTAATAATTTCGAGAGGTTAAACACCCACAGACCACAAGAACGATCCCAGTAATAACTTTAAATAATGAAAATATACTAAAATGGTCATAACATTATATTACACTAGTATTAAGCCCCCCCCCTCCCCCCCCCACCGTCGGTTACAACCATGCAGTACTCATGTCATCACTTCTATCAACACTAGAACTGTAACAAAATACATAAGAAAATAACGACGAACAACGAAAACGTTGAACCACCACATGTTGCGGCGTGTTAATGCAAAGAAATTAATCCGAAACATAAGAAATAGAAAAAATAAATAAGTCTAGCATTGCCAGGGGCGGATCTACAGCCAGCTCAGGGTTCTCGGGAACCCGTTTGATTCAAACTTTATAGTGTTAAATTATATTAGAAATTCTGGAGGAACCCTTTAAAATTTTGCGAGGGAACCTTATGAACAATTGTACGATTGTGCACTGGTAAATGTCCGTGCTTATTAAACATGAGGTCTAGTGTTCGAGTGTGATTAAGTCCGTTTTTTTTGCCCGGAGTCTGTTTAAACATGAGGAAAATACCACAGAACCATGGTTATTTTCAAGAAATGTTGAGGTAATTATTATATATATAATTCACAAACATGTTAGCGCCAGTGGTCTCCAACGTCCAACGATTGATTCACCGTTCCAGATTTGCTTCGCCGTTCCAGATTCCTTTCGAATTCACGATTGCTTCCATGTGCAAATCGCCCAGTCGTTCAGTGAAGTAGCAAACATTGGGTTTCTAATATCAAGCCTTTATGAGTCTATTGTGTTATTGAATATAAGTAGAAAGTAATACAAGAATTCAATTTTAGTTTGTATGAATGAACACCATCATCTACTTACTTTTCATCCAAGATAAGTTTGCTTTTCGGTTGACTGTTTGGTGCCCCATGCTTTGCCTTGGATCTCATCCAAGATAAGTTTGCTTTTCAGGACCAGAGAATGCGAGTCCATGATAGAATTGGTTTATCGCATTAAACTCATCTTACAGTTCTTCCTTATGACACCCCATGATCAAAACGACGTTTTCGCCCCTGCATTGGGCTTCCAGTACATCGGAAATCCAAGATTCATCGCAGGTATTTGAATGATGATGTTACGTGTTTTTAAATTTATCATGACATTGTTTTTTCATTATTGTATCGTATTTTTATTATGTAATGAACTTGACCCGACCCGAACTGTTGAATCGACCCGTATTTTTTTATGTTCCAACATATGATATTAGAACACTTAAAAAAGTGAACCCCTTGGCAAAAATTCATGGATCCGCCACTGAGCATTGCGACGAACATGTCAAACGGGATAAATACACGCCTTGCGGCAGGCATGTCAAATGAGAAAAAATAGACAAAAAACGTTGAACCCCACTCGCAAGTTGCGGCGTGTTAACTAAAAAAATTTAGAAAGAAACGTAAAACAAAAAACTTGCGCAATGGAAACCAACGTTGAAAGTAAAAAAAAATTGGGTTAAACTACCAAAAAAAATGAAAAAATTAGGTTAAAAGTAAAAAAAAATAAATCAAAGAGGTTAAATTGTAAAAAATAAGAAACTTTTGATTAGAAGTGAAAAAAATGATAGGGTGCTATGAAGCACAAAAAAAATATAAATGAGTAATATGGAAACTAAAATTTCGGTCGCTTTTTTATACTTAATAAATCTGTTTTTTTTTATTTTCCTCAAATTTTATGATAATATCATTAAATAATTAAAAATATAAAATAATATCTAATTACTTCTTCTTTAACTTTAATCTTCAAGTAAATCTACATATCCGAATTTTTCTTATATGTTAGATATATCTATATTAATTCAAGAGATATTAATAATTTATTATATATTAGATATATTAATAATTTATTATATATTAGATATATTAATAATATTATTATTTAATCTAAATTCTTATAAAAGACTACAATTAATGTCACATGACATTCTCTCCTTCAATTTTAAAACTTTTACTTATTCTATTATATTATTTTAACTAGGTTAGTTCCCGTGTGTTAAACGGGTTAAATTATTTAAACTATATAATAATTATTTCTGATATTTTTATACCAGATTGATATAAATGAGTTAATGTCATTGGGGTGGGTAAGCGTACCCCCTTGTTACCTGTCATACCCACTCTTTAAAAAATTATTTTAAAAGTTGTCAAATTTCCCCCCTAAAAAATCTTAATTTTCTGATAGGTTTTGTTAAAAAAAACCTTGAAAACATGGCATAGCTTTGGTGATAAATTTAGGATTTTCCTATATGTAAATAATAAAAATAACTTGCATAAACTTTGGCTATAAAATTAATATTATCATATAATGAATATAGAATTATAAATTACACAATTTTTGAAATCAAAAAGGGTTCCCATCAACTCGTACATGTTAGTCCGGTAATAGTTCAACATATATAAATAATAAAACAAAGTAGTTAAACATGGAAAAGTAATTTTAACTAATAAAACATATTAATTGTTGTTATCTACAACTTATTGAAAAAAATAAATAAGAGTGGTTTACAACTTATTAATTTAAATTTCGAATCATGACATTATTATTATTATTATTCAAGAAAGTAATAATTCTTTTGGAAAACATATTTTAATAGCTCGTCTAGTGAATTAAATATTCTTGAAAATTTTGATATATGCCTATTATATTTGATAAATTAGTTTTGAAACGTAAATAAGTTTTAATGAATATAACTTTTTTATTAGAAAATAATAATCATTTTTAAAAAGAATTTAAAGTGAGAATATTATTTTATTATTATTATTATTATCTTATTAAGATAAATCAACAAATTCAAGTAGATATAAATATCCTATAGATTATCTATCTTTAATTAAAAAGATAAGTATCCATAATGAACTAAGTAGAGAGAGAGGTGGGAAAAACAAAAGTTAATGCCTACGGTGAATGACATATGTCACTTATGGTTTATTTTATTATATGTATATAGATAATTAATATATAGTTATTCTTATCAAAATAATACTATTAAAAATCAATTTGAATTATTAATAAAAAGATATATAATAATTTTACCATTTACGAATTAAATAGACTTCTACCAAAATAATAATAATTTGACAATGGATCCCATAATTGATAAGGATAAAGAACCTTATTTTATTATATTCTTTTTAATTTTTTAGCTAATTAATATATAATTATCCTTATCAAAATAATAGTATTAAATAATAATTTGAATAATTAATAGAAAGATGTTTAATAGTTTTATCATCTTTGAACAAAATAAGCTTGGATCCCATTTTGATAAAGGATAAATAACCATAGTCAATCAGATGTGATAAGAGATACAAAATGAATAATATCAAGGTAAATTAAATATATCTCTTTAATTCTTTATATTTATAGTGTTATCTAATAAATTTAGTAACCTTGTAAAAAACATTATTTCAAAAGAGTTGTGATAAATAATTAGACCATATAGAAATTAAGAAAAAACAATATTATTGGGCTATCTTAATTTTTTTAAATCAACCATGTTTTTTATTTATTATATTGAATTATATTTTTTCTTTATTCACGTATTAAGATAGTCAAAAAGTAATCCAAGAAAAAAAAAACATTGACAAATTGACCCGAGTATACCAGCTTAATAGTATAACTATATTATTTGGATACAAACAATAATTACTAATGAAGTATCTAATAACATGTACAAATATTTATAATATTATCTGATAGCCACACTGGTATAATACACACGTTTATTCAACTCGAGCATAACATAAGATTTTTTAAAATACATGTTTTTTTTGTTATTAAGTATATAGCACTACATTTACCTAAGTCGTGTATTACACGGGTAATCTATATTTAACAATACTATTAACAATTAAGGATAGGATTAGTATCTATTAACAAATTAAAGGATAGGGATTAGTAATCTAATGTCATTTACAAAAGAATGTTTATAAAACAGGAAATTATAATAAAACATGTTAAATATAGACAATGTATATAAAATGCAATATATAAAATCTAATACTAATTTATCATTGTAGATTAAGATCAAATTGTTGTTTTTTTTCGAAAAATAATTAAGACATGCTCATGGCAACTATTCAAGCCGACGAAAGTAGTAATATTATCCAGAAATGCATTGCGCAGTGTAATAGAGAAGTAGGGATTGGAAATACCGTACCCAACTTCAAGTAGGTCATTATTGTAGAAGATATTTGCATAGTAGCTCTTGAGTTTACATTTTACCGGTTGTTTTAGGTTACCCTACTTATGTGAAATGCTTCTTTTATTTAACCCGTGTAAAACATGGTATATAATCTAGTATTTAATAAATTGAAGGAGAAAATATCTTGTGGTATTAATCGGAGTCTTTTATTATATTTAGATTTAAATAATGAAAATACACTAAAATGGGTCACACGTTACAGATTCAAATTATTGGATTGTTCCAAACCAGAGCAGGCCCAAATTTTTTCGAGTATATTGCAAATCAATTTACCATTTATCCGATTTAGTTTATGACGTGTTTTCATTAACCCAATTCGAATTCAGTTAAAACCTTGAGTATTTGAGGACTTAAGTTTTTCTTTTTGTTCTTTGTCAGTGACAGATGTGATGTTTATAGGAACAAAACATAATTTATGATTACATGTATTCTATTTGATAAGAGCATTCATATCATGGGAATTAAAATCTGTGTGTGAGTTTTTTAAAATATAAAAAGTATAAAAATTGATTGTGAATGGAGGAGAGAGAAAATGTTATTGTTCATCTGTATATTTGAGGGGACATTGTTCACCCCTATTTACATACTCCCAACTCATTTTAACCCATCTCTAAAATATCTCACTACTTTTTAGATTCACAATTAGTACTAGTGACGAAGAAACCCCGCGTTCTGCACCAATACTTCCTTTTATGCCTCCTAATTATACGGATACGACTTTCATGCAAATATTTGCGAAGCAGTATGAGAAATCGATTTCCGATGACGTTGACAATGTATCTGACGCTAACATGACAGTCGACAGAGAAACCCATCATACACTTCGACACAATTTAGTTGAGCACTTATGGTCGACTAAAGAATAGTTTTTTTTATTTTTGTGATGTTTTAACTTTATTTATTATGTTTTATCTTTTTATGTATTATTTTTATTATTATTTTATGTATGTTTTTTTTTATTATTTTTAGTTTTAATATAAAAATATATTTTCTTTTACAAAAATAATTTAATTTAATTTAAAATAATCGTAAAAGTAAGTGATGATTGGAGTGTGAAGTGGAGGTTTGTGAAAGTTTATCAATATAGAAAAAAGTTGAGGTTTTAAGGAAAATTTGAAAATATGATGTATTGCTAATATAGTATATGTGAAGGTTTGCCATTGTGGGTGCTCTTAAGATGTGTCATTGAATGTTTAAACCTTTAAATAACATTTTAAGATTAAAACATGTTAATCGGGTTTCTTTCTGAATTGGTGTATATGTATAATAGCCTAATGGAGATGGATAAGATCGGGTGATTTCGCTGTTGGCACAATAATACTTCGTCAGTGATCTAAATTTGCCTTATAAAATAAAATAAACAAAAGTAAAAAATCCAATCAATTCATATTTTAATTATATGCGTTTTTTGTGCTGTCCGCTTTTTCCCGTTAGAATTGCATATTCTTAACTAGTATAATTAACTTTATCTTTAAGAAAAAGTTGATTATGCCATACCAAACTTTAAAAAAAAAAAAAAAGATAAGTGCCACGTTAACACCAACTTAATAACATAAACATAATCCATTGTTTATATAGGAAATATTAAACCTAATTAGATATTAATGAATAAACTAATAAAGATACATGTGTCCTAACTACCACAATTAAGACGTGTGCGGCTAAGATTAGCACCACCTTTTAAGAATATCATCTCTACTCTTAAAGTGGTCCAAATATTCTAAACAACACGCACACATATCAAATATATGAACTCGAATATCCTGTCCCGCTTTGGATAACTCCTTTTAGAGGTGTTTCTGACACGACATGAAATTCATGGGTTTTGGTTTAGGCTAAAGGAGTTTGGGTCAGTTTCAGGTTGAACATGCGAAACTCGTTTAGTTAAACGGGTCGGGTCAACCTGGTAGGGTTGTGACCAGTTTAACCCATACATATTATATTTTAGTTTTTTTTTACAATATGTCGTAAATTAATTTGGATGGTTATTTTATGTCATAATTATAACTTAAAAATTTGAAAAATTCGGGTTAAACAGGTCGTATTCAGGTTCATATGTATGACAATATTTCCGGGTTCATATAAAATTTTCCGGTTCGGGACGAGTTGGATCCGCGAACCCGACCCGTTTAGCACCCCTAACGCATTTCATCTCACCTACATCGTAGGATCATAATCTACAACAAATGTGTAATATTATGTTAAATCCAATACGTTTGACATACAAGGCAGTGTGAGACATACAAAATGAGGCAAGATAGTAAAACTCGCCTTTTTCTAAAATATATTCACTTTCATTTTCAAGATTACATGTGTGCAAAGTTTTCATAATCAGGTTGTTCATCAAACCAGTCGTTAGTCGTTTTACTGGTCCACGGATCACACTAATCGGTGCAGTTTAAGAAAACTAATAACAACCGTACCTAGTAAAACCCACAAATAGCAAAGCTATTGGTGGGGTATGAGGAGGTGGGAATGTGGACAAATCTTACCTCTATCCATATGGCTAGAGATGCTCCTTTCAAAAAGACCTCCGACTCGAAACCAAACTAAATATAAAAATCTAAACTAGACATATAGCAATATAAATCTACTAGTCACGTCACAAAATACATAGTAACATAGTAGAATATACACAAGTATAAGATCCTAAAGCAAGAGACACACACAAAAGTAGGAAATTAGGAATATTAACCCCTAACTTAAAAAGCTCAGACATTTTAGTACCCTCTCTTAAAAATTCTTAACCTTAATCTTATGTCTTCATGAACACCTATCATGGACCATGTCCTCAGAAAGATGCAACACTATCAAATCTTGCATAATCCGCTCATCCTAAGTTAATTCGGGCCTTCCTATGCTCCTTTTACCCTCCACACAAAGGGCGTCCACCACTCTTAACTGGTGTCGTCGTCGGCCTCCTCTTCACATGTCCAAACCATCTAAATCTCCCCTCCTTAATCTTACTCGATATACTAAATGACGTCATATATAATTTAAAACCTACACACACAAATAACTAAATTTAAAGTTTGTTTTATCTCTTAGTGTGACTTTGTTGTGGTAACAAAATATGAAGCATGAAGTAAGGGAGTTTACAGTCCGGTTTTAACGGTCATTAAGCCAAATGGTAAGTAACGATTTTTTTTATTGTCATTAACCAAAACCTAACTGTTGAAATTTGAAACCGAACTAATTTAAACTAAATCATTAGTAATGGTGTGGCTTAGGTTTAGTTTCACATTTTTTTCCTACTAGCTAGATTAAGGATTATGAATTATGTTTGCAAAATGATGTTAATGAATGTGAAAACATTCTTTAAATGCTTTGTAAAAATAATGTTTCACTAAATTTAAACCAGACCGTAAACACCCCCAACATGAAGTAGTAAATAAATAAATGAGTAAACAAGATATTTGAAGGAAATAAATGAAACTCCAGTCCAACCGTCGATCCGGTTCAACTATCCGACGCCTTAACCGGCTGGCTCAAATGAAGGCGGTTCGGTCCATTACTAATGTACATTGTGTTTAACATCAACAAAAACACTCACAATCATCAACAAATTTGGTTGGTTAATTGCATCACATTATCAAGATACTATAATACAATTATGGTAATTAAAACATATAGGTTACAACAACAATGGAGTTTTCTTATTCCCAGATTTATACACACCAATACAGGTGCATAGTATTATTATTTCTAATTACCTGATAACAACTCTCATTTACAGAAGCAAGACATTACCTATATGCTTAAACTTGTGTTACAGCTTCTGTTTATGTGCGCATGTACATTTTGCGTGATGGTCCGAAAGTGCCTGAAAAAATATACAAACATAATTAGTAAATTTATAAACTAATGACCTAGGGCTGTTTGTTTAGCTCTTAATGGTTCAGACCTCTTGCTAGTTCAACACTTAATGGTTCAGACTAGACATGGTTCATACATTTGCCTCTGAATGGTTAAGCATTATACTGAGTCTGAATGGTTAAACACTATACCGAGTCTGAAAGGTTTAAGACCTTTCTTCGGAATTGGTCAGACATTTGCCTCTGAACGGTTAAGCATTATACTGGCTCTTAACGGTTCTGGTTCAGCACTTAATGGCTCAGACCTCTTACTAGTTCAGTACTTAACCATTCGGAAGTTGCCGAACAGCCCTTAGTTAGTTAGTTATGCTTGTTTTTTGTTCATGTCATACCTCGGCTTCTTTCTGAAGTTCTTTTATATAGTCAACCGCCAAATCCAACATATCTGCTGTGTTTGTTTGCTGCAAATATTGAATTTTATCGCCTTAATTATGTGCTTAATACAATAACAATGATGTCAAATAAATTGGTTTTACAACATTAATCCTACCTTGTCCATGTTTGGGACGAGATCTTGTAGCTTCCTCATTCTTTCGCTTATTCGGGTTCGTCTTACCTGAAAATATCCAGAAAAGTATTCATGTTACACGGGTCAAGTATAGGATATATGGATAAAGGGCATCCGGGTTAGGGTTGAGTTTTCAATACGATTAACTTAAACTCTGTCGAGGTTGGTTACGTAATACCAACCGACTCATTAAAATTATTATTGTAATGAAACTAGTGATATCCCCGCGTGTTGCGGCAGGAATTTAGCCGGTATCAGTTCGTTCATTATGGTACCGTCACTCAATATCTATACTGAAAGAGAGAACCGTCGTAATATGCATATCCACACGTGTATTGCATCAAATATAAAAACCATAATAACAAATATTTTTATCAGTTCCGATGGTACCGATATCAATACTAATGTTGATACTAACGTTGTTCGGTCGTAATCAATATTGATATTGTCAAAAAGGTATCAACTTGGTTCGTTATGATACCAGTAGAGTACCATAATTAACTATAGTAATAATTGTAAAAATTAAAGTTATATATGTACTCTTCATAAGGTTTGGTAAATGTATTATAGTATAATATAATATAATATCTAATATCATATTAATACAATAAAAATTATAAAACTCAAGAAATGACAGAGAAAAAAGTGTTTCAGGTCAACCCAACACATTTTCATCCGTAATAATTATCACTCATTTTGGCACAAACCCTTTTGACCGTCATCCAACCGACCCGACCCGACCCATCAAATATGAAAGAACATTTACCCTCTCGGCGATGCTTCTTGGGTGGGTCGCGCAACCCCTTTTTGCTCGGCTCTTTAAAGGCACAGAATCCGGAAACTGCAACAATTTATCCAGTTCAGCGGTACTTGCTGGCAAACTCAAGTGATGAACAAGCGTAGTAGGAGCACGAATTCTCCCCACGTCATTACGCTAAGCAACAGAATTAACGACCAAATTAGAAAACCACAAAAAAATAAATAAACTCATCAATTATACAAACTATCATCCTAGGGCTGCAAACGAACCGAACGTTCGTTTGTTAAGAAAACAAATGTGTTCACGAACTGTTCATGAACATTTACCGAATGAGATTTTTTGTTCGTGTTCGTTTGTTAAATTTACGTAACAAACACAAACAACAGCTCATGAACAAAAACAAACATAAACGAGTATATAATACAATACGCTAATATTTATTAAACATTTTGTTAGTATAAATTTGAAGTATAGAAATAAATATAAAAATAAAAAACCTTAATGAACTATCGAACATAAACGAACTGAACGTTCACGGACATAAATGAACGAAAGTGACCTATGTTCATGTTCGTTCATTTAACTAAACGAACGAAATTTCTTGTTCGTTTTCGTTCATTTATTCAAAGAACGAACACAAACGAACTTTCCGCCGAATGGCTTACGAACTGTTCGCTGAACGTTCGGTTCGTTTGCAGCCCTAATCATCCATCATACCTGATTATCAGATGAATTAAGACTTGATATCTTATTTTGATCGACTTCTCCAAATTCTTTCAAGAAACTATCCGATAAAATATCCGAATCATCCCACGAATTCGAACCAAAACCTCCATCGTTACGCACACTTTTCATATCCATAACTTTAGACTCGTTTTCAGGGATTCGAGGCAGCGTACCAGAAGACAACTGCGAACCCGACGAATACCCCATCTCGTTTTTCATCCTCTTAGCTGATGTCAGCATTGAACTCGGAACATTACCCCTACTAGCTCGAAAATCATCCATCGATCTCATCAAAGGATAACCTATGAACAATCAATTTAAACTTTTAATAAAATTCATCATGTAAACTGTTCATTCATCACAAACAAGTGGCAAGTTGCCAAAATTTAATTTAGTCATATAACAATCCGTTTGCAGTAATAAACATGAAAATTTTAAAAATAAAAAAAAATATATATGATAATTCATAAACCATCTTCAAGATGATTGCTTTTGTTGTCATAAAGTACACCTACAACATAGATAATAACAAATTTTTTTTCTTACATAAACTTTACCAATTTTGGGAGCTCTATCAAAGTACTGTTGGTACCAATCTATTACCCTAAATAGCTAAATAGTAATTTGTATCCAATTATTGCTTCAGATTCATACATTCAATCAACTATGCAGTGAATAATCAGACATAGTAAATTAAAAAAAATTGTAAAATTATATAAATATGTCAAATATCATAAGTTTTACTAAAAATTATCACAAAATACCTGAATATCAATATAAATCAAAAGGATACACAGGGATGAGCATTGGTTACAGGTACCGGTACAAGGTATATACGGTACCAGTACCGGTACCTATTTCCTTTGTTTTTCGGTACCGGTCAATGTTTTAAAATCCGGTTTTTAAACCATATCGGATTTGGCTCAAAAACGATTTATCCGTGTGTATCGGGCGGTTTAACCTGTTCAATACCGAATAGTTCAGCTGGTACTACCGGTCAGTTTGAACCGGTTTTTTAAAACATTGGTACCGGTATTTACGGGTAAAACACCGGTAAATACCAGTACAGTACGAATTTGGTACCGTACCAATTTTCCCCGTTTATCAATACTAGTACTTTCAGTACCTGTAACGAACGGGTAACATGCTCGTCCCTAGTTCAAATCATATGAATCCGAAATGTAAATAGAGTAAATAGAAAGTACCATGGTCCACAAAACCGGCCGGTGAGCTATTCTGCCGGAGAAGATTTCCGGGAAGATCCATAGATTCCTCAACTGTAGAACTACCGGTAGAATTCGAAACCGGTTGATTATTATAATCCGATTGAGTCTGAAACTGATTCTGATTTTGATTTTGATAAACCATCGGTTCCTGCTTTATATTATCCACATACTGCGGTTCAAAACCCCCAATTTGATTCATAATCTGCTGAGCCGTTGAACCGGAAACACCACCGGCAACGGGACCGGAAACACCGGAATCGGCAGCGGAACCGGCGGCTGCGGCGGTGAAGGAGGACATGAATTTCATCAAACTCTTTTCAGTTTCAGCATTTGAAACCCTAGAGTTGAAAAACGGGTCGTTATCGTCGTCACCAAACAGGCCGTTGTTGATCAAATCGGAGAAGTACGAACTTGGTGCGGATCGTACCGGGTCAACCCGATTGGTTGAGGTGGCTGGTGGTTGTGGTGGTGTGTGGTGGTGGTGTTGACGGTGGAGATCTGAGTCCATTACAATAACAAGAAACCAACCTTAATCAGCAGAACAAAATATCTGAAAGAAATCTTGAGAGTAAATATGAGACAAGAAAGATATAAAAAGGTTGTTAAATTGAGGTTAAATAATAATAATGATTATAGTGAAGTACACTCAAAGTCTTGCTGTCTGGAAATGTTAAAAAATTGTGAAAAAAAATAAAAAAAAATGCTAAAAATAGCATCAGATGACGGTGAGGGGTGATTAGAATAATAATAGTAAGGAGGAGGAGATAAATCAAGAAAAAGGTTTTGACTTTTGAGATGTGGGTATTGATGATGATGAGAGAAGAAGAATGGATGGTGGTTTGGTTTTACACTTTTTGGGAACAGCTTGGTGACATTTTTTTATTGTGTTTGGGGTCAATCATCAATGGCTGCTAGCACAAGTTAAAAAAAAAATTATAGATTATATTTTTCACTCTAGAATTTTATTTTAAACTAACTAGTTTTATGTCCCGGTGTGGGACGCTGGACCGAATATTTCTTACTTTTTAACATGTATGTATGTGTTTCTGTTACTTGTACATACTATTTATAACACGATCTTAATAAAAATTATAACCAATTTAAACAGAACATTACCACAGTTTTGTTAAAAAAAATTAAAACAAACGCTACCATAGTTTTGCTAAAAAAACTAAAAAAACGATGGCAATTTGAACTGGGGGCAAAAATGTAATTTGTCAGGACTAAAAAGCGAGTGTCAGCCAGCTGTCTGCAATGAATAAAAAATAAATCGACTCGACCAATTAAAATAAAATACTACAATAGTTTTGCTAAAAAAGAACTAATGCGATGATAAGATTGTAATTTTAAATTGGAGGCAAAACCGTAATTTGTCAAAGACAATGCTGAAGTGCCAGACAGCTGCCTAGAACTAACAATGACAAGCCTGTAATTTTTTACCGTGGAGGGGGGGGGGGGGGTACGGGTCAATAGAGAAGTGCCAGACAACTATCTGGCACTATTCCCCCACATCACTTTTGTATAGTTATATAATAAATATAATATAATATATAATAATTAAAGGTGTATGGTGTTATTTAAGAATGAATAATACGTTGAGAGTTGCGAGAACCACGTATACACCTCGTCCTTGTACTTTAGATGTGATACAGAAGGGGTTACATAAGTGTCCATCTCATTGTCTCATTAAATCGTTAAGTAATATGCAACTGTACAAGTATGTTATATGTCAATGTGGTGGTAGTTCACTTGATAGAGACGCAAGCCATTTAGAGGAGAGGTTCATGTTCTAGCTTTCGGCAAATGAAGTAGTTTAGAATAATTAGTAGTAAAGTATAGTTGACGGTAAAAAAACAAGTGCTTATGTGATTATTGTGGATTTCAACATATGGCTCAAAAAGAATGTCTACATGTGAAACTACTAAAAAGTATGACTGCAATCGTCAAAATCGACCGAACTAGTCAGTCTAGAGAGAGCGGCTAGGTTATGGCAATCGGTTTGCTTAAAAGTTAAATAGGAAAGGCGAATCCGACTTGCTCGACATACAAGTCGATATTTTCACAGGGACTTATAAACAACGATATAGTTTTATGTTTCTAGTTAAACTAATATATGGATCGGTAATTTGTTTATTTTTTACACCAAAGTAAGCTTTCCAAAATTCACTCCATGTATTTTGTAGGCAACAACAATCATGTTGGTTTTATTCCTGGTTGCAAGGAATGAATGCTTGATTTATATTATTTTTTGTCGGAAGAAGTAAAGGGCTGTCAAACTTTCGTAAGAGGTAATATATCAATACAATGAATTTCATTTTCATCATTTAAAAGTTTAAAATCATTTGGTATTATTTAAAAAAAATACAATTATACCATATCCTTTAATTTGTAGTAATAATTTACTATAAAATATGTTTTCTTAAATTACAATTTCACTCTTGTAATCTAAATAATATACGCATTTAACTCTTTAAGCTTTTAATTAATTTGATTTTTCTGTAACGAACCAATTTGAAAAGTATCACTCTGCTTTGGCTCAAAATATGTTTAGGATGAAACTAGAGGGGCTGAAATGGTGGTCTAGTGACAAGCCAAAACTTTTAAAACACCAAAGTGTGAGATCTTAGGTTCAAGTCTCACAAAAACAAAAAATTCGCCGTTAATACAAGTTAAGCCTTCGCATACTTAAACTTTGTATTTTTAATATTAAAGAGAGCATCAATTTGCAAAGATCATTCCTTTCTCTATAAGAAATTTTCTCCTATGATGATTGCAAAAAACTTGAACTGCTATTATTGGTCAACATATTAACCCAAACTATTTCACCTATATATGTTTGGACAAATTAATTGTTTTACTACTTTTTATATCAAAGATCCTTTATATTTTAACAAAAAATGAAATTAACTCATCATGTCGGCATTCAAATATAGCCGGCCCAATCTTGTATGGTACCATATGTTAGAAGAAATAGTAAATGAAAACCAAAGACTTTTCTTGCATAGGTTACACATATTTGACTTGAGAATTTTCAAGGTGACAGAGGACAGAAAATTCTCATCTTATGAAAGTATGAAACCATGGATGAGGTGGAGATATAACGACCATATATCTCCCACATTGATTATGTCCCTTTAATTTTTAATTTTTTTTCTAGAATTCAGACAGACATTTTGTCTAGGGACCGACTAATAACTGGTCCAATTGAGTATTCTGGAACTCGTGAGTCGTTTATGGGTTTGATGGCCGGAATGGATTTTCAAAACCCTTTTATTCTTCTAAAGAAAATTTATTTATTAGGGCTAACGAGGTGCATGCGGCAAAGGCAATAGGCACACGGTTTGCCGATAGGCAACTTCATCGCCACAATTAATTGTCGCTCGGGAAATATGGAAATCGGTAACAATTTGCTGCTTAGGGAAATGATGAGGGAAGTGTTTGCATGTGACAGATTGTAGTCTTTTTGAACAATGGGCCATCCAACGGCTATATCATTCAATTAAAAGAAAATTAAATCCTTTATAAATACCATTCTATTCTAAACATTTTACACATTTCATTTTACACCCAATTTAAATATTCTCAAGCACATCATGGATAGACAAAACAAGAGCGATGGCAAGAAAAAAGTATCGGCTTCTGGTTTCAAATGCGAGAGGGCGTGGCCCGTAAACTAGACGAGGCGGATCAATGGCGTACAGACCCGATTTCCCACCACTTTTTTTTTTCCACAAAGGGTTTTTACAACACCCAGCCCCAACAAACTATCCACACAATTTTTTTCATTACCACAAGGTCCCACAATGGTTGCGCCGGGTGTGTACGAGTATCCTAGGAATATCAAAACGCTTTGACCGTTTGCTTATCGGAGTCTACCGTCTCAATCTCCAAGAGATAATGTTGAACACATGTTTCCATATACGACGACAACGAAGATGAAGAATTTGTACCCGATACTCAAACTTAGATGAAGATGAGGAAGCCGACGAAGAGGAAGATATTCAAGGAAGTAGAAACCGGACTCGTGTCCGATATCCGTTTAAACGGTTAACCGGCGGTTCATACCGATATTTAAAACATTGTATTTAACAAATCAAATTTAAAAAAAAATATTGGTCAATCTAAATATATTTAAAGTAAGAACAAATATTAATATAAGAATTTTAAAATAAACAATGTTGTCATTATATCATATTAACTTACATTCAAAAATTTAATTAAAATTCAATTTTAATTAAAAACAATTTTTTTAAAGATGATATGACGTTTCACAAGTGATATTGTATGGAATATCTATAAATACAATTAGAAACATTTGTTCACTTATAGTTCAGTCTACGTCTTTTTCAGTCTGTATGTATAGTAGAATATGATATGCGTGAATTATATTATAGATAAATATTTAATTGGAATTTTCTCAACACAAATTTAGTTTATTAAAAGTTTATCACTAAAAACAATACATCACACAAAGCAATGTCCCATCGGGGTAATTATAAATTTCGGTAAGAACCGAATATCAATCGGCGGACGTGGTGTCTCGATACTAAACTTTTGTTACTTTAAAGCCTTTTCAATTGATGAGTTGATTTTGTTTCTAAATTATCATACAAAAATAACAAACTACCAACTAAACTAAGGAATAACAATATCTAAAAGAGGTTGCCTAAACTAAGTATCCACTAACAAACATGTGACAACTAAAGGAAGAGACTAATGGTGATGCAAGATTCAAATTTAACTAAGTCCCCAATCAAGGCTTCCTAGTTTATATCCTTAGGAAAACTAAAATGAATAACATTCTAATCACCTAAAAATTATTATTTTTGAGCTCACTTGCTAAGTTAATGTTAATCTTTAAACAAGAGTTAATTGTTTGTCAAAACTCCTAATTCTACAAGTTTGGGAAAATTACCATGAACAACATAACAATCACCCAATTCTTTCATTACCCACAATCCCATGTTCTTGACAACAAAACACAAGCATGGTTGCTAGATACAATCTTCCAAAAATATCATTTAACACAACACAATATAGAACAAAAATTAAGATTTTTCCAATCTAAATTGATGAATGACACGATGGCAAATATTCAATCATTTTAGCAATCGCCTTCCGTATCTTGCCATGAATCATACAATTAACATGATTATAATCATAATCCTAATGGGCTTTCCAAACAAAGTAAATATATGGTCCAATCTTCAAAATAAAGATTTATTAATACTAAGAACTCTTAAGAACAAGATCAATTGCATTATCTATTAATAATTAAACAAATAAAATCACATATCTAATTATAATAAATGTAAGACGATATACAATCAGGCGGTACTGTGGTGTCTAATACTAAAACTTTTGTTACTTTAAAGCTTTTCAATTGATAGTTGTTTTGATTTCTTAAATTATCATTACAATGAATAAAAATACAATTAATTAGGAATAACAATTAGTTTAAAAGAGGTTGCCTAAACTAAGTACTCACTAACAAACATGTGACCACTAAGGAAGAGTATAAATGTGTGCAAAAATTCAAATTTAATACTAAGTTTTTCCCAATTATAGGCTTTTGTTTATATCCTTAAAAAACAACTAAATAAGAATAACAATTCTAATTCCTAAAAATTATAATTAAACGAGTACTTCTAAGTTAATGTTAGATCTTTAAACAAGAGGTTAAATTGTTTGTCAAAACTCCTAATTCTACAAGTTATGGAAAAAATTACCATGAACAACATAACAATCCTAACTTGCTTTCAAGTAAGTAGCACTATCACCATGTTCTTGACAAAAACCACAAGCATGGTCATGCTAGATAACAATCTTGGCCAAAAATCATCAATCTAACACAAACACAACTATAGAATCCATGTAAACATTACTATGATTTTTCCAAATCTAAATGCAAGAATTTCTACACATGCTCAAATCTCCATTCTAATCATGTTAGCAATCGCCATTCCTAGTATCATGCCATGAATCATACTAACAAGTTAACAAGATTCAATAATCATAATCTCTACATGGGCTTTCCAACACAACACGTAAATACTTATGACCAAACCTTCAAGAATAAAGACTTTAAACATACATAAGAACTCCAAGAACAAGATTCAAGCACTACTGTTAAGATTAACAAAAACAATCACCACATCTACTTCCATAATCATCGGTAAGAACCGAATATCAATCGCGGACGTGGTGTCTCGATACTAAACTTTTGTTACTTTAAAGCCTTTTCAATTGATGAGTTGATTTTGTTTCTAAATTATCATACAAAAATAACAAACTACCAACTAAACTAAGGAATAACAATATCTAAAAGAGGTTGCCTAACTAAGTATCCACTAACAAACATGTGACAACTAAAGGAAGAGACTAATGGTGATGCAAGATTCAAATTTAACTAAGTCCCCAATCAAGGCTTCCTAGTTTATATCCTTAGGAAAACTAAAATGAATAACATTCTAATCACCTAAAAATTATTATTTTTGAGCTCACTTGCTAAGTTAATGTTAATCTTTAAACAAGAGTTAATTGTTTGTCAAAACTCCTAATTCTACAAGTTTGGGAAAATTACCTGAACAACATAACAATCACCCTAACTTGCTTTCAAGTAAGTAGCACTATCACCATGTTCTTGACAAAAACCACAAGCATGGTCATGCTAGATAACAATCTTGGCCAAAAATCATCAATCTAACACAAACACAACTATAGAATCCATGTAAACATTCTATGATTTCCAAATCTAAATGCAAGAATTTCTACACATGCTCAAATCTCCATTCTAATCATGTTAGCAATCGCCATTCCTAGTATCATGCCATGAATCATACTAACAGTTAACAGATTCAATAATCATAATCTCTACATGGCTTTCCAACACAACAGTAAATACTTATGACAACCTTCAAGAATAAAGACTTTAAACATACATAAGAACTCCAAGAACAAGATTCAAGCACTACTGTTAGATTAACAAAAACAATCACCACATCTACTTCCATAATCATCGGTAAAGTACAAGATGTGCAACAAATTTTTTTTAAGCCCATTATGAGTTGATTTTGCTAAATTACAACAAAAAAAAATACCATAATAAGAATAACAACTAAAGAGGTTGTAACTAAGTATCCCTACAAACTGTGCACTAAGAAGACTAAGGTGATGCAAGATTCAAATTTACTAAGTCCCCTCAAGGCTTCCAGTTTTTCCTAGAAAACTAATGAAACATCTATCACCTAATATTATTTTGAGTACTTGTATTAGTAATTTTAAAAAAGTTAATTGTTTGTCAATCCTAATTTCAAGTTTGGAAATAATGACCAAACAATACCCTACTTGCTTTCAAGTAGTGCACTTCACATGTTCTTGCACCACAAGCATGGTCATGCTAGATAACAATTTGGCCAAAAATCATCAATCTAACACAAACACAACTATAGAATCATGTAAACATTCTATGATTTTTCCAAATCTAAATGCAAGAATTTCAACATGCTCAATCTCCATTCAATCATGTTAGCAATCGCCATTCTAGATCATGCATGAATCATACTAAAAGTTAACAAGATTCAAAATCATATCTTACATGGTTCAAACAACAGTAATACTTATGACCAAACCTTCAAGAATAAAGACTTTAAACATACATAAGAACTCCAGACAAGATTCAAGCACTACTGTTAAGATAACAAAAACAATCACACATTATTCATAATCTCGTAAGCTTCAAAAGTTCAACAAATTTACTAAGCCTTTATAATGCAATTCAACAAAAAAAAAATACAAATAAATAGATAACAACTAAAGGTTCCTAAACTAAGTTTAACAAATTCACTAGGAAGCTAAGGTGATGCAAGATTCAAATTTAACTAAGTCCCCAATCAAGGCTTCCTAGTTTATATCCTTAGGAAAACTAAAATGAATAACATTCTAATCACCTAAAAATTATTATTTTTGAGCTCACTTGCTAAGTTAATGTTAATCTTTAAACAAGAGTTAATTGTTTGTCAAAACTCCTAATTCTACAAGTTTGGGAAAATTACCATGAACAACATAACAATCACCCTAACTTGCTTTCAAGTAAGTAGCACTATCACCATGTTCTTGACAAAAACCACAAGCATGGTCATGCTAGATAACAATCTTGGCCAAAAATCATCAATCTAACACAAACACAACTATAGAATCCATGTAAACATTACTATGATTTTTCCAAATCTAAATGCAAGAATTTCTACACATGCTCAAATCTCCATTCTAATCATGTTAGCAATCGCCATTCCTAGTATCATGCCATGAATCATACTAACAAGTTAACAAGATTCAATAATCATAATCTCTACATGGGCTTTCCAACACAACACGTAAATACTTATGACCAAACCTTCAAGAATAAAGACTTTAAACAAAACATAAGAACTCCAAGAACAAGATTCAAGCACTACTGTTAAGATTAACAAAAACAATCACCACATCTACTTCCATAATCATCGGTAAGAACCGAATATCAATCGGCGGACGTGGTGTCTCGATACTAAACTTTTGTTACTTTAAAGCCTTTTCAATTGATGAGTTGATTTTGTTTCTAAATTATCATACAAAAATAACAAACTACCAACTAAACTAAGGAATAACAATATCTAAAAGAGGTTGCCTAAACTAAGTATCCACTAACAAACATGTGACAACTAAAGGAAGAGACTAATGGTGATGCAAGATTCAAATTTAACTAAGTCCCCAATCAAGGCTTCCTAGTTTATATCCTTAGGAAAACTAAAATGAATAACATTCTAATCACCTAAAAATTATTATTTTTGAGCTCACTTGCTAAGTTAATGTTAATCTTTAAACAAGAGTTAATTGTTTGTCAAAACTCCTAATTCTACAAGTTTGGGAAAATTACCATGAACAACATAACAATCACCCTAACTTGCTTTCAAGTAAGTAGCACTATCACCATGTTCTTGACAAAAACCACAAGCATGGTCATGCTAGATAACAATCTTGGCCAAAAATCATCAATCTAACACAAACACAACTATAGAATCCATGTAAACATTCCTATGATTTTTCCAAATCTAAATGCAAGAATTTCTACACATGCTCAAATCTCCATTCTAATCATGTTAGCAATCGCCATTCCTAGTATCATGCCATGAATCATACTAACAAGTTAACAAGATTCAACAATCATAATCTCTACATGGGCTTTCCAACACAACATGTAAATACTTATGACCAAACCTTCAAGAATAAAGACTTTAAACATACATAAGAACTCCAAGAACAAGATTCAAGCACTACTGTTAAGATTAACAAAAACAATCACCACATCTACTTCCATAATCATCACATGTTCATAAGCTTCAACAAAGTTTAAGCAACACAAATGTTTAGCCCATAAGGCTCATAATGACCAAATCAAAGACAAGAAAGCACAAATTATTCATAATGAAACTAGTAAGCTAACCAACTTAAAGACAAGATTCTTGAGTAGATCTTCAAGTGTAGTAATCCTCTACAAGGCTTCCTCTTGGCTCCTATAAGCTTCCAAGGTCAGATTCTTGAGAGAAAAACTTCACCAAAATGCTCCAACTCCCCTCCAAATGAGCTTAAACCACGTATTTATGCTACTGGGAGTTTGGCACGACCATGCCACCTTTTGGCACGGTCGTGCTTGGTAAGTGTCAGAGTGCCTTCTTCGAGTGTTGACTTGTTTGCTAGCCATTTTGGAAAAAATCCCGCTCAAACGTTTCTGAGTTGGCACGGTCGTGCTTCCCGGTAAAGTATTCGAAAATGGCTGAAATGATCCCGGGAATAAGCTGATCGCATACTGGTTTGGCTTGGCACGGTCGTGCCAGTCGTCAAATCTTCCTGGTTCGCCTAGAATCCGAGCGTTTGATGAGAGTGCCGATCAGGGTTGGCCTGGCACGGTCGTGCCATATCTGGCAGTTTGCTGGAAAACTCCGTTTTTGCTCCTTTTTGCTCCAAAAGCCTCCATTTCAACACCGGGCCGAAGCCCGTACCTGTATTCTCACAAACAACTCAAATGAGTACCAAAATCAATGAAAATACGACAAGTTCTCGCGTAAACGGGGTCTATTTGACGTTTTAAAGATATATAAATTCTTATACATCAAACATCCCCACACTTGAACTTTGCTTGTCCTCAAGCAAACTAAAACAAACTAAAACTCTCTAATTGGCAATAACCTCAACTAGCATTTTATACGCACAAACAAATTACTCGGGTTATAACAATCAAGGACTACTCGACATGATGGAAAAAAACCAAAAAGGTATATAAAATAAGTTTATGAGCAATGGTCCATCTTGGAAATCCCTACAAGTCTACCTCACATCCTCACAATGTTCACACACACTCAGCTAATATATGGGAGCACATATGATTTATGGAGTATGTGTTAAACACTCAATGCCACGACGATGACTATGTGATATCATAAACTTATGAAATGATCAAATTTAGTAACTCGACAAAAACATAACATGAATCATGAGGTCTTATTCGGGTTGTAACGTGGCTAGGGTCAAGGGTATGGAAGTGGATATTTAAAGTGGCTAAAACGTTTGTAACCCGGCGGTTCGACTAACTTGAAATAAAAGAAAATAAGAACTATACAATTTAATATTATCTAACCGAGAGCTAATCAACGGATTAGCTTTTCCACTCCAAAATTGCTCTAATGAAGCCACTTGGTAAGGCTTTTTTTAACTATAATCATTTTTCTCAGTTTTTTTTAGTTTAATTTTGAAAAACATAGTTTGTACAAAAATTAATTTAGAAACTAAAGGGTGGAAGTAAAAATGAGAATTAAACGGACTCCTTGAACCAGACACTCACGAAGCATCTCCTACCAAGAAAATAGCCGAACTAACATACCTGAGAGCCGGCAACAAGCACTAACATCCCTCGCGACCAGAACGAACCGCAACCTGAAAAAGAAAAACAAACAACCGACATAATATATATACAAAAACGGGCTAAGTTTATTTAGGAGTCTTCAGCTAGACTCACCACCCCGCATTCATTTGTTCCTAGGGTGGAGGGTAACAACCTCCCCACTCTGATCAACGGGCCCTCCAACATAAGCCTTTAACCTATGCCCGTTGACCTTAAACAACCGGCCATCCTCGTGACCTATCTCGACTCTCCCGTAAGGAAACACTGACCGTACAGTGTAGGGACCTGACCATCGAGACTTGAGCTTACCAGGAAATAACCTCAGACGAGAGTTGTATAACAACACACGATCACCCACTCGGAATTCTTTCTTGTTCTTCAAGCGGCTATCGTGCAACGTCTTGGTACGTTCCTTGTATAGCTTGGAGCTCTCATATGCCTCATTCCTTAGCTCCTTAATCTCGTGGATCTGCATAAACTTGTTCTCGCTCGCAGCAGCCATATCAAGATTAACTGTCTTCAAAGCCCAATAGGCTTTGTGCTCGAGCTCCACAGGAAGATGACAAGACTTTCCGTAGACCAATTTAAATGGTGTGGTGCCTACAGGAGTCTTGTAGGCTATCCGGAAAGCCTACAGTGCATCATCTAACTTCTCGGACCAATCCTTACGGCTAGAGTTAACCGTCTTCTCCAAAATCCGCTTGATACCCCGATTAGTGACCTCGACCTGCCCACTCGTCTGTGGGTGGTATGGTGTAGAAAACCAATGCTGCACACCATATCAGGACAATGCTTTCTCAAGCTGTGCATTGCAGAAATGCGTCCCACGGTCACTAATCAATGCCTTAGGGGCACCAAATCGAGCAAACAACTTCTTCAAAAATTTCACCACTACTCTAGCATCATTTGTGGGTAAAGCCGGTGCTTCAGCCCACTTGGACCCGTAGTCAACAACAACTAGAATATAGCGGTTACCAAAAGAAGTCGGAAAGGGACCCATGAAGTCTAGCCCCCATACATCAAAGATCTCACAGACTTGGATGCCGTTTTGCGGCATCTCATGGCGTGCTGAAATGTTGCTTGCCCTCTAACAAGCATCACAAGACCTTACCCACTCATGGGCATCACGGAAGATAGTCGGCCAAAAGAATCCAGAGTCGAATACTTTCTTCGCAGTGTTATTCGCTCCGTGGTGGCCTCCCGTAGGTCCCTCGTGACAGTGGCGCAAAATATCTCTCGCCTCGTCACCATACACGCAACGCCGGATCATCTGATCCGTTCCTACCCTAAACAAGTAAGGGTCATCCCAAAAGTAGTACTTAACATCCGCAAAGAACTTTCGCTTTTGCTGATGGGTCATCCCCTTAATTAGGATGCCACTAGCTAAGTAGTTCGTGAAGTTAGCAAACCATGGGGAATCATCACTCGTCTCGATCCTCATAAGAAACTCATGGGGGAAATTGTCATTGATGTTAGGCCCATGAATTTCCTTCCTCTCAAAATGCTCAAGTCGAGACAAATGATCGGCTGCAAGATTTTCAGCCCCTCTCTTATCACGGATCTCAATATCAAACTCCTGCAGCAAAAGAATCCACCGTATCAACCTCGGTTTAGCATCCTGCTTGCTAAAAAGATACCGAAGAGCTGCATGATCCGTGTACACAATGGTTTTGGAAAGGAAGAGATAAGACCGAAACTTATCGAATGCAAAGACCACAGCTAGGAGCTCTTTCTCTGTCGTGGTGCAGTGCTCCTGAGCGTCGTTCAAAGTCTTGCTTGCATAGTAAATCGGGTGAAAGTGCTTATCTCTCCTTTGACCCAAGACGGCCCCGACTGCGAAATCACTCGCATCACACATCAACTCAAAGGGTAGCTCCCAGTCGGGAGCTACCATGATCGGGGCATTCACCAACTTCTCCTTCAACAAATCGAATGCCTTAAGGCATTCATCGGAGAAAACGAACTGGGCATCCTTCTCGAGGAGCTGAGTCATGGGACGGGCGATTTTGCAAAAGTCCTTTATGAATCCTCGGTAAAAACCTGCATGACCTAGAAAACTCCTAATAGATTTCACTAATGTGGGAGGCGGAAGCTTAGAACTAGTCTCAACCTTGGCTCGATCAACCTCGAGCCCCGCCTGTGAAATCTTGTATCCAAGCACAATGCCCTCCTTCACCATGAAGTACATTTCTCCCAGTTCAACACCAAGTTGGCTTCTTCACACCTAGCCAACATCCTCTTCAGATTCCCGAGACACTGATCGAAAGAACTCCCAAATACAGAAAAATCATCCATTAAAACCTCCATGGAGTCCTCGATCATGTCGTGAAAAATGGCCACCATACATCTCTGAAATGTGGCCGGGGCATTACACAGTTCAAAGGGCATCTGCCGATAGGCAAATGTGTCATAGGGGCATGTGAATGTCGTCTTCTCCTGATCCTCAGGAGAGATGGGAATCTGAAAATAACCCAAGAAACCATCAAGGAAGCAGTAGAACATCCTACCCGACAACCTCTCCAACATCTGATCAATGAAAGGGAGTGGGAAATGATCCTTCCTCATGGCATCATTGAGTTTGCGATAATCAATGCAAACTCTCCATCCGGTGACTGTACGAGTAGGAATTAACTCGTTTTTCTCATTCGTCACCACCGTCATGCCTCCTTTCTTCGGGACTACCTACACAGGGCTAACCCAAGGTGAATCAGAGATCGGATATATCAAACCTGCATCAAGTAGTTTGATGACCTCCTTCTTCACAACCTCCTGCATGTTCGGGTTCAAACGCCTCTGATGCTGAACCACAGGTTTAAAGTCCTCCTCCATCAAGATCTTATGGGTACAAAAGGATGGATTGATCCCTTTTATATCCATAATCTTCCACGCGATCGCCTTCTTGTGCTGCTTCAAGACCTCAAGCAATCGATCCTTCTCCTCTCCCGACAATCTAGCAGAAATGATAACGGGTAAATGAGTCGTACCCTCCAAGAAAGCATACTCCAAGTGCTCTGGAAGCTCCTTCAGCTCAACTGAAGGTGGATCCTCAACAGAAGGGCGTGCTTTAGGCTTAGCAAAAAGATCCACAATCTCAAAAACCTCTGGACACGGGGGAGATACATGACCTATAAGACAGGTCGTCTCCTCAACTAGTTGGCTCCCAGCAGGTGAACCAAAAATCTCCCCTCCAAGTAATTGTGTGTCCATCACATCCTCTTCAAATGTATCACGAAGATGATCACTCACATATGTCTCAATGAAATAGAGTATATCATCCTGACTCTGTGGATGCTGCATGGATTTACCAATATCAAAGGTTACCTCCTCATCATCAACCCTAAGAGTAAGTCTACCGGTGCAAACATCAATCAAGGCTCAAGCAGTGGCTAGAAATGATGACCTAAGATAAGCGGGACAGTTTTGTCCTCATCCATGTCCAAAATCACGAAATCGACAGGAAAGACAAACTTATCGATTTTCACAAGCATATTCTCAACTATGCCTCGAGGATACTTCATTGAATGATCGGCAAGCTGAATGCTCATACGAGTGGGTTTGGGCTCTCCCAAGTCTAGCTTAGCAAAAACCGCATATGGCATGAGGTTTATGCTAGCTCCAAGATCAGCTAATGCATTGCTGACCGACAAACTACCAATCAAACACGGGATAGTGAAACTCCCAGGATCATTCATTTTCTTTGGTAGTTTGTTCTGAAGAACCGCTGAACACTCCTCATTCAAGGTCACATGCGAAAGCTCCTCAAGTTTCTTTTTGTTAGATAAGATATCTTTCAGAAATTTGGCATACTTAGGCATTTGAGAAAGTGCTTAAACAAATGGTAAATTTATATGAAGTTGCTTAAAAAGCTCAAGGAATTTACCATAGTGTTCCTCCATCTTCTACTTCTTCAACCTCCCCGGATATGGAATGGGAGGGACATACTCTCTCAATGGCTCCTTGGGTCGTGCTGTACTTGCTGGGACTCGCCTCTGTTGTACCTCACCCGGAGACTCCATCTCAATCTCCTCATCAACCTCATCATCAATCGGCTTTGGTGAAGCAGCCGAAGTGATGGGCTCAGCGGTCTTGCCGCTTCTCAACGTAATGGCCTTCGCAGTAGCATTCAGATTAGGCTCTGTATTGCTTGGAAGGCCCCCCTGTTGTCTCTCAGACAACATCTTGGCAGTCTGGCCAACTTGGTTCTCTATGGTCTGCATGGAAGCCTTTTGGCTTCTCAACTCACTCTCATGCCTCGCGAAACGACCGTCATAATCCTTGTAACGCTTCTCATTCTCGGACTTTATGGAATTCTAACCGGCTATGAGCTAACTGAACATGTCCTGCACAGGCTCGTTAGTGTGAGATGTCTGCTGAGGTCGAGGCTGACATACGCTCCTGGAGCTGTGGGGCGTGGAGCAAATCCGGGTGGATGCTGAGTAGACGCATCTGGCCTCCAACTGAAACTTGGGTGATTCTACCACCCCGGATTATAAGTATTGCTGTAGGGATTATTCTGAGGACGGTATTGGTTTCCCATGAAATCTACATACTCGTGTGACATCTCTCCCGTCGGAAAATCGCCTACATGATATGCTCCCCCACTCGAAGAACCACTCGAGTGCATCTCCAACACGCGATCAAATTCGAAGATAAGGCATCCATACGTGCTGTCATGGTAGTGAAGTCGTCCACGTGATGAACTCCCTGTCGAGAACTCTTCCCTCTCGGCGGCTGCTGTGTACGAATATGCGTCAAGATTCTCTACATGCTCATATGCGTGAATGAATAAAGAAGAAGTAAGATTCTCTGCTGTCGAGAACTTCGTCAATATTCTCTACATGCTCGTGTGTACGATTCGGGTTATACCGGCCTTTATCGTACCGTACTCGTGTCCGATATCCGTTTTAACCGGTATAACCGGCCGGTTCATACCGATATTTAAAACATTGTATTTAACAAATCAAATTTAACAAAAAGATATTGGGCAATCTAAATATATTTAAAGTAAGAACAAATATTAATATAAGAATTTTAAAATAAACAATGTTGTCATTATATCATATTAACTTACATTCAAAAATTTAATAAAAATTCAATTTTAATTAAAAACAAATTTTTTAAAGATGATATGACGTTCACAAGTGATATTGTATGGAATATCTATAATACAATTAGAAACTATTTGTTCACTTATGTCTAATGTCTGCGTCTTTGTTCTAGTCTGTATGTATAGGTAGCATAACATATTAAAGTTTAAAGTTTGGTTTTGTAAAGGACTCATGCACGCATATGAGTCCTACGCGCGAAGGAGCATTTGAGCGTAAGAGTCCTGCGCGCGGAGATATATTATGAAACAAGCGTGTTACTAGTTCTACATTTGGATTTCGCACTTATGTTAAACTTGTAGAATTACGTGTGTTAGTTTTCAAGTCTTGTCAAGATCTACACATCACAAACCGGTCTTACAAGTGGTATCAGAGCAGAAGAATGGATATCTACTTGTCATACACTTGGATTGTGAATATTTCGGGAAAAAAAGCTTCGAAAAGCCACATTTTTCAAGTTTCTACTAGTTTGCACGGTCAAAAAGTCTTCACATTCTTCTCGCTTCTTCTTTATTCATTCTTGAACATCATATCAGAAGATATCATCTAAATTCAGCCATTTACAACTTTAAATTGTTAAAAATCCATAAAAATGGTTTCACACGCAGGAGCATAGTTAAACGCAGGAGGCCACACGCAGGAGCTCCAACACGCACAAGAGTTTTGCTTTTGGTGTCAAGCGCACGCAAGAGGTCATATTCTTGGGTCCTACGCTTTTGGTTGTCATACGTTTGGATGAGTCATATGCGCGCATTGTAACAACTCGAAAATTCAATTGTTATCTTTTCTTTTTGTTTTCATGTTTACCTATCTTTTGTAATCCCGATATTCGACTTATAATAAAGTTTATGTTGATTAATTATGGTGTTGTACGTTATTATCACATCTAATCGCTTATTGAATCGCATCGTTAATCTCATCGCATCGCAAATCGCAGTTATTTTTGTGGTTTTATGTTAATTATTGTTATGTGAGTTTGTGGTTATGTTTACACTCGCTATCGCATCGCTCTCGCACTCCCGGATTGCTAAATCACACTATTATATCAACTATAACGCTTAACTCTTTGATTTAACGCTTAATATAACTATTTAAGGCGAACCGAATAACCAAACGAACACTTAACGCGAAATCGGCAAACAAAACTTGGTCACCAGGCCAAGTTCGGCCAAACTTGCCTACCGCAAGTTCGCCCGAACTTGCCTGATAACCAAGGATCCCTTATTTGCCATCAAGTTCACGTGAACTTGCATATGTATATGCAAGTTCGGCCGAACTTAACCTAATACCCTTCAATATTCTCCTAAGTTCGGCCGAACTTGTCTCCCTCAGCTCCCTCTCCTATAAATACTCAGCTCATTCCTCTCATTTGCACTTGCTGACCAAGTTCGCTCAGAGCTCCCTCATCCCAAATCTCTCGTGTTCTAAGTAAGAAACGACCCGATTTCGACTACAACAACGTTTATCAACAACCAACAAAGGTTTACAACGATTTTGCACAAGGATCTACCTTCTTTTTCATCAAACCCCATTCTTTTATGAAAATCTTCATCTTTTTCTTCAAAAACTTCTGTTTTAAGCTTAGATCTACACAATACGAGTTCGTTTGGCGATAGTAGAGACTTCCCAAACACGAGATCTGTAAGATCTCGGCTTGTAAGTGATAGATCTGAGAAAACCTTTGATAAATATCAATTTTGACACAAAATACGGACTTTTGAGGATGTTTTGTTCATTTTCTGATATGAAACAAGGCATCTATCATTCAAGATCCCAGATCTGGAAGCACAAGGACGTTTATGTTGGTTTACACAAGCCGGACTAATCCGAACGAAGCCCGAGTTCGCCCGGATTAGCCCACGCTTTTGTAAAACGGTTAAAACAGCTCTAAAAGACCTCTCCGACCTAAGTTTGCTCAGTAGCACAGGGTTGAGGGATGAACACTCGATTTTCCTCAGCAAATGACGCGAAAACGCAAGATTTTGGACCCGAAAACATCAAGTTCGCTCGAGAATCACCAGTTCACCAGGTCAAGTTCGACCGAACTTGTACCCATTTGGGTCAAGTTCGACCAAACTTGAGTGTTTGTTCACAAAAATTCTTGCAAGTTTGCCCGGACTTGCCTGGTTTCTTAGGAAACCATACATGTTCGATCGAACTTGCCTTGTCAGTAAGTTTTTCCTACAAGTTCGCCCGAACTTGACAAGTTTCTTAGGACCGAACTTGGCTTTAAACTCACTAAGTTCATACAAGTTCGCTCGAACTTGTGTGTTTACACACAAGTTCGCCCGAACTTGGCTACTGCCCAACCAAGACTTAACCGTTTCAGCTTTTCGGAGACTGATGCACTTCCGTTCGCGTATGCAGGCTGATTCGGCGCTCTTCTCGACTCTCCTCAGAATCTCTAAGCTAACTAAAACGCTCCCACAGTGAGTATACTTGACCCATTTTCGCTTTAACGCACTTTTTGGGTGTTACATACGTTCCTATATTAAAATCACATCACAAATCAAAATTGTTTATCACACGCGAATAATCTGATTGTATATGCTCGATACGTGATACTAGAAACATGTGACTAGGACTTATTTTCGTTAACTTGCCTCCTTAGCTGGTATGGTACTATAGTTTGGCTTACACCCGACGGGGTCTAGTTAGGATGGACGCGCAAGCCTTCTCACGGTAGTTAGCATGAGAAATGAGCCTATGTTATGTTAAGTGTTTTGGTGTATCATGAAATGTAATTAGATTGTTTCGCAAACGCTTTCTCGACTATGCTAGTATTTTTCAAACTCGTATGCTCACCTTTACTTAATTGTATTGACTTGTATTTTAACGTATGTAACAGGTAGAGGATTTATAGCTTGGATGCCTTGGATGTTGCATGCGTAGTTTAGTTTGTTTTATTTAGTTTGTTTTAGAACGGTTGTAATAAAATCTAGGGGAGGTCGAATTGGATTGTGTTTAAGAGATTTTGTTGGTATGTAATGGTTATTTTGAAGGTTTATGAGTTTGATAGTATGGGATATTAAATGTTGATGTTTATCTTTGAAATGGATGTTATGGAAATTCTCTTGATCAATCTGATTCGCCTAGTGCCACTACCCCGATGATTCCGCCATCGGTTGGGGTGTGACAGATTGGGATCAGAGCTCCATAACTTTAGGATAATAGGTAGAATTGCCATGATTCGACCTAGTAGCATGCTTAAGTACCCGATTGACCTATCTTTGACTTAAATGTTAAACTACTTGCCATAAATGCTTAAATGTGCCTTTCCTAAGGCAAATACAATAATACACGCTTGGAAACGCTTGCATCACACCAAACAAGTGATCAAGTCGAGAATAGTTGTGAAAACCGGAGAACTCTCGACGAGATCATTCACTCCGCGCATTCTCTCTCACGAGATATCTTCGTTGAGTTAGGAGTGACATAACCTCGACAAAAATCTCCATTTCTATCTAGGAATAAAGTTGCTAAGTTAGGGGTGAAACCCGCATCTTAGTAACTAATTCCGCAATTCGATTTTGAATCTCACCAAAGTCTCGGTTACGCCGATGGTACATATTAACTGGAAGGGTAAACGTCGTTAGCCGCTTGCGGTGAGAATGTTTATCTATTAGGCTAAAGCGTGGGTCCAAATGCAAAGGGTAGTCGAATCACTTTGGCGTGTCAAATGTCTTAAAACCCCGGACACTCCCAATTGATTTAAGCCTATATCGTCGATTTACGCATCATCGAGTTTATTATTATTAAGTGTTTAAAATTTTGAGAATTTTCGCTTTATTCGATTTCTCGCTTTGATGATTTATCATATCATCGTTTTCTCGATTTATCGCATTTATGCTCCATCGAATGTATGCACAACTCGCACAGCTCTCGTAATCTAAAACGCTAATTAATACAACAACCAAACTAATCGCTTAACCCGCTTACGCCTATGAGGACGCGCGCCTCATACGCGGTATTATCTCGCTTATCTCGCTATTATATATCACTTATATATCTAGCTTATATCTCGCATCTCATATCGCGCTACGCATTGTTATTATTAGAAGGTGAATACGTGCAAATGTGTGCTTACATGTATATGTGCTTACGTGATTATGTGCTTACATGCTTATGTGTCTATGTGGATACGTGCTTATGTGTTTTTGGTGCCTTGTATGAATAGTTATAATAAATATTTAAACATAACTCTATTATAATCGAATCTCGTCTAATCTAAATCCTTCGTGTAGATGTCTTCTATGGGATCTCCAGCGCGGCAACGCCGACAAGCGCATCGCCTCTATGGTAGCCAAGGAAATGGCTAAGGTGATTCCACAGATTGTAACATCCGTCAAAAACGGATTTACCAAACCCGCTCCGTTTATCAACCGAACAGTCAGTTAAAATTTTCGTTGCGAATTAAATGCCCAAAATAATTTTAAACGATGCATAATCAATTATTATACGGGAATATATATTTAGTTTTTGAAAAACTGTTGAAAATCGCAAAATAAAAATAAAAGGTCTCTGCCGGGTTTCGAACCCGGGTCTGTACCGGTTCAACATCAACCTTAACACACCACACACAAACCACTGCGCCACTTGTATTGTAACACCCCAACCGATGGCGGAAACATCGGGATGAGACGAAAACGAGATTGCTCATTGCTCACAACATTATTAAGTGACAATAATTAATTAAACCATATTTCATTCCATAAGAATTGTCAAATACATCAATGTAACAAAACAAAGAACAATCTAACATTTGCAAAGTCATAACAAAATTGATACGTCGGCATTAAACCTAACGTCTAATTTGTGTGTATCTAGTCCTTGCTATATTGTTTTCATAGCGTCATCTCCTTCAACCTGTAACATGTTTTAAAATAAAGTCAATGCAAAAGCAAAGGCGAGTACACAAGTTTAAGCATAGCATACGTATACGAATAAAGTTTTAACAATCCTCATGGCAACCAAATCTATACAAGAGCAAATCAAGGCATGCAATGCTAATAATCAAACCCGTAACGCAATCACGATGTTTTAACATGACCTCACGTGTAAAGCGATGGAGGTGGATGCGTGAATTCCTATAGCGCTAAGCATGTCAAACAAAGGCTAAAAATAGTTAATGACTAAAGCATAGCACAACGTTATCCCTAGACAAGCAACAAGTATACGATTCAAGTAGTCATGTGTATAGGATTGTTTGTGCGTTTCATAAAGTTTAAGTGTTTGTGATTTTTGTATATGGAAACATGTTACACCCAAAAAGTGATAAAAACAAATGTGGGTCGAGTGTACTCACGGTTTTGCTAAGTCTTCAAGAATGTAAAGACAAGAATGATAAGGTGTCATCTAGATACCAAGTAGCCAAGTATTCAACAACCCGACGAGCACACGAGGACAATCGTCAACGGCTTTGTGGGGTTGTGACACTTTAAGTCTAGCAAACTATCTTGGGATCTTGATGAAAAATCATCAAGTGATGTGTGGTCTCAAGTTAGGATAGCCCAAGCTTCCTTGGTGGACACACAAGAACAAGTTTAAGAACTTGCATCACTTGTGAGCTCAATGCTCTTTAAAAACAGAAAGTTTAGGGTGTTAAAACAGCCCTTAGTTCATGTTAACAAGCTTGGTTAGGCTTTACTAATCATAAGCTTGATTGTAAGCACAAGAACACAAGTTTGTTGAAGTTAAAACACAAGTTTGATAAAAGTTTAGACAAAACAGAAAGTTTGTGGACATTTTGGGGCATTTCCAGGTCTGGATTCTCCATGGAGAAACCTAGGAATTCAACCCAAAGTTTATCCAATCAAGTAGGAAAAAGAATGGAGTGATTTCATTAAGAAATGAGTGAGTTACACTCACTTTAGTAAGAGGTATACAATCTGCTCGAAAATCTGATGTTGCAAGGATCTTGAGGTGATTTGAGAGTGATTTGAGAGAGATTAAAGTGTGAAAATACTTGGATTAGAGGTGGGTTTTATAGGGGAAGGATTAGGGTTAGTTAGGTGAAGTTTAGGTGGGTAATTAATGGCTTAAAACTCGAAAAATACAAAAAAACCGCGCCCAAAATGGGCTGTTTGAAAGCTGGTCGCGACCAGCCTCGCCCGGAAACAAAGCATAAGAAGCTTTTGTTTCCGGGTTTGTTTGAATGAGAGGCGGCTGGTGGAGTGGTTAAGGCGCTTGTATGTGAACCGGAGGTCCCGGGTTCGAGTCCCGCGGATCCGGTTTTGTTTGATTATTATTATTATTATTATTATTATTATTATTATTTTTTTTTTTTTTTTTTTAACTTTTAAACAGTTTCATAAATGACAGGAATGGTCCCTGTAGTTCAAGAATTCAATATTTACTCGTTAAACCTTGGACTTATTTAAAGAAGGATATATATTAACATTTATAAAAAAATAGAATTTTAAATTTTTGTAAAATAAATCAATTAATTTTATTAACTAAATTTAATTAATTAATTTAATTAATTAACTTAATAAATGAATAGATAATTATATTTTCGTAACGAATTTAGTTTAACGATTAAAAATTTCACGTTTGAGTCTCGTTTACGCAATACAAACCAAGTTTGCGAGTTATCTCACGTTTACGATTGAGAGTACCACGAATACGTTTACACGTTTAAAGTAAGGATAACATGATTATAGTTAAAATACGAGTTTCTCATTACGATTCAAGTCTCGGTTTTCTACGTTTACAACGAAAGACAGATACAAGACACAACGCTTACTAAAAATAGAAGTACGATACAAGATTTCCAAATATAGAAAGTATAGAAACGCGGAGCGTTACGGTCTCCCCTCCTTTAGGAAATTTCGTCCCGAAATTTAGGAAGATGTAACGAAGAGATATAGATACTTAGTCTTCATATCACTTTCAAGTTCCCAAGTGAATTCGGCGCCACGTTTACCTTCCCATCGAACCTTGACAATGGGAATACGACTGCGCCTCAGTTGCTTGGTTCCTCGGTCCATGATTTCGACCGGTTTCTCCACAAAGTGCAAAGTATCGTTGATCTGAAGATCTTCGAGTGGAACTTGAAGTCCTTCTTCGGCTAGACACTTCTTCAAATTCGAAACATGAAACACAGGATGAACATTGCTGAGCGTTTGAGGTAGATCCAGTCGATACGCTACCTTGCCTATCCTTTCGAGAATCTTGAAAGGACCCACATAGCGAGGAGCGAGTTTGCCTTTCTTACCAAAACGAACAACACCTTTCCAAGGTGCAACCTTGAGAAGTACGTGGTCACCTATGTTGAATTCCAAAGGTTTGCGTCTTTTATCAGCATAGCTCTTTTGTCGGCTTCGAGCTTTGAGCAAGTTGTCACGAATCTGTAGGATCTTGTCCGTCGTCTCTTGTATAAGTTCGGGACCGGTGAGTTGTACGTCTCCGATCTCGTGCCAACAAATAGGCGAACGGCATTTGCGACCATACAGTGCTTCAAATGGAGCCATTTGAATACTTGCGTGATAGCTGTTGTTGTATGAGAATTCTACCAAGGGTAAGTGTGAATCCCAGTTGCCGCCAAAATCCATTACGCATGATCGAAGCATATCCTCTAAAGTTTGGATAGTACACTCGGTCTGACCGTCAGATTGAGGATGAAAAGCGGTGCTAAGATTCAAATGAGTGCCAAGGGCGGATTAGAAAGTTTGCCAAAGGCGAGAAGTGAAACGAGCATCACGATCAGAAATAATATCAAGAGGAGTACCGTGACGAGTAATTATTTCACTCGTATAGATACGAGCCAATTTCTCGACCTTGTAATCTTCACGAATGGCGAGGAAGTGTGCGGATTTGGTCAAACGATCGATGATAACCCAAATACTGTCGTGACCAGACGAGGTACGAGGCAATTTCGTGATGAAATCCATGGCTATGCTTTCCCATTTCCAGACCGGAATTTCTGGTTGTTCGAGCAAACCGGAGGGACGTTGATGTTCTGCCTTGACCTTGGAACACGTAAGGCATTTGGAGACGTAGAGAGCGATATCACGTTTCATTCCAGGCCACCAATAGGATGCGCGCAAGTCATGATACATCTTATCTGCTCCAGGATGAACGGAGTATCGGGATTTGTGAGCTTCGTCCATCAAAGTAGTCCGAAGATTGAGACGATCGGGAATCCAAATGCGGCTATGGTAGTAAAGAATACCATCAGGCTTAGCTTCGAGTGGGTTTTCGATTCCACAATTCAACTCGTTATCGAGGTTACCCTCGTTAATAACGGCAAATTGTGCTTGTCGAATTAACTCATTGAGTTTTCCCACGCTTTGGTAGCAACGAGCACTCTTAACATGAGTCTTACGACTAAGTGCATCGGCCACGACATTCGCCTTACCAGGGTGGTAGCGGATATCGCAGTCGTAGTCGTTTAACAATTCTACCCAACGACGTTGACGCATGTTGAGTTCCTTTTGATCAAAGATGTGTTGGAGGCTCTTGTGGTCGGTAAAGACCGTACACTTTGTACCATAAAGGTAGTGTCGCCAAATCTTTAACGCAAAAACAACTGCACCAAGTTCAAGGTCGTGAGTAGTATAGCTTTTCTCATGAATTTTGAGTTGTCTCGACGCGTAAGCAATTACTTTGTCCCGTTGCATGAGAACGCAACCAAGACCCTGGTTAGAGGCATCGCAATACACGACGAAATCATCGTTCCCATCGGGGAGAGTGAGAATAGGAGCATTACAAAGCATGTCCTTGAGTGTTTGGAAAGATTCTTCTTGTTCGGGACCCCAAACAAAAGGTTTATCTTTTTGAGTCAACGAAGTCAAAGGAACGGCAATCTTCGAGAAGTTCGAGATGAAACGGCGATAATACCCAGCTAGGCCAAGAAACGAACGAATTTCAGAGGGCGACTTAGGTGCAATCCAATTCTTCACAGCTTCTATCTTTGCAGGGTCAACATGAATACCAAGTTCATTGACGGTGTGACCTAAGAATTGAACCTCTTTTAGCCAAAATTCACACTTGGAGAATTTGGCATACAGACGTTCAGTTTACAAAAGCTGAAGGATAAGACGCAAATGTCGTCCATGTTCTTCTTTCTTCTTAGAGTAGATTAGGATATCATCGATGAACACAATGACGAAATGATCGAGAAAAGGCTTACACACACGGTTCATAAGATCCATAAACACTGCAGGAGCGTTGGTCAAACCAAAGGGCATGACCACGAACTCGTAGTGTCCATAACGTGTACGAAATGCGGTTTTGGGTACATCTTCCTCCAAAACCCGAAGTTGATGATAGCCAGAACGGAGATCAACCTTTGAAAAGCACTTCGCGCCTTGCAATTGATCGAAGAGATCGTCAATACGAGGAAGTGGGTATCGGTTTTTGACTGTAAGTTTATTGAGTTCACGATAATCAATGCACATCCGAAAAGACCCATCTTTCTTCTTGACGAACAACACGGGAGCGCCCCAAGGGGAAGTACTAGGGCATATAAAGCCTTTATCAAGAAGCTCTTGGAGTTGGCTTGATAGCTCTTGCATCTCCGAGGGTGCTAAACGATAGGGAGCCTTCGCAACAGGAGTTGCGCCAGGAATGAGGTCAATACGAAAATCGACAGCTCGAGGAGGCGGAGGACCAGGGAGATCCTCGGGGAAAACAGAAGGGAACTCACAAACGACAGGAACATCACTTATGCTAGGGCCTTTGTCTTTCTTTTCCACAACGTGGGCGAGAAAGGCAAAGTACTCCTTACGCAAGTACTTGTTCGCTTTGATGCATGACATAAGCTTGAGACCCTTAGAAGGTTTCTCACCATAGACGTGTAAAGAGTCACCTTGAGGTAGGGGAAGACGAATGAATTTTTCAGAACAAACGACTTCAGTATGAACTCGCTTAAGCCAGTCCATGCCTACTATGACGTCAAAGCTACCCATTTGCATAGGTATGAGGTCGATGGAAAACTTATGATCGTTTAAGATTAGGGAGCAACCAGAAAGAACAGAGTCAACGGATATGGTCTTACCATTAGCGACTTCGACAGCAAAAGGATTAGGCATTTTAGTTCGTTCGCACTTAAGCAAGGGTTCAAATTCAACGGATACAAAACTTCTATCCGCGCCAGTATCAAACAGACAAGTAGCATAGATATGGTTCACAAGGAACGTACCAGTGATGACGTCATTTGAACTTTGGGCTTGAGCTGAGGTGAGAACGAAAGCTCGTCCTTTCGCAAGTTCGGTTTGTTGTTGCTGTTGGTTGTTGGTGCGTTTCGGGCAAATGTTGGAGAAATGGTTAGGATCTCCACATTTGTAGCAGGTTCAACCTGGTGTAGCTTGGGTTTGGCGGTTTGGGTTAGGATTGGGTGAAAGGGCTTGGGTTTGCTGGTTCTGGGTTAGGCGACAGTAGTTGGAGAGGTGTCCCAACCTATTACAGTTGGCACATTTTCGGCATGAGGTGCCAACAGGGTGATGGTAGTTGCAAGTGGTACACTTGGGGTGAGAGCCAATGTAACCTTGTCCAGGTTGGTGGGTGTTTTGGGTAGGCGGAGTGACGACAGCATTGTTTTGAGAAGAAGCCTTCCGCTTCTTGTTCTTGTAGTGGGGCTTCTTGGCTGGAGGGGTAGGTGATTCGGTGGTGTTGGCTATGGCTTGGTGCGCATGCTTCGTAGGGACCTTGTCGTAGGCCCCCTGAAGGATGCAGTTATGGTTGAGTTGGAGGGTTATGGCATAGGCTTCCTCAAGGGTTTTCGGGTTGGCTGCGGCTACATGGTTCATGATTACCGGTGAGAGGCAACGGATGAGCTTGGCGATTGACTTGGGAACAGTATCGGCTTGCCCAGGGCAAATGATACTTAACTGTTTAAAGCGCGCAATCAATCCTTCGGCGTCGCTCCCCTGTTGTGTGAGATTCCAGAACTCGTTTTCAAGTTTCTGGGTCTCATGGGGAGGACAGAATTGCTCCTTCATGAGCTCCTTAAGCTCTTCCCAAGTCATCGCATGGGCTGCTTCGTTTCCACGCGTGTTTCGTTCGGTGGTCCACCACTCGAGGGCTCTCTTGCGGAAGACCCCGGTGGCATTAAGGGTTCGGAGTTCCTCAGGGCAGCCGCCCTGAAGGAAGATAAGCTCCATTGAATCAAACCAATTGATCATGGCGGTAACACCGTCCATGCCAGTGAATTCCACTGGTTTACAAGCCATGAAATGCTTGAATTGGTAAGATGGTTTGGGGGTATCAGGTTTGGAATCAGCGGATGATTTAGGTGTGGCTTCGGCGTGTATGGTGTGGATTTGGCTGACAATGTCGGGTATGATCTTAGCCAATTGCCCGGCCATTTGCTCCGAAACGAGTCCAATCAGTTCTTGCTTCGACATTGAGTCCTCGTTGTTGGATTCCTTCTGGGAATCCGTCTTCTTGGACTTCTTGAGGCGGTTTAACGTGTTACGGAAAGGAGGCATCTAGAGGTTGTAAACAAGACAAAAGCATGAGACTTGATTGTAATAAAGAAAATAGGTTTTGCATGCATGAGTATGAATAAAGTTCACATAAGTTTCACATAAGAAGCATGTGTTCATTAAGTATGGTTCACATAGTTTGCATGAGTTCAACAAGTATAACATGTATACTCACGTATGAATACAAATAAAGAGTATAAATTTAGTTTGTTCACGGGGATTAGTATTGTTTTTGATTGCGATAAACGGGCGAGTGTGTAACGGTTTGAAATGAACGAGGTAACAAGTATCAAAACACATAAAATTTGAGTCACATAAAAAGAATAGGCTCGTAAAACATGGAAATGATTCGGGTAGAGAATCGTCGACAATTCCAAAGTGAATCGAAGATCTTCTCGAATTAGAGAAACGTGCTTTGGCCTATAGGTAAAATGCTCTCATCGAGAAGCGACTAACGACATTTTACCCTTCCAGTTACTACACGTCTCTAACCGATCAGAAAATCGAGACTTTGGCGAGAGCGAAAATCAAGGAATGGGACTTAATCGACAAGGTGCGGGTTTCACCCCTAACTTGACGATTTTGTACCCTAAGTGTGGTTGGTACTTACCAAACGAAGAGCAAATTCCGAGTCGTTGGTAAGGGTCCACTAGAGTTTTGAGTTGAAAATTTTCCATCAAGGTTTGGATTTCACTCCTAACTCGATGGCATAATTGAGTGCAAAAAAAAGAATAAGTATAGCGGATTGAGAGTCGTTCACCAAATTGCGGTTTTCACACCTATTTTAGTGAAGTCGTCTCGTTTATATTACGAGTGTCTTCAAGCGTCCAAACGTGTATTGTGTAAAAGTGTCTTAGGAAGACACCATGTATATGTATTAAGACCAAAAGGAAAGAGAGAAGCAAAGTAGGAAGCATAAGTTTTAAGCATAATCAAGAATGGTCACAACGGGTACTTAGAACTATAGACTAGGTCGAACATGGCAATTCTACCTAATTCCCTATAGTTATGGCTCTGATACCAATCTGTAACACCCCAACCAATGGCGGAAACATCGGGATGAGACGAAAACGAGATTGCTCATTGCTCACAACATTATTAAGTGACAATAATTAATTAAACCATATTTCATTCCATAAGAATTGTCAAATACATCAATGTAACAAAACAAAGAACAATCTAACATTTGCAAAGTCATAACAAAATTGATACGTCGGCATTAAACCTAACGTCTAATTTGTGTGTATCTAGTCCTTGCTATATTGTTTTCATAGCGTCATCTCCTTCAACCTGTAACATGTTTTAAAATAAAGTCAATGCAAAAGCAAAGGCGAGTACACAAGTTTAAGCATAGCATACGTATACGAATAAAGTTTTAACAATCCTCATGGCAACCAAATCTATACAAGAGCAAATCAAGGCATGCAATGCTAATAATCAAACCCGTAACGCAATCACGATGTTTTAACATGACCTCACGTGTAAAGCGATGGAGGTGGATGCGTGAATTCCTATAGCGCTAAGCATGTCAAACAAAGGCTAAAAATAGTTAATGACTAAAGCATAGCACAACGTTTATCCCTAGACAAGCAACAAGTATACGATTCAAGTAGTCATGTGTATAGGATTGTTTGTGCGTTTCATAAAGTTTAAGTGTTTGTGATTTTTGTATATGGAAACATGTTACACCCAAAAAGTGATAAAAACAAATGTGGGTCGAGTGTACTCACGGTTTTGCTAAGTCTTCAAGAATGTAAAGACAAGAATGATAAGGTGTCATCTAGATACCAAGTAGCCAAGTATTCAACAACCCGACGAGCACACGAGGACAATCGTCAACGGCTTTGTGGGGTTGTGACACTTTAAGTCTAGCAAACTATCTTGGGATCTTGATGAAAAATCATCAAGTGATGTGTGGTCTCAAGTTAGGATAGCCCAAGCTTCCTTGGTGGACACACAAGAACAAGTTTAAGAACTTGCATCACTTGTGAGCTCAATGCTCTTTAAAAACAGAAAGTTTAGGGTGTTAAAACAGCCCTTAGTTCATGTTAACAAGCTTGGTTAGGCTTTACTAATCATAAGCTTGATTGTAAGCACAAGAACACAAGTTTGTTGAAGTTAAAACACAAGTTTGATAAAAGTTTAGACAAAACAGAAAGTTTGTGGACATTTTGGGGCATTTCCAGGTCTGGATTCTCCATGGAGAAACCTAGGAATTCAACCCAAAGTTTATCCAATCAAGTAGGAAAAAGAATGGAGTGATTTCATTAAGAAATGAGTGAGTTACACTCACTTTAGTAAGAGGTATACAATCTGCTCGAAAATCTGATGTTGCAAGGATCTTGAGGTGATTTGAGAGTGATTTGAGAGAGATTAAAGTGTGAAAATACTTGGATTAGAGGTGGGTTTTATAGGGGAAGGATTAGGGTTAGTTAGGTGAAGTTTAGGTGGGTAATTAATGGCTTAAAACTCGAAAAATACAAAAAAACCGCGCCCAAAATGGGCTGTTTGAAAGCTGGTCGCGACCAGCCTCGCCCGGAAACAAAGCATAAGAAGCTTTTGTTTCCGGGTTTGTTTGAATGAGAGGCGGCTGGTGGAGTGGTTAAGGCGCTTGTATGTGAACCGGAGGTCCCGGGTTCGAGTCCCGCGGATCCGGTTTTGTTTGATTATTATTATTATTATTATTATTATTATTATTTTTTTTTTTTTTTTTTTTTTAACTTTTAAACAGTTTCATAAATGACAGGAATGGTCCCTGTAGTTCAAGAATTCAATATTTACTCGTTAAACCTTGGACTTATTTAAAGAAGGATATATATTAACATTTATAAAAAAATAGAATTTTAAATTTTTGTAAAATAAATCAATTAATTTTATTAACTAAATTTAATTAATTAATTTAATTAATTAACTTAATAAATGAATAGATAATTATATTTTCGTAACGAATTTAGTTTAACGATTAAAAATTTCACGTTTGAGTCTCGTTTACGCAATACAAACCAAGTTTGCGAGTTATCTCACGTTTACGATTGAGAGTACCACGAATACGTTTACACGTTTAAAGTAAGGATAACATGATTATAGTTAAAATACGAGTTTCTCATTACGATTCAAGTCTCGGTTTTCTACGTTTACAACGAAAGACAGATACAAGACACAACGCTTACTAAAAATAGAAGTACGATACAAGATTTCCAAATATAGAAAGTATAGAAACGCGGAGCGTTACATGTATTGTTTGTTAAATATTGGAATCATTTAATTCATAAAGTGACGTTACGAATTCAAAACCGGCGCCCAAAAGTTCAGTCGTCGGAAATCCTGGTAAATTCGCGAGTTTTAACGACAACTTCCGTTATAACGTAAACAATTACTAAGATATCGGTTATAACCGACGTTTGAGTCCGCGACACCTTCTATAACCGCCGGAGTTTTTATAACCGATGAATACAGTCGGAAATCAGACCAAGTTCTTCGACGATTTGCCCTATAAATTCACCCACAACCCACTGCAAACCTTTTCGCTCAAAACCACACCTTTTCTCGGCGTAATTCCACTCGCCGGAATTATTCGGTTCGTCGCCGGAAAACCGGTTTCCTCATTTCTGAGCCTTACTAAACCTTTTAAACTTATACCGAAGTCACCCATACCTTTTTCAAACTTTCTGGAGACTCGCTGCTGCAAGACACCTGACGCCGGAGCTTATTGCTGTCGCTGGAGTTCTGCCGGAAAACAGAGGAAAGCTAGTCGGTATACCTCACGCTTATTTTCTTTTCTTTATACTTATATCTCATCTATAATTAACCTAAAACACTAAAGAAAACGGTTAAGACTTTGAACCAGTCGATTTCCGATTCTGGTTATAACTTGATGAAGAAGACGATGTATCCGGAACGTTTAAGTATAATTAAAAACAAGAAATTACTCGGGTTAGACACACAGTCCAGCGGTGGACTGTGTGCACATTAATCATACAAACGTCTCAAGTTCGAATCCTGTTTCACACACGTCGCCTTAATAAAAATGATTTTTTTATTAACCGAACCGGAGTCATACTGGAATATGTTAAGTATATTAATAACCGGAATAATAACCAAGTTAGACACACAGTCCAGCGGTGGACTGTGTGTATGTTTATATCACAGGTCACGAGTTCGAGTCCGGGCTACTGCACCGACTCGGACAATTATCTATTCTTTTTAATTAAGACAGAAAAGGAAATAACTAATTTGTGTTTAAGTATAATAAAAATCAGTAAAGTTAACAAGTTGCGCGCACCGTCTGATTCAAATTAAAGTGTTTTTAAAATAAAGGATTTTATGATTAACTTAATTAATATATATATATAATTAAAAACAGATATATAACGGGTTAGACACGTAGCTCAGTTGGTAGAGCTGCGTGCACGCGTACGGGAGGTCTCGGGTTCGAGCCTCACTCAGCGCACTTATATTCCGATTCGAACCGGTCAACGGTCAACGGTCAAGTCAACGGTCAGAAAAAGTCAAATTTTTTATTATTTTATTTAATTATTTTAATTAAAAATACTTAAAAATAACATTTTTAAGGTTAGAAAATAGCCTCAAACTCACAAAAATGCACCCAACAATCCTACTAAAATAGGTTAATAAAATCCGATTACTTACCAAACCATAATGATATTTATCTAGGTTAATCTCACTCGTGGTTAAAACCATTTCGCGTGCATTCAACATCATCAACCGAACGCACCCACTGTGAGTGAATCTTACAACTCCCCCTTTTAAATTACACGTTTTGGGGTGTGTCATGTGTTATAAAAATAATTAACTTGTTTATTTAAACTTGTGCCATACCACATCATGATCTAAACTTAGAATGATTATATTGTTGTGATTACTTATTTCCTTTTGCCAAATCATATGAAACTCATTCATTAAGCCCATCAGTTCCTCGTGGGAGACGAGTTGAACAACGCGTGCCTCAAATCAAATTCATTATTGTTCATGTGTGTATCATTGAGTTTATATTGTTTGTAGTCGTGTCATTCATATTATCATGTTTATGCAATTCATTCATTAGGCCCTCAGTTCCTCGTGAGAGACGAGTTGAGCATCGCGTGCCTCTAAATGTTCCATTATTGTCCATGTGTGTTTTATTTAATATCTTATGATTGTTGAATAAGTTTACATCTATTTTTACTCATGTTTGGTTGTGCACATATTTCATAATCAATTCAAATAAACTTGTTCAAATATTTTCCATAGGATTCACTCGCCAACTTTATGTTGATCCAAAACCTTTTTACACATGATACAGGTGAACAGGTTGAAGCAAAGAAAACATAGGAAATGCCTTAGAAGAGAACAAAGATGCTTAGATTGATAGCTAGAACATGTTGTAACATTTATTGTAAATTTTCCATTAAATTGTATTTAATGAATATGAAACGCATAATAAATGTCATGAGCTTTGATGATAACCCAATCATGCCCCGATCACCTTTTTCGCTGCGAGTCGGGGTGTGACAGATGGTATCAGAGCCATGACTATAGGGATATAGGATAGGTTATTAGACCCTTAGAGACTATACTATAGTCTGCCTAAATTTTAATTGATTAGGTGGTTACATACAAACTTGTGATATTTATTTGTTTCATATTTGTTTACATTTACAGTCAAACATACATGCTTATATACATATTCATTATACATATATCGATGTTCATGTATTCAATTTATTTTCATACTCTCATTATCCAAAGATTTTGTGCAATTTTCAAATCTCATCAAAGTAAGTTCTGCGACGGGCATGTAGTAACTGGAAGGGTACAAGTACCGGTAGTCGGAACGTCCTGTCTAGGTTGGCATTCGTATAAATCCAATATAACGGACCAGTTTGCCTACCTGGGGACCAACGATGAGAGTACGAAGGACCTATTAGGCCAAAGCATGCCACACCAAACGTCGTTCGAACTAACCTACTTTGAGGTGTCACCGTGTCTACACCTGGACACATTCCGAATATCACACGTTGTATACATATTTCTCGATTTTCTCCGGGTTTTTGTGTACGCAACCTGGCAAACCCGTGCGAACCATATGAAAAACCGGTATTCATGGGGGCCCACATGATTACACAGGTAAAGTATGGCGGCATGTAGGGCCTAACAGCGAGCAAAACCCAAGACATCCTATGGATGTAGTATTTTTCTATAATTATTTTATGAATGTTCATTCCTAATGCGACCCATGATCCCGAATCGCTCAACAAATGGCTACCGTAATACCCAACATTGTAATCCAAGTACAACAAGCACTTACCGCTAATCCTGTCAATCAAGCAAACCAAAACATTATCAACTCTCCACCAAATACCACTAAATGCACCTACAAGCATTTCAAATCATGCGACCCTCCGAAATACAAAGGGACTGAAGGCGTCACCGCTCTCCTCCATTGGTTTGAAGAAATGGAGAATACTTTTCTAAATTGCGATTGCCCTGATGATCGCAAAGTGCGTTATGCTACCGGTCGACTATATGGGATAGCACTTATTTGGTGGAATACAGAGAAGGCCAAACGAGGCGTCGACGATGCTATGACCTTAACTTGGAACGAATTAAAGGAAATCATGACCAGACGTTTTTGCCCAAGGAGCGAAATCAAGAAATTAGAAGATGAATTTTATTCGTTAAAGCAAATGGAAGGAGACCGCACCACTTACAACAAAAGATTCCTCGAGTTACATCAAATGGTTCCCAACATGTTCACTCCCCTCTACCGTTTGATCGAGCACTACATTCGTGGTCTTCCGTCAAAGATTCAAGACCCTGTAATAAGTACCGAGCCTGCAACTTTGGAAGCAGCAATGGAGTTAGCAACAGAGCTCACCGAGAACCGAATCCGAAACAAAGACTTCAAGGAGGAGAAAAAGATGGATAAAGAATCGACAGAAACCTCCGACTCCACTCAAACCGAATCCCCTTCTCAACCCAATCCGAATCCCCTTCTCAACCCAATCCTAAGAGAAGAAGAGTCGGGCGACTTTTCGCTGCTACCCAACGTAATCAACCAGTTTTACACGCTATACCCATCCAAGCTATCCCAATCACTCAAGTGGCACCCAACTCAACTTACCCAAATAAGAAACCATATCTTGGACCTCACCCTCGATGCAACAACTGTTTTTATCATCATTCCCTTACCTTACCTTGTCGACTATGTACAACTTGTGGACGCTATGGTCATTTGAGCAAGGTTTGCCGCACCTTTCAAAACCAAACCTTTTCCCCTACTCAAACCATAAACCAAACCTATCAACAACCCCAATACCCCATGTTCCCATATGCTCGAGCTTGTTTCAATTGTGGCGATCCTACCCACTTTAGAAACACATGCCCTCAATTGGTTAAGTCATCAACACTCAAGCCCAATCAAACCCAGTTAACCAAGCAAACCAAGAAAACCCAACCACTATGCCACCAGCAAGAGGAAGAGTCTTCAACATCAACGCCAATCCTGTCGAAGTTAATGACGGCCCAAACGAAGATACCCAACTAGTCCTCTTCGCCGAAGATCCAGATTCAACTCCTATCGTTTAGTTTTATGTTTTTCTTTATCACATAGAACCAAACATAACTTAAGGATAAAGCCAATGAAACTTTGACGAGAATACGGTGGATACGCCGCTGGTACTTCCTATATATAAGTATTCTTGTCAAAGGATCAGAAGCATTATCTGGCGGTTATGAGAGGTTCCATGTGTAGACTATTAGGGTAATTATTGTATATTGTTTTCAGTATATGCATTTGCCGAGGCCGCAGCTCCCCATCCATCGAGGTTGAGCTTGATCCCCATTTTATTATGCGGTTGATCTTGGCGTGCCCGCACGATCGGCTCCGTTTGATTGAGCCTTGATCGGTCATTTCATTTTACATTTCAATACATGCAATACGCTCGGCTCCGTTTGATTGAGCCTTGAGCGCACAGTTCAATTTACATTTCAAGTTCATGCAATACGTTCGGCTCCGTTTGATTGAGCCTTGAGCGCACAGTTCAATTTACATTCCCAGTTCATGCAATACGTTCGGCTCCGTTTGATTGAGCCTTGAGCGCACATACATTTTCATTATCAGTATCTTGTGGTTGTGGTGTTTGTTGTAGAGTCGCATAGAACTAATCATAACTTGCGGATAAAGTCAATGAGAATTTGACAAGAATATGGTGGATACGCCGCTCGTACTTCCTATATATAAGTATTCTTGTCAAATGATCGGAGGCATTATCAGGCGGTTATGAGAGGTTCCATGCATAGGTTGGTGTGATTAAGTTATTCATTTTCAGTACATGCAATACGCTCGGCTCCGTTTGATTGAGCCTTGAGCACACAGACAATTTCATTTTCAGTACATTCAATACGTTCGGCTCCGTTTGATTGAGCCTTGAGCGCACAGATATTTCATTTTCAGTACATGCAATACGATCGGCTCCGTTTGATTGAGCCTTGATCGCACAGATATGTTTCATTTCAGTAATTTATGTTTGTTGTATTGGTTGTAGAGTTATAGGACTAATCATAATTCACTGATAAAACCAATGAAAATTTGACAAAAATATGGTGGATACGCCGCTGGTACTTCCTATATATAAGTATTTTTGTCAAAGGATCAGAGGCATTGTCGGACGGTTATGAGAAGTTCTATGTAGGATTTATTAGTTTCTTGGTAACTAATCATAACTTGTGGATAAAACCAATGAAAATTTGGCAAGAGTACGGTGGATACGCCGCTGGTACTTCCTATATATAAGTATTCTTGCCAAAGGATCAGAGGCATTATCAGGCGGTTATGAGAAGTTCCATGTAAGATTTGGTATTGCCTTGGTTGAAATTATGTTACATTTATATCATCTTGCTATTTAGAGAAATTGGAATTGTGTTCCATTTCTACATAAACTAACCTCTCCATCATAACAAACGAGAGAGGAACTTCCACCATTCAAACATATATGTTATCAGAATGTGGATTCAAATACTTGCTGTTGTGTTTATTTATGTTCAAATATTAGCTGTTGTGTTCATTTATGTTCAAATATTAGCTGTTGTGTTTGTTTACGTTCAAATATCAGTTGTTGTGTTTATTTATGTTCCATGTAGGTTGTAGTGTTAGAAGTTTTGCCTTAGGATATAACCATACTTTTCCAAACGTATCCAAACTCTTATGCCTGATATTATTTTTAGCGAATCATTCCTGCTTATCAATACTTATACAGTAGGCAACAAATAGCGATTCATGTAATAGGGTACTTAACCATTACAAGGAACGTTACCGCCTCGAACAAAAACTTAAACCCTTATTTTTTTCTAAGCATATAACTGTCAAACTAAACACCATCATTCTTTTAGTCAAATATATCACAATTTAAATTTCGGGACGAAATTTTCTAAAAAGCAGGGGATACTGTAACATCCGTCAAAAACGGATTTACCAAACCCGCTCCGTTTATCAACCGAACAGTCAGTTAAAATTTTCGTTGCGAATTAAATGCCCAAAATAATTTTAAGCGATGCATAATCAATTATTATACGGGAATATATATTTAGTTTTTGAAAAACTGTTGAAAATCGCAAAATAAAAATAAAAGGTCTCTGCCGGGTTTCGAACCCGGGTCTGTACCGGTTCAACATCAACCTTAACACACCACACACAAACCACTGCGCCACTTGTATTGTTTGTTAAATATTGGAATCATTTAATTCATAAAGTGACGTTACGAATTCAAAACCGGCGCCCAAAAGTTCAGTCGTCGGAAATCCCGGTAAATTCGCGAGTTTTAACGACAACTTCCGTTATAACGTAAACAATTACTAAGATATCGGTTATAACCGACATTTGAGTCCGCGACACCTTCTATAACCGCCGGAGTTTTTATAACCGATGAATACAGTCAGAAATCAGACCAAGTTCTTCGACGATTTGCCCTATAAATTCACCCACAACCCACTGCAAACCTTTTCGCTCAAAACCACACCTTTTCTCGGCGTAATTCCACTCGCCGGAATTATTCGGTTCGTCGCCGGAAAACCGGTTTCCTCATTTCTGAGCCTTACTAAACCTTTTAAACTTATACCGAAGTCACCCATACCTTTTTCAAACTTTCTGGAGACTCGCTGCTGCAAGACACCTGACGCCGGAGCTTATTGCTGTCGCCGGAGTTCTGACGGAAAACAGAGGAAAGCTAGTCGGTATACCTCACGCTTATTTTCTTTTCTTTATACTTATATCTCATCTATAATTAACCTAAAACACTAAAGAAAACGATTAAGACTTTGAACCAGTCGATTTCCGATTCTGGTTATAACTTGATGAAGAAGACGATGTATCCGGAACGTTTAAGTATAATTAAAAACAAGAAATTACTCGGGTTAGACACACAGTCCAGCGGTGGACTGTGTGCACATTAATCATACAAACGTCTCGAGTTCGAATCCTGTTTCACACACGTCGCCTTAATAAAAATGATTTTTTTTTATTAACCGAACCGGAGTCATACTGGAATATGTTAAGTATATTAATAACCGGAATAATAACCAAGTTAGACACACAGTCCAGCGGTGGACTGTGTGTATGTTTATATCACAGGTCACGAGTTCGAGTCCGGGCTACTGCACCGACTCGGACAATTATCTATTCTTTTTAATTAAGACAGAAAAGGAAATAACTAATTTGTGTTTAAGTATAATAAAAATCAGTAAAGTTAACAAGTTGCACACACAGTCCAGCGGTGGACTGTGTGTTAGTTTAAGCCACAGGTCCCGGGTTTGAGACCTGTGGAGCGCACCGTCTGATTCAAATTAAAGTGTTTTTAAAATAAAGGATTTTATGATTAACTTAATTAATATATATATAATTAAAAACAGATATATAACGGGTTAGACACGTAGCTCAGTTGGTAGAGCTGCGTGCACGCGTACGGGAGGTCTCGGGTTCGAGCCTCACTCAGCGCACTTATATTCCGATTCGAACCGGTCAACGGTCAGTCAACGGTCAAGTCAACGGTCAGAAAAAGTCAAATTTTTTTTATTATTTTATTTAATTATTTTAATTAAAAATACTTAAAAATAACATTTTTAAGGTTAGAAAATAGCCTCAAACTCACAAAAATGCACCCAACAATCCTACTAAAATAGGTTAATAAAATCCGATTACTTACCAAACCATAATGATATTTATCTAGGTTAATCTCACTCGTGGTTAAAACCACTTCGCGTGCATTCAACATCATCAACCGAACGCACCCACTGTGAGTGAATCTTACAACTCCCCCTTTTAAATTACACGTTTTGGGGTGTGTCATGTGTTATAAAAATAATTAACTTGTTTATTTAAACTTGTGCCATACCACATCATGATCTAAACTTAGAATGATTATATTGTTGTGATTACTTATTTCCTTTTGCCAAATCATATGAAACTCATTCATTAAGCCCATCAGTTCCTCGTGGGAGACGAGTTGAACAACGCGTGCCTCAAATCAAATTCATTATTGTTCATGTGTGTATCATTGAGTTTATATTGTTTGTAGTCGTGTCATTCATATTATCATGTTTATGCAATTCATTCATTAGGCCCTCAGTTCCTCGTGAGAGACGAGTTGAGCATCGCGTGCCTCTAAATGTTCCATTATTGTCCATGTGTGTTTTATTTAATACCTTATGATTGTTGAATAAGTTTACATCTATTTTTACTCATGTTTGGTTGTGCACATATTTCATAATCAATTCAAATAAACTTGTTCAAATATTTTCCATAGGATTCACTCGCCAACTTTATGTTGATCCAAAACCTTTTTACACATGATACAGGTGAACAGGTTGAAGCAAAGAAAACATAGGAAATGCCTTAGAAGAGAACAAAGATGCTTAGATTGATAGCTAGAACATGTTGTAACATTTATTGTAAATTTTCCATTAAATTGTATTTAATGAATATGAAACGCATAATAAATGTCATGAGCTTTGATGATAACCCAATCATGCCCCGATCACCTTTTCCGCTGCGGGTCGGGGTGTGACACAGATTGTCAGTGAAATTCAAGCGGTTAGCAGCAACTCTTCAGTTGACTCCAAGGGAGATGCCCCGAAACCCCACTTCAGCTTTAAGAAGTTCAAAGCATGTGGACCGCTTACTTTCTCAGGCACCGAAGGGCCAAGTGCCATGTTCCACTGGTTTGACTCTATCGAGGTCACGTTTCGCCAGAGCGGATATCCCAAGGCTCTGCGCACTGTCAATGCTAACGGTGTGTTTCAGTCAAGGGCTCTCGACTGTTGGACAGCGGAGCGCAACAGGCGTGGGAACGGCGAAGCTTACGGACTCACTTGGGAGGAACTTAAGGAAATTATGATCAAGGAATTATGTCCTCCCTATGAGACCAAGAAGTTAGAGAACGAATTCTGGAATATCACGCAAGATGGTCCTGATAACGCTGGTCTCTCTGCTCGCTTCAAACAGTTGAGCATCATCTGTCCCGATCAAGTGGATACGACCGAAAAGGCAATCAAGAAATACCTCAATGCTCTCCCCGATTGCGTCGCTGACTTTGTTCAAGCAGCACGCCCTGCTACTATCGAGGAGACCTACCAACTAGCCGCCGAGATTAATGACAAACAAGTTCAGTCTGGTTACTTTAAAAGCAGCAAGGCCGCAAATCAGGCAGTCACCAAATCAGCAGATCCTACTACCGAACAGCCCCGAGAGCCAAAGAACAGTCACCGTGGTCGCAAAAGGGAAAACCCGAGCAAGAACTTTGCTCTTACTGCTCCAGCGAACTCTCAGCCACTCCAGTCAGCAGCACCAAACGCACCGCCAGCAAAGCGTGCGTACACTTGTCCGCACCCTATGTTCCATAAGTTCACATATCATCATGCCGTTGGTGGCAATTGTCGATTCTGTACCAACTATAACATCTACGGACACTTCACTGTCAGCTGCCGTAGTGGTCCTCGCCAGCCAGCTCCTCAGGCTCCAGCAGCTCCAGCTTTACCTGCTCCTCCTCAAGCCAACCAGCAGCAAGCTCCAAAGGCACGAGCGTGCTTCGTGTGTGGTGATCCAAACCCCTTTGCTAATGTTTGCCCAAACCCCATTGTGAAACAAGAGCCGCAGCAGCAGCCACCACCGCAGCCTCAGCAGCAACAACAAGCTGCGCGAGGAAGAGCCTTCAATCTCAATCACCGCCAGGCCCAGAATGACAACAATGTTGTCAATGGTACGTTTCTCGTTAATGGTATTTATGCTTCATGTTTATTTGATACTGGTGCCGATAATTGTTTTGTATCGTTAGAATTCGAAAGGGTTTTAAAATATAAGCGCGCTAAACTCCCAAAGACTTTCGATGTGGAAGTCGCCACCGGAAGAACCGTTACCGTTAACTCCGTTTTACGTGGTTGTAATCTCGATCTCAACAACCATGTCTTCTCGATTAATCTCATACCAATGCAATTAGGAAGCTTCGATATCATAGTAGGCATGGATTTTCTTCGTGAGAATCATGCTGAAGTTGTATGCTTTGATAAAATGATTCGCTTCCCCCTTCCGAATAGTGATCAACTTCATGTTTATGGTGAAACGCCCTCAAAGAAGTTCATGCTTTTGTGATGTACTCGAGCACACAAATGCTTGCAAAAGCGATGTGTTGCTTTCCTCGCTCATATCGTGAACCCGGAGAAAGAAAAGAAGACTTATAAAGATGTTCCCGTTGTTTGTGAATTTCCTAAAGTCTTTCCCGACGATTTACCCGGTTTACCCCCTACTCGAGATGTTGAATTCCGTATCGATTTAGTTCCTGGAGCTACTCCCGTTGCTAAAGCTCCTTATTGCCTCGCACCATCCGAAATGCGCGAGCTATCAAGCCAACTTCAAGAGCTACTTGATAAAGGTTTCATACGCCCGAGCACTTCGCCATGGGTCGCTCCTGTCCTTTTCGTGAAAAAGAAGGATGGATCATTCCGTATGTGCATCGATTATCGTGAACTTAACTGTAACATTTGTATAAATCGGGTCTCCAAAACCCGCTCCGTTTTGTAATCAAATACCAAGTTATGAAAACACAGTAATTATTTTATGGTTATTTTGAGTTTAAACGTTACATAATTAATAAATAAACTAAACCATAAAAATTATATTTGATAAAAAGTTAAAATAAAATAAAAAAAATATTGTAGCTGACCGGACTCGAACCCGGGTCAGCTGAAGCAATCCAACAACTTAACATCCACTTCCCAAACCACTCCGCCACCAAGTGTTTTCTGTTAATCTTAGGAAAACAATTGGGTTTTATACGCAAACTCGAATTAACAGTTATTGATATCTGAATAACGAAAATCGGTAAACCGAATCGCCAAATCAGTTTGAGTTGTTTAGCTAGCTTATAACCGATGAATATCGGTTTCTAATTAAGTCCAAATTGAATGAACTTAAAGTTTCGGTTTTTGAAACCGAAAAGTATTCAAACTCCAAATAATTCAGGTTCCAATCATTTATGCGATTCAGAACCGTCTCAAATACACTCCAATTCTTTTTCGTCGCGTTTTCAAGTCTTTTGAGCAAAAAAAAACTGTTCGCCGGAATTCTCTGCAAAACTCGCCGGAAAACCGTGTTCAACACAAACCGGTAAGATTTTCCTCCTTTGCGGTTTCAATCTATTGTTAGGACTCTTCTAACATTAATCCATCACTCAAAATCAGTCACAGAAGACTTTGCTGGATTTTCTGGGTTCGCCGGAGAAATTCTGGAATTTGCCGGAAACTCGCTAGTTAACGGTAAACACATTAAATCGTGCTAATAATCCATGTACTCTGGTTCAATTTCAAATCTAATCCCTTAATTCTGTTGTTAGACCCTCTCAGCCGAAGGTTCAAAAAACAGAGTTGTCTGTTCTCGCCGGACTCCTTAAAGAAGACGACCTGTCCGGTATTTCCTTTCCCCAAGCTGTTCGGTTTTGTACATTCAAGCTAGTAGTCATGTTATTTAAGTAGTTAAATCATGAACCAGTTGTTTGAGTGAAGTCGGTAATTGTAGTGAAGAAGATGAACTTAAAAACGGGATAAGAGTAAATAAAATTCGAATTATAAACGGGTTAGACACGCAGTCCAGCGGTGGACTGTGTGCAAAGTTTATATACAAGTCCCGAGTTCGATCCTTACTACACACACGCTTCACGTAATAACACTCTTTTTATTCATGAACTAACTGGGTTAGAACGGGTAGTTGTTAAGTATAATATAAATCAAGAATATAACCGGGTTAGACACACAGTCCAGCGGTGGACTGTGTGCAAAACAAACTTCACGTCGCGCGATCGAGTCCCGTCACAAGCACCGGTCCATGAGATTAAAACGTTTTGCAAAATAAAGGAATTTTCGGTAAGTTCGAATAAGTATATAAATATAATTAAAACTGAACGGGTTAGTCACGTAGCTCAGCTGGTAGAGCTACGTGCGCGTGAACGGAAGGTCACCGGTTCGAATCCCGCTTGGCGCAAATATTTACCGCTGACCGAACCGGTCAACGGTCAAACAGTAAGAAATAATATTTTTTTTAAATATTTATTTGTTTATTTTAATTTAAAAATCAATTAAAAATACTTAAAAATAACATTTTTAAAGATAGAAAATAGCCATAAACTCACAAAAATATATCTAAAAATCCCATTAAAATCCTTAATAAAATCTATCCATTTAATATATCTTTCCATTATTATTTAGGTTAGTATTCCTCGTCGACTCGCTCGTCTAAATCGTGCGCATCTCACCATCTCCAATCCAACGCACCCAATGTGAGTGAACCCTTCAAATTCCCCGTTTTAATCACGTTTTTTGGGTGTATCATGTGTCTTGTTCATTTTCATATTATAACCAAGTTATTGTGCATATATCATATCATGACATGTGTATTAGTTTGTTGCTGTTAAGTAGTTATTATTGTTTGCAAATTATTATTTCAGTACATGCAATTGCCGAGGCCGTAGCTCCCCATCCATCGAGGTTGAGTTTGATCCCCATTTTATTATGCGGTTGATCAGGGCGTGCCCGCACGATCGGCTCCGTTTGATTGAGCCTTGATCGGTCATTTCATTTTACATTTCAATACATGCAATACGCTCGGCTCCGTTTGATTGAGCCTTGAGTGCACAGTTCAATTTACATTTCCAGTTCATGCAATACGTTCGGCTCCGTTTGATTGAGCCTTGAGCGCACAGTTCAATTTACATTTCCAGTTCATGCAATACGATCGGCTCCGTTTGACTGAGCCTTGATCGCACAGTTCATTTATGTTAATTATTATATGATGTTGGTATGTTCATGTATACTATCGATTGTTAATGTATGTTATAGTTGTAACTGATGTTTGCCATTGCTTGATTTCATACATATGCTCTTTTATGATTATGCACAATATTTTATTGATAAACTAACCAGAAAATCATTATCAAATGTTTATCTATAAGGTTCACTCGCCAACTTATGTTGACCCAAAAACCTCCCATTTTTACACATGATACAGGTGAACCAGCAGCAGCTAGGAACACATAGGACCTGGATTAGAAGAAATAAAACGATTTAGTATTTGGATTATCATGTCTGGTTATTTTCCTTTGTAATGAATGAACATGTTTGGATGTTTGAGAAATGTAACTTTGACTTCATTTAATTATGGAACATAATAGCAACTGTCATGTGCTTTGGTGATAACCCAATTATGCCCCGATTCTTATTTCCGCTGCGGGTCGGGGTGTGACATTAACAAACTCACGATAAAGAACCGTTACCCTCTTTCTCGCATTGACGACTTATTTGATCAGCTTCAAGGTGCTACTTGTTTTTCCAAGATCGATCTTCGTTCCAGTTATCATCAGTTACGCGTGTTGGAAGAAGACATTCCTAAAACCGCCTTTCGTACTCGCTATGGCCATTTTGAATTCGGTCATGCCTTTTGGTCTAACCAATGCACCTGCGGTCTTCATGGATTTGATGAACCGTGTGTGAAAGCTTTCTTAGATCGTTTCGTTATTGTTTTCATCGATGATATCCTTATATATTCGAAGTCGAGAGATGAACACGCGCGCCATCTCCATTTAGTCCTCGAACTTCTTCAAGGGAATCGCCTTTATGCTAAGTTCTCAAAATGTGAATTATGGCTCGAAGAAGTCCAATTTCTCGGCCACATCATTAATAGTCAAAGTTCACGTCGACCCTGCAAAGATTGAAGCCGTCAAGAGTTGGATTACACCGAAGAATGTTTCCGAAATCCGTTCAATTCTTGGATTGGCGGGTTATTACCGTCGATTCATCACCGACTTCTCGAAAATCCCCGTTCTGCTTACCGCTTTAACTCATAAGGACAAACCTTTTGTTTGGAATTCCAATCAAGAGGAAGCTTTTCAAACTCTCAAGCGTATGCTATGCAACGCTCCCGTTCTCGCTTTACCCGACGAAAACGACGATTTCGTTGTTTACTGCGATGCCTCTAATCTTGGTCTTGGTTGTGTTCTCATGCAACGAGACAAGGTTATCGCATATGCGTCTCGACAACTCAAGATCCACGAGAAGAACTACACTATCCACGATCTCGAACTCGGTACAGTTGTTTTTGCATTGAAGATATGGCGACACTACCTTTACGGTACTAAGTGTACGGTCTTCACCGACCATAAGAGCTTACAACATATCTTTAATAAAAAAGAACTAAACATGCGACAACGTCGATGGTTGAACTTCTCAACGATTACGATTGCGAAATACGCTACCATCCCGGCAAAGCAAACGTCGTCGCCGATGCTTTAAGTCGACGAAGCTATGTATATGGTATTCGTGACACTCAAGCTTGTGCTAAACTTGAAACCCTCATCCGTGCCGCTCAATTCGCCTGCTTTAACGAGAATACCCTTCAAGACGAAATGAAATGTGGTGCCGAAACTCAGCTTGTATCTAAATCTGATGGTATTTACTACTATCTCAATCGCATTTGGATTCCCAGTCGTGATAATCTTCATAAGTTGCTAATGGACGAAGCTCATAAATCTCGATATTCCATTCACCCCGGTGCCGACAAGATGTACCAGGACCTTCGTCCTAAGTATTGGTGGCCGGACATGAAAAAGGATATCGCCTTGTACATCTCAAAATGCTTAACTTGTTCGAAGGTTAAAGCTGAACATCAAAGGCCCTTTGGCTTACTCGAGCAACCCGAAATCCCGATGTGGAAGTGGGAGAGTATAGCTATGGACTTCGTTACTAAACTCCCGCGTACTTCATCCGGTCACGATAGCATTTGGGTTATCATTGATCGTCTCACCAAATCCGCACACTTTATTGCTATACGAGAAGACTTTAAGGTCGAACGGTTAGCCCGAATCTATACCGACGAAGTTATATGTCGACACGGGACGCCTCGTGACATCATCTCTGACCGAGACGGTCGTTTTACCTCGCGTCTCTAGGAGACTTTTCAATCTGCTCTCGGTACTACTCTCAATCTCAGTACCGCTTTTCACCTCAAACCGACAGTCAGACTGAGCAAACGATCCTCACCCTCGAAGACATGCTGCGTGCATGCATCATAGATTTCGGTGGTAACTGGGATACGCATTTACCTTTAATTGAATTCTCGTACAATAATAGTTATCATACCAATATTCAAATGGCTACTTTTGAGGCACTGTATGGAAGAAAATGTCGATCGCCTATTGCATGGCACGAGATCGGAGAAGCAAAAATCACCGGTCCCGAGCTAATTCAAGAAATGACGGACAAGATCCTCCAAATCAGAGACAATCTCTTGAAAGTTCGGAGTCGTCAAAAGAGTTACGCCGATAAACACCGCAAGCCCTACAGTTTAAAGTGGGAGATCACGTTCTCCTAAAGGTTGCGCCTTGGAAGGGAGTGGTTTGTTTCGGCAAGAAAGGAAAGCTAGCGCCTCGATAAGTTGATCCCTTTAACAAAAAATATTGGTCAATCTAAATATATTTAAAGTAAGAACAAATATTAATATAAGAATTTTAAAATAAACAATGTTGTCATTATATCATATTAACTTACGTTCAAAAATTTAACAAAAATTCAATTTTAATTAAAAACAAATTTTTAAAAGATGATATGACGTTCACAAGTGATATTGTATGGAATATCTATAATACAATTAGAAAATATTTGTTCACTTATGTCCAATGTCTGCGTCTTTGTTCGAGTCTGTATGTGTAGGTAGCATAACATATTAAAGTTTAAAGTTTGGTTTTGTAAAGGACTCATGCACGCATATGAGTCCTACACGCGCAAGAGCATTTGAGCGTAAGAGTCCTGTGCGCGGAGATATATTATGAAACAAGCGTGTTACTAGTTCTACATTTGGATTTCGCACTTATGTTAAACTCAATTCCGTGTGTGTTAGTTTTCAAGTCTTGTTAAGATCTACACATCACAAACCGGTCTTACAAGTGGTATCAGAGCAGAAAAATGGATATCTACTTGTCATACACTTGGATTGTGAAGATTTCGGGAAAAAAGGCTTCAAAAAGCAACATTTTTCAAGTTTCTACTAGTTTGCACGGTCAAAAAGTCTTCACATTCTTCTCACTTCTTCTTTATTCATTATTGAACATCATATCAGAAGATATCATCTAAATTCAGCCATTTACAACTTTAAATTGTTAAAAATCCATAAAAATGGTTTCACACGCAGGAGCATAGTTAAACGCAGGGGGCCACATGCAGGAGCTCCAACACGCACAAGAGTCTTGCTTTTGGTGTCAAGCGCACGCAAGAGGTCATATTCTTGGTCCTACGCTTTTGGTTGTCATACGTTTGGATGAGTCATAAGCGCGCATTGTAACAACTCGAAAATTCAATTGTTATCTTTTCTTTTTGTTTTCATGTTTACCTATCTTTTGTAATCCCGAGATTCGACTTATAATAAAGTTTATGTTGATTAATTATGGTGTTGCACGTTATTATCGTATCTAATCGCTTATTGAATCGCATCGCTAATCTCACCGCATCGCAAACGAAGTTATTTTTGTGGTTTTATGTTAATTATGCGTTATGTGTATTTGTGGTTATGTTTACACTCGCTATCGCATCGCTCTCGCACTCTCGAATCGCTAAATCACACTATTATATCAACTATAATGCTTAACGCTTTGATTTAACGCGTAATATAACTATTTAAGGCGAACCGAATAACCAAACGAACACTTAACGCGAAATCGGCAAACAAAACTTGGTCACCAGGCCAAGTTCGCCCAAACTTGCCTGATAACCAAGGATCCCTTGTTTGCCATCAAGTTCGCGCGAACTTGCATATGTATATGCAAGTTCGGCCGAACTTAACCTAATATCCTTCAATATTCTCCTAAGTTCGGCCGAACTTGTCTCCCTCAGCTCCCTCTCCTATAAATACTCAGCTCATTCCTCTCATTTGCACTTGCTGACCAAGTTCGCTCAGAGCTCCCTCATCCCAAATCTCTCGTGTTCTAAGTAAGAAACGACCCGATTTCGACTACAACAACGTTTATCAACAACCAACAAAGGTTTACAACGATTTTGCACAAGGATCTACCTTCGTTTTCATCAAAACCCATTCTTTTACGAAAATCTTCATCTTTTTCTTCAAAAACTTCTGTTTTAAGCTTAGATCTACACAATACGAGTTCGTTTGGCAATAGTAGAGACTTCCCAAACACGAGATCTGTAAGATCTCGGCTTGTAAGTGATAGATCTGAGAAAACCTTTGATAAATATCAATTTTAACACAAAATACGGACTTTTGAGGATGTTTTGTTCATTTTCTGATATGAAACAAGGCATATATCATTCAAGATCCCAGATCTGGAAGCACAAGTACGTTTATGTTGGTTTACACAAGCCGGACTAATCCGAACGAACCCCGAGTTCGCCCGGATTAGCCCACGCTTTTGTAAAACGGCTAAAACACTCTAAAAGACCTCTCCGACCTAAGTTTTCTCAGTAGCACAGGGTTGGAGGGATGAACACTCGATTTTCCTCAGCAAACGACGCGAAAATGCAAGATTTTGGACCCGAAAACATCAAGTTCGCTTGAGAATCACCAGCTCACCAGGTCAAGTTCGACCGAACTTGTACCCATTTGGGTCAAGTTCGACCGAACTTGAGTGTTTCTTCAAAACAATTCTTGCAAGTTCGCCCAGACTTGCCTGGTTTCTTAGGAAACCATACAAGTTCGACCAAACTTGCCTTGTCAGTAAGGTTTTCCTTCAAGTTCGCCCGAACTTGACAAGTTTCTTAGGAAACTCATCAAGTTCGATCGAACTTGGCTATAAACTCACTAAGTTCATACAACTTCGCTCGAACTTGGCTACTGCCCAACCAAGACTTAATTGTTTCAGCTTTTCGGAGACTGATGCACTGCCGTTCGCGTATGCAGGCTAATCCGGCACTCTTCTCGACTCTCCTCAGAATCTCTAAGCTAACTAAAACGCACCCACAGTGAGTATACTTGACCCATTTTTGCTTTAACGCACTTTTTGGGTGTTACATACGTTCCTATATTAAAATCACATCACAAATCAAAACAGTTTATCACACGCGAATAATCTGATTGTATATGCTCGATACGTGATACTAGAAACATGTGACTAGGACTTATTTTCGTTAACTTGCCTCCTTAGCTAGTATGGTACTATAGTGTGGCTTACACCCGACGGGGTCTAGTTAGGATGGACGCGCAAGCCTTCTCACGGTAGTTATCATGAGAAATGAGCCTATGTTATGTTAAGTGTTTTGGTGTATCATGAAATGTAATTAGATTGTTTCGCAAACGCTTTCTCGACTATGCTAGTATTATTCAAAATCGTATGCTCACCTTTACTTAATTGTATTGACTTGTATTTTAACGTATGTAACAGGTTGAGGATTTATAGCTTGGATGCCTTGGATGTTGCATGCGTAGTTTAGTTTGTTTTATTTATTTTGTTTTAGAACGGTTGTAATAAAATCTAGGGGAGGTCGAATTGGGTTGTGTTTAAGAGATTTTGTTGGTATGTAATGGTTATTTTAAAGGTTTATGAGTTTGATAGTATGGGATATTAAATGTTGATGTTTATCTTTGAAATGGCTGTTATGGAAATTCTCTTGATCAATATGATTCGCCTAATGCCACTATCCCGATGATTCCGCCATCGATTGGGGTGTGACACGCATGAGCTCATAACTTGACATTTTGGAGCTTTTGAAAGGATTGTAATTGAAACGTTATGCCGCCGAAATTTCAATAAAAGAGATATATTACGAAACAAGCGTGTTACTAGTTTTGCATTTGGATTCCGCACTAATGTTGAAATCATAGATTTCCGTCTGTGTTAGTTTTCAAGTCTTATCAAGATCTACACATCACAAATCGGTCCTACAGGAACTTAATGTGAATAATAACTAACTCTGGTTAGTTAATTCCTAATTTTAATATTTTATGCATATGATCTATAATAATTTAATAAAACATGGAACAAAGTTAATTATTTATTTATTAAGTGTTTATATAATACTTAATTTTAAAGTATCTTATATATATTATTATAGTTTAATTTAATGATATAGAAAAATATATTTGTTTTCATTTTTAAAATTCTTTTACTTTTTTCACTTATTTTAGCCTTTCTTTTCATTTTTTAAAGTCTTTTACTTTTTCCCCCTTATTTTAGCCTTTTTGCTATCATAAGTATCGGCAAATCTATGATTCTTTTTCGATTTCTTTTGTCTTACTCTTCTATTTTTTTCTTTTTCTTTTTACATCTCAAACGTATCATTGATGATTCAATTTTACTTCCGCTTTCAAATAAATTTTATTAAACTATATTTTAGGTTTTTTACAGTTTTTAAAGGCAGTATCGTTACCATAATAAACTAAATATATATTTATCGAATTCCCACAGCAGCGCGTGGAACATATATTTGTTTTCAATTTTTTTAAATTCTTTTACTTTTCCCCCTTATTTTAGTCTTTTTTCCCTTATAGGTGGACAGGGGGGTCGAAAACATATATACCCAAAAATTTGTATAGAATGGGGGGGTCGAAAACGTATATACCATACAAAAACTACATATATAATACTACTGAGCGAAAAGTTCGAGGGACGCCCCCGACCCCTTCAATACTTTGTCCCTGCTCTTTCGGTACTAAAGGAAGCTTCTACAATCATATTAATCTAAACGTTATGATGCCGAAATTTTTACCGTAGTTTTAACCTTTCTGTTTTCCCTATAACCTTATAAACACTTTGCAACGTTACACATTATTGAAAATTTTCATTTTCGGTCCCTTCTCCCTTTTGCCTATTTAAGGTTTTTATGCGTTTGTAACTAACTTGGTTATATCTGTGCGGCGTTTTAGAATTTACGAATTATTAAAAAACTTCACTCCTTTTCTTCACTAACATGGTTATATTTTGCGTAACGCTTTAGGAATTGTGTTTGCTTTTTTTTCCTATGCATCTGGTTTTAGCCAATTTTCGTTTCTAATATTTTTTTACGTTGGCGTTTTGCCTAAACCCTCATATACGGTGAAGTTCAAATCTTGGTGTTTTTCCTATAACCTTATAAACACTTTGTAAAATTATGAATTATTGGAAAATTTCATTTTTTGTTCCCCCTGCCATTGCATTTTAGGAATTACGACTTATTGAAAAAATTCACTTCTTCATTTTGGGTGCATTATGATTTATACAAAATTACCAATAGGTGACCTTTTAATGTTTTTACATGTCTATGTGGCATTTTTGTATGTATTTCCTATTGTGTAGTATGTTTTTATACCCAATTTTTGGGTCTTGTTTTTCTTTAAAAAAACAAGAAAAAATGGATAATTGTGAGGTCCATGGCCAGGTAAGTGGTGTTGGGTAGTAATTAAAAGAAAAATGGTGATGATGTGGTAATGTTTTTAGGTTTTCTTATTAGGTGAATTTTGATGTATTTGAAGAATGAATGCTTTTATGAAGTGACAACTGATGTGACGTATTTTTTATGTGTTGTTAGGCTTTCTTATCGTGGATGGTCTAAGAAGTTTTCTTTAAAAAAGTCAGAAAGATGACTTGTCTTCCTAGTTGACAGGACACTCCATTAATTACCTTACTGCCAAAAGTCAGAAAGATGACTTGTCTTCCTAGTTGGCAGGACACTCCATTAATTACCTTATTACCAACTATATGTTACAAACGAACCACTCTTGGTTAGTGAGTTTCCCCGTCATTGACATCCCAAATCCATAAACTTATGCGTTAAAGGTCTTTTCACTAGAATCATCTCACTTGTGCTTAGAAGGCAAGTCTCGCCCACCCAAGGAAAACCCTAGCGACAAGCAGCTAGATTCATTAGTCTTAGGGATGATGGGGCAGACCCAATTAAGTGTAGATTAGACCCCAACACTACGAGCCCTAAACCTCATCTATTTTCTATTCAAACATGTTTTAACTCGTAATTCAGATACCATCTAATTAACACCCTAAATATATAAAATTCATGGGACCATGTTAATCACTTCCTAGTAGCATGCTATCAAGTACCAACATCTTTGAACTTTGGTTCCCTGATTGAAGAAATTTATACAAAACCTTAAATATTCAACATATTTATTTGTATTAAAAAACATAAACCAGATATTTTGCCTTGCATCATGAGTTGGGTTGGGCGGGCAGATGTATAACCGGATCCATGTTTTAGGCCGTGTTTGGCGTATGATTTACCCTAAAACCAGCCTGCACATGATTCACACTATTATATGGGCCACAATTTGACATTGGATCAAGCTGGGCTTCACGAGCCTAACTGTGTTAAAAAAAATCTTATATTCATTTTCTTTATCAAAAAGTTGTATTTTATGTACGAGATATTGAAAAATATTTCAAACGAATCACAACTCATATAACAAATTCCTTGAAATTTATAAACTCCTGAATAATGTGGTTTGACTTTGGGTTGTAATCACGATTACATGTGTAATTAGAGAAAGCAACAGTATACCCTTCTCCACTTTTAAATATTAAATTGTTTTACCGTTCGTCACATATTGTTTTTTTAACCGAAAGAGATTAGATCTTATCATGACTCATTATTTTCAGCGGGTGGAATTTCAATAATTACTAATTGTGCTTTTAAGGGAGGTTAAGTTTTAAAAGTGTCACTAAGTATATTAACCTTGTTATTTTTTTATGTGAATATTTCATCGCCAGATCCATTAGTGATTTGGCAATGTTTATCCGTCGACAATGTATAGATGATTGAATGCACTATATTCTTTATTGCGAGAGTAAGGTCGCTCGTCAGCCATTCGATATTGACTCGTTAAAACGTCGATTTGAGCCAAGTTTAAATGAGCTTGAACCCAAACTCGAGCAAAAAATAAGCTTATTTAATAAATAAGCCCCAACCTAAATTGCACCAATTGAGCTCAAGTCGACTCGTGAGTCTAAGCAAGCTTGATATTCATATATTCTTTAGAGTTAAATGTCATTTCAGTCCCTGTGTTTGAGCCATTTTGTCAGTTTAGTCCAAAGGTTTTATTTTTCGCATGTGTTTCTAAAAAAGTTTCACCGTTACCATTTTAGTCCACTGAGTTAACTTCATCCATTATTTCTGTAACAACCGGCCCCTCGCACCACCAATATTGTCCGCTTTGCCCCCGATGGGTTGCCCATCCATGAGCTCACAGATTTGTTTTTGGTTGCCATGGTGAAGACTTCCCAGGAGGTCACCCATCCTAGTACTACCCACCTGAGCACGCTTAACTGTGAAAGTTCTCCTCTCATCCAATAGCGTTAAGCCCAAAACGCGTTGGTGATGTTGAGAGGCATTGATTACTTATGAATCAGGGATCTCTCCTGGCCACGACCGATATGGGATTTGCCTAGGGTGTCACAATGGTCCATGTTAAACTTCTTAGTAGTCGGTATCAGTATCGTTACAATCACCCCCCATTTATTGTAACGATACCGATACCGACTACTGAAAGTTTAACATGGACCATTGTGACACCCTAGGCAAATCCCACATCGGCCGTGTCCCGGAGAGATCCCTGTTCATAAGGAATGTTCTGCTTCTTAAAATCACCAACGCGTTTTAGGCTTAATGCTAGTGGATGAGAGGAGAACTCCACAGTTAAGCGTGCTCAGATGGGAGTAGTACCAGGATGGGTGACCTCCTAGAAGTCTCCACCGGGGCAATAAAAAACAAATCCGTGAGTTCCTGGATGGGCAACCCATCGGGGGCAAAGCGAACAATATTGGTGGTGTGAGGGGCCGAGTGTTACAAATGGTATCAGAGCCACTCCTGAGTCGCTCGGGATGCTGACGCAAACCTTATCGAGGACGATGAGTCCCTAGGGGGGGTGATTGTAACGATACCGATACCGATACCGACTACTGAAAGTTTAATATGGACCATTGTGACACCCTAGGCAAATCCCACATCGGCCGTGTCCAGGAGAGATCCTCGGTTCATAAGGAATCTACCGACAAAGTTATATGTCGACACGGGACGCCTCGTGACATCATCTCTAACCGAGACGGTCGTTTTACCTCGCGTCTCTGGGAGACCTTTCAATCCGCTCTGGGTACTACGCTTAACCTAAGTACCGCTTTTCACCCTCAAACCGACGGTCAGTCTGAGCGTACGATCTGCACCCTCGAAGACATGCTTCGTGCGTGCATCATAGATTTCGGTGGTAACTGGGATACGCATTTACCTTTGATTGAATTCTCTTACAATAATAGTTATCAGGCCAGCATTCAAATGGCTCCTTTTGAGGCACTGTATGGAAGAAAATGCCGATCGCCTATCGCATGGCACGAGATCGGAGAAGCACAAATCACCGGTCCCGAGCTAATTCAAGAAACAACCGACAAGATCCTCCAAATCAGAGATAATCTCTTGAAAGCTCGGAGTCGTCAAAAGAGTTACGCCGATAAACGCCGCAAGCCCCTACAGTTCAAAGTGGGAGATCAAGTCCTCCTAAAGGTTGCGCATTGGAAGGGAGTGGTCCGCTTCGGCAAGAAAGGAAAGCTAGCGCCTCGATACGTTGGTCCCTTTAAGATTCTGGAAAGGATCGGTAAAGTAGCCTATCGTCTCGAATTACCGGAGGAACTTAATAATGTACATCCGACTTTCCACGTGTCTAACCTCAAGAAATGCCTCGCCGAAGAAATCTCCATGTACCTCTCGAAGATCTGCAAATCAACGAGACTCTCCATTTCGTGGAAAAGCCTGTGGAAATCATGGACCGAGAGACTAAGAAACTACGACGCTCCGCATCCCTATCGTGAAGGTCCGATGAGAGAGCAAACAAGGCGCCGAGTTTACTTGGGAATTGGAAAGTTGTATGAAGGCCAAGTACCACATCTATTTGTTGCAGCTACTGCCTAATTTCGGGACGAAATTCCCTAAAGTAGGGGAGACTGTAACAACTCGAAAATTCGATTGTTATCTCTTCTTTTGTTCTCTGTTTATCTATCTTTTTGTAGATTCGGTTAATAATAAAGTTTATGTTAATTAATTATGGTGTATTACGTTATTATCGCATCTAATCGCTTATTAAATCGCATCGTCTATCTCATCGCATCGAAACCGCAGTTAATTATGTGGTTTTTATGTTATTTATGTGTTATGTGTGTTTGTGGTGATATTTACAATCGTTATCGCATTGCTCTCGCACTCTCGAATCGCTAAATCGCACTATTATACCAACTATAACGCTTAACGCTTTAATTTAATGCTTAATATAACTATCTAATGCGAACCGAATAACCAATCGAATCCTTAACGCGAAATCAGCAAACGGAACTTGGTCACTAGGCCAAGTTCGGCCGAACTTGACTACCACAAGTTCGCCCGAACTTGCCTGGCAACCAGAAACCCCTTTGTTTTATCAAGTTCGCGCGAACTTGAAGGAGTATATGCAAGTTCGGCCGAACTTGCTCATAATTCTTCCCAAAATCCATCAAGTTCGCGCGAACTTGCATGAATTTCATGCAAGTTCGGCCGAACATGCCTCCACCAGCTCTCCTCCTATAAATACCAAGCTCATTTCTCTCATTTGAACTTGCTGTAAGTTCGCCCAGAGCTCTCTCAACCCGAAACCTTCGTGTTCTAAGTAAGAATCGACCCGATTTTTATTGCAACAACGTTTATCAACGATCTACAAAGGTTTACAACGATTTTGGCACAAGGCTTAGCCTTCGTTTTCATCAAAAACCCATTCTTTTACGAAAATCTTCATCTTTTTCTTCAAAACTTCTATTTTTAACTTAGATCTACCCAATACGAGTTCGTTTGGTGCTAGCAGAGGCTTCCTAAACATGAGATCTGCAAGATCTCGGCTTGTAAGTTCTAGATCTGAGAAAACCTTTTATAAATATCGATTTTGACACAAAATACGGACTTTTGAGGATGTTTTGTTCATTTTCCGATATGAAACGGAGCATCTATCATTCAAGATCCCCGATCTGGAAGCACACGGACGTTTGTGACGGTTTATACAAGCCGGACTAACCCGAACGAACCCCGAGTTCGTCCGGATTAGCCCACGCTTTTGTAAAACGGCTAAAACAGCTCTAAAAGACCTCTCCGACCTAAGTTTGCTCAGTAGCACATGGTTGGAGGGATTAACACTCGATTTTCCACAGCAAACGACGCGAAAACACAAGATTTTGGACCCAAAAACACCAAGTTCGCTCAAGATTTCAACAGCTTCTGGTCATGTTCGACCGAACTTAACCGTTTAAGCTTTTCGGAGACTGATGCACTTCCGTTCGCGTATGCAGGCTGATCCGTCGCTCTTCTCGACTCTCCTCAGAATCTCTAAGCTAACTAAAACGCACCCACAGTGAGTATACTTGACCCATTTTCGCTTTAACGCACTTTTTGGGTGTTACATACGTTCCTATATTAAAATCACATCACAAATCAAAATTGTTTATCACACGCGAATAATCTGATTGTATATGCTCGATACGTGATACTAGAAACATGTGACTATGGACTTATTTTCGTTAACTTGCCTCCCTAGCTAGTATGGTACTATAGTGTGGCTTACACCCGACGGGATCTAGTTAGGATGGACGCGCAAGCCTTCTCACGGTAGTTAGCATGAGAAATGAGCCTATGTTATGTTAAGTGTTTTGGTGTATCATGAAATATAATTAGATTGTTTCGCAAACTTTTTCTCGACTATGCTAGTATTATTCAAACTCGTATGCTCATCTTACTTAATTGTATTGACTTGTATTTTAACGTATGTAACAGGTTGAAGATTTATAGCTTGGATGCCTTGGATGTTGCATGCGTAGTTTAGTTTGTTTTATTTAGTTTGTTTTAGAACGGTTGTAATAAAATCTATGGGAGGTCGAATTAGGTTGTGTTTAAGAGATTTTGTTGGTATGTAATGGTTATTTTAAAGGTTTATGAGTTTGATAGTATGAGATATTAAATGTTGATATTTATCTTTGAAAATTGTTATGGAAATTTTCTTGATCAATCTGATTCGCCTTGTGCCACTACCCCGATGATTCCGCCATCGATTGGGGTGTGACACACATGAGCTCATAACTTGACATTTTGGAGCTTTTGAAAGGATTGTAATTGAAACGTTATGCCGCCGAAATTTCTATAAAAGAGATATATTACGAAACAAGCGTGTTACTAGTTTTACATTTGGATTCCGCACTAATGTTGAAATCATAGATTTCCGTCTGTGTTAGTTTTCAAGTCTTATCAAGATCTACACATCACAAATAGTCCTACAGGAACTTAATGTGAATAGTAACTAACTCTGGTTAGTTAATTCCTAATTTTAATATTTTGTGCATATGATCTATAATAATTTAATAAAACATGGAACAAAGTTAATTATTTATTTATTAAGTGTTTATATAATATTTAATTTTAAAGTATTTTATATATATTATTATAGTTTAATTTAATGATATAGAAAAATATATTTGTTTTCATTTTTTAAATTCTTTTACTTTTTTCACTTATTTTAGCCTTTGTTTTCATTTTTTAAAGTCTTTTAGCTTTTTCCCCTTATTTTAGCTTTTTTGCTATCATAAGTATCGGCAAAGTCTATGATTCTTTTTCGATTTCTTTTATCTTACTCTTCTATTTTTTCTTTTTCTTTTTACATCTCAAACGTATCATTGATGATTTAATTTTACTTCCGCTTTCAAATAAATTTTATTAAACTATATTTTAGGTTTTTTACTGTTTCTAAAGGCAGTATCGTTACCATAATAAACTAAATATATATTTATCGAATTCCCATAGCAGCGCGTGGAACATTATTTGTTTTCATTTTTTAAATTCTTTTACTTTTCCCCTTATTTTAGTCTTTTTTTCCCTTATAGGTGGACGGGGGGTCGAAAACGTATATACCAAAAATTTCTATAGAACCGGGGGGTCGAAAAACGTATATACCATACAAAAACTACATATATATAATACTACTGAGCGAAAAGTTCGGGGGTCGGCGCCCTCGACCCCTTCAATACTTTGTCCCTGCTCTTTCGGTACTAAAGGAAGCTTCTACAATCATATTAATCTATGACGCCAAATTTTCACCGAACTAGCTTTATCTTAACAAAACTCTCGTCTAAACAGATCCTAACAATGTTTATTAAAATTAATTATGTAACATAATGTTACATATTAATTGAGCCCCATGTCTCTCCCAATATTCGAATGTGCAAGTTTATTAATTTATCATAATCTCAACTAATTTGTTTATTTTATTTCTTAGAGTTCTATTAAACCCTAGATATAAAAATCTTAAAAATGATCGATTAATAGTAATCCACAATCCATATACATATGTCATATACTTTATCAAATTGTTCACTAGCTTGAAATCTGTGTAGTATACGGTTTGAATTGGTAAAATTTGGTTTTATTTTCGTAAATTTAAATTTGTGGATGTCAAAAAAGGAAAAAGAGAATATGAGAATTACAACTCTTAAATACATAATATAGAAAAATAGAAACAAAATAGTGGTTAATTAAATTTTTTTTATAAAATGGTAAAATTTAAATAGTAAAAACGTGCGAGACTGTTGAAAATGAAATAAGGAATGTATTAAATGTAACATTAAAAAGAAAATCAGCTACATTTGAAATGTGTAAAGATCCACATGTAAGTTGAAAATGTGTAAGGATCCGTATGTAATTTGAAAATGAGGCAGTAGTGATTAGTTGTGATTTGAGTTGGAGCGAACTTCCAAATTATCAAAACTCTTGAACTAAGTATTATAGATAAAATTCGTTTTAAGGGTGATATAGTAACTTTCTAAAACTAAAACCCAAATAATAATAATAATAATATAATAATCTCCTTACTCTATAAAGGAGAAAGACGCTGACATAAGAAAAGCTTATGTAATGTGTCAATCTCATACACATGCCATTCAAAATTGAAGAGATATTTTCATTCATTTTAATACGTAATTGTTTTCCCTCTCATTTTTTTATTTCAACATTTCAAAATTGAAGAGATGATTCGGGACTCATTATTACATCACAAATTTGAATTTGAATTTCAAATATTAATTCAGAGCTCAATTTCAAATTAACATCTACTTTTGTTTCTCTGTGAAAACATGTCGCTTCTCTCTCTCTTTCTCTCTTTGTAACAATTTTCTCTCTTTTCTCTCAATCATCTAACACAAAACCAAATGGGGATATGAAGAGATAGTGAAACGTACAAAAAGGAAAATGTACCGGTGAAGTTATTAAGATTGATGTTGGTCTGAGCATGATTGAAGAAGAGGTTTCCTCAGTTCCGCATGAACCCTCACAAAAAAATCCATTGTTTCTCACAATCGACGCTGCCAAGTTCAAGATCTGAGCAGGTAATCTGATTTGTGTTTTTGGACACCTTGAATAAGGTATCAATCTGATTTCCAACGATTGGAGTAGATTCATAAGGTATCAATCTGATTTGACTTTTTTACATGATGTCATTCTTTGTAGAGAGACAAACGCAGAAATCAATGATTAAAGGTATTCTATTTGATTGATTTCGAATTGGGTTTTGTTTACTTTTAAGGAATTATGAATTGTGGTTTGTTCTGTTAAACTAAATCTGAGTGTTTTTGCTATTGATTTGTGTGTTTAAATCATTGATAGTTTTTTAAATATCGAAGGATATTGAGTTGTTGTTTTCTTTGAGATTGTAACTAAACAGAGTTGTTATTCATATGCTATTCATTTTGTATTCTTCAAAATAACATAGGTTAAATTTATATAATAACTTTTGTTAATATAATGTTGTAGATTTAAGATTCCACGGAACTGTATCCCTCACTCTGTTTAATCGTGAAGCTATAAAAGTTATAGGAAAATATGCAAAACAGTTGCTGGAAAAGTATACAGAGGTTTGGATCTAATGCATTTTTATTTATAACATGCAATATTGTATTTCAAATAGAGATTATAATGATTAAATTTATACCTTCTAATCATATTAATAGATTAAAAGCAATACAGGAACATGAATCAGACTCAAATGATTCTAGACACGACATGATTGTGTGGATTCAGATAGAACACATGATTGGGGAAAAAGGCGACAAATGTTGTGACGCCAATCAGTCTATTGCAAAATCCTAATCAAGTTCGACCAACAAGATTTTGGGGTGTGTACACGAAGCTCAAGATTTTCAACATGACTAATTACAAAAAAGGTAATACTACTTTTTTCCTCTATTAGCGGCGCTAAACACCGCTATTTGCTCGCTATTTGGAAACCTATATAGCGGTTATAGCAGTAACGGTGTTTGACTGTGTTAATTTTAAATTAAATACTTCAAAGTTACTATTATGTTATATTTGCAACTGGTTTTTGATAAATGATATTACTATGAATTTTGAAATTACTATAAATATTTTTCAAAGATATATTTATATATATATATATATATAAATACATAAATTATGCATGGTATAAAAACTACCGCTATACCCCCGCTATAACCTATATATCATATAGCGGACCTTGACCGCTATTTGATTTTGGACTGCTAAAGCTGCATAGAGTAACAGATACAAAGGAGTTGTTACGTATTGAAACTTTGTCTAGCCATTAAGGGTTTTGGTAAGTAATGAATTGGATTAAGATTTTCTTTTCAAGAATCATATTTTAGTTTTATTTTTCTTATTTCCTTCTTTTATCTTTAAAATAATATATTTGTTGATTGCAGGATTAGGCAAGTGACTTCTGAAGTCAAGCAATGAATGGTTGATGGCTCATGGTTGTTAGTAGATGGTTCTACACAGGCAATTTCTGAGACTGGTGCGCAAGATTGGATGCCACTGGAGATTTCCACATCATTTGAGATACTTTAGGCGGGTGAGTATTTCACATATTCATTACATCATCTATATTTATACTCTTTAATAAAAAAATATAATTTAAGATGCGATTGTGGAAAATACCAATCAAGTGGTGACCGAAGATGCTTGACTCAAGGCCTAAATAAAATAATCGCAAGATCGAGAATTTTGAAAGGGTGTCTTTTTTGTCAATGTTTGACTCATGGCCTCAAACGAGTGATTGGTAGCATTTGAAGAGTGTATAGTTTTTAATAGTGATGATAGTGAGCGCGATAGCGAATAGCGTAGCGTAACGCTAGATCATTGCTATCTGATGTTTAGCGTAAAATAGCGCCACCTAGACCAAACGGCTGTAATTTTGACCAATTGCATAAAAAACCTTAAATTCAAGAATTAAATTTTGATTTTTTTGAATAAAAAATCTAATACGTTATCGCTAAACATCAAATAGCGCCCGCTATCTCATCGCTATCACTACGTAGCATATAGGTAGTTTGTCGCTATTAATGCTATTCGCTATTAACAACTATGGTTCAGCGGGATTATCATTTCTTTTTATTTAATTAATCTGCAAAATTCAGATATTGAAGTGTATACTTGAAGTGTAAGGTATTGCTTTTATGTTTCTACAAAGCCTAATCACTACATACGTCGATTTCAGTCCTGTTTGGTCAGCCGGTAGAAGTTCGAGCTCAGACGAATGGTTACAGGAAAGGCGACATCAACTTCTCTATCCCGTATGTATTTATTATGGATTTAAATTTGTGTTTTAAAATGTCTTTAGATATCTTCATTTTTGTGATTGAGTTTGACGGTTTACAAATATTTATACAAAAGCATTATACACATGTGACCCACCTCCTGTAATAGCAGTCATAAATGTAGTTTTATTTCGTTACAAATGATTTCTTTCTATCATTTGATATGCTTACATGTCTGTGTTGTACAATTTATTTCTCCGAACTCTCAGGAAAAACTATGTCAGGCAATGAAATCTGCAGAGTCATTAGATGACATCGATTATTTCAGTAAGCCATTATACACAATACTTTTACATGCTTTTTACCTTGATTATATGTTTTGATATGAAATGTTTATTTTCCGGAATGCAAGGAGAAACTGTACTTCCGCCGCTGCAGCCGCCGCCGCAGCCGCCGCCGCTGCTACCGGTTTGCTTCTGTTTTGGTAAACAAGTTATTTTCTCTCCTTTATTTCATTTTATATTTCAATTTTCGTATAACCAATTTTATTTTCTTATAACCAATATATATATTTCATTTTATTTTCTTATAACCAGTTTTCGTATATTTAATAGCCAATGCCAATCTATTCTCTCCTTTTCTGTTTATTAACATTTTCTTTTCTTTGCAGAGGACCAAAAGAAGCAGTTGACAAAAAAGGGGACTATTATTGGATTTTGTTGTTTGGATCTTGGTAATTGACTGATTTCGATAAGATTAAGAAAGTTGTTTCTAAATTAATCCCAAATTAGGGGCATGTCATATTAGCAGATCCTTCACCAATCTTATTTTATCCAATTAGCAGTCGTGAGATTCTCGAGGAGAGGATGAAGAAGCTCGAGGAGCTGAGCAAGAGCATCGATTAGTGGAGGTTAGTCTTAACATTGATGGGGATAAACACGCCTTTTTGTGAAGAAATAAAAAAGAAGACTGAGTATTTATGTGTTTATGTTAATTAGCTGATGAGCAAAAGCAAATGGAGAGGATGAAGAAGCTCGAGGAGCTGAGCAAGAGCATCGATTAATGGAGGTTAGTCTTAACATTGATGGGAAAAAAACACGCCTTTTTGTGAAGAAATAAAAAAGAAAACTGACTATTTATGTGATTATGTTAATCAGCTGTTGAGCAAAAGCAAAATGGAGAGGATGAAGAAGCTCGAGGAGCTGAGCAAGAGCATCGATTAATGGAGGTTAGTCTTAACATTGATGGGAAAAAAACACGCCTTTTTGTGAAGAAATAAAAAAGAAAACTGACTATTTATGTGTTTATGTTAATCAGCTGTTGAGCAAAAGCAAGAAGGAGAGGATAACCAGTAATATAAGCATCATAATATAATGCATACTCTGATTCACTTATGACAATTTCTCTGTAGATCCCAGAACAGGAACGGGTGGTTGAGGTGCTGGCGTCACCATATTCGGAACAAATTCAAGAAGAAGTGTTTGATATAGAGGCTTTTGGTGGAGACACCGAATGAAATTCTGATGATTAAGCTGAACATGGAAGCGCTCACTCAGAACTTGCAAACGTACATGGAATAACACATGGAACTTGGAGAAGGTGACGTGTCTAAGGCGTTAGTCGCGTTAACGTCGGAAGCTGCCTCGATTCCTACGCCTAAACTTAAAAATATTAGCCAACTAAGAACTAAACACCAAGTGTAAGTGAATGTTAATGCTAATTCTACTGAAGTTTGAAAAGATGTGACTCGTAATGGCCTTTTTCGTATTAACTTTGTAGCTATGAGCTTCCGGATTCACATCCTCTCTTCGAAGGGGTACGAATACCTTAAAAGTGAAAATATAAATTGCTTTTTTTATTAATTCTCAATTTCTTAACAAATGTGTACTATACTTCAGCTGGACATGCGGGAACATGATGATCATTGCCTGTACCTTTTAGCAATTTTGGACACCTGGTAAGTAGGAAGCAGAGAATTGAAAAGGACAAAATTATATAATTAGTACTGCTGCAAATGTTAGCTTATATTTTTTTAAAGTCACTGTTGTTGTTACGCTCTAGGGTTGGACTGCTGATCCCTTTCAGTTTCTTCACTTGAGGTTTATCCGTTGTAGTAGGTATGCTTCAATTAGTTGTAATAAAAAATCCTGCCGCTTTTGCGCTTTTCGCCTTGGTTTTAGACCTCGCTTTTATGCGCTTTGCGCTTTGTAAAATCAAGCCGGTCGATAGTCGACCAAAGTGCAGTTTAACACTTACAGCCTTTTAAACAACTTTATCAAAAGATTATTTTTTTGAAATTAACAAAGTGTTTTTGGAGCTAACATGTATATACAAAGATAGATTAATGATGCCATAAAATTTGAGTATTTAGTTTTATAATTGTTTTATAATTTGAGTTTTGGAAAATCTTGGCTTCAAGAATGGGTTGTGGAAGAAGTAAAAGAGGAAGCAGTTGCTGAGTAGTTTAGATATTCTTGCAAAGATCAATGCACTTTGATTTTGCAATCTCTCAATTTCGTTGTATTGAAAGCTTATAAGTTATAGATGGTAAGGAATTTTTGTAGTCTTCAGTGCCAAGTTGTCTAAATATTTGTGCAATTTAGTACAGTAGTAGCTACGTTGGTTAGTTTTCTAGGTTCAGGTGAGGGGATCATCATTTGTTGGTTATTTACTAATTAATTTAATCGTTATTAAAACTACCCGTAACAAAAAACGTTGTAGGTGAGAACCAAAATCACCTCCTTGACAAGAGGATAGTCCGCTATACGAATATACTGTAGGTGTAGTGAAAAACGTTGTAGGTGAGCTTTTATACCATATTTGTTAATTCTGTTAAAAGAAAAGACATATGTATGTTAATTGGGATTGAAATGTCTGTGAATGTAGACTTCCAGCAACAGTTTATTGATGATGTTTCTGAAGCGCTAGAACAAGATGAAAATTCCCGATCTAATAACAGCCGGAAGTTATGCTAAGAAGAAGTGTTACGTTATTAAAAAGTTATCAGAGTTATCATGGATACATAATTCATTGGCTGATCAATTCAGTAATTTGATTGAAGACGTCAGTACGCATGTGATGTTATGATGTTATTAACTATATTCAGATGTTATTAACTATATCTCTAAGAATACATTGTGATAATTGTTATTTGTAAACAGTAGGTTGTATTGTCGTCTGAACAAGATGCCTTTTCCATTGCTGAAAGTTGAATTTTGTATTTTGTATATATTATATTGTAGTATATTTTGTTATTTTTTTAATTACATATGTTGAACCTGGTACATGCAACAATTAGAGGTTTTATATATTGGGCTCTATCTACTTATTTGGGGGGAAGCCTCCACTATTTTGTGCACATTCTGTTATTATACTTGTAAAGTTTGTACCATAATGCAGTTGGAACGAATGAAATAAAAGGTAGGCCAATATGATGAAGTTTGTTTTGTTTGTCTTGTATTTGATTAGTATTTTTATTTTTGAAGACGTTAAACATGTAGTTATGTATATAAGTTATAATAATATAAGTATATAGTTGGGTATTATAGATAATAAGTTTTCGTACCATGATTTTCTTAACCGATAATTACTTACTAATTAATATAATAAAACGTTACTAAAACTACCCGTGTTTTACACGGGTCCGACTACTGGTAATAATAATAAGAGTTAATTACTGTTTTCGTCACCGTGGTTTGTCAAAAATCACTATTTCAGTCCATTAGTTTAAAAATTGTGATTTTAGTCCCTGTGGTTTCACTTTCGTAACCATTTCAGTCCACATCGCAACCATTTCAGTCTTTATATTTACAGAATAAATGGATTGAAGTGGTTACGAAAGTGAAACCACAGGGACTGAAATGGTTACGAAAGTGCAACCACAGGGACTGAAATCATAATTTTTAAACTAATGGACTGAAATAGTGATTTTTGACAAACAACACGGACAAAAACAGTTAACTCTAATAATAATAATGGTTTAGAAAGTATGTTTATTTAAAGCACATATTCTTTCTTGAATGTTAGTCTTTTAATTGTAGGTTTTAGTAATAAATTAACCAAATATATAACAGATGTAGATTGATGATATTGTGAGGTTTAATAAAATTTGGATCAACCAGTAAGATTTAACATGTATATTGTAGGAATTAAAATTAGTGTAAAAGATAAATGTGAGAAAATGATTTTTGTAATGAAACGTGACATTCTATGAAATCATTTTCCTATATGCTAAAAACCAAAGTGATGGTGAATTCATCTCTCGACTTCGTCCCTTCGTTTTTTGTTGTTGGCATTTTTGGTCCCTGTAGGTTTGAAGTGCCACTTAGGTGTTTTTGTTAATATAGGTGTTGTTTTTGTGTAAAATGGTTTTATTTTCTTTTCAACATCTTCGAGTTTCCGTCCATGGTAATTTCTATATTTTCTGTATTGATTTGATGTCTTCCCATTTTTCAAGGTAAGATCATTGTTGTTTATTCATCATAATACGGTGCCTTTTTGTAAGTTATTGTTGTCATCTTCTTGGTTTTTGTCTTACATGGTTGAATTTCATATCGTCAATGTTGTTACAGCATGATGTTTTATAATTGAACTTAGAATTTTGTTACTTGCATTGTCATTTAGACGTTTAATTATTCCTTGTGATGGTCGTTTTTTTTTATTTCCTTTGGTTTATTTGTTTGATTTATTTTTTAAGTTTTGGGTTTGTGTAGATTGTTTATTTTAGGGATACTGGATTTTAATAATCATAACTTTCAACAATTGGCCGGCATTAATCTCAACTTCAAAATTCCCTCTGACAATCCCAACTTGTAAGAATTAGGCCTCCATCGATTCTTTTCTAACTAGGTTAGTTTTTTTGTTGACGTGGCAGCGTACGTGGCACAAACCTACTTATTTGATAATGTAGCTGCTTATGTGGCACAAACTTAGTGTTTGGATTCTAATAATCCTAACTTTCACCACCATCAACAACTACCACCACCACCACCATCACCCACCACCATCAGCTGCCACCCACCGCCGCCACCACCCACCACTACCACCATCATCCAGAACCACCACCACCACCATTGTAACACCCCAAAAACGGGTTTGATAGTTAAACCACGTTAATAATAATGAATGGGTGAAATACCGTTAGTGGTAAAAAAATTAGCCCGTTAAATATTAGGATTTAAATAAATAATCCTAATGTTAATTAAAAAGAAGAATAAACGCTTTGAGAAGACAAAGTTTATAAGAGGCCCGAGTTAACGGGACTTAAAATAAACGGGCTACAACTCCCTGACCCTCTAAGTTAACTAGGAATAATTAACCTAGTTAATAATGTGTAATTAAGTGATAAACTATGAGTTATAACTTCTTTTGATCAAACTGAAACATGAGGGACTAATATGACCAAGTGGGTAAATTAGTTTTTAATAAAAACAAAATATTAGACACAACACACACATTAAGTGTGTGTGTGTGTGTGTGTTCGTACGACCAGGAGAAGGAACAAGGGGGTGAAACCCTTGTTCAAGTTCAAAACCCCAAATTGAAGGTCAATTCAAGACCCGAATTGAAGCACGAACGCATATAAACGATCACCAAGTCAAGGGGATCATAAGGTATGTCACAAAACCTAGATTGGTTAAAGTTGAAATTTGAGACAAGCGGGTTACTTGCAAATAGAATGTCGGATTATGATCCAAAGTTGAAATTGAATGTTTATGTATGCTTAATTTCGTTAGTTTTGATAAATTATGAAGTACTTGATGAAATGTTACTTGTAAGTGATTAACAAACTAGGAAGTGGGTTTTGACTATATAGTGAAGATGATGATATGCATGTGCTTAAAATCATCATAATTGATAGTTGAAGCGAGATACTTGAACAATTTATAGGTTCGAGTGAACGCTCATACATGACTTGGAATGGGTTTTGTATGTTATGATGAAATTGGTAATTATGTTCACGTATATGGATGTTTGAAATCATGATATCTACTAGTTGATAGGTAGAACTTGATTATATCAGGTGTTCGGATGAATGTCTAATGATATGATGAAATGGGTTACACTTACAGATGAAAACCCTTAGTTCTTGCGAAATGAATGAATAAATTAGCTTAGATAATCGCTTGAACTAGTTAAAGTGTTGGAAATGTAATGAACTTTGTTAGAATTTTAGTTAAAACGGTGCCCTAAAAATAACGCCTACCGGGTAATTAATGGAATGCCTAAACTAGTTATTGAACTTGATTATGCATTTCATGTGCTAATGGGCAGTTGACTTTTAAAAAGTCAATCTGACCAATGAAAAGATCGAATGATAAATTCGACATAAAACCCATAAGGTGGAATAGTCGTGATTGATAATGACCAATCTAACCATCTTGCGAATTATGATGATAGTTTGACGATTGACAAGCTAGGTGGAGGCTTGGGAAGAAAACGGGTCAAACGAATCAAGTGTGAAGGAAAAACGTAATTTGGATGCAAGGTAAGTATAGCTTACACTATTCTTAATTCGTAAAATATTCTCTTATCATACTAATTAAGAATAAGATAAATAAGCAATTGAAGTATAATGTTCTGACGTGTAGTCGTACGGAACGAGATAAGCGAAATGACACGAAACCATATCGATGGTTAAGAAAAAGGGAGTGAATTGGTAATTCGGACATACTATGACGAATAGAAAATGAACTTTTAATGGTTACCTTATATGGTAAACCAAAACGAATGATAAGGGCAAAACAGTAAATTGGTCACACGTTGACTGTAACATCCGTCAAAAACGGATTAAACAAACCCGCTCCGTTTATCAACCGAACAGTCAGTCAAAAATTTCGTTGTGAATTAAATGCCCAAAATATTTTTAAACGATACGTAATCGATTATTATACGGGAATATATATTTAGTTTTTGAAAAACTGTTGAAAATCGCAAAATAAAAATAAAAGTACTCTGCCGGGTTTCGAACCCGGGTCTGTACCGGCTCATCAAACAGACTTAGCACACACACAAACCACTGCGCCACTTGTATTGTTTGGTGAATATTAGAATCATTTAATTCATAAAGTAACGTTACAAATTCAAAACCGGCGCCCAATAGTTCAGTCGTCGGAATCCCGGTAAACTCGCGAGCTTTTAACGACAATTTACGTTATAACGTAAACCATTAACAAGACATCGGTTATAACCGACGTCTGAGTCCGCGACCAAAAAATTATAACCGCCGGAGAAATTTAAATCAATGAATCCAGTTGGAAATCGGGCCAAATACATCAACGATTTACCCTATAAATTCACCCACAACGCACTGCAAACTTTTTCGCTTAAAACCACACCTTTTCTCGGCGTAATTCCACTCGCCGGAATTAAACTGTTCGTCGCCGGAAAACCGGTTTCCCCATTGCCGAGCCTTACTGAACCTCCTAAGTTTATACCGAAGTCACCCTTACCTTTTCCAAGCTTTCCGGAGACTCGCTGCTGCAAGACACCTGACGCCGGAGCTTATTGCTGTCGCCGGAGTTCTGCCGGAAAACAGAGGGTCCAGTCGGTATACCTCTTCGCCTAATATCTTTATCTTTTCACTCATATATCATCTATAATTAACCTAAAACACTAAAGAAAACGATTAAGACTTTGAACCAGTCGATTTCCGAATTCTGGTTATATCTTGATGAGGAAGACGATGTTTCGGTAGTGTATATGTATAATTAAAATCAGGATATTACTCGGGTTAGACACACAGTCCAGCGGTGGACTGTGTGCACAATAAACACTAACGTCTCGAGTTCGAATCCGGTTTCACACACGCTGCCTTAATAAAAATCATTTTTTTTGTTAAACTGAACCGGAGTCGCCACTGGTATATGTTAAGTATATTAATAACCGGAATAATAACCAAGTCAGACACACAGTCCAGCGGTGGACTGTGTGTTTGTTTATATCACAGGTCACGAGTTCGAGTCCGGTCTTCTGCACCGACTCGGACAATTATCTATTCTTTTTAAATAAGGCAGAAAAGGAAATAACTAATTTGTATTTAAGTATAATAAAAATCGAGTTATATAACATGTTAAACACACAGTCCAGCGGTGGACTGTGTGTTAGTTTAAGCCACAGGTCCCGGGTTCGAGACCTGTGGAGTGCACGTCCGAATTGATTTAAACTGTTTTTAAAATAAAATGATTTTCGGTTTAAACTAATTAATATATATATATATAATTAAAATCAGATATATAACGGGTTAGACACGTAGCTCAGTTGGTAGAGCTGCGTGCACGCGTACGAGAGGTCTCGGGTTCGAGCCTCACTCAGCGCACCTATATTCCGAATCGAACCGGTCAACGGTCAGGTCAACGGTCAGAAAAAGTCAATTTTTTTTTATTTTTATTTAATTATTTTAATTAAAAATCAATTAAAAATAGTTAAAAATAACATTTTTAAGGTTAGAAAATAGCCTCAAACTCACAAAAATACACCCAACAATCCTACTAAAATAGATTAATAAAATCCGTTTACTTACCAAACCATAATGCGATTTATCTAGGTTAATCTCACTCGTGGTTAAAACCACTTCGCGTGCATTCAACATCATCAACCGAACGCACCCACTGTGAGTGAATCTTAACAACTCCCCCTTTTAAATTACACGTTTTGGGGTGTGTCATGTGTTATGAAAATAATTAACTTATTTATTTAAACATGTGCCATACCACATCATGTCCTAAACTTAGATTGTTTATATTGTTGTGATTACTTATTTCCTTTTGTTAAATTATATGAAACTCATTCATTAAGCCCATCAGTTCCTCGTGGAAGACGAGTTGAACAACGCGTGCCACAAATCAAATTCGTTATTGTTTATGTGTATATCATTGAGTTTATATTGTTTGTAGTTGTGTTATTCATATCATCATGGTTATGCAATTCATTCATTAGGCCCCTCAGTTCCTCGTGAGAGACGAGTTGAGCATCGCGTGCCTCTAAATGTTCCATTATTGTTCATGTGTGTCTCACTTAATACCTTATGAATGTTGATTAAGTTTACATCTAATTTTACTCATGTTTGGTTGTGCACATATTTCATAATCAATTTAAATAAATTTGTTCAAATGTTTTCCATAGGATTCACTCGCCAACATTATGTTGATCCAAAAACCCTTTTACACATGATACAGGTGTACAGGTTGAAGCAAGGAAAACATAGGATATGCCTTAGAAGAGAACAAAGAAGTTTAGATTGTTAGTTAGAACATGTTGTAACATTTATTGTAATTCTCCATTTAATTTGTAATAATGAATATGAAACGCATAATAAATGTCATGAGCTTTGATGATAACCCAATCATGCCCCGATCACCTTTTCCGCTGCGGGTCGGGGTGTGACATTGACAATAACCGTTAGTTTTGAAAAGACACTTTACGGCGTAAGCCATAATGAGGCAAAAGAGTTAAAAAATAGTTTATATAAGTAAAATGACCGTACGGTGTAAACCGGGGCGAGTCATATAGATGAGATGGTAATAAATGTCATCTCACAAAGATTAAACAGTCACTTAGACTAAACGGGTCAAAAGGTGAGGGTATCACCCTTTGACAATATCGACTAATGATTATCTGTCGAGCTGTAAGTTTATAGGAATAAACTTCTAATGGATTTCTGCTTCGACAGTAAGTGGCGGCTACTAAAGCAAGGTATTAATGGGTCAATATATTGATCCGAGCCAGGTATGTGTAATAGTTTAATAACTCATTTAGAACTTAAGGTTCAATGAGAGTTAAATAAGGTAAAAATGGACATTTGGTTATCCTTTAGGTAAACCGAATGATTTACATTATAGTCATTGTGTTTTGAAAACATAATGATTATTCAAACAAGATTATAGTTTAATATGTGAGATTTGGGTCAATATGCCTTTCGAAATCATTCATCGTAAATGAAAGGCTTAAATGGACCAAAATGCCCCTGATCGACAAATCAAGCAAACAACCCTTATGGGTTGTTTAGAAATAAGTCATTTGATCAAGTAAATACTTAGGATAAGTATAAAAGCGAAAGGTATGATTCTTGTGAGTCAAATGCCTTAAAATGCGTCTTGTCTTAAAATAGTAATCCGAGGGATAAAACTCGAAAGAAATAGTTACCACATTAAAACTCCACCACAATTATAGTTGTGGTGGAAGATTATTTGATAAGAACTATGGTAATATAATGCTAGAAGCGAATGAAAGTGAATTATGTGGAAAAGTGCTCAAATACCCTTAACGGGTCAAAATAAGCATCTAAGTAAAAACAGATTTAAGAATGTATATAAACTCGTGAATTGAACCTAGTATGATAGATAACATTAAAATTATGAGGTTCATGAGAAATTGGGATCAACAAACATGTTTGTTTGATAAATACATGAGCGGGTCAAAATTTAGTAAATATATATTAAGCCGAAGGCTTAAAAATCTCAAATTTTGTTAATCTGTATGTTAGATTTTAACTCCATGTGATGGAGAACTAAATTACGATTACGTGGGAAGAAACGGATCGTAAAACGGATAAGAAATGAGCGAGTTATGACCGTGTAAGTTAAAAATGGGTTTGTTGGGAATATACAGCTCCTTTCAAATACTTTCTGGCGAAATTGGACCTTGGCGTCGCGCGACGGCCAAGGGTGATTACCGTCGCGTGCGGCGACGTACCAAAAAAAAAGTTAATAAATGTTGTTTGTTGTTCGTCTTGACTTACGGGCTTATATAGACATGTTATAAATGTCATGTAACTAAAACATTTAATGTATTATGAAATGTAGGTTGCCTAGAATTATCGGATGACAATCAAGCTCGATGAAGAACCGAACACGATCAAGCTTCCGCTTTTCGTTTCGTCTTCATGTTTTAAACGACGAATATATTTTATGATATGTTGAAGTGTCTTACTTCGTAAAATGTTTTAACAAATTCGCATTTTGCAAAGTATCTGTATTTGTAAATACACATTTTTAGTCTAAAACTATGTGAAAATCGTATAATCTAAGTAAGGGTCTTACAATCATCAACCGCCGCCACCCTGTATAATCTAAGTAAGGGTCTTACAACCATCAACCGCCGCCACCATCAGCCGCCACCACCAAAAACTAGGTGGGTGGCGGCTGATGGTGGTGACGGCAGCTGATGGTGGTGGTTGATAGTGGTGGTGGCGGCGGCTGATGGGGGTGGTGGAAGTGGTGGGGGACTGGCGGCTGATAATGGTGGCTGGTGGCGGCTGTTGGTGGTGTGGTAGTTGTTGATGGTGGTGAAAGTTGGGATTATCAGAATCCAAAAAATAAGTTTGTGCCACATAAGCAGCCATATAAGCAGACACATTATCAAATAACTAGGTTTGTGCCACGTAAGTTGCCACGTCAACAAAAAACTAACTCAGTTAGAAAAAAGGATTGATGGGGGCCAAATTCTTACAAGTTGGGATTGTCAGAGGGAATTTTTGAAGTTGGGATTAATGCCGGCCAATTGATAAAAGTTAAAATTATTAAAATCCAATATCCTTTTATTTTATTATGGAGTTAATGTATTTGAACTAAATTGTGTGTGATGCCTAATGTCAGCAAATGCACATGCGTATATATTGGCTTTAAAGGTTTATTAATTTTTGGCTTCTTCTAATGCTTATAGCATGTAAAAGTATTTCAACAACCACTCAACTCTGATTTGTTTAGCTTTTTATGTTTGAAATTTTTGGAGTGTTTTGGATTGTGTTGATGGCTTCGTTTTGTATACCCTTAATGGAATTGCACTGAGTATACATTGTTATGCCTCATTCTAGCAAATGCACATGCATATATATCTTTTTTTCCATCTTCTGATGATTAGCGCATGTGAAATCATTCAACAATTGACCAACGAAGAATACGACTTTCTCTATGTTGATTAAATTTTTAAGTTTTTGATGCTTAGCGTAGGTTAAACCACTTAACAATTGACTGGCAAAGAATATGAGTTTCTGTACGGTCGGTACCATGCATATCCAATCCTTTAGTTATTTGTTTGTTGCTATTACATTACATATACTTAAATGGATGTTACGTCGCTCTTGATCTCTATGTTTAACCATTTTCATGTCCAACTTAGGTCATTAAACGTTGATATTCATTTCTTTGTGCTCGACTAATGAAGCATACGAGTTTCTGTGGATATTAATACATAACCAATCATTCAGTTATTTACTGTTATTACATTATCAACATTAAAATGGGTACTATGCCACTCATGGTCTCTATGTTTGACCATTTTCATGTCTAACTTATGTTCATCTTTATATGTTCCTGTTAACGTATGTGTTTCGTTATGTTTATAGATAAGACTACTCTATTTGTTGGTTTGCACAACATGTATTTTTATGTCATGGTTTTTATTTGATAGATACATGTCATGGTGTTTATTTGATAGTGTTATGACATGGTGCTTATTTTTATGCCCCCTTTTACGGTTGCCATTACAATGCCTCTTTTATATGTCGTTTACTTACACCACTTGCATGTATTTTGGTTTGCAAATCATACATGTTTCTGATTTCTTTAGTATTTTCTTTTGGTTTACTTTTGCGGGTTTTGGTTTATGTCGTTGGTTTACTTTTGTAAGTATTTTCTTTTTGACACTCAAAATTTTGTATTTTTTTGACACAATTTACCACTATTTCTAATACATGATTTACCTTAGTATTGTGTATCTTGCTGTGAAATAGTGTATGGTTGTTGTTTTGGTACTTATTTTGAAGCTCTGATAATAAGTATTTTGTGTGCTGCTAATGAATGTGAGATGGTTGTCTCATATGCAACCATGAGTCCAAGCCTGTGGGATAAATTTTGTTGGAAACACCAACACTACTTTGGTTTCATTTTCCGTAATGATGATTTAGTTGTAATTTTATTGGCTTATGATTGTGAAACGTGAAGAAATGAAGAGTAGTAGTGATGAAATTGCAAAGGTTGGATTAGATACCCACCTACCGTTGCAACGCCCCTGATCGAGAAGAAGGTACCCATCGACCTTGCAACGCCCCTGATAGAGAAGGGGAAAAGAAACAGACTAAGAAAGTATGGTGTACATGGGTATCATAGGGGTTTTATCGTGTAATCTGACCTCATCTGATGCGACACGTATTGTTGTCAAAGCTGACTGCAAATATCAGTTGAAACATGTACATGGTTCAGGTAATAAAGTTTTTTTTTGTTAAACAATATATTTTAATTTGTTTTTGCTAGGGTATACTTTATAAATGCGCTTATTGTATAGGTTTTGAGTGCAATATGTACATTTCTTTTAACATATGCCATTGTCATGTCTTTCTCTCCCCCTCCAAAAAAAAAAAAAAAAAAAAAAGAAAAAGACTTTCGCTGAAAATTCAAGACATTTTCATGATTGTCAAAGATTCTTTTTCAACTTTTCTTGTAATCATGTGAAGAAGTTTTCATATTTGAAAACTTACATGTTGCCTAACAATTTTTAAAATTATAAATAAAGCAAGAAATAAATTTTATGGTTATCTAAATAATGTTTCAGTTTTAGTTACATCATGTAATATAATTAAGAAGATTCTTAAAAAATTGATAATAAAGAACTTTAGAAGCGTGTTGTCTATTAATTATAATGAGTAAGAAATTACAATTTTGTGAGATGATTATTAGATACACATACCTGTTTTAATATGCTAGAACAATTTTTATTATTTATCACTTGTAACAATATATGAGACTATGTGTCAAATAACATATTAGTTATATAGCTTTCTTTGTTACATTATATACAACAAAATATATTTTATATTATCTTAATAAACTAACTTAATTTTTTAAAATACGACCTAATGTTACAATCGGATGGAAGATATTATAGCGTGTGTATACAAAATATCCTGAATAGTCAATGATAGTTTAACATCGCTTATCTATATCACGATGGCCCAATTTCGTATCTAATACACATATCAAATTTGAGCATTTTCTTCTTAAAAGATTTATTAATTTAACACTTTTCTTCTATTTGGGTTAGGGCTGCAAATGAACCGAACATACACGAATAAGACTTTGTTCGTGTTCATTTGTCAAGAAATATTTGTGTTTACGAACGATTAATGAACACTTATCGAACAAGATTTTATGTTCGTGTTTGTTTGTTAATTTTAGGCAACGAACGAAAATGGACGTTGATGAACACAAACGAGCACATACTAATGTTCATGAACTCAAATGAAACAAACGAACACAAGTAACCGTTCATGAACATAATATATAATACACTGACACTTACTAAATATTATTTGTCGGAATTTTTAAATATATAAATAAAATATAAAAATAAAAAACACGAATGAGCTATCGAACACGTTACCGAATGTTCATGAACATAAATAAAGAAACGTGATCTCTATTCATGTTCGTTTGTTTAATAAACGAATTGACACAAATGAACTTTCTATCAAACAGTTTACAAACTGTTCTCTGAACATTTAGTTCATTTGCAGCGCTATTTGAGTTGAGAGGAACAATGATAGGTAGTGTTGTTAGAAGTAGAAACTATCAAAATAATATCTGATATAAGAAGATATATAATATAATAAACTAACAAAAATATTCTGTACACTCTTAAAACATAAAACATAAAGTAGGTGGGAATTTCCCACCAACACCCTTCAATTATAATTTACAACCTCTAGCCCTTCTTTTCTTAACTTTTATAATTTGCATTTTAGCCCTTCAACCTTTATAATTTTCATTTTTTTACTAATTTGGTTATATTTGTGTGGCGTTTTAGGAATTCTGTTTGCGTTTTTTAAAATTTTCTATGTATCCGCTTTTATTCAGTTTCCGATTCTCATTTTTTTACGTTAGCTTTTTGCATAAACCCTCATACACGTAGTTTTAACCTTTCTGTTTTACCTATAACCTTATAAACACTTTGCAACGTTACAAATTATTGAAAATTTTCATTTTCGGTCCCTTCTCCCTTTTGCCTATTTAAGGTTTTTACGCGTTTGTAACTAACTTGGTTATATCTGTGCGGCGTTTTAGAATTTACGAATTATTAAAAAACTTCACTCCTTTTCTTCACTAACATGGTTATATTTTGCGTAACGCTTTAGGAATTGTGTTTGCTTTTTTTTTCCTATGCATCTGGTTTTAGCCAATTTTCGTTTCTAATATTTTTTTACGTTGGCGTTTTGCCTAAACCCTCATATACGGTGAAGTTCAAATCTTGGTGTTTTTCCTATAACCTTATAAACACTTTGTAAAATTATGAATTATTGGAAAATTTCATTTTTTGTTCCCCCTGCCTTATGCGTATTTAAGGTTTTTATATCTTCATTGCATTTTAGGAATTACACTTATTGAAAAAAATCACTTCTTCATTTTGGGTGCATTATGATTTATACAAAATTACCAATAGGTGACCTTTTAATGTTTTTACATGTCTATGTGGCATTTTTGTATGTATTTCCTATTGTGTAGTATGTTTTTATACCCAATTTTTGGGTCTTGTTTTTCTTTAAAAAAACAAGAAAAAATGGATAATTGTGAGGTCCATGGGCAGGTAAGTGGTGTTGGGTGTAATTAAAAGAAAAATTGTGATGATTGGTAATGTTTTTAGGTTTTCTTATTAGGTGTATTTTGATGTATTTGAAGAATGAGTGTTTTTATGAAGTGACAACTGATGTGACATATTTTTATGTGTTGTTAGGCTTTCTTATCGTGGATGGTCTAAGAAGTTTTCTTTAAAAAAAGTCAAGAAAGATGACTTGTCTTCCTAGTTGAGAGGACACTCCATTACCTTACTGCCAAAAGTCAGAAAGATGACTTGTCTTCCTAGTTGGCAGGACACTCCATTAATTACCTTATTACCAACTATATGTTACAAACGAACCACTCTTGGTTAGTGAGTTTCCCCGTCATTGACATCCCAAATCCATAAACTTATGCGTTAAAGGTCTTTTCACTAGAATCATCTCACTTGTGCTTAGAAGGCAAGTCTCGCCCACCCAAGGAAAACCCTAGCGACAAGCAGCTAGATTCATTAGTCTTAGGGATGATGGGGCAGACCCAATTAAGTGTAGATTAGACCCCAACACTACGAGCCCTAAACCTGATCTATTTTCTATTCAAACATGTTTTAACTCGTAATTCAGATACCATCTAATTAACACCCTAAATATATAAAATTCATGTGACCATGTTAATCACTTCCTAGTATCATGCTATCAAGTACCAACATCTTTGAACTTTGGTTCCCTGATTGAAGAAATTTATGCAAAACCTTAAATATTCAACATATTTATTCGTATTAAAAAACATAAACCAGATATTTTGCCTTGCATCATGAGTTGGGTTGGGCGGGCAGATGTATAACCGGATCCATGTTTTAGGCCGTGTTTGGCGTATGATTGACCCTAAAACCTGCCTGCACATGATTCACACTATTATATGGGCCATAATTTGACATTGGATCAAGCTGGGCTTCACGAGCCTAACTGTGTTAAAAAAAATCTTATATTCATTTTCTTTATCAAAAAGTTGTATTTTATGTACGAGATATTGAAAAATATTTCAAACGAATCACAACTCATATAACAAATTCCTTGAAATTTATAAACTCCTGAATAATGTGGTTTGACTTTGGGTTGTAATCATGATTACATGTGTAATTAGAGAAAGCAACAGTATACCTTTCTCCACTTTTAAATATTAAATTGTTTTACCGTTCGTCACATATTGTTTTTTTAACCGAAAGAGATTACATCTTATCATTACTCATTATTTTCAGTGGGTGGAATTTCAATAATTACTAATTGTGCTTTTAAGGGAGGTTAAGTTTTAAAAGTGTCACTAAGTGTATTAACCTTGTTATTTTTTTATGTGAATATTTCATCGCCAGATCCATTAGTGATTTGGCAATGTTTATCCGTCGACAATGTATAGATGATTGAATGCACTATATTCTTTATCGCGAGAGTAAGGTTGCTCGTCAACCTCGATTTGAGCCAAGTTTAAATGAGCTTGAACCCAAACTCGAGCAAAAAATAAGCTTATTTAATAAATGAGCCCCAACCTAAATTGCACCAATTGAGCTCAAGTCGACTCGTGAGTCTAAGAAGCTTGGTATTCATATATTCTTTAGAGTTAAATGTCATTTCAGTCCCTGTGTTTGAGCCATTTTGTCAGTTTAGTCCAAAGGTTTTATTTTTCGCATGTGGTTCTAAAAAAGTTTCACCGTTGCCATTTTAGTCCACTGAGTTAACTTCATCCATTATTTCTGTAACAACCGGCCCCTCGCACCACCAATATTGTCCGCTTTGCCCCCGATGGGTTGCCCATCCAGGAACTCACAGATTTGTTTTTGGTTGCCCCGGTGAAGACTTCACAGGAGGTCACCCATCCTAGTACTACTCCCACCTGAGCACGCTTAACTGTGAAAGTTCTCCTCTCATCCACTAGCGTTAGCCCAAAACGCGTTGGTGATGTTAAGAGGCATTGATTACTTATAACCAGGGATCTCTCCTGGCCACGACCGATATGGGATTTGCCTAGGGTGTTACAATGGTCCATGTTAAAACTTCTCAGTAGTCGGTATCGGTATCGTTACAATCACCCCCCTTTATTGTAACGATACCGATACCGACTACTGAAAGTTTAACATGGACCATTGTGACACCCTAGGCAAATCCCACATCGGCCGTGTGCAGGAGAGATCCCCTGTTCATAAGGAATGTTCTGCCTCTTAAAATCACCAACGCGTTTTAGGCTTAATGCTAGTGGATGAGAGAAAACTCGACAGTTAAGCGTGCTCAGATAGGAGTAGTACCAGGATGGGTGACCTCCTGGAAGTCTCCACCGGGGCAATCAAAAACAAATCCGTGAGTTCCTGGATGGGCAACCCATCGGGGGCAAAGCGAACAATATTAGTGGTGTGAGGGGCCGAGTTGTATCAAGAGCCACTCCTGAGTCGCTCGGGATGCTGAGGCAAACCTCATCGAGGACGATGAGTCCCTAGGGGGGTGATTGTAACGATACCGATACCGACTACTGAAAGTTTAATATGGACCATTGTGACACCCAGGCAAATCCCACATCGGCCGTGTCCAGGAGAGATCCTCGGTGCATAAGGAATCTACCGATAAAGTTATATGTCGACACGGGACGCCTCGTGACATCATCTCTGACCGAGACGGTCGTTTTACCTCGCGTCTCTGGGAGACCTTTCAATCCGTCTGGGTACTACGCTTAACCTAAGTACCGCTTTTCACCCTCAAACCGACGGTCAGTCTGAGCGTACGATCCGCACCCTCGAAGACATGCTTCGTGCGTGCATCATAGATTTCGGTGGTAACTGGGATACGCATTTACCTTTGATTGAATTCTCGTACAATAATAGTTATCAGGCCAGCATTCAAATGGCTCCTTTTGAGGCACTGTATGGAAGAAAATGTCGATCGCCTATTGCATGGCACGAATCGGAGAAGCACAAATCACCGGTCCCGAGCTAATTCAAGAAACAATCGACAAAATCCTCCAAATCAGAGACAATCTCTTGAAAGCTCGGAGTCGTCAAAAGAGTTATGCCGATAAACGCCGTAAGCCCCTACAGTTCAAAGTGGGAGATCAAGTCCTCCTAAAGGTTGCGCCTTGGAAGGGAGTGGTCCGCTTCGGCAAGAAAGGAAAGCTAGCGCCTCGATACGTTGGTCCCTTTAAGATTCTGGAAAGGATCGGTAAAGTAGCCTATCGTCTCGAATTACCGGAGGAACTTAATAATGTACATCCGACTTTACACGTGTCTAACCTCAAGAAATGCCTCGCCGAAGAAAATCTCCATGTACCTCTCGAAGATCTACAAATCAACGAGACTCTCCATTTCGTGGAAAAGCCTGTGGAAATCATGGACCGAGAGACTAAGAAACTACGACGCTCCCGCATCCCTATCGTGAAGGTCCGATGAGAGAGCAAACGTGGCGCCGAGTTTACTTGGAAATTGGAAAGTGGTATGAAGGCCAAGTACCCGCATCTATTTGTTGCAGCTACTGCCTAATTTCGGGACGAAATTCCCTAAAGTAGGGGAGAATGTAACAACTCGAAAATTCGATTGTTATCTCTTCTTTTGTTCTCTGTCTGAGATTCGGTTAATAATAAAGTTTATGTTAATTAATTATGGTGTATTACGTTATTATCGCATCTAATCGCTTATTAAATCGCATCGTCTATCTCATCGCATCGAAACCGCAGTTAATTATGTGGTTTTTATGTTATTTATGTGTTATGTGTGTTTGTGGTGATATTTACAATCGCTATCGCATTGCTCTCGCACTCTCGAATCGCTAAATCGCACTATTCCAATATACGCTTAGCTAATTTAACGCTTAATATAACTATCTAATGCGAACCGAATAACCAATCGAACCCTTAACGCGAAATCAGCAAACGGAACTTGGTCACCAGGCCAAGTTCGGCCGAACTTGATTACCACAAGTTCGCCCGAACTTGCCTGGCAACCAGAAACCCCTTTGTTTTATCAAGTTCGCGCGAACTTGCAGGAGTATATGCTAGTTCGGCCGAACTTGCTCATAATTCTTCCCAAAATCCATCAAGTTCTGCGACTTGCAGAATTATGCAAGTTCGGCCGCAGCCTCACAGCTCTCCTCCTATAAATACCAAGCTCATTTCTCTCATTTGAACTTGCTGTAAGTTCGCCCAGAGCTCTCTCAAACCGAAACCTTCGTGTTCTAAGTAAGAATCGACCCGATTTTCACTGCAACAACGTTTATCAACGATCTAAAAATGGTTTACAACGATTTTGGCACAAGGCATAGCCTTCGTTTTCATCAAAAACCCATTCTTTTACGAAAATCTTCATCTTTTTCTTCAAAACTTCTATTTTTAACTTAGATCTACCCAATACGAGTTCGTTTGGTGCTAGCAGAGGCTTCCAACACAGATTGCAAATCTCGGTTGTAAGTTCTAGATCTGAGAAAACCTTTGATAAATATCGATTTTGACACAAAATACGGACTTTTTAGATGTTTTGTTCATTTTCCGATATGAAACGAAGCATCTATCATTCAAGATCCAGATCTGGAAGCACATGGACGTTTGTGACGGTTTATACAAGCCGGACTAACCCGAACGAACCCCGAGTTCGTCCGGATTAGCCTACGCTTTTGTAAAACGGCTAAAACAGCTCTAAAAGACCTCTCCGACCTAAGTTTGCTCAGTAGCACATGGTTGGAGGGATTAACACTCGATTTTCCACAGCGAAACGACGCGAAAACACAAGATTTTGGACCCAAAACACCAAGTTCGCTCAAGATTTCACCAGCTTCTGGTCATGTTTGACCGAACTTGTACCCAAATGGGTCAAGTTCACCGAACTTAGGCTAAATTTCATCGAATTCCTACCGAGTTCGACCGAACTTGCTTAGTTTCTTAAGAAACTACACAAGTTCGCCCGAACTTGTCACCTAGTAAGGTTTTCATACAAGTTCAACCGAACTTGGCTATAAACTCACCAAATTCATACAAGTTCGACCGAACTTGGCTACTGCCCAACCAAGACTTAACCGTTTCAGCTTTTCGGAGACTGATGCACTTCCGTTCGCGTATGCAGGCTGATCCGGCACCTTCTCGACTCCTCACAGAATCTCAAACCTACAAAACGCACCCTCAGTGAGTATATTTGACCCATTTTTGCTTTAAACGCACCTTTTGGGTGTTACATACGTTCATATATCAAAATCACATCATAAATCAAACTGTTTATCACACGCGAATAATCTGATTGTATATGCTCGAATACGTGATACTAGAAACATGTGACTAGGACTTGTTTTCGTTAACTTGCCTCCTTAGCTAGTATGGTACTATAGTGTGGTTACACCCGACGGGGTCTAGTTAGAATGGATGCGCAAGCCTTCTCACGGTAGTTAGCATGAGAAATGAGCCTATGTTATGTTAAGTGTTTTGGTGTATCATGATATGTAATTAGATTGTTTCGCAAACGCTTTCTCGACTACGCTAGTATTATTCAAACTCGTATGCTCACCTTTACATAATTGTATTGACTTGTATTTTAACGTATGTAACAGGTTGAGGATTTAGCTATGGACGCTTGGATGATTGCATGCTTAGCTTAGTTTATTTTCTTTTGTTTTGTTTAGTTGGAATGTAATAAATCTAGGGAAATCGAACCATTTTGTTTTTATGAGAAAACTTTGGATTTTGTAATGATTATTTAGAATATTATGTTTAATAGTATGGGATGTTAAACGTTTAGTAATGTTGTGAATAATTGTTATTGAATTTCTCGTGAGACAATCTGGTCGCCTAGTGCCACTAACCCCGGTGATTCCGCCATCGGTCGGGTGTGATAAAAATGACATTTAACTCTATTCTTTAATTAATATATTAAATGTCTTTAATTAATATATTAAATGTATACGATATAAAATTATGCTTATGGATAATATTATAAAAAATAACTAAATAGCACATGCATAAAAATTTATAGCTATAAAGCTAATGTATGAAGATGATGTTGTGTTTTGGGGGGAGTGGGGAACTTAACATCCGAAATATAGTAAGGATCATGAGGCGCTTCAATCGTATCTCGGGCCTCCAAATAAGTCACAAAAAATCCAGCCTAATTGGTACTGGTTGGAAACTTGGGTGGTGGAAGATGTTGCAATTTTTTTTTTTTTTTTTGCAACTTAAGAACTCTCCCATGCAATTACGTTCGTCTATATGTTGGGGCGAACATGAATTAAGCACGGATGTGGAATGGGGTAGTTGAAGTAATAAATAACTGGCTCTCTAAATGGAAAGTGTCTACTTTGTCTATAGGGGTACGAATAACTTTGTTTAATTCGGTCCTTGATAGCTTACCTTTGTACTTCTTTTTTCGTTGTACAAATCTCTAACTTGTGTGGTGGAATCTTTGGAAGCAATTAGAAGAAGATTCTTTTAGAGTGGGGACGAAAACAAGAGTAAACGACTTGAGTTTGTTAGGAAAGGGTAACCAAACCACATAATAAAGTTGGGATTGATCTTGGGTCCCTTCAGGACATGAATGTGAGCTTGCTAATGAAGTAGCGGTGGAGGATACGAGCCTTTTGAAGAGTCATCTTGGCCATTCACTCCCAACCACGAGCTTGGTCCTATGCCCTGGTGAGGGCAGGGATAGTAGGGGTATGGAATAACTTATGCAAGGTGGACACGGAGCTTGGGAATTTGAATATGACCTTCTCTAATCTTATAACAAGGTCGCAGGGAAATGGTAATAATATAAGGTTTTGACTTGATAAATGGGCAGGAAATCGACCCCTAAAAGATCTTTTCCAGCCCATCTTCATTTTGGATCCCGAAAAGTGTGTACTAGTGTCTTCTAGATTCACAACGCTTGTCTGGATGGGCCAATGGAAGGGGGTTGCCCACCTCATATAAATTAAAAAATTCATGGCGTGAACCGGAATAAGCAAAAGGTAGTTCAAGTAATCGTCCTCACAATCTGCTGGGTAATTTGGAAGATTTGTAACGAATTAATTTTCTCAGGGAAGCGATGTCATATGGACCGTATGCTGGGAGATATCCAGTCTACGGCTTTCCTGTGGGGAAGAGTCGAGCTAGGCCAGAAAACATGACCTAGAAGAGCTGGATATTTTTTTTTCTAATGTTAATTACTTTTTGTATGTAGATGGGTGAACAAAAACTGGGTGTATGTAATGTGGCAACCTAGTTACTTGCTAGAATCTATCTGTATGTAAATTTTGATGTGGAATGAGAATTTGTTGTTAAAACAAAATGTTTAATTCTTAGGAGGAATGAGAATTTGTTGCAAAAATAAAACGTTTAATCCGTTTAATCTTTAGGAAGTGTAGTTTAGCATAGATTTAAATAAAAAAGGTTAGGTGTTAAAAAAATAAAAGTATTTTAAATAATATTTGATTTTTAAAGCGATATATACTTTGAGAATATTTTATACTAGCGGTGTGGGCCTATTTCTATCACGGACATCAAGACTTTAGGTTAAATAGTAGTAGGGCTGTTTCCTTATTCTTTGAATGTGGCACAATGAGCACCGGCAGATATCCAATCCATAACAATAATATGCATGGCCATTTGATAGATACCGCAATTAAAGAAATAGATATGATTTATCATATTTTTCTTAAATTAAAAAAAAGTATCATGTTTATCTTTTTTAAGTTATCTTGTTAAATGTACAAATTTTTAAGCAAGAACTGGTTGTGCAACGATCATTTAGTGACTCACATATTCGTTCAATTTGTTAATTACAGTACCGTTGCGATACTATTGATCAATATTACAAGTGAAAGAGACGTGTCCAAGCGAATACCGACACGTGTTTTACTTCGATTAAAGATCATGAATATGAATATGGAAATTTGATTGGTATCAATTCGGTCCGTAACACTGACACTCGCTATAACACCTGAAAGTTAAAACCAAGAAAAATAAAGTTGTGATATAAATAAAAGGATATCAATTTTTTGATATTTTTTAAAAAGTTAAAACCAAGAAAAATAAAGTTGTGATATAAATAAAAGGATATCAAAATTTTTTTATATTTTTTTAAAAAGTTAAAATCAA